>CM060659.1:10146627-10794127 GCA_030686955.1 Odontamblyopus rebecca | reverse complement strand
ATATTTTAAAAAAAATTGTTTCTATTGAACTTTTTCAAATATTTACAGTGTCAGGTGCATAAATGTGTTTAACATTTATATTAAACATTTTTACAACACATGTAAAATGTCATGTGGTGAAACTGAGAATAACCTTTAAATGGTTTTATTTTCTAAAACATGGTTGGGATATTAATCAAAGTTCTGAGTAATATGAACTGTATATAAACAAACTGTTGCCATTTCTTTTGATTTTTAATGCATATTGATATTTTTCGTCACCTGCTTGTGTTTAATGACCAAACTACTGCCCTGAAAAATGCATCAAATGAAGAAAAATGCCTAAAGAACCATTCACCCAAGTAACTTTGTCTGTTATTAAAACTCCAGCCATAGAATTCCTGCTGTTATTAGTCATACCACATGATGCACGGTCACACCACATGACATTTTAACACTTTAAGCACCAAAAACATGCAGAATAACTCATGATTTATGAAAAAAATGATTTGGTTCCATGGAGGTCAGAGGTACAACAGAAATGTGGTGAATTATTATGAAATTTGAACCCTTTTAACTGAGGAAATTGCAACTGCAAAAAAACGTGAAGGATTTCTGACGAACCAATGAAGCACTAAACTCTGAGAGAAAAGTGATTTTACTGGTACATCACAGTTGACCAATGAGCTCCTTCGTTTCACATGTGTCACTGAAATCAACAAATCTCATTCTGTTTGGACTGATCTGATTGGGGATCACGTTTGGCTGGTTTGAGGTGCAGTGTGGGGACCAGACTGAAGTCACTCTGTATAAAAAAATAATAATAATACAGAAAGATATTTGTCTGAACTTACCAGGCAAACAGTTTACACCATTTTACAAACCCAACTTGATCAACTGCATTTCTGTGCACACTGCCAGCTCAGTCCTTATTATTATGACCTTCATCTTCAGAGGTATAATACTTCATACAATGGAATCATCACAAGTGTGAACATTATCACGATCTCTGTAGGGCTCATCTCTCCAAGTCTCAGATTCCATACTAATAAATAACTATTCACACTTACGTCCCAAACCAGGAAGACGTTTGGAAAGATGCAATGACAACTTACAACGGGCTCTGTTCTGTCTGACAAAATGTAGGAAAAGTGAGAAAATGTCCCAGTTTTCTTCATCTCCATGTCATTGTAGCGTTCCGTTATGTTCGGCTCATCAACATTTCCTACCATACCTCAGTTTTCATCATTTCTCCACTGACGCACAACTCTGAGCGCACTGGGTACATGCGATTAGAAGAGATGAGGGCGCTAAATTCAACATGATTCCAAACAGCACATACGTCTGCAGTCTTCATTTTACTTCACTGGGTTTGATCACAGTCGGTCGGTGAGCCCAGTGTCGGGAACTACACCGAAAGTTGTCATCACATGTTTCCAAACGTCTTCCTGGTTTGTGACGTAAGCATAAATAGAGCCTAAGAACTTCTCCTGTGTTAGAACTCCATCTCACTCTATAAGTCTTACAACTCTTGCGTTATTTCAGTTTATTCTACAACATCAGGTAGGGTACAAAAGAACAAAAACAATAAAATGAGAAAGCAGTTAATTTCATTATTCCGTTTTAGTATCAAACAAAAAAACAGATTTCGATCTCTGTTTACAATATTTAATTTAAAGTTTATTTCAAGTAACACCAATCAAAAAAACAGTCTCGGCGTCTATTTCAGTTTGGATATTTTATTCTCTGTGGTTTATTTGCCCCGAAAGTTCTGCTGCTAGAAGGACTTACCTGAAAAATTGTTGCAGTTTTGTGGACAAACATGTCGTCTTCTTTTATGGCAAAGCTTTCACTTTGGTGCCTCAGAAAGTAATTGTTGAACTCCATGATGAGAAACAGGAAGCAGCAATAAACTCTCCTTTGTTCAGTTGACTCCATAGAACTATAATAACAAGAGCTCCGCCAGCGGGGCAAAATACGCCCGTACTTTGAATTATTGTATATAGAATTCTAGAATCGGAATTCCACCAATCAGATTGCAGCAACAGAACTTAAAGACACTACAAAGCTTTAATGTGTCAAAGCTCAAAGAAGCAGAGAATGTGGGTTGTTCTCGCTTTCAGCAGCAGAACATTTGAGAAGAGAGTTCAGATCTTTCATGAAGACAAAGCTTCAAAGACTTCAAAGCTTTGAAGTGTCCACAGACGGACGGACGGACGGACAGACGGACGGACGGACAGACGGACAGACGGACGGACAGACGGACAGACGGACAGACAGCGCCATACCATAATACGTCCCGTATTACAACAGGCGTATAAAAATTGTTTTTATTATAGCTCCATGTTTGACACAGAATCCTGCCCCCCCACGTCCGAGCAGCTCCCACAGTGGAGTGTTTTAAGTCCCGTCTTAAGACCCACTTTTATTCTCTGGCTTTTAACACCGGGTAAGTTGTGTGGTCTTCTGTGTCTTTTATTGTATTCTAGGGTTTTTATTATTTTATTGTTCTTAGAGTATTTCAATTTTTTAGCGTGTTTATTTTTTATTGTTTTTTATTATTTTATGGTATATTTAATTGTATGCACACTGGTAGGGCATTTGATTACTTGTTGTTTATTTTAAACAGTTTCTGTGGTTATTTGTTTATTTTAAATGATGTTTCTGTGCAGCACTTTGGAAACGCTTTCAGTTTGTGAAATGTGCTATATAAATAAAGTGGATTGGATTGGAGAATTCACACATGGCGCGCAGAGCAGCAGAACTTCCGGGGGAAATAAACCCGAGAGAATAAAGTGTCAAAATTAAAATAGGCAAGATGACTGTTTTTTGAGTGAATAGAAATAAAGGTCAAAATCGGTTTTATATTTTTGTTTGACACTAAAACAGATGAAATAATCTGTTTTAGTGTCAAACAAAAATATAAAACCGATTTTGACCTCTATTTCTATAACAGATTAAATAATCTATAATTTATTCTAATTTCTATAACAGATGAAATAAACTGTTTCCCCATTTTATTGTTTTTCGTTCTTTACTGAAATTCAAAACAAATCACACATGGACCACCCCTCCCCCCTCAGCTCGTCTTTGCCACTTTCCGGATAAAACTTTCCCGCTCCGTGCCCCAAAAGTACACCCCGCAAAAATGACAAGAGGTCGCCCATCCTCACCTCAAACCGACGCCGCTAATCGCCTCACGCGGCTCTGAATAATTAGTGCAATAATTACCTTCCCAAAATGAGCGCCCCTCTCGCGTGGCGTCACAATAACAGGTGCGCCCGCTGCCTTGGAGGGACAGGCGTGAAAGATGACGCCTCCTCGCCCCCTCCTCGCGCCCGCTCCTCGCCCCTCGGCTCCGGGCTTCGGGGACCCGTCGGAGCCCGGGCCCGTGACAGAGAGCGAGTGTTGTTTGATCTGCGGCGGCGGGTCGTCCTTGAGCTTCCCGGACGCTCGTGTCCACATAACCTGCAGCGGTTGCTCTTAATGCGCGTTATGAGCTGCAGCGCGCCCGCCGCTCTTCCAGGAAATACCAATGTTTGTGCGCTAAAAGTAAAGACAAAGTACACGCCAAAGACACTGAGGCCAGTCATCGCAAATATGTGGATAGGCCGAGAAATAATGAGAGTTTGTAAACTTTCCGATTCTGTTTGCTTCCGATCCAAACGCATCGTCCTCATTCAGACCACTAAATGTTTAAAGGTGCACTGCGTAACATTTCTAGTGGATAGGGTGATCAGACGTCCCTATTTACCTTAGCCCTGTGTCTCCTCTCCTAACAGATAAACCAAAACCAGTGATTTGTCCCATTTTTATACAAGAAATGTCCCAGATGTCCCTACTTTTCACCAATCCGATCCCTGCCTACAATAAAGAAAAGCATAAACTGTCATTTGTTTAGATAAAATAAAGAAAATCTTCTTATAAATGATCAAAACACAAGGAAAATGTGACTATACTGACTCACACTAGTGCCGAGTGCAGAACAGTTTTCCTTAATCACGCACTCGTTTCACAATTGTATTATTCCCAACCACCACAAACCAGTGATATCCCAGTTTTTTATGTTGAAAATCTGGTCACCCTAGTAGTGGAGGGTCCGCCACCTGCTTGTCTCCATGGAAACGTTATTGCTTTATCTAGAATGTTCCACAGTATAGATTAGATCTATCACGAGGGAGATAAGCAGGTTACAGCACTACGCTACGTTACAGTTCACATCTGTGGAGAGTCGGATTGTATTTTTGAGCAATAGAAACACTTGTAATGAATAAATGCTGATGGAAATGTTTAAAGTCACAGCATGGAACATTCCAGGCAAATCAATAACATCTTCATGGAGATATAGATGCAAGCTGATGGCAGATAATCCACCAGAAAAGCTTTGTGGTGCATCTTTAATAACTTGCCGGCCATAGTTCAACAAATTGCACAGATGTTTTTTGGCAGAAAGTCTGTCAGAACATGCAAATTCAGAAAGGCCCTGTCTGGCTCAGGAATCCAAACTGGAACCTTCTTGTTTGTAACCGAATACTTGAACTTTAGAAATGCGTGTAGAATCCCTCATTCGTCCAGGTAGAATCCACAAAAGGACATCTTCAATTTGTCAACTGGACCAATGTTTATTTAGGTCAACAAATTGTGTTTTCAAATTGTGTTTCAGCATTTGTCCAGTTGATAAATTGACATTTCTCCTTCACCATGAACTTTAGAAACATTTTTTATAATCATTTTGGGGGGCTATTCAATTCATTAATCTATTCAACATTCAGTTCAAAATTCTATCTGAAATACAATTCAAAATTCTATTCAAAATCCTATTCTATATTCAGTCAAAAAATTCTATTCAAAATCTAGTTAAAATTCTATTCAAAATCCTATACCATAACCAATAAAAAATTCCATTCAAAATCCAGTTAAAATTTTATTCAAAATCCAATTCCAAACTCTATTCAATATTTTATTCAATCAAAAGCTGCGAGTTCTTATAAAAGGATAACATACCCGAAGCAAATGTAATGTTTTTGGTGTTTTCTCTCCTCCTTACACTGCAAATTTCTCTGATCTGGACAAGATTTTAAAATTTATATCAGATTATTCATCTTGTTTTCAGATTTACTAGTTCTGAGACGGTTTACTACTCTAGAGGTCGTTTATTTTAAGAGAACTTGTCAAGTAAAATGATCTGTCCATGCAGCAAGATCATTTCACTCCTTTTAAGTCATTTTCTGATAGATTTAAGTGTTTATATCTTAAGCTTTTTTGCCATGTAAATGAGTACATCCAACCGTATATTGATTGAATTCCAAAATGGCCGCTCGTATAATCTGTTCCTCATCAGGCGCTGCAGCTCGGAGCCTACGGGCTGTTTGTTCTGTTGAGAATTACTTAAGACTTGTCAAGATGCCACATTTGTGTTCCGGGCTCTTTCCCGCTTCCTGACTGCAGCAGGTGGAACAAGATCTCAGCTAAATATTTGTTTGCGATCTTTAATAGAGTGGATTTTAATTACCGAGCGTCCCAGTGGCTTTGCGGAGAGAGGGGACGCCGCATCTCCCTCCATAGAAACAATAATAGCCAGAAACCATATGTTCTGATTTCTGCTGTCACGCCGCACGCTGTATTCTTATGGGAGCCTCCTTCAGAATATGTGAATGTCTATGCAAAAATCAAGACAAATGTGGCTGGAATGGACTCTTGTGATTTTAATACCTGCCTGACACGGCGCACTTAATCTTTGACCATGTCCGGGTGTCTCATAATGTTGCATCATTAGTTTCCCTGACAGTGATTTAGCACGCAGCCTCTTACCCCATTGACCCGCGCGGTGTTTAAAGCTAACCTTCTCGTAGCCTCTGCCTTCATTTCTCACTTGCGAGCTGTCAGCGGCACATAAATTGGACACCAGCCGTAGCGGGCCTGTGGAGCGGCGTCACAGAGGGGCTAAGGAGGAACCAGGCCAAACCCGCCCCGGCTTCGCTTACATTTACATGGTCCAGGAAGGTTAGCGGTTCCTGAAAGATTACCACCTCTAATTTCTTTGGGGAGGATGGGACCTTGGTTCGGCTGCCAACACTTTGAATGTTAACTAAAAGCCAGCGCGGGTCAGCAGGCAGAGGGGGACCGGAGCACGGGCACGCCTCGCACCGGGCAGGAAGTTCCCATCCATCTCTGGCACTGTGCTAATGACCCGTATGGGGAAAGGTCTGTGGGCACCGGGGTGGAGGCGTTTGTGTAAAAATGCACTCTGGGCGAATATGCAAGGAGTTGATGTGGTGGACAGGACTTGTGGGGAGGGTTCTGCTGTTCTGGCCCTGGTGGTGCGTGGGGTTTGCCTGAGCAGCGGGGTCCCTTCTACATTCTGTTCAAATCATTAAACTGTATATATAAATGGACAGAGCTAACCTGCTGGCCACCACATTCCAAATACGAAGTGATCACGGATGCACTTCGGCTCCCTCGACTCGAATTGACTCAACACTGAGAGATTGTGGCCCCGCTGCAGTCATTTTGGGCTTAAAATGTTTGCTTACATGCTTCTATACCGACATGCCGCTATATCGGTTATGTTCAGACTGTAGGGCTTAACGCTCAATTCGGATTTTTTGTGAAATCGGATTTTTTTGCGAGGTTGTTCACATTTCCAATTCAATGCGACTTGTATGTGATCTCCAGTGTGAACTTTAAACACCGCAAAAGTGTCGCGCATGAGTATTGGAGGACACAATGACGTCAAACGCAGTGAGTGAAGTCGCCTGAACATGGACGTGAGCATTGAGCACCTGGCGATTTTAAAGTTGCTGTCGTACCACTCTCGCGGGAGGAAACACGTCTTTGGCCTATTTCAGTCGCAAACACGTCGGCGTTGGGCTGTATTGGCTCGCAACAGCTGCTTGTTACAGCACAATAGCCGACCTCTCGCTTGTTGATGACGTGTAGGTCGGATGTAGGTCAGATAAATGCGACCTGGCCGTTCAGACTGAAGTCGTATGTCAAAAGATCGGATATGTATCGGTTTTAGGAGCACATTTCCAAGTGGGCTGGGTCGCATTTGAAAAACTCAAATCTGTGTCGTTCAGACTGTCATTAAAAGATTATACTTTACGCTCCCATATCTCATAAGATGCTTGGGTCGATGCAAAACTCTTGATCAGAGAATACTTCAGCCACATATAGACATAATTTGCCCCCCACCCTGTTGATCTGGGCATAGGGTGGGTTGCTAAACAAGCATGGACTACAAATATTTGTCATTATGAAGTTGGCTACTGTGTGTCGGTGTGTGAGTTGTTAAGATTAAGAACATTGAAGAACAGCAAAAGACGTGCCTGGGTAGCAGCTCAACTACTAAAAAGTGCATGTCTAAATGTCGTAATGAAAGGATGTTAGAATAGGCAGCGGACCCCAAAATGTTTGTATTAATCCACTCTACATGATTCTGGTGTTTTTATTTTGCTATTTTGTGTGTAAATAAATTCCTATTCCAAATATGAAACTCGGCTCCGAATGTGCTCCTAATAGAGGGTGAAAATCCTCCATCCAAACTTGTGACAATCTAATGCGCCCTGTTTCTCAGTCCTGTATGTTGTTTTTTCTCCTTTTTTATGTGTATTGTCTTGAACTCAGGGAGACACAGGGAGATACAGCTCCAAATCCACTCGTCTTTATAAAGTTTTGTCAAAGTGCGTGCTTCTGGTTGGTCAGGTGAGTACGGTGTGACTGAGTCTGAGTAAAAGTGATTGGAGCGGATGAAAAGCAGACCTCTCACAACATAAGTCTGCATCCACTGAATTGCAACAGCACTGATTCTGTGGCTGAGATCTTTCGCCAGAACATCTGCGTCTCTTCTCTGGGTCTTGCTCTCCGCAGTTTCATGATGAAACCAGAAGTGTGAGGAGCTGTTTGAAGAGTTTTCACATCAGAGAATTCTGTACGGCTCCTGCCAAGAGGGTTTCTCTGTCTTTGACTTTTCTTTGATAATTTACCCAGACTTTAGAGACGGCTGCTCCAAATGTAGGTAACTCTAGCTGTTTATGGAGCTTACAGCTGCAGGATCCCCAGAGCGAGAGGCAATGTGGAGAATAAGCTACCTTACTTTTTTTTGTTTACAGTCGTCTAGATCCGATAAAGTGAAACTCCCCATTTTTACTCCATATTTCTTTGGATTAGAGACAGCGTGTTTGATGCTGTTTGCACACGGTGCTCACACTTTATACCTTCGTTGTGTCAAATTTGAATATGCGTACTTGATTTCGAGAGTTGTATTACGCTATCAAATAGGGCTCTGACTAAAGGCAGCACATATTGACAGGCCAATTTATCCATCGAATAATGTAGAATCGCCATTAATTATTAATTTAGATTAATTTTGGTTGAGATGATATCGTCTCCCAAATAATGCATCCACTAGAGGGCGCATACCTCACCTTTGTGACACTGAGGACATTGAAGATGGGACAATTCCTGCAATTCAATTTTATTTATACAGCGCTAATAACAATGGACTTCTCCCTGAGTCATAACGGATGAGGACAGAAAAAGGGACAACAGAAGAACCATTATAACAAACATTTATTTCAAAATTGATCCCATCTGTGCCTCGGGAGCTCAAATCGACAGCATTTAAACTGTAACAGCGCTTGGGGGCGTGTGCAGTAGCAGTAGGTAGCTCAAATCGACAGGACATCGGGTCTACAGGGTGTAAAAGGTGCATTGTAACCTCAGTTAAGTGTTTGCACCTCGTTTCATGCACCTAAAATAATGACACTTAATGGAAGCGTATTGTGTCAAATCCACCCATCAGTTTGGCCTCTGTAGACAGGTATATTGGCCAGAGAAATACTGCCTCAAAACTAAACTGCTGCTTAGTGTCAGGGAATAAAACAGACTAAACTGTTAATGCTTTACTCAGTAAAGCATTAACAGTTTAGTCTGAGACTTTCATTTTGTTCTGAATGATACATGACCAAAGAGTTTGTCCATTTCCCATGCGTCACCGAAATGGAGGAACTTGACAGCTTGGCCAAAATGTAAGATATACTGTATCTTAAATCGTTTGAGACCAGGCGGCAAGGCGATTAATTCCTTCCTTTCAAAAATCTTGCTCAGCAAAACTGGGAAAATATGGTACTCAAATTCTTTTAACCAGTATGACCTGCCCGTATGTTCCCTCTAGGCTGTACACCTGCCGCACACATGATTTTTCAGACCGCGCATTAAATAATTGCTCGTAGTTTTTTTTTATTAGACTGATATTAAAAATAGTAATAATACACAAAAAAATGTCAATCCAAGTGTCAGTCTGAGCTGTCATAAAGTGTGTTTACCTGCACATCAGTATCCCGGTTATGATCGGGTTTTTTGAGTATCCCAGTTTCGTCATGGTGTAAAGAGCGCTGTCTTTTTCACACTTACAGTTCATGCAAATTAGTCATGTGATTTAAAGTTTCCTTTCTGTAAGACGTAAACAAATGTGCAAATCTATTATATTATCAAACTGGCTGATGTGGCTCTATAGTGGTTATGGTTTAATGTTGTAGAGTTGAGTTTATTTTTATTTCATATTTTAATTTTTTTTCGCTGAACAGGAGCCATGACGATCTAGCCAGGGTGGTGCTACCTAGTGCCTCTGCTCAATTTCATCTATCTCCAACCACTAGTCAGGAATAGGAATACACTAAGCGGTTTGTAAGAACCCCAGAAGTGGTAGTTGGTGCACTGGCCAATCAGTGAAGTGGTGTGTTGGCCATAACTAACCTGAGTTGCAATAGCAGACTGCAGACGCTATCCTCCTTTGGACTTCCTTTGTCGAATAAAAACATGGCATTTTTTATCGTACTTTTTTGCAAGTTCACCTCACAGAAACGACGATGTTCGTTTACAGACAAGTTCACTCTCTGCTTTGTTTGCTGTTACGCCGCAATTACTTGGACACCACTGAGCGTTCTGGTGCTTTGCATACGTCTCCACCAAATAGTAGCAATTGGTAACGAGCGAACAAATCCTAATGCTGCGAGGTCAGACAGTTTCCACGAAGTGAAAACGGTTGATGAATCAGGCTAATGACAGTCAACAATGTGGTCCAAACCTGACTGGAGGGAAGCACGATAGGCTACGTAAAAACAAAGCAAAACAAAACAGGTGAAGAAGGAAAACATGCAGTGTCAGTGGTCACATCTTCTTCCTTGAGTTGTTTTCTTTTTTGTAATAGGTTAGACTCTACATTTATTTGGAACCACCGGTTATTTGTCAAAATATACACCTGCACCCGGCGTTTAAAGGGAGCCCAGCGGTTAACTGCAATCCGGCTCTTATTTGATATTTTATGGTAAATACTTAATTTGATCAGAAAATGGATTGGTCAGATCATTTTACATGACAGGTTCTCTTAAAATAAACGACCTCTAGACTAGAATGAAGCCGTCTCAGAAGTAGTAAGTAGATAATAAATCTGAAAACAAGATGAATAACCTGATATAAGTTTTAAAATCTTGGCCAGATCAGAGAAATTTGCAGTTACTCTGGTTTGTGCTGAGACACCAAACTATAAATCTTACAATTTCCGTCTGGATTTGACTGTGTCCGTCATGTGATCGTGTCCTTATATATGCCGTGTGTCACACTGAACAGACAGATCCTGGTGTGGAGGTGTTTTGCAGCGTTAGTATCACTGTTCAAGATTGATGTTTGGATGTTTCGGAGGTAAATGGGGTCTGACCAGCAGCAGCATCACTCTCTCTCAGTGTCAGAGCCTCATCTTTATACAGAGACACCCCCACATATTCATGACGCTCCATAAACACATCACAGCACCAGACTGAGCGCCACAGAGCAGAACCAACTCACAGCAGACGGACAATAAACAATAATATGACAATCATCGTTCACTGGACATTTTATAGAATCGTGACTCTCGCCGACAAAGAGAATCACCATTTTATCTCCAGAATGTGCAGAAAAAAAACTTCTTCTCTGTGTTTTTCTCTTTAAATCTTTACTGAATGAAAGGTTAGGAGCTGTTAACCTGAAAACCACCACTTCTTGACATCACAACTGGAACAGAACACTCAAGTTAGGCTTTAATTTGAGCTTTATTTTGACACAATCTGACCACAGAAAGAACTAATATACCTGGAACTAGAACACGTGAGCTGATGTGTGCGTCCCTCACACATAAAATTACTGATACAAGCTGAAAAATGGTATCTCGTACAGTTTTCAGTGAGTCACTTTCACCGTTTGGTTGAAATTCAAACTCCGAAACAGGACCATGAACACTCGGACTGATCACAGGCTCCTGGAAATGTGCTCTTTAAATCCATTTTGTGCTTTCTTGAGACCATCTTAAAATAGAGTGACCAGATTTTCCAAATTTTAAACTGGGACACACCCGGGTTGGATTGGTTGCTATGAATAAAACTGTGAAAATAGTGTGTAACATTGTGCATTCTCGTGTCAGTCATGATCTGAGGGACTTCTGACTTCTGTGATGGTCATTCACAAACATTGATTTCTGTATTTTGGCAAAACAAATGAACATTTATGCTCCTCTTTACTGTTGGGAGAGATCAGATTAGTCAAAAATTGTGAGAATCCTGTTCTCGTCCCAGTTTAGACCTGATGTAGTCCTGGTTTAGCCTTAGTTTAGTCCCTGTTTACACCTGATGTAGTCCTGGTTTAATCTTAGCTTAGTCCTGGTTTAGACCTGATGTAGTCCTGGTTTAGTCTTAGTTTAGTCCTGGTTTAGACCTGATGTAGTCCTGGTTTACTCTTAGTTTAGTCCTGGTTTAGACCTGATGTAGTCCTGGTTTAGTCTTAGTTTAGTCCCTGTTTACACCTGATGTAGTCCTGGTTTAATCTTAGCTTAGTCCTGGTTTAGACCTGATGTAGTCCTGGTTTAGTCTTAGTTTAGTCCTGGTTTAGACCTGATGTAGTCCTGGGTTCATCTTAGTTTAGTCCTGGTTTAGCCCTGATGTAGTCCTGGTTTAGTCTTAGTTTAGTCCTGGTTTAGACCTGATGTAGTCCTGGTTTAGTCTTAGTTTAGTCCTGATTTAGACCTGATGTAGTCCTGGTTTAGTCTTAGTTTAGTCCTGGTTTAGACCTGATGTAGTCCTGGTTTAATCTTAGTTTAGTCCTGGTTTAGACCTGATGTAGTCCTGGTTTAGTCTTAGTTTAGTCCCTGTTTACACCTGATGTAGTCCTGGTTTAATCTTATCTTAGTCCTGGTTTAGACCTGATGTAGTCCTGGTTTAGTCTTAGTTTAGTCCTGGTTTAGACCTGATGTAGTCCTGGGTTCATCTTAGTTTAGTCCTGGTTTAGACCTGATGTAGTCCTGGTTTAGTCTTAGTTTAGTCCTGGTTTAGACCTGATGTAGTCCTGGTTTAGTCTTAGTTTAGTCCTGGTTTAGACCTGATGTAGTCCTGGTTTAGTCTTAGTTTAGTCCTGGTTTAGACCTGATGTAGTCCTGGTTTAATCTTAGTTTAGTCCTGGTTTAGACCTGATGTAGTCCTGGTTTAGTCTTAGTTTAGTCCCTGTTTACACCTGATGTAGTCCTGGTTTAATCTTAGTTTAGTCCTGGTTTAGACCTGATGTAGTCCTGGTTTAGTCTTAGTTTAGTCCTGGTTTAGACCTGATGTAGTCCTGGGTTCGTCTTAGTTTAGTCCTGGTTTAGACCTGATGTAGTTCTGGTTTAGTCTTAGTTTAGTCCTGGTTTAGACCTGATGTAGTTCTGGTTTAGTCTTAGTTTAGTCCTGGTTTAGACCTGATGTAGTCCTGGTTTAGTCTTAGTTTAGTCCTGATTTAGACCTGATGTAGTCCTGGTTTAGTCTTAGTTTAGTCCTGGTTTAGCCCTGATGTAGTCCTGGTTTAGTCTTAGTTTAGTCCCTGTTTAGACCTGATGTAGTTCTGGTTTAGTCTTAGTTTAGTCCTGGTTTAGACCTGATGTAGTTCTGGTTTAGTCTTAGTTTAGTCCTGGTTTAGACCTGATGTAGTCCTGGGTTCATCTTAGTTTAGTCCTGGTTTAGACCTGATGTAGTCCTGGTTTAGTCTTAGTTAAGTCCTGGTTTAGACCTGATGTAGTCCTGTTTTCCTGGTTTGGCAGCATTTGCTAATCTGTGCATTGTGTCTCCATGGTAACGGCTGAACATTCCACCATAAAGTTACATGTAGAACAGACCCAGCATGATGTCACCACAAAGTATGAATAGTAAACTTAATTTAAAACATGAAATAAGTTTCCCACTGAGAATATTTTGCAAATCACTGTAAAATAGGCCTAATTGGTGTTAGTTGGACATTTGGGATGTTCCTGCATATTCGGAGCTACTGAAGCATATAAATCTATAGACTCGCCTTCATTCAAATAAGTATTTCACAGTTAGAACAAAAGCCTGTTCTTTGTGTCATTTTGCCTCCAGCTGAACAGTGGAACAAGGCTTTAAACATGCTCTTCACAGCTCCCCCCTCTCCACAGCGCCCCCTCTGCACCGGCAGCAGCGCCACAGCCTGGAGGGATCTCACTACTGCACACACCTAAACAACTATTGCTTTACATGAGAGTTAGCAAACAGTTAGCATTTGCTGTGACATAAAAGAGGCCGGGCCCATACCGAGTGAAATAAAATATTGAAATGTCTATAAAACATGAATGTAAAATCTCTGTGTAATTCTGTCTCTTGTTAATTGAGTTGCCACTGAGAACGTGAAGGCTCTGGAGAATAATTTGTCAGTGGAAAACACGGAATGGACCAATTTATTGCTTGCTGCAGGCGGTGGAGTTCCGACCAGCTTTGATCAACCTTTTTAGGTCAGATTCTCGAAACACATAGCACAGAATTACATGGCAGAGGAGAATATTTCATCTTTTTAAATAACAAGAAAGAGTTTTGTAGTTGCTGTTGCTGAGTAAATTCCTCAGAGGGTTCCAGTCAGAGTGCTGCACATTATTTATTGTTTTGAGGAGGTAAGTTAAACATTTATCATGAAAATGGAGACAGAAAGAGTCATTATAAGTTTTGTGGAGCTGGAGTCGTCTGACGTGAGACGAGACTGATTCAAATTCTTCAAAGAGCTTCACGTGGACTGAGCTTTGTTTTCACCACTGTCCGATCCACATGCAAGAGTTTAGTCAAAATACTTTTTTACCAAATAAAACACAAACTACCTGCTCCTGTCTCAGACACAGGATTATAAAACAGAAGTGTTTCCTCTGAGGCTCAGGCACTCTGTAATAACTTTCCTCCTCTTTTCTTTTACTGTGCACACGCTCTGACCAACACTACAGCCGCCTGTGGTGACACACTGTGTTACACATGTTACATGTTGTAATTATTTATTACTCAGTGTGTTACACATGTTACATGTCGTATCTGGTTATTACTCAGTGTGTTACACATGTTACATGTCGTATCTGGTTATTACTCAGTGTGTTACACATGTTACATGTCGTATCTGGTTATTACTCAGTGTGTTACACTGAACTTACTGAGCCAGGTGCAGTTTCTCTAGGCTCATGTGAAATACTCTGTTCTTGTTTGTTTCCTCGCCCAAACTCACCAGGCTCACTTCAGACTGATCTGTGAGTCTCTCTGAATTGATTTCTACACATTCTCAATCTGGAACATCTTTCATGGAAAGAGATCAGGAATCACAGAGCTTCATGACTTCTGTTCATTTGCATCCAGTTGAGAGAAAAGCACAGACATCTTTCCTGTCCACAAATGCACAAAATCATTGTATTGACACTAAAATAAGCTGAAGTACATCTGTCGGTGTCTCCATGTTTATTTTGTTTTTTGGGTGCTTCACCTTTGGCTCCACCCACACCACAGTGCTCCTCTGTGATTGGTCCACCCAGCCCATTAACCTCACAGCAGTGTGTGAACTCACAAAGGCCACGTCCAAACAGCACAAACAGTGTTTTGGTCCAATAATACAATGGATTTTTTTTAATAAGTTGTGTTGGGGACATGAGTTCACTCATGTTAATCTGACACAATAGCAGCATTACCAGGATTTCCTAACGTTCAAAGGCAGCACCCATTAGAGCCTGGAGTCAGTCTGTGTGACTGATAGGACCTCAGGGCTTACACTCACAAACACACACACACACACACACACAAACACACACACACAAAACACTCACACACACACACACACACACACACACACACACACACACAAAACACTCACAAACACACACACACACAATACACTCACAAACACACACACACACACACACACACACACACACACACTGGCTTTCAATCAATTAAGACTAATTTAATTAGAGGTATATTTGATGTCCAACTAAAGTGTATAGTAACTAATGTTGTTTACCTCACTTGTGGCAATAACTGATGAGGATCCAGAATAAATAAGTAAATGTACTTTGCATTTAACCATATTTCAGACGTGCTACTGCATCTGTCTGGAGCAAAGGACGTGTCCCCGGATCACCACATGAGGAGGACTGGGGCCTTCAGAATGAACTAAAGCTGCAGATCACACAAACACACAAACATGAGCAAATACAAGAAAACACGACTGCTGTTTGGTGTTTGACGAGAGAAAAATCGCACAACTGGAAATCAGCATTCACTCATACAACAGCATTTATCAGGACTAATCTGCTCGCCGTGTTTTTAATCCAAGAATTCCCCTGATTTATTCTGAACGAGGCCCTCCAGGATGGGGCTCCAGCCAACCGCTCGTGTACGGACCCTCGGAGGAGCTGTAATTTCACGTGGAAAAGAGCGTGCGAAGCGTGTGTGTGTGCGCCGAAGGTTAAAGGGAGCTGACAACTGAAGGGAACCACGGAGGAAGGCATTAATTAGCCCGAGCTGAGAGGGTATTTATCAAAGGGAGGGCCATATGGGAGGGTCAGAGCGCACGGAGCAGGTGAGGAGAAAAAGACACATTCAAACGTGTGTTAATTCACGAAATATGCATGTAAAAGGATTATTACAATGGTGTTCTGTTAGCTTTTCCCGGACGCTGTGTTCTGTGTGGGCTGACAGTGGGAATGGGCCAGTTCTATTAGAATCATGTTAAAAACCTCTGACTCTGTTCACGGCGACATTTAAAACTTTCACCTAAAACCAATATTTGTGCAGATAAAGAGACGTTTCAGGTTTAGAACGGACGTCGCTGCTCAAATATATTTTTTTTTACATTTTATCTTAGACTCCAGAAATGCTTAAAAGTGCATTGTGTAACTTTTCTGGTGCAGTGGAGATGTCATTGCTTTGTCATTAAACCTTTCTGTCTTCACGGAGATCAAACCAGACCAAGTTACAGGTCAGATCTGTGGAGAGGCGACCCTGCTCAGAGTCAGAATGCCAGTCTGTCATATTTTTGAGCTACAAAACTATTTGTAACTGAATAAATGTAAAGTAAAGCTGTTTAATGTCACACTGTGGAACATTTTAGGGTAATGATATATCCGTAGAAACAAGCAGGTGATGGACCCTCAGCAGAAAAGCTACACAGTGCATCTTTAAATAAAACACATTTTAAGATAGATATGTGACTTATTTGTAATTAAAAGTGCTTTTCTTGGTTGATGTAGTTGCAGAAATGAGGCGGATCAGTGGTTTAAACATGTTAATGATGTGTTGGGTAAATGTGCCACTGTAAGTTTTGCACCTTTAATCAAACACAGTCGTGTGGTCAGTGACCTCGGATTGGCTTTGACTGCAGTGTTCCACAGCGCAAACTCTCATCTTTCATTTACTAAAGCCATAATATGTCACTGTTTTGCCCAAATACTAAAATCAAAGCATGTTTTTCATTATAGAGGTTTTTATTACACTCAAAAACTACAAAAATCGCGCATTGTTACTCTAAGAAAAATGTTTTCTCATTCCTTTATCAAATGTTTGTCAACTTTTTCTTTTATTTGTTGGTTTCACAGGTTATCTGTGAAAGAACAGTCTGAACCAGATAGTAAAAGTGTGTGGGAAAATCCGTGGTGTTCAGATGGATGTCTCTGTGTGGAGACATGGGGCGCTGTAAAAGACTAAGGCCATACTGAGCCCGTCTAACCATGTACTGCGCTCACAGTTTGTGCAAATGCCCTCTGGGAGGCGATATGTCACCCCACGACAAAAGACCAACCGCTACGCTAAAGCTTTTTTCCTTCTGCCATACGGATTTTAAATAGAAAGCAAATTATTATTGTGTCCCCTGATGCAGTGAGGTATGAATGTGTACTATGTTTTGTTGTATTTATTCCAATTTTAATTTTTGGAATAATATCTGAATTGTCCTTTGGGATTAATAAAGCTGTTGACTGATTAATTGATTGATTGCATCTCCACAAACCTCGCTCGTATTTGGCCTGAAGGAGCCTCCTTCTCCTTGTTTCCATGGAAATGTTATTCATTTGGCTATAATATTCCACATTATGACATAAAACATAGAGAAAGTTCATGTAATGTACGGGTTTATCTTTCTGTTTCCATGGAATCATGCAGGCGATTTTCCATCTCCAGAAAGTGACATACTATCACTTTAAATATTTGTTTTTTAAATTGCCCAAATTGGTCATTTTGTGGAACATTCCAGAAAAGGTCTTTACAAATCCACGATGATGGGCCTCATCGCCGTTGTTTCTGTGTGTTTGTTCTTTGTGTCTATGTTTGTTTTATTTCTAAAATACACCAGGAAATGTGAGGATGTGACACGTGTAGAACAGAACAACTTAAAGTGTTAAAATGTCTTACTTTATTAACTATTCTCAGCACAGGTCCAGATCCATGTACACACACACACACACACACACACACTCACACTCACATATACAGTAATACTCACTTTGTACCGGAGCGACGTAATATCAATGTTTCCCAACCGGAGGTACGGGGACCCCTACAGGAACACGAGCAGTTTGCAAGGAGTTTGTCATTTTTATATATTTGCATGACTAGAAATGATCTGGAAACTGAAGAATGTTGTTGAAATGTATGTTAGAGTGTATTATATTTTCTCTCCTATATTTACATTTTCAACGTCATGTATTAGTATTTAATTGATTCGTTTTTATTTCTTGTGCCAAGAGAGAAACGATAATCATACACATACTTCATACACATTACATACACACTATGGTCGTACAAATTAATAATAATGATAAAGAAGGCACAGAAGTTTATCGTTTATGATCGTATCAAAATAAGCAAATCTTTAAAGCAATATAAGAGTGATAAAAATGTTTGAAAGTGTAAAATATAAGGTTAGACCCAGAAAAACGAGTGAAATTACAGTTGCACAAATAATAATAATAATATCAGAGAATAGTAGTTTCTAATAACATACTGCAAATAAATGTGGGAAATCAGGTTGAAATAAATAGATTCACGTGTCAAAATACCTGTACGATGATATGTTGGAACAATAAGACGAAAACGCTCTAAAACACGCGCATACGGTCTACGGTCTGTCATTAACAGTCACGTGGTCTGTCATTAGCAGTCACGTGGGACGTTTGAACGATCCGAGCACGAGGCGTACGCGCACGTGCCGACACCGCTCATTTGTGCGCGCGCGTCTGGATCATTAATTCAGGTCGTGCGCGCGCGGGTCTCAGAGGCGTCTTTCAGATAATTGTTCTCATCGACTTGAATAATTATTTGTTTGCTGATTTAATTATTCTCACATTTAGAAAACAAATGAACAAACCCGTTCTGTAGGTGTCTTAACAGATTAGGACGCGGATCGAACTCACCGCGCGTCTCGTGGATGGTCATACAGAGAGCGTCAAATGCGTCTGATTAAAATGTCAATACAGAACATGACCACAGATGTACTAATGTGATGTGCATACGGGATTATTACGGATTAGAGGTTCACTTTGGTTCTTTGTTTATGTTTTAATTTAATCGTGAAGATAATGACAATGGGCTAAAATAGGCTAATAAATAATAATTAGAGATTGGTGTCTACGTTTGAATTGTGCATCCAGTCTTCCGTGCACCTTGGCCGTGTCAGGGTTTAGGTTCAAGTGTTGGTGACCATTTAGAGTCATAGAAGTTCTCGGAATAGTATTTTTAAGTTGTTGTATTTTTACATTTTAATTGGCCATGTTTCATACTGCGTGAGTCCTGTTTGGGAGCTGTGTGCCGAGCCAAACGATCAGACCTCTTAAACTCTCACTCATCGCGCCCTTTAAATGTTTTGCTCATTTGTTTCCATTAAATATTTCATCTTCCCTTAAATATTCATTTAACTTCCTCTTTAAATTTTTTACCACTTTCTTTGTGGTTGCGTCGCCTCGCCTCCCTTTTAGGCTTTGCAATCATGAATAATTATTCATCAACAGAGAAAAGAGAGCGCATAAAAGATGCAGACGGCTCCTTCCTTTTTGTCTTTTCTCATTAGTGATATACTGGAGTTGCCTAAACACTTCCCGCCGCCGCACATATGGAAATATGGAAATATGGAAATAGTCGGAGGATCCGCTAATGACTGCGCCCGCAGAAGCACGAGGGCGCGCAGTTCACACGCACACCACTCATATAGGCCTTCGTTATTATTACAGCTGTATTTTAGATTACTGTACAGCATCTGATTTAATTTAGTCAAATTGCGAAAACAAAACAAACAAAAAACATAATAATAATAATAATAATAATAATAATAATAATAATAATAATAATAATAATAATAATAATAATAATAATGTGATATTGTGCTAATTTAATCTTCATAAATTGCTGGAGTTATTTGGACGCTCTCAAAGGCGTGTGCAGAGGTTTGCTGACCTCTAGTGGCCAAAACACTCCACGGTCTGTCTGCGTCTAAGATGACGTCACAACAGTCTCTAGGCCAATCATCTTTAAGACAGATGGGGGCAGCTAAAATGAATACTGATAAATATGAGGTCATGCACCTTGATAGTATTAGACATTTTCAGTTCAACATTTGTGAGTTTACCTTTTGGATATTTCATGGCAAAGTGTAATGTAAAGAAAAGGGAAAACTGGCTCTTGGAGTATGACAACATCACATTCTAGGGTCTGAAAACCTCCAGTTCATGACGATGTAAAGTTTAAAGTTGTAAAGTTGTAAATCTAATGCATGATTATTAGGCCTATAGGTTCTACGGACACGTCTGAACAAACACTTAAATAGCCTATTGACCAAAATATTTTATATGCGTTTATGACAAAATACCAGTTAAAAGTGAGGGTCAAATCACCAACCTGGGGACAATGATTTCATGCTATTTTCTAACACATGTTTAACACATAAACCGCTGCATATTTAGGCTGAGTTCTTTTCTCAGGCAGTGATTTAAACTCCATACACCTTCACTAGAATCGTATTGAACAGAGCATTTTGAACTTTGGGGATGTAGACAGACTATAATAATAATAAAAAGACAAAACACAACTCCTGGTTTGTTTTTTAATGAGGTAATTGCATTTTTTTTCAATGGCTTAAAACTCACAGCCATTCATTTTGTGTTATATAGGACCTTTAAATTGAAAACTTTTGTGAAACTAGGTCAAATAATTCCTGTAAATTTCAATGGCATCCTGGACGGTTGCAGATTTTGGATGACCCTGCTTAAAAAGATTTTTGTTTCGTTTGTGTATGTTTTTTGTTTGTTTGTTTTTTTTTATTAAAAGACATCAATTTGCAGATAATATATATTAATAGAGATTTTATAAAAATTATCCTATTAGAATAATCCTGCCTGATATGTTCCATAAACACGGCACGGAGCTCTGACGCCCTCTGCTGCCGCTCGGGGGACTTGCAGCAGCTCACCAGAGGCGTTGTTGTTGTTGTTGTTGTTGTTGTTTATTCATTTATTTATTTTTTTAGAATTTGACTAAATACAATTATTATTACTATATACTCATACTGTGTGTCGTCAGCAGTTACATGTCTGGATGAGGGAAGAAAATATAAACACAACATATTATATACTAACAATGATAATAAAACAATATAATAAAAAGTACGTTTGCATAGTTAAGAAAAAGATAATATCAAGGGACAGTAGAGTTAATTCAGTCCATAGAGTCCAAGGGAATTTCACACATGTAGGAATACACTTTTTGTGCTTTAGGTCCATTAATATATTTCAATGATTTTATGTAAAATTTGAGTTCATTTTTAAAACAAGTAAAGTTAGGGGGACACTTTTGAATTTTACTTTGTGGATGTAAAATTTGGCAAGACATAATGTTAAATTTACATTTCTTTTTTTTCTTTTGACACCGGAAGCAAAGCTAACGCCAGAGCCACATTGCCCCGTGTATCAGAGCCTGTCAGCGAACTATAAACTCCTGCTTCTCCGGGGGGAAAAAACTCAGGCTGTGGCGCAATACCAGCGTGTGGGAGTCAGAGTCCAAATGTGCTAACTTAGCGGACATATATTTCCCGCTAAGTCCATAAAACACGCCATTATTAAAGT
Source organism: Odontamblyopus rebecca (assembly GCA_030686955.1). Taxonomy (NCBI): domain Eukaryota; kingdom Metazoa; phylum Chordata; class Actinopteri; order Gobiiformes; family Gobiidae; genus Odontamblyopus; species Odontamblyopus rebecca. The sequence continues at coordinate 10,772,724 of CM060659.1, read as the reverse complement.
ATAAGACCCTGTTCTGCTTTAATTATGCTAACTCGGCTACCGCTAAGTGCGTGTAACGTGACATCGCTATAGAACGGTAGATCTCGCATTGACAACCGCTGTCTATTGGGACGACTGCGTCAACAAAGCCGCCATCTTGGTACAGGGATACCGCAGTTTTAAATGAATGAACAACAGTCTGTGACAAGGCATATCAGTGTTTCCCTCAGACCAAGTAGCATTGTGTGCCCCCTGGTTTAGTCCTGATTTAGACCTGATTTAGTCCTGTTCAGTTTGTTTAGTCCTGTGTTAGTCCTGGTTTAGTTCTAGTTTAAACCTGTTTTAGTCTTGTTCAGTCCTGGGTACAGTCCTGGTTCAGTTCTGGTTCAGACATGTTTTAATAATAATACATTTTATTTATTAGGCGCCTTTCTGGACACCCAAGGTCACTTTACAACAACATAAACAAATTAAGTACGATTAAAACATAGAGTTAAAAGCCTGCAGTTGGTAGTGTGGTGGAGTGAACAGGCCCGTCTGAACAGGTGTGTTTTGAGTTTGGATTTGAAATGTTGGAGTGAGTCAGAGTTTCGGAGGTCAGGAGGGAGAGTGTTCCAGAGCTGAGGAGCAGAGCGACTGAAAGCTCTGCTGCCCATGGTGACGAGACGAGCAGAGGGAACAGAGCTGGAGACAGGAGGAGGAGCAGAGGGAACAGAGCTGGAGACAGGAGGAGGAGCAGAGGGAACAGAGCTGGAGACAGGAGGAGGAGCAGAGGGAACAGAGCTGGAGACAGGAGGAGGAGCAGAGGGAACAGAGCTGGAGACAGGAGGAGGAGCAGAGGGAACAGAGCTGGAGACAGGAGGAGGAGCAGAGGGAACAGAGCTGGAGACAGGAGGAGGGGCAGAGGGAACAGAGCTGGAGACAGGAGGAGGAGCAGAGGGAACAGAGCTGGAGACAGGAGGAGGAACAGAGGGAACAGAGCTGGAGACAGGAGGAGGAGGAGCAGAGGGAACAGAGCTGGAGACAGGAGGAGGAGCAGAGGGAACAGAGCTGGAGACAGGAGGAGGAGCAGAGCTGGAGACAGGAGGAGGAACAGAGGGAACAGAGCTGGAGACAGGAGGAAGAGCAGAGGGAGCAGAGCTGGAGACAGGAGGAGGAGGAGCAGAGGGAACAGAGCTGGAGACAGGAGGAGGAGCAGAGGGAACAGAGCTGGAGACAGGAGGAGGAGCAGAGGGAACAGAGCTGGAGACAGGAGGAGGGGCAGAGGGAGTGGGCGGGTGTGGCAGGGTGGAGGAGCTCAGAGATAGAGACCTGTTCAGTCCTGGTTTAGTCCTATGTCAGTTCTGGTTCAGTCCTGGTTTAATCCTAGTTTACACATGTTTGAATCTGTTCAGTCCTGATTTCAGTCCTGGTTTAGACCTGTTTTAAATCAGATTCTAATGTGGTTTAGTCCCGGTTTAGTCCTGGTTCAGTTCTGGTTTAGTCCCGGTTCAGTTATGGTTTAGACCTGGTTTTGTCCTGGTTTAGTCCTAGTTTAGACCTTTTTTAGTCCTAGTTCAGTCCTGGTTTAGTCCTCCTTCAGTTCAGTTTTAGTCCTGCTTCTGTCCTGTTTTAGTCCTGGTTCAGTCCTTATACAGTGCAAAAGTCCGACATCTTTACCCTCTGATTCTGTGAAAAAACTTTGGTCAAATGACATTCAGTGAAACTCTGGACTAGACCTGGGCACTGTCCAGCTCCCAGGCCACATACGGCCCTTTGGCTTATTGACTGGCCCCTTTAAGCTCATTTGGAATGTCAAAATAGACATATTTTATCATTTTACCTTATGCATGTACTAAAGCTGCATTGGTTTTATTTTAGAGATGTTTTTAATGACATTTTTTGTAAGTCAACTTCACTTTATCATCGCTTAGTCATAACATCAATTCTTATCAGTCTGACCAGTGCGTCAAAACAATGAGGTTTACTGCTTTTTTTTTTTTTTTAATAAAGAAATACAATTCATATTATGCAGAATTGAGTCAAGCATTTTGGCCCAGCCCTCCACAGTATTTTCTATTTCTCATGTGGCCTCATAGAAAAAAGAATTGCCCATCCCTGCTTAAGGCCATGAAGCTCTGTATAGGGTCACCAAACGTTCCTATTTCCCCGGGACAGTTCCAGTTTTGAGCCCTGTGTCCCCTGTCCCAGCAGATTTATCCAAAACCAGTGATTTGTCCCAGTTTTATACAAGAAATATCACCGGTGTCCCTATTTTTGACCGATTTGATCTAAACCTGGACTAAAAGGACTATTTCAGGTCTTAACTAGAACCAGACTAGGGCTAAAACAGAACTATACCAGGTCCAAACCAGGTCTAAACTAGGGCTAAACCAGGACTATTTCAGGTCTAAACCAGGTCTGAACTAGAGCTAAACCAGGACTAAACAAGGACTATTTCATGTCTAAACCAGGACTATTTCGGTTCTAAACCATGACTATTTCAGGTCTTAACTAGAACTAAACTAGGGCTAAACCAGGACTATTTCAGGTCTAAAAAAAAGTTTAAACCAGGACTAAACCAGGGCTAAACTAGGGCTAAAATAGAACTATACCAGGTCTAAACCAGGACTATTCCAGGTCTAAACCAGGACTAAACTTGGGCTGAAATAGGACCATCCATCCATCCATCTTCTCCCGCTTAATCCGGCTGGGTCGCGGGGGCAGCGTGCTGCCCAATACTCATAGCACCTGACCCCCCCTATGAACCCCTCTGCAGGTGGTGAGCCCACAGGAGAGTGGACAACATGGTCCTTGCTGTTAGTTCATAGGGGTCTGAAATAGGACCAGTTTAGAACTGATATGAAATAGGACCATATCAGTTCTAAACCAGGTGAAAACCAGAGGAGCATAAATCACATTTGTTTAGACGATTTTATCTCAGATTTTACACTGACCCACACATGAGTCGAGAATGCACAATGTTACTCACTTTTTTCACTATTTTATTTACACCAACCATCCCAACCCGGCTGTGTCCCACTTTAGAAATGTGAAAATCTGGTCACTCGAGCCCTGTACCAAGATGGCGACGGTATTAACGCACGCCAAGAGTCTGAATGCGACATCTATCTTTCTATATTTATGAGAGTGACGGCAGCGTTCCGCTCAGAGGAAGGAAGGAAACTGAGCGCTTGTGCAGAGCTAGCACACTTTCTTTGGACCCCCGAACCACCGTGACGCACTTTGGAATCGATCCGGCCCTTGCGTTTTTAGAAAATAACTTTTAGCGGATAAGTTATGACGTTTCGAAGCCCAAGCGAACCTCCAGCGACTACTTTTCCTCATGTCCAAAGCTCACACTGACACTAAGTTGCGCGCAGCTTCTGAGTTCTCCCAAGTATGCGGCTTACTCAGACTTAGCTCGTCACCAAACGGGTTCTTCCAGGCGTTGCGACCGAATAGTTTGGCAAAGCAGTGAAGCAAAAAAAAAAAAAAAAAAAGGACAACCCATGGCATCGGATGTGCTGGAAAGCCAAGCAGCGCTGCAGGGCGTGACGATCAGCGATAGGGTTGGGAACAATAGCGGCGGAGGCTCGGAGGCAGTCACACCCAGGAGGAGCGCACAGGAGCCGGGCAGCGCGCAGCCGTCCAGCCCGTCCACGTCCGGAGTGTCCGAGGAATACGACCCCCCGGAAGAATCGCAAAGAAGCCCCGGCGTGTCCACAGAGGGTGATAATAATGGGATAATCCAGAGCCAGGACGCATCAGCAGCGCACAGCCGTGAGCAGAGCGCGGGGAAAAGGCGATCAACCCCGGTCAAACTTTCTCCAACACACGCTGCGCCCGCCGGAAGGTGCGTATACGCTTAAACGCACTTATTTACCTCAATCTGTGCCTTTGTTTTCTTTTCCTTACACTGTGAGGAGTCTAAACCTTTAACTCTCCACCCGTTTTAGTCACTGTTTCCCAGTTTGCTATTTTTAAACTTGTTTGACAGGTCGTAGATTGCAAACACCAACCACACATGGGTCATTCATGCGCATGTATATTCGATAAGACGCTAAAGCTGCACCCTGGAACTTTTCTGGAGGGTCCATCAAACGCTTCTCTCTGCGGATGTGTCGTTGCTCAGCTTGGAATGTTCCACAGTGTGACATTAAACAGCTCTAGGTTACATTTATTGAATTACAAGTGGTTCTGTAGCTCATAAATACCCAGAAAAACAGGCAGCGGGTCGCCTCTCCGCAGATCTGACCTGTAACTTGGTCTGGTTTGGTGTCCGTGCAGATGAGAAAGTTTAATCCTGTACTGTGAAACATTCTAGGCAAAGCACTGATCAAATCCCTTTGGAGAAAAACATTAGACAGACCCTCCACCAGAAAAGTTACACAGTGCGCCTTTTAAAGCATGTCCTATAGTTAGACCTGTCACAATCATTAATATATCAACTTTTCTTTCAAAATACACAAGGTCTGCAACAATATACAGTATTTTGGGGCTCAGCATTTATCGTGGGTACAATTTCTTAGCAATAACGTGGATATTTTTGTAATTTTTCAGTAATAAGATAAGATTTGAGCTGTAGAGTACATAAGGAAATAATAAATAACAATGTACCGGTAAGTTATCTGTTGCAGCTTAGGCCTTGATGTCGGTGGCATATTTTAGTTTCAATATTTCACTTGGTTTCAAAATCCTATATTTTTAATCATCTATACAGTGAATATAAATATATGTAATCATTGTACATCATTTCACAAGTCAGTTCTTTTGGCAGTTCTTCTTGAAATAACCTTAAATTTTCACAGAATGTACAAACAGATCACGATTTTATATTTAATGTTTGTTCTGTTTTCAGGTTGAGCCGTTCACTCCTAAACAGAAGTCATTTTGCGTCTTGGAATCTGCTCACACACAGTCACCTAAGACTGTGCAGATTTCAGTGTAAAATTTGGAAAAACTTCACACAAAGTTTATTATGGGACCTTGTTTGCCAGTTGGTGATGTTTTGGTGGGTGACTGTGTGTGAGCAGATTCCAAGGCGCAAAATAACTTCTGTTTAGGAGTGAACGGCTCAACCTGAAAACAGAAAAAAATAAAACATTAAATATAAAATCTTGATCTTTTTCTATACATTCTGTGAAAATGTGAGTTTATTTCAACAAGAACTGCCAAAATTATCAGCCTGCGAAATGATGTCAGATTTTTTGGGACACCCTGTAGTGGAGTGTATTGCATAAACAAGTTTCCTTCCACTAAAATAAGCAACATTTTTACTGTGGTTGCAAAATATTGTGAAGAGATACCAAAAAATACTATAACGATAATGTATCACCAAATTTAGTGACACAATATGTCGATATTTTGATATTTTTGCACTTCCTTACTTCAAAATGTGATACTGTGACAGGCCTGTCTCTAGTTTGTTCTGTTTAAACAGCAGTTACACAAATTTGCCTTGTTTGCATTTTTACTGTATGAGAAAGTCAAGCTGATACTATGAGTGATGCAATAGAGAAAGCTCCACACTGGGGTCCGTTACCTCGTTTCTATGGATATGTCACTCTTCTGCCTGAAATGTTCCGCAGTATGACATTAAACAGCTCTACCTAACATTTATTCAATTACAGGTGGTTTTAATGGTCAAAAATACCTAGAAAAACAGGAACAATTGACACTTTGAAACATTCCAGACAAAGCGATAACAATAAAATAACTTTACGGAGGAAAAACGTTTGATGGGCCCTCCACCAGAAAAGTTACACAATGCATCTTTAAACCACATACAGTCTATGGTTTAAACAACAATGCAGTGACGAGCCAGAATTTTGAAAAGACTTTTGACAATACTCGAGTACAATTGGTTTAATTTTTTTTATATCTTGTGTTGCGAATGTATTTTATTCATTGATATCATCTTTTTTAAATGATTAGACTAAAACTGCTCCTCTGTCTCTCTTTGAAGGCTAACAAAGCCATGAATACACAATATTTTCCTCTTAAAATGCCTAGAAAAGATTTAATCCATAGAACTAAGATTGAAAAGCGCTTCAAACGGTAATTTCTTCATGTAGTCCCCACAGAAACGGAGCAAAGGATCATGGTATATGTAGTCCCCTCTGTTTTATTAGCTATTGCTGCACCGAAACTATTCATTTAAGCAAAGATACTTGTAATTCACTGTCTTGTCTTGACATTTGACGATAGGATTTCACCATATTTCGGTTATTGTTACATTCCTATTATATACTATTCATGTTGCAATAGGGAAAGCTCCGCACCGGTTCTTGACTTGCCGGTGCTGGTTGGAACACTCAGAGGATTAGTTGTGTACAGACGCATGCAGCCTGACTAATACCGGGCACTTATGTTGAGAGTCAGGTCAGGTGCAGAGTACAGCAGAGCAGATTAGTCCATCAAAGGCAGCTCTGTGTACGGCTGATACAGATACCATGAGTTACACAGGCTGAAAAGGGGAGGTCCTTTATTCTTTCTATTAAATTATTTGCATTTATTTTATTTTAATTCATGTATTTTGTTTCATTTTATTTATTTATTTTATTTTATTGCTTTATTTTATTAATTTATTTTATTAGTTTTATTTTATTTATGTATGCCTTTTAATTTTATTTTATTTATGCATTAGATTTTTTTTTACATTTATATTACATTTTATTTTATGTATTTATTTTATTTTTTATTTATGTATTTTATTTTATTTATTTATTTAGTTTATTTTTTATTTTAAAGTGAGTGTTGATTTGTAAGTGAAGCGTCGCATTGCTGGCTGCTAATACAAGGCTAAGTTAAAAAGCTCTGTGTAACATTTTTTGTGGTGCGTCCGCTACCTGCTCGTTTCCATGGAGATGTTCTTGCTTTGCGTGGAATGTCATTAATGTCATTATGACATTAAACATCTAACATTTATTCATTAGGGGTGTTTCTGTTGCTCAAAAATACATGAATTCCTTCTGTGAGGCTCTCCACAGATCTGACCTGTAATGTAATATAGCATAGTGTAGTGGTGTAACCTGCTTGTTTCCATTGTGATAGAAAGATTTAATCTATACTGTGGAACATTCTAGACAAAGAAATAACATTTCCATGGAAAGAAGCAGGCGGCGGTCACCCAACTAGAAATATTACGCTGTGCACCTTTATCAAGTCTTATATTTTCTCACTCCCTGTTGTTATTCAGGATTGTTTATGGTGAAATTAACCAAAATAATAGTGTTTGTTGACAATAATTGCATCAACTGATTATTTATACACTTTTAAACCCTGAAATTCTACTATATAGTGGAACTTTACACATTGAAAATCATGTTCTAAGTAAAAACAAAAAAGTCATCACGGTCTTTAAAGGTGCATTATGTAACTTTTCCTGTGGAGGGTCCGTCACCTTTTTGTTTCTATGGAGACGGCATTGCTCTGCCTGGCATGCTCCACAGTGTGACATTAGGCAGCTCTGCTTTACATTTATTCAATTACAGGTGGTTTTATAGCTCAAAAATACCTAGAAAAACAACATTCTGACTGTGAGTGGGGTCGCCTCTCCACAGATCTGACCTGTAACTTGGTCTGGTTTGGTCTCCATGTAGATAGAAAGTTTTAATGCCATACTGTGAAACATTATAGGCAAAGCAATAACATCTTCATGGAGAAAAGCATTTAACGGACCCTCCACCAGAAAAGTCGATATAAGAGGGCAAGTCTTAGATGTTTTACAGTTAGACGCCTATAAAACATAAAAACATGATCCTTTTATTAGTGCACAAAGTTCAAAATAACACATTTACATTTAGGGGTGTGCAAAAATATCAATATAGCATATAGTTTCATATGATTATACAGTATTGATTTTGCAGGCTGCTGTATTGATACATCGCCAAGAATGTGTTTTGGTATATTTTTACCAGATTATTTTGTTACAGAGCTACAGTTTTGTTGTTTGTTCAGAGGAGGGAAACTCTTTTATGCAACACATTTGACATTTGCACTGTTTTGATGATTAAAATGGATGTTTCATATTCACTTTGCACAAGAAGTGGTTTAATAAAAACCTTTAGTATCAGAGCCATGATTTAGCCTTTATTTTTATTGAACTGTATCGAATCAATTTGAAGTACATAGTATTGAATCGAAAGCTCACTGTATTGAAATATGTATCGTATCGTGGCCTTTGTATTGTATCCAGTGTTTCCCACAGAAAATTGGTTAGTCGAGGTGGTGACTGGGTGAGGGGGGACACCGTGCCTGTGAAAGGCAAAAGTGAGGACCGGGGCATGACAACCATAGTGTTTTGCGAGGATTGATGTGGTTTTGAGGGACGTAGTCAAGACGGGGGGCAATTGTTGTCAAGGCAGCCGCCCTAACTATAAAGCACTGCAGGAAACACTGGTATCTGCAATTTCTTAATGATAACCCGGCCCTGATTACAACGGTAATGAATCAAACTGGAGTTATTTAGTACAATACATAGAATTCAGACATCCCTTGGTGAGCTTCTTAATAACGGGTGGAGAGCTCCAGGTTGGAGACCCCTGCGTTACTACAAGGATTTTCTTATAAAATCAAAGTTATTGTGTGTTTTAAAAAATGCAGCCAGCCGGTCTTACCTAAAGCCTCTTGACTCTGTGGATGCAGCATCAGTTTACACTGTAATCCTCCAGATTTACAAGTCACAAGCTCTCGGCGACAGATGAGAATGCTACGGTGGATTAAAGGTGCACTGCGTAACATCTCTAGCCTGCTCGTCTCCATGGACATGTTATTGCTTTGTCTAGAATGTTCCACAGTAGAGATTAAAACTGTCTATTGGGGATGGGCATTCGATTAAATTTTCTTAATCGATCGGCGTGAGAATTAACGATTGATTATCCATTAAGTATTAACATTTTTATATTAAAATTATCGTTATTACTATGACTAATCTGCATAAATAAACTCAACTTTACAACATATAAACCATAAGCACTATAGAGCCACATCAGCCTGTTTGAGATTAGAATGTGTTTAATGCAGCTTTAGCACATTTGTTTACGTCTTACAGAAACAAAACTTAAAACCACACGGCTCATTTGCATAAAATGTAAATTGTCCTTGTGCCTCTGAGCTGTTAGCTTCTGTCAGACTAAAATGACATGACTGTGGAATATGACAGAGAATGTGCTGCTGATGGTGAGTCTGTTCTGTATTGCACTGGAGATGGTTTATGTTCTCAGAAATCATATGAGTGCAGATTGTAGGTGTGCAGGTTTAGCACAGATTTTTATTTAACAGGCATTTCACTTTATTTATGTTGGTCATTTTATTTATTTTGGCTTCTGCTGTGATAAAAAGACTGAAAAGTGTTTTGCGCACTCAACTGTTGCACGATGACGAACCCGGGATACTGATGTGCATTTATACGCACTCACTGAGGGATATAGCGATCTCTAAGGAGGTGCGTCATAGCTGAGACATGGGACTGTGAGACACCGCTCCACCTCTTCAGGTGGCACAGAGCACTTTTAAGCGTTTGCATTCTTGAACTTCTCTTCTCCGCCGCAGCCTGGAGCGCCAAGAATCCATCTCCACCACAGAAGCCCGTCTGCGGATGGAGGGAGTGGAGCTGAAGGAGGAGTGGCAGGATGAGGACTTTCCCCGGTAACATTTCACATTGATTTCTATTTATTTATTTACCCAGGGTTCCACCGGAGGAGCGGGAGGAAGTGTCTGGGGCGAGGGAAGTCTGGGAGTCTCTGTTTAGACTGCTCCCTGGAAGAAAATGGATTAATCTTTATTAATTTTTTTATAGAACAGTTCACAAACATTTAAAATAGTTCATACATTTAATTCTAAAGCTCCTTATCTTATAGACGGGGCCCCTGACCATAGACTGTGTATACTGTACAAGTCATAGAATTATAATAAAATCTGGAAGATGAATCCAAGATGGCGCCCTGTTGTTTTCAATGACCTGTGCTCATTGGCGCATGACCGCAAAAAAGATTTTCATTTCCGCACTTATTTCCTTGTTTGCAGCCCAACGCAGCCCAATGTCTGATGTCAGGCTGCCCAAGACTGTTGGGCTGTGACGTCAGAAACGCCGTTCTGACCAATCAGAGTGCGAGGTGCTAGAGCGGAGCTAGCGTGGGCTCAGAGCGGGGCTAGGCTAACTCTAACAAAGTTGATTTTTAGGCGCTTTGACGATTAAACATTTTTTATAGTTCATATTATAAAAATACAGAAGAATCCCAACAAAATCCGACCTTTATGAAAGCTGTGGATGCCCTGTCAGCCAAACACGGGCAGTTTGATTTCTCAAAAAATACATTGTGCTTCTATGGGAGAATTTTTCTTGGCTGCAATATCTCGCACGTCCACACATCACTCTGCAGTCATGGATAGAGGGGGCGTGCCTTATCCAGCTCTTATTATACATCCATGGTATAAGTGGACATAGCTAACCCGCTAGCCGCTGCGTTCCAAACAGGAAGTGTGCATGGGGTGCGCTTCTGGCTCCATCAACTCTGTTTCCAATTGACTTCACGTTGAAAAATTGTTGCCCCTCTCTCTGTAACTGCTGCTGTGAACCTTAAATACTCAAAGAGCCATTTGGACCGTCTCCCACAGAAAATTAAACACCCAGAGCCACAAAACCCTTTTGAAATGAGGATGACGTTGCATATATTTTTTTCCCCCTGCATTCTATGTATAAAAGACTATAGTGCGTTACATTTATGAAATCAATAAAATGCTACAGAGAACACGGCATTGTATTTCTGCATGAAACGAAAACATTTTGAACTTCGAAAAAAAAAAAAAATACTCAATGTTTATTTGAGTCCTCCTCATAGGAAATAAAAATCTAAACTGAAATTATCCACTCACAGTGAACCAAAAATGCCGTCTGCTTCTGTGTTTCGTCATCATTTTATCGTGTGTAAATCAGCCGTGAAAGTAAATGAATCGTAGCATTAAATGTTCTGTTTTCTTCAGAAACTTTCCTTTGGGTTTATCCATCATTTAACTTCCAGGGGTGGAAAAGCTCAATAAATCATGTTGCTGGTGTAGGTGCCGGTAAGTCTGAGCTGCAGATCTGTTCTGGGTGTTACACATCTGCGGCTTTGATGCATATTTTGAGCGACAAAATTATTTAAATGTTACAAGATTCTCATTATCTACAAATTTAGAATTACATTTAAAAGTGAACAAACTAAAATAAAAAATACATTGTACTTAAATACTCGTTATTTATTTTCCAAAGTCACAGGAGCTACAACAGAAGGATGAAAGAGCCACTGCCCCTTTATGCCACACATGACACAAAAAATACACACAATTTTCTATCCCAAATCTCACTCACATTCCCTTTGTTTCTTCAGAGTTAGAATTTATCCCGTTTTTCACACTTAAGCATATTTTAAGCGCCATGTCCATCGTCATCAGCGTTTTTTTAAAACACATCAGCACTATTAATGCCCCTTGATGACACACGTTTGTACTAGACTTATACACACTTTGGGGTTATGACTGAGGTATAATGTAGTAACAAGTTTCTCAACAATTTTTAAAGATAAAGTTTTTTTTTTTACATTTTAATAATATTTTTCCTGACCTGATTGATAATTCTTGAAAGTCTCACTAATAACATGACCCCTGTGTGTGCAGCCCACTCCCAGAGGAGGAGCTGGAGGAGGAGCTTTTCGGTGGGACCTCTGGAGAAGGAGACGGTACGACACAGCAGTTTGTTTATCTCACTGAAAAAAGGAGAAGTGTTTTAACCTCACGCGCATCGGGGTGTTGTGAAAGCGGATCTTAAAATTGTACAGGCAAATTCTTGCACTTTGAATATCTTAAATTGAACCTCTAAGTATGCTAAATGAACGTGGGCTAAATGAAAACAAATGTGCAAAGAAGTCTCAAAATAATTTCTCTTGTGGATCAGAAAAGTTTGTCTAAGAAATCCATGCGTCCATACTCCCTAGTCCTCTTTGTACAAGTTAAAAGTCCTAAATGACGCAAAATTAACTCTTGTGAGTGTTAAGTCGTGTTACAATGTTGTTAGCTCGTCAAAAACAGACCTGGAGTTGTGTTTTGTTTCATTCACATGTTTGAGTAACACTTTATTATTAGTCTGTCTACATTGTCAAACCTCAAAATGCTCTGTTCCACCTTGTGATGTCATGTAGCGGTAGTTTTCAAGTGAACAGCTCTGGGAGGAGGTACAGGAGCCTCCATTTCCGCGCCACCAGACTCACTAACAGCTTCATCCACCGGGCTGTTAGGATGCTGAACTCTCTCCCCTCTCCAGGCCGTCAGGAAACTAGGAATCTGCATCTCCCTGAAACTTCCTAAAGAACAGAACTTCCCAAAAAACAGAACTCCCCCAAGAACACAACTCCCTCAAGAACTAGGGATGCACTGATACCACTTTTTTGAAACCCGATTCGAGTACAAGTAAAATCATTTCTGTACTTGCTGATCCCGAGTACCGATACTTTACGAATCTTACAAATGGGCAAGCTCAAAAAATATATATTTAATAAACCCGGAAAAAAATACAAACAACCATGATATTACCTCTGTACACACCAGGCTGTCTCCCTAAGAAGAACTTTGAACTTTTCTTTCATTTTATTATTATTTAATTTAGCTTTGATTGAGAGTGAGAAACGTAATTTCATTTTTTCACATGTGAATATGAAAATTTGACAATAAACTTGAATATTGATGATAACGTGTTTAATGCAGCTTTGTGCACATTTGGTTACATTTTACAGAAACTAAACTTAAAACCACATGGCTCATTTGCATACAGTATAAGCGCTGAAAAAAAAAAACAGCTCGTGCGCTGATGTGTTCAGCTTCTGTCGGACTAAAGGACACGACTCAGTGGAATATGAGTGCTTTTTCTGTGATAGAGGATGTGCTGCTGATGGTGAGTCTGTTCTGTGCATATGTCACGTCGAAGATGGTTCATGTTAAGCTTTTTAGAGATCGTATGAGTGCAGCGGCTCTTTCACTGATGTCGGCTACAGTCGCTTTATTTATGTTGCTCTGGTTTCTCATAACCGGGATACTGGATTATTCGGGATACTGATGTTTAATGTTTAAGGAGTATGAGTATATTATGGAAGTATTGGTATCGGGACATCTCTAAGAAGAACACAACTACCCAAACACTCAGACTTTTCCAGTTATTATTATTTATTTATTTGTGTGGGAGTGAGAAACATAATTTAGATTCTTGTTTGAAGTTTTTCTTATGAAGAATTGACAGTTAACTTATTGAATTTAATTTTATCTTTAGTTCAGTAGAGATGAACAATTCCAGGGCTGATATTATCCAAATGATTCTAGTGAATTCTAGTGTATGAAGTTTAAAAACACAGTGGAGCTCTTGTATTACCACATGACATCACAAGGTGGAACAGAGTGTTTTCTGTTTGAGGGAAGAACTCCGCCTAAATCTGCAGGGTTTGTGTGTTAACTAAGCAAGTGTGAATGAAACAAAACACAACTCCAGGTCTGTTTGTGATGAGGAAACAGAACAGATAAAAATAAAAATATACCACAATATCGTCTTTTTAACTGTATGTACTCTAATATTTGTCCTTAGGTTATGAGTATGATCAGGGAGCGAAGATGAGGAAGAAGCTGGCGGCTCCAGACATCAGCCTGACCCTGGACCGCAGCGAGGGCTCCATCCTCTCGGACGAGCTGGACGAGAGCACGGAGCTGGACCTGGACGCCATCGACACGCCCTCGGACAACAGCAACGAGTTTGAGTGGGAAGGTACTCTGTCTACTCAAAAATGTCCAAAGAAGTGTCCAAAGAATTTCCCTTGTGGATCAATATCTTCCCTACTGTATATTTTAGTCAAAACGGACTCCTGAGCTTTAGGCCTAATTTACGCCTCATTTACACCAACTCCGTCTCCTCAGGCATATGTCAGGGAGGTGTCTGGATATTGTAAAATGTTTTAAAATGCATCCAGGCTAGGGATGGGCATTCGATTACATTTTCTTAATAGATCGTCGGGAAAATTAACAATCGATTTTCAATTACTCATTAACATTTATATTAAAATTCTCATCATTACTAATCTGCATAAATAAACTCAACTTTACAACATTTAAACTGTAACCACTACAGAGCCACATCAGCCTGTGTGACATTAGAATGTGTTTAATGCAGTTTTGGCACATTTGTTTACATTTTACAGAAATGAAACTTAAAACCTCATGGTTAATTTGCATAAACGGTAAGCAAAAAAAGCAGCTGTTTCCTTGTGGCTGATGTGTTCAGCTTCTGTTGGACTAAAGAACATGACTCAGTGGAATATGAGTGTTCTTTCTGTGACAGAGGATGGTGAGTCTGTTCTGTGCGTATGTCGCGTTGGAGATACATGTGAAACCAGGATTCTCAAACAAAAAAGATCATACCCAGGATACTGATGTGCAGGTAAACGCACTCTTTGGGGGATATAGGGATCTCCAAGGAGCCATAGCGAGACGTGGGACTGTGGGGCCGCGACTCCAGTGTTTGTGCTGTGAGACGCAGCCTCGACTCCTTGCGCTACGTTACCACAACAACCTACATTCAGTTTGCTGATTAAAATGAACGTGATCGACGAAATTCTTAATGATCATTTATCGATTAGTCGACTAATCGTGCCCATCCCTAATTCAGGCTATTGCACTTGTATAAAACAGCAAATTTTACTACACGACGACAGTGAAATGTGGTTGTGTTCACAGTTTGCATAAAGCCACTTGGGCTGTAAAATTGTCACAGAAATACAGAGACGGCATTGATTTAAATGAGGCATTAAACCATGTTAGAATTTAGTTACCTCCGCAAAAACAGACCTGGAGTTGTGTTTTGTTTCGTTCTTACATGTTAGTAAGCCTTTTGTACTGTCCTCACTGAGATTTGAACAGTTCCAGGTTGATGTGAGCTAAACTCTGATGCAAAGACGAGGCAGTTGTAGTTTACAGATTGAATGTTCATCTCATGAAAGCAGAGGGAAAAATACAAAAGTACAATTCAGATTCAAGATTGTTTATTTATCATATGCAGGTTCAACACAAGGTCATCAATGCAATGAAATGCTTAGGATGAGAGAAACTGTTTGACTCACTAAGATATTCAAGAAGTACTAATAGCTGCAATAACGGGTTAAAAAGTGTTTGCAAATACAAGGGAAAACAATATAATACAAAATATAAAAATACAGATATACAGAACTACTTACATGGCAAATAAAATAATACAATGGATTTATAAACCCTGTGACGGACAGAAAGACACAGACAAAATTATATGCTTGTTAATATATTAAAACTATAGCAAATGTCAGTAAAACACCCAATTTCCGTGTAGTAAAAAGGGGCAGAGTGTTATATCATAATGACCACTTCATGAAAACACTTTGAAACTAGAAACTGAGAATATGGAAGCAGAACCAGTGGAAACTACAGTAGAAATCTGACTCCACTGCATCAGAGTTTAACAACATTTCTTGTTTTCGCTTCACGTTCTAACCTCTATCCACAGGGTGAGTGCAGTGTGACTTAAGTTGTGTTGTTTTTGTCTCTTTGCTGCCATCCTTTTCTGTGGATGAACAGACAGGCTCAGGTCTCTGCTTGTGGTAAGGTTTGTCCCAGAGCTGGGTCCAATCACCCGTGACCCTGCAGTGAAAATCTGCCTGTTTCTATGTGACAAATGTGATACACGGCTCATTCACTTTGGTGCATGTTTTTTTTTATTTATAAAAAATACAAAAAAATTAGGGTTGTTCCGATACCGATACGGATGTCAACCAAAGCTCTAGTACCACACATTTTTCAGGTATCAGTATTGGTGTGTCAGGGTTCCCACGGTTATGGAAATCCTGGAAAAGTCATGGAAATCATAAATGTCATTTTCCAGACCTGGAAAGGTCTGAAATTTTAGTATCTCTTTCACGCAGCTACAGTGTTCTGTTAAGTTATCATTAGGCTATTATGATTATATTCAAGTCTCTGATAATGGCTAACCCCCCACCCACCTTGCCTAACAAGACAGTATTTTGAATGTTAAAAACTATAATACCAAACCATAAAGTGAGTAGAAAGGTTAACATTTCATATTTAGCCCTAAAAAATAGGCTCAATTCTACACATTTAGGGTGCTGTAAAGTCATGAAAATTCACTTTAGGTCATGAAAAAGTCATGGAAAAGGTTTGAAATTTTGAAAAAGAGTGGGAACCCTGGTGTGTACGCAGTCCAAATCACCAATCCGATACCACTCTGTATTTTCCACAATGAGGACCTACAGACTCTTAAAACAAACTGATAATGACAAAAAAGACATTTGTGTTTCCTCTTTGATACCTTCATTTAGCCTTTAGTGTGGTCGCTCAACTTAGTAGAAAAACTGTTCTTCGGAGAGTGCAGCTCGACGACAGCGCTAACTCAGACTTGTTTACTCTACAGAATTAGTGAGCATCTTTTTACAGGCCTTACTGTTTTTATTTATGCACTGTGGTAGAAAGCAAGTTAAAAAAGTATAAGATCTTAAATCAGCATTACTTATGGTCAAAATCTGTATATATTTGACTCACTTAGCTCTTAAATTCAAATTTATGCTATAGATTTTCTTTTGAATAGCCTTAAGTAGATTTAGTTTATTTCTATTGTATCTTGCAAAAAGAAAAGAAAAAACGGGCGCAGAGGCACAGAGATTGTTCTACATTACTTTTTGGAATTAGAAAATAAACATTTGATAATTTACATCATGTGTTGACTAAACCTGCATTGCTTTTATTTTAGAAATGTTTTTTTTAAATTGCATTTCTTGTAAGGCCACTTCACTTTTTCCATTGCTTAATAATAAACTCTTACCAGTCTGACCAGCTCATCAAAACAATGCTACTGCTTTAATAAAGAAAAACTATTCATATTCTGCAGAACTGAGCATTTTGGCCCCACCCTCCACAATATTTCCTGTTTCTCATGTGGCCCCATGGAAAAAAGAATTCCCTACCTTTGTGTTACAGCAGGATTCAAAGTGTAAAGGCAAAAAAGATACAGGCAGAACTATAAAATATAATAAAATTAAATAATAATAAAATAAAATAAATAATAAAATAATAAATAAATAATAATAATAAAAATATAATTAAAAAAAATACAGGCAAAAAACTATCAGTCTAGAAGCATCTAGCAGAGACTTTCTGAGGGTCTGAGAGTCTAACCAAAGCTGTAGTATTGTCCATTTATAAATATTATCTTTAGCTGATAGTTTTACCCTGGAATCTTCTGGCGCTTCTGCAGTTTGTATCATGAAACAGAGCAGCAAGCATCATTCAAGGTTACTGAAGAGAACGTTTTGCACTTTAACTGTAGCAAGCATTAAGGATGAAATTAATAATATTATTATTCATAATTCAGTGTTTCCCGCAGCGCTTTATAGTTCGGGCGGCTGCCTTGACGACAATTACCCTTCGCTTTGACTACGTCCCGTCGGAACCACGTGAATCCTTGCAAAACTATAGTAATACGGTGTTTATTGGTCTTGTACTGTACCAAAATTGAGTAACCTTAGTGTACTTCCTTACACTATGTGGTATCAAACTGGTATCTCTTGGCGAGTACACTGAGGCCAAGTATCGGTATCGGAACAACACAAAAAATATTACGAAATCTACCCACCTCTTCCCAATACATGCACGACATTCTCTCATGCATGAACCCAGACACAGTTCACACAGAAATCACTTCAGGATGTGTATTTTAAAATTTATTCCACTATTTAAGAATACGTCAACACCAAAAAATTCAAATATGATCCACAAAATTGTTATTAAATGATGAAACATTATTTTGAATCAGTAAATCAGTCATAAATGAATCGTTCCCGTCTCGGTGCCCTGATTCCTGCCACCTGCATGACGTCCTACAGAAATAAACAAAAATACAGGTCTGTTCTGAGCGTGTGCTGTTTTCCGTCAGATGACCTGCCCAAGCCCAAAGCCACGGAGCTGCTGGAGAAAGGGATGGAGTCGGTGCAGGAGTTCACAGCGTCGGAGGAGAGGGAGGAGGGGCGCAGGTGGAGGCTTTTCCGAATCGGAGATCAGGAGCATAAGGTGGACATGAAGGCCATCGAGCCGTACAAGAGGGTCATCAGCCACGGAGGTGTGTGCCTGAAGGACCCGGGCATTTCACTACACGTTTGTACCGTCAACTGATACTCTGCAGTGACATTGCGCTGGGGGTGTTCTACATGTGTCTCTATTGGTGGAATGTTCAGCAGCTACCATGGTGACACAAGGCACACATTAGCAAACATGGATGAAAAAGTTTTAAGGTTATCTGAAAACTCAAGAAAAAAAAAAAGATTCTAAGAATGAATTTCCAGGAGCCTGTGATCAGTACGTTGATGGTCCTGTTTAGGAGTTTGATTTTCAACAAAAACCTGAGCTCATAGACTGTATTTATAAAGGGGCATATCTGACCTGAGCATGGACGCACTTCCGCCTTCTACTGAGCCTGGGTCACAACAAAATGTCGTACTGTAGGTTTGCGGAACTCCCTGTTAATGGTTTTCTGTGGCAAAATATCTGTGGAAATGTCTTTCCTATTCTCCACCAGCTTCATAAATCTGCCCCACCACCAAATCTGCAACAAACAAGGTCCATAAAGGATAAACCTTCTTCCATGAAGAATTTATCCACAAATATCAAGGTAAGAAAGACAAAAGCCGAAAGAAGAAAGGAGAAAACGACGAGCATTAGTGAACTACTGAGCAAAACTAATGTGATGGTCATGAAGAAAACATAAGTAACTTGTTCACTCAGACTGATTCTAGAAATTGATTCTAAAAATTGATTTCATGATGTTGATATTCGCAAAGATTTGCGCAGTTTGAATAATAATCACTGAACATGTCTCGCATACAAACTGCACACATCTATATCTATACTAATAACAACATGTAATTGATTTTTAATTACAATTGTAGAATCAGTCTGAGTGAACAAGTTACTTATGTTTTCTTCATGACCATAACATTAGTTTTGCTCAGTAGTTCACTAATGCTGGTCGTTATTCGCCTTCAAGCTTTCGTCATTCTTACCTTGATAATTGTGGATAAATTCTTCATGGAAGAATGTTTATCCTTTGTGGAAGATTTGGTGATGGGGCAGGTTTATGAAGCTGGTGGAGAATATGCGAGATATTTCCACAGATATTTAGCCACAGAAAAGCATTCACCAGAAACCTACAGGAAACCTACAGCAAACCTACAGCGGGGCACCAGCTGTTCTGAAAAAGCTCTATTGGCACCACTCGCTCCTCATTTTGCTCTTAAAATGTTCATATTAACCCATTCTACACGATCCTGGTGTTTTCATTCAGCTATTTTGTCTGTAAATAATTTCCTATTCCTATTATGGAAGTTAGCATCGCGAGCTTCATTTGACCGGAGCAGAACGCTGTGGGAGACGTCACACTCAACCACATCAGTTGAAGTAGTGCTTTCAGTTAGCTTCACACCCCCAAAGTATCAGTAGATTTAATAGATTATCCAACTCATTAGGTCCATGTAACCATCTCATAACACCAATACAATGCCACGTTTCTTAAGTATTTTCTATATTTTCCCTCAGGTTACTATGGAGACGGGTTGAACGCCATCATCGTATTTGCCGTGTGTTTTATGCCCGAAAGCAACCAACCAAACTACAGATACATTATGGACAATTTATTTAAGTGAGTAGAAGCAGTGTTTTTGTGTTTTAGTTTCCTTCGTAGGCGTGTTCTGAAGGGCCCCTCTGCTGCAGGTATGTGATCGGCACGCTGGAGCTCCTGGTGGCAGAGAATTACATGATAGTGTATTTGAACGGCGCCACGTCGCGGAAGAAGATGCCGACCGTGGGCTGGCTACGAAAGTGTTATCAGCAAATCGATAGAAGGTGAGTCATTCGAACAGGGAAGGGCCTTTCATTAATCAGAGTGTGTTTTTGACAGCGAGCAGTTTTATTTATTCTGCCAGTGTAGAATAATCTTACATTCTCAAATTAAAATATTGAAATTAGGGGACGGAAATGTGTTAAAGGGCCATATTAGGTTATTTTCTGATCTATATTATAATGTTTCCTCATCACAAATACTCCCAGAGTTGTGTTTTGTTCGTTCAGATTTAGGCCAAATCGAAAATACTCTGTTCCACCTTGTGATGTTATGTGGTAATACAGGAAGTGCTTCACTGTGTTTTTAAACTCTACACACCTTCACTAGAATCATTTGGATAATTTCAGCCCTGGAATCGCTAATATTGAACTAGAATTAAAAGGAGCTGTTCACTTGAAAACTTGCGCTTCATGACATCACAAGGTGGAATAGAGCGTTTTGAGGTTTGGAGATGGGGACAGAGTATTGATAAAAAATTACTCAAACATCCCATATGTGAAAAAAAAAAAAAACACAACTCCAGGTATATCTTTGGAGAGGTAACAACATTATAACATGGATTAAAGTTTACAAGAGTCCAATTTGCGAAATGTCCAGGGTTCCCACGGTCATGGAAATCCTGGAAAACTCATGGAATTTTTTTTTAATGCAATGAAAGTTTTAGAAAAGTCATGGAATTTTTGTTTCTCTTTCCCGCAAATCCAGTGTTCTGTAAAGTTCTGAGTAAGTAAGTCAGTGTAAAGTATAATGATCATTTCCAAATGTATGTACCAACCGCTCCAACAGGACAAGACACAATAAGATTGTTTAAAAGACAAATTGTTTTGGCCCTCAGGCTTCCAGGTGAAATAATAATAATAATAATAATAATAATAACAATAATAATAACAATAATAATAATAATAATAATGCATCAGTTTATATAGCGCTTTTCTGGACACTCAAAGGCGCTTTACAGAGCATTATTCATTCACTCCAGACCCGGTGGTGGTGCTACTATTGTAGCCACAGCTGCCCTGGAGCGAGGCTGCCAATCTGCGCCATCGGCCCCTCCGACCACCACCATCACTCATGGACACTCCACTTTCATACTAATAATTGGCCCATACTACCACGCGTAGTACTTTTTACTGCATGTTTTTGAAATCTACCTTGATCCAGCAAATTTCACTTAACACAAAAAGCTCAAAACACACCTTTTCCTCAGAGCCTACAGTCCCAACACATGACTGCCCCTCTTTACTGTTTTGTCTGTCCTGACCTTTTTTTAGTGTTACCTCATTGTGAAGCGTCTTTGTATTACCATGAAAAGCGCTATATAAAGCCGATTTATTATTATTATTATTAATTTAGTGTGTTCTTTTGAGGGTCTAAGCTTGAGCAAATGTCTAGTGGGTCATTTACACCTGTTATAAATGCACAGATTTTAATTACTTACTGACCACCAGTCTATGACCCTCGATCGACCCTCACGCTGCTCTGTGTTTTAATATGTGGCCCTTGAAGGAAAAAGTTTGGACACCCCTGGTATAAGGTGACTGGAAAGGATTAACATGTCATATTTAGCCCTAAAAGTCTGCTCAGTTCTACACATGTAGGTGCTGTAAAGTCATAGAAAATTCACTTTACCTCATGAAAAAGTCACGGAAAAGTTTTGAAATTTTGTCATTGAAAAAGTAGGAACCCTGAATATCGGAGCTTTAAAATGTAGTGGCTGAGGTTTACGGTAAATGTGAAATGACAATAAAAATATCCTCAAAACTGCAGAAATATTTTTATATCCTTATTAGGAAGTTTATAACATTCATCTGTTTCCAGCTCTTTTTGCATAATGATTAATACACAATATAAATGGTGCATTGTGGAACTTTTTTGGTGGAGGCTTTTCTTCATGGACATGTTGTTGCTTTGTCTGGAATGTTTCACAGTATGGCATTAAACCTTTCTATCTTCATATCTTCAGAACAACTCTCTTTCTAGGTATTTTTGAACTATAAAACCACCTGTAGTTGAAGAAATGTATAGTAGAGCCATTTAATTGTGGAACATTCCAGGCAGAGCAACAACATATCCATAGAAACAAGCAGGTGACGGACACCCAACCACCTTTAAAGCTTTGCATAATGTCAAAACATATTTCTATTGGCAATCTGCCCTCATGTTATCGAAATAAACAAACCTGAGGGCTTGACCCACGTTTTTAACACACCAAAGAGCCGCACCCATGTAGAACTTGATTGTCAACAATGAAACAACAGCCAGCTGCTAAAGGAACATTTATCAAAACTAAAAGTACTCTAGTCTACTCTGGAAATAACTTTGAATCCTCTAATTACAGTCATACATCTGCATTCCAGCATCTGAGTCTTTTGTTGTTAAAGGATTGTCAGTGTTGTGTCTGTCAGTTTTTCTGCAGCGTTGTTTAATATGGGACGGGCGGGGCGAGATATCATTGCCACAAGACGAAACAAGACACGAGACTGGATCAACAACAATGAGACAGAACGAGATTTTTATTTACCGTATTTTTCAGATTATAAGTCGCTCTGAAGTATAAGTCGCACCAGCCAAAAAATGCAAAATGATGAAGGAAAAAACATGTATAAGTTGCACTGGACTATAAGTCGCACTTTTTGGGGGAAATTTATTTTATAAAGTCAGAGTCCAAGAACCAACATTTCATCTTGAAAGGCAAGTTATAGAAGTTATAGTAAAAAAACAAAAACAAATAGAGAACAATCCATGTATTGTTCATTCGTTTTTTCCAATATAGAACCAAAAATAAGAAAACAAAAGCGGAAAAAAAATTTGATAACTTTTTTTTTTCCATTTTTGATTCATATATATATATATATATATATATATATATATATATATGTATATACACACATACACACACAATTCATATATTTGGTCTATGGACTGTCAGTGTGAAAAATGTGACAAATATAAGTGGCACCTGAATATAAGATATAGACCGTATAAAGGACTGGACTAAGTGAGTGTGACGTCACCACAGCGTCAGCGCCGCTCAAATGAGGCTCCCAATGCCACAGTTACAGGAGCAAATCTGGATCCAGATTCCATATTTGAAAATCTGACCGCGAGTATCATAGCAACCACAAGAGCCAATCATGACTGAGGCTGTTAAATGTGCTGCCCGACTCAGAGCGGCGATACTCTGCACCATTCTGCACAGACCGCTGTATTTCAGCGATTCTTGAGAATAATAAGGAAACTTTTAGCTTTTATCACCAAACTTTAAATAGTAAGTTAGAGTCGCAATTTAACGAAATTCACTTTACTTTAGTTAAGATTCTAGTAACGCTAGAGTCTAGTTTGCTATCGTAATTGTTTGAGAAATTTTGTCATTTTATTTCCAAAATTGGGGCAGGAAAGCGGACAGGGAACTTCAACCTGAGGTGAAGGCTTCTGATTGGTCCGTTATTTATATTCACATCTTGATTTAGGAACAAAATAGTGAAATGAAAAACTCAGGATCATGTGTTGCGGGTTCATACGAACATTTTAAGACCAAAATGATGAGGCTCGGTGCAGCAGTTACACAGAGAGGGGCCATAAGATATCAATGTAAGTCAATGGGAAAAAGGGAGAGACGGAGCTGGAAGAGCCTCCTGGAGCACTTCCTGTTTGGCACATGACAGCTAGCGCTTTAGCTACATCCACTCATATATGCGGCCTATGACTCAAACCATGAAAAAAAGTGTGACTTGTGGTCCGAAAAATACAGTACTTGATTTAATATCTCCATTGTCACTGTAGCTTTGGTTTTTTGAGTTAGTTTCTCAAAAATGTAACCCGCCAGTACTTTGCTCCATTTTTTTTCTTTTTTTCAGAACAAGACCATTCTGAGAGATCTTGTGGCACGAGATCTTGTCCCATCCTTCTCATTTCATTTCTCATTTTTGTTTTTTAGGTTAAGAAAGAATTTAAAGTCTCTTATCATTGTGCATCCGTCATGGTTCATCCGCACACTGCTGGCGCTAACCAAGCCTTTTATAAGGTCTGTGAAGAGTTTATGTTTAACTGAATCAAATCAAACTGCATTTCTGAATCCAAACTATTTTTTTTTTGCAGCTCCAAATTTAGTCAGAAAATCAAATATGTCTTCAGTCTGTCGGATCTGGCCGAACTGGTTCCAATGGAGTATGTGTCCATCCCAGATTGTATCAAAGAGTGAGTATTCTGTCACATGCTTTAAAAACTGTTCTTGTGTATTTTAGCCATTTTTACTGTGGATTACATGCTGTCTTTGACACTTTCTACAATTTAGAAAGCATTCTGTTGTTGCCTATCCATCAAAAGTCCTCAAAACTGTCCAGAAATCCTATGTTTAAGAAATGAATATTGACATTTTGTATTGTATTTTCAAAAGTCCTATTACTTTTGAGCTTTAAGCCATGTTATAAAGCAATTACCTCCTCAAAACATACTCGGAGTTGTGTTTAAATTACCATTTATTATTAGTCTGTTAGCTCAAAATGCTCTGTTCCACCCATAGACCGTATATGAATGGACGTAGCTAAAGCGCTAGCCACCGTGTGCCAAACAGGAAGTGCTTCAGGAGGATCTTCCGGCTCCTTCTCTCCCTTTTTCCCATTGACTTACATTGTGATCTTATTGCCCCTCTCTGTGTAACTGCTGCATTGAGCCTCGTCACTTTGGTCTTAAATTGTTCGTATGAACCCGCGACACATGATCCTGATTTTTTCATTTCACTATCTTGTTCCTAAATCAGGATATGAACATAAATAATGGACCAATCAGACGCCTTCATTCCCCGAGGTCACTGCTGCCTAGCGTTAGCAAAAGGTTTGATCGACAGCTCGTGCGTTTAGTTTGCTAAGTAAGTTCCCTTCTCACTTTCCTGCCACGATTGACTATTTTTGATATAAAATGACAAAATAAATCAAACAATTACAGTAGCTAACGTTACTAGAATCTTAACTAGCATAATTTAACTAGCATAAAATAAAGTGAATTTCGTTAAATTGCGACTCTATTGTTGTTCGCACGTAACAGAACATAGAACATAAATCAATGACTTAAACTTACTATTTAAAGTTTGGTGATAAAAGCTAAAAGTTTCCTTATTATTCTCAAGAATCGCTGAAATACACCAAAATCCAGCGGTCCGTGCAGAATGGTGCAGAGTTTCTCCGCTCTGCCATGAGTCGGATGGGCACATTTAACAACCTCAATCATGACTGGCTCTTGTGGTTGCTATGATACACACGGTTGGATTTCCAAATATGGAGCCTGGCTCCAGATTCGCTCCTGTAACCGTGGCATCGGGAGCCTCATTTGAGCGGCGCTGATGCTGTGGGTGACGTCACACTCACTTAGTCCAGTCATATATATGGTCTATGGTTCCACCTTGTGATGTCACAAAGTGGTAGATTTCAAGTTAATAACCTCCCTTTTATAATTTGTTTAGTAGAAATGGGCAATTCCAGGGCTAAAATGCTCCAAATGAGCACACAGCACACAGTGTATCACCACATGACATCACAAGGTGGAACGGAGTGCTTTCTGTTTTCTGACAGAAGAACTCAGCCTAAATGTGCAGGGTTTGTGTGTTAAACATGTGAGAATGAAACAAAACACAACTCCAGGTCTGTTTGTAATGAGGAAACTACATTAGAACATAGATACAGAAAACCTCTCTTCTCCCTGTGTCCGTCCCTTTAACTTCCTCTTCCTGCCTCCTCTTAAGGTTTGACCAGGACAAAAATAAGAAAAGCCGTAAAAGGTAGAAGAAGCATTTCAATCTGACGTGTGACTAACCTGAAGCACAGAGCACCTTTTTAATTTTAGTGCCGAAAAAACGCATTATTCTTTGTGATAATTTCCAATCCTTTAGTAAAACTGTAACATGTCATAATCTGCTCACTGGTCCCTGGTGTGTGGTGTGTGGTGGCTGCACTGATGTAGAGTAACTTCACTGCACATTTGACTCACGGCCTGCTGCCTACACTACCCACGATGCACCTGTCTAACGACCTCACTCTGGCTTCCACAGTGGACATTGTAGGTTTACACAAAGCTTCTTAACTTCAGTTTTTTGTCACGTTGAATGCTTAAAAATCAGTCAGTGATACTTTGCAGCTAATGTCGTTTTTTTTTTTATTCTCTGGGGGTTTGACGCTAACGATAAGCACTAGTCTGTCTGAAGCTTTATTTATTTGGAACTATATGGAGTACAAAAGCTTTCAGAAATATTTGTGTGCATAGGATAGAAATCTGTGGATTTTTGGCTGTAATTGGGCATAAAATAAATATTCGTAGACTCTCGAGTGAGTCCAGTCGTGCATAAAATGTTTTGTGTGTATTTTATCCAGAATACAAATTGAAAAGTCATGACATCATGAATTAGAATCACAAAATGAAAATTTACGATTACGATTTCTTCAGTACGAACGCGAATTCACTCCACGGGCTCGGGGTTCTCTCTCTTAAGTCCAAGATTAGTCCTGGTTTAGACCTGGTTTAGTCCTGGTTTAGTCCTTGTTTAGACCTGGTTTAGTCCTGGTTAAGACCTGGTTTACTCCTGGTTTAGTCCTCCTGGTTTGTTCCTAGTTCAGTCCTGGTTTAGACTTGGTTTAGATCTGGTTTAGACCTGGTTTACTGTGTTTAGTCTTCCAGATTTAATCCTAGTTCAGTCCTGGTTTAGTTGTCCTGGATTAGTCCTAGTTCAGTCCTGGTTTAGTCCTCCTGGTTTAGTCCTAGTTTACTCCTAGTTCAGTCTGGGTTCAGTCCTGGTTCAGTCCTGGTTCAGTCCGGGTTCAGTCCGGGTTCAGTCCGGGTTCAGTCCGGGTTCAGTCCTGGTTCAGTCCGGGTTCAGTCCGGGTTCAGTCCGGGTTCAGTCCGGGTTCAGTCCGGGTTCAGTCCGGGTTCAGTCCTCCTGGTTTAGTCCTAGTTTACTACTAGTTCAGTCCTGGTTCAGTCCAGGTTCAGTCCGGGTTCAGTCCGGGTTCAGTCCGGGTTCAGTCCGGGTTCAGTCCAGGTTCAGTGCTGGTTCAGTGCTGTTTCAGTGCTTGTTCAGTCCGGGTTCAGTCCGGGTTCAGTCCGGGTTCAGTCCGGGTTCAGTCCTGGTTCAGTCCTGGTTCAGTCCTGGTTCAGTCCTGGTTCAGTCCGGGTTCAGTCCGGGTTCAGTCCGGGTTCAGTCCGGGTTCAGTCCGGGTTCAGTCCGTATGCGGCACAAAGGTCCAGCATCTTGATCGATGTTTCTTCTACTCAGTAAATGACGCCTGTGAAGTGATGACGTATTTTTGACAGTCGAGTCGCATCTGTGAATTCGTATTCGTACTGAAGAAAGTCTAACTGTAAATTTTCATTTTGTGATTCTAATACTTTATCTTGTAACTTTTCAGTTCATATTCTGGATAAAATACACACTATATTTTTTATGTACGACTGGTCTCATTCGAGAGTTTATTTATTTTATGCTCAACTACAGCCAAATATGCACAGATTTCTATCCTATGCAAATACAAATATTTCTGAAAGCTTCCGCACTCCATAAAACTACAGTAACTGAAAAACTATTTATGTTCTTAAACATGTGTCTCTCTCATAAAACGTAGTACTTTTTTTTTTTTAGTTTTCAGACTATCCAAAAACATTTGGGTTTTTTGTGTGCATAGTGTCACCACGGTAACTGCTGAACATTCCACCAATACACATACATGTAGAACACCCCCAGCACGACGCCACTGCAAAGTATGAGTGTCGGATAATGTGTTAGAAATACTAACTATGAGCTGTTAATAGAATGGCTGGAGTTGTTTGAAGTGCATTTGTGATAAGTGAAATTAGATCAGACTTCGTCCATTATTATTATTTTATTAGTATTATTTCCAACTTGGACAGCTTAAGTTCAAATAATTTCCTTTGAGGATCAATACTTTTTTGCTATATGAAATGGCCGAAAGACTATTAAAAACGCTGTTAGTTGCTGTTAGTTCTCACCACGTAAAGGTTCCACATTACGCCAAATTGCCTCTTGTGAGCTTTTGGCCATGTCATAATGCTGTTACCTCATCAAAAAACAGACCTGGAGTTTTGTTTTGCTTCATACACACGTTTGAGTAATCCTGCTCCACCTTGTGATGTCAGGAAGTTTTCAAGTTAAACGCCACCATTTACCCTCAGTTTAGTTGAGAAGGACAATTTCAGGGCTGAAATCACTCATTCATTCATTCAGTGCATCATTTACACCCGGAGCGTCAGAGAGTAGCAGTAGGGTCACAGTAGCTCCTGAAAATTTCATAAAAGCATCTACCTGTTTAAGTTATTCTTGTTGGCACTTTAAGATTTTATTTTATTTTTATTCACTTAAGCCATTTCATTAAACACTCGCCATGTATTTTTGTCAAATTTATTGCTACTTATTTAGAAGTTTATTACTTTTAAAAATTATTTTTTACTCTTGCAGTATAATGTGATGTGTGAGCTACTGTGTCCAAGTCATTTACCTTGATCAATAAAGTCTGTACGACCAAATCACAGGGTTTAAAAGTTCACAGCTCACGATTCATGTTCTCACACTATACGAACGACTTTAACAGTGCCAAACCCTCACAAGAGGCGACTGGATTTCTGGTCATGAGGTATTCATCGGTTCTCATTGTATACTACATGAAGCATGACATACGATTAAGCCAAAACTCAATCCCAAAAACAGTCGCACGAGTGAAAAATCGGCTCAAAAAGGGCCAAAAATCACACAGTTTACGCCCAGCTTTAGTCCAAATGATAGTGAAGGTGTATGGAGTTTAAAAACACAGTGGAACGCTTCCTGTATTACCAACATCGCAACAGAGTGTTTTTGAAAGAACAAGTGTGTATGAAACCTGTCTCCAGCTCTGCTTGTGATGGGGAAACTACATAATAACACAGATCCGAAAATGGAATAATATGGGCCCTTTTTCACTAAGTACACTTTACGCACTTGAGTTTCCGCTGGTAATGATAGTGTTTTTGTCTCTTCAGAGTCGACCAGGAGATGCACGGGAAAGTGGAGGTGGCGGCTGCTGCGGTTCCTGAGTGAGCCTTTTGTTTACGACGTAGACTGTATGTATAATGGACATAGCTAACCTCCTGACGCGAGGAAGTCCGTCACCCCTCTCTCCGTAACTGCTGCTGTCCGGCTCCTCGTTTTGGTTTTTAAAATGTTCGTATTAACCCGCTCTACTCGATCCTGGTGTTTTCGTTCCGCCATTTTGTCCGTAAATCAATTCCTATTCCTCCAAATTCACCCCGTAACTGCTTTTCTGATGACGTCACGCTTCCTTAGTCCACTTCTTTATACAGTCTATGGTTCACGGTGGAGACCACTACATGAAGAATCGCCTCTGGACAGTTTTAATTAAAGACTGGACATTGTCTGTTACTGCGCTGCGTCTACAAACTCCTTTTTCTGCTGGACTATTTCATATTTTTGGATATCTTACACTTTCTTCAAGACACTGCTGTTACCGGTGGATGCATGTTCTGCTTTATAAATGTTTATTTATCTACAAAATGTGCCCTAGGAGGAGATTTAATATATATTTTATGATTGCTCAGATTTTAAACTCAGATTTTGGACTTTTCGGCGTTTTCGTAGAAGTTTCGTGGAGCAGCTTTCCTCACAGTGCACTGCCGGGTCCCGTCTGGAGAGCGGGACCCCTACTGGACACGTGAAGACTCCATGAGCTTTTATTCAAGTAAAGTCTTTCTTTCACACAATCTCTGAGTCCTGTGCCGTTTTTTCACCAATTAAATGTCCTGTGAGCCGTGTAAGCTTGTAGTCATGTTAGAATGTTGTTACCTCCTCAAAAACAGACCTGGAGTTGTTTTTGTTTTGTTTCATTCACACATGTTCGAGAAATTCTTTATTCAAAATGCTCTGTTCCACCTTGTGATGTCATGAAGCAGTAGTTTTCACGTTTTTTTGTTTTGTAGTGAAAAAGTATTTTGGAAAATTACTTCTCTAACGGACTCTTGTGGGCTTTAAGTCATGTTATAATGTTCTTACCTCCTCAAAAACAGAGCTGGAATTGTTTTGTTTCATTCACTCATACTAATTATAACCCTTTATTATTAGTCTGTCTTCCACTTTATGACATCACAGGTGGAACAGAGCATTTTGAGCTGTAGTATCTACCTTATACCTTTAGTTCAGTAGAGACGGATAATTCCAGGGCTGAAATTATCCTAATGATTCTAGTGAAGTTGTACAGGGTGTCCCAAAAATATGACATCATTTTGTATGTTTGTATGTTTTGCCAGTAATTTTGGAAATTCTTGTTGAAATAAACCTCAAATGTTCACAGAATGTATAGAAACACATCAAGATTTTATATTTTATGTTCTTCTATTGTTCTGTTTTCAGGTTGAGCTGTTCACTCCCAAAGAGAAGTTTTGCGTCTTGGAATCTGCTCACACACAGTCACCCAAGACTGTGCAGCCTTCAATGCAAAATTTGGAAAAAAAAAAAAAAAGACAAACAAATTTGCACTTACTATCAAAAATTTTAAGCAGGGATTAAGGATCTGGGAGACCAACATCAACATCATAGGAGGAGTGAACGGCTCAACTTGAAAACAGAAAAAAATAAAACATTAAATATAAAATCTTGATCTGTTTCTATACATTCTGTGAACATTTAAGGTTATTTCAACAAGAACTGCCAAAATTACTGACCTGCGAAATGATGTCAAGATGTTTGGGACTCCCTGTATAGAGTTTTAAAACACAGTGCCATGACATCAAGTTGAAATGATGTGTCCTGTTTGAGAGAAGAACTCGGCCTAAATCTGCAGGGTTTGTGTGTTAAACATGTGTGAAGGAAACAAAACACAACTCCAGGTGTGTTTGTGATGAGGAAACTACATTTTAACATAGATCAGGAAGATGATCTCTAGACAGATTTGTGCATCCACAGAGAGACTTTCAGTAAATGCTGCTTAAACCTGTGAGAAAATTAAAATCCGAGAACAGGCCAATGTGAGAATGTTCTGCACCTCTTTGTCCATAAGGTGGCAGCATTAACTGAAAGTATATGGAAGTCATAAGAATGTTTTCCCATAGTCAAGGAGGTTAATGAAAAAACAATTGTTTACAGATAGAGAAATAACATAACTACATATAAAAGTGTGTTTAATCCCATGGTCTTGTTCCAGGTCTGATCCAGCACGAAAGAAAAATTCTATTCCGTTCACTGTTGAGTGAGAGCATCCGGGCAGCTTCTTCAGTTCTGGTCAATTTGTTGTTTTTGTTAAAGTAGTAGTGTAGTTTGATAGACTGAGCCAAGTTAGGGTGACCAGATTTTCAAAATCAAAACTGCTGCACTCTCGGTTTGAGGTGGTTGGTAATATTGGTAAAATTGTGAAACGAGTGCATAATTAAGGAAAATTGTTCTGCACTCATTCATGACGAACATGTGAGTCAGTATACTCACATTTTTTGTGTTTTGGTCATTTTTAAGCAGCTTTTCTGTATTTTACCTTAACAAATGACAGTTTATGCCTCTCTTTACTGTTGGCAGGTGTCAGATTTATAAAAATAGGGACACCAGGGACATTTCTTGTATAAAACTAGGACAAATCTCTGGTTTTGAATAAATCTGCTGGGACAGGGGACACAGAGCAACAGTTACGTAAATATGACTCAGTCACTAAAGGGGCAGGAGTGCTACTTGCATGTGTAAAGATTGTGTAGAATTGTCCTTTTGTTTTAGGGACCAGTCTCAAATACAAAGTTGAAAAAGTCGAGGCACTCAAAAAGTACAAAATAATTAAAAGCCTTTATTACCACATGGCAGATAAAAGGGTAGCCAATAGAAACTACCACTAAATGACATCAGGGTGGAACAGAGCATTTTGAGCTCTGGAAATGCAGACAGACTAATAATAAAGGGTTACTGAAACGTGTGAATGAAACAAAACCCAACTCCAGGTGTGTTTTTGAGAAGGAAACAACATTCTAACATGGCTTAATGTTCACAAGAGTCCGTTTTGTGTCATTTAGGACCTTTAAACTATTTGAGGTGTCTATGGTTCTGGCTCGTAGCTGAAGCTGTATCTTCTGTACACACAGCCCCCTCTGCTGGTGTAGACCACGTCTACATCATCACTGCTGTCGGGCTCTGGGACACCATGGGGCATGGCCTCTGTGGCGCTGCCACTCAGCCTCTCGTAGCTCCGCCTCCAGCACAGTGTCCTCCTGGAGCGGGCGTGGTACAGGACCACCCCTCCACAGACCAGGGCCAGGGCGAGCAGCAGGACGAGGGGCAGAGCGGCAGACGTGTGCTTCAGAGCTCTGGAGGCCGAGCTCAGGTCTGTATCCTGGTCTGACCCTCGTCTGGGCGCTGGAGCGTCCACACACAGGGCTGCACACACAGTCCACAATAACAAAGCTCATTAGAGTTAGAAAAGAGGCCACAAGGCATTTGAGGTATTTTAGCAACACAAGATAGACAAGTTCAATCCCATACTGAGGAACGAACACTGCACAACAAGAAGGATTCTTGTGACATTGGTGCTTTTACAAACTCACAAGAATCCATCTTGGCGCCTGCCTGTGTGACAGAGCCTGGCGGCCAATCACAGAGCTACACTGAGGTTTGGGCGGAGCCAAAGTTGAAGCGCTCAAACAAAACAAACATGGTGGCACTGACAGACGAATGTCAGACTATTTTAGCATCAGTTCTACAGAATATTTAGTTTGTGAAAAACGTGCAGAGGGAAGCGCTGTGTGCATCTATGTACAGGGAACATGTCTGTGCTTCTCTCTCAGCTGAGTTTAACTCAAGTTTGATTTTTCACCTTGTTGTGACGCTTCAACCAGATTGATATTGATAATGTGTAGAACTCACAGAGAGTTCACAGAGCACCTTTAACTCATGACAACATTAGAATGCAGATACTGTGCATAAAAAACATATAGCACTGAGGAAGAACAAGGTTTAAAACACTGTGAGTAGTGCTCCCCAGTCCCTCCACTTTAAATCAAATTTGGCAGACCTACATGTGTGTTTATAACAGACCTACATGTGTGTTTATAACAGACCTACATGTGTGTTAAGTAAAGACCTACATGTGTGTTTAATACAGACCTACATGTGTGTTTAGTACAGACCTACATGTGTGTTTAGTACAGACCTACATGTGTGTTTATAACAGACCTACATGTGTGTTTATAACAGGCCTACATGTGTGTTTAATACAGACCTACATGTGTGTTTAGTACAGACCTACATGTGTGTTTATAACAGACCTACATGTGTGTTTATAACAGACCTACATGTGTGTTTAGTACAGACCTACATGTGTGTTAAGTAAAGACCTACATGTGTGTTTAGTACAGACCTACATATGTGTTTATAACAGACCTACATGTGTGTTTAGTAAAGACCTACATGTGTGTTTAATACAGACCTACATGTGTGTTTATAACAGACCTACATGTGTGTTTAGTACAGACCTACATGTGTGTTTATAACAGACCTACATGTGTGTTTATAACAGACCTACATGTGTGTTAAGTAAAGACCTACATGTGTGTTTATAACAGACCTACATGTGTGTTTATAACAGACCTACATGTGTGTTTAGTACAGAGCTACATGTGTGTTTATAACAGACCTACATGTGTGTTTAGTAAAGACCTACATATGTGTTTAATACAGACCTACATGTGTGTTTATAACAGACCTACATGTGTGTTTATAACAGACCTACATGTGTGTTTAGTACAGACCTACATGTGTGTTTATAACAGACCTACATGTGTGTTTATAACAGACCTACATGTGTGTTTATAACAGACCTACATGTGTGTTTAGTAAAGACCTACATGTGTGTTTATAACAGACCTACATGTGTGTTTATAACAGACCTACATGTGTGTTTAGTACAGACCTACATGTGTGTTTAGTACAGACCTACATGTGTGTTTATAACAGACCTACATGTGTGTTTATAACAGACCTACATGTGTGTTTAGTACAGACCTACATGTGTGTTTAGTACAGACCTACATGTGTGTTTATAACAGACCTACATGTGTGTTTATAACAGACCTACATGTGTGTTTAGTAAAGACCTACATGTGTGTTTAGTACAGACCTACATGTGTGTTTAGTAAAGACCTACATGTGTGTTTATAACAGACCTACATGTGTGTTTAGTACAGACCTACATGTGTGTTTAGTAAAGACCTACATGTGTGTTTAGTACAGACCTACATGTGTGTTTATAACAGACCTACATGTGTGTTTAGTACAGACCTACATGTGTGTTTATAACAGACCTACATGTGTGTTTAGTACAGACCTACATGTGTGTTTATAACAGACCTACATGTGTGTTTAATACAGACCTACATGTGTGTTTAATACAGACCTACATGTGTGTTTAGTACAGACCTACATGTGTGTTTATAACAGACCTACATGTGTGTTTATAACAGACCTACATGTGTGTTTAGTACATACCTCCATGTGTGTTTAGTACAGACCTACATGTGTGTTTAGTACAGACCTACATGTGTGTTTAGTGCAGACCTACATGTGTGTTTAGTGCAGACCTACATGTGTGTTTATAACAGACCTACATGTGTGTTTAGTACAGACCTACATGTGTATTTAGTACAGACCTACATGTGTTTAGTGCAGACCTACATGTGTGTTTAGTACAGACCTACATGTGTGTTTAATACAGACCTACATGTGTGTTTAGTGCAGACCTACATGTGTGTTTAGTACAGACCTACATGTGTGTTTAGTACAGACCTACATGTGTATTTAGTACAGACCTACATGTGTGTTTAGTGCAGACCTACATGTGTGTTTAGTACAGACCTACATGTGTGTTTAGTACAGACCTACATGTGTGTTTATAACAGACCTACATGTGTGTTTATAACAGACCTACATGTGTGTTTAGTAAAGACCTACATGTGTGTTTAGTACAGACCTACATGTGTATTTAGTACAGACCTACATGTGTGTTTAGTGCAGACCTACATGTGTGTTTAGTACAGACCTACATGTGTATTTAGTACAGACCTACATGTGTGTTTATAACAGACCTACATGTGTGTTTAGTACAGACCTACATGTGTGTTTATTATAGTTTATGTTTCTGTATATTATTTTTATCTGTGGTTGTGTTTTGTACCTGTGCGGATGTCACACACACAGCAGCCGGTGGAGTTT
Organism: Odontamblyopus rebecca; assembly: GCA_030686955.1. Classification (NCBI taxonomy): domain Eukaryota; kingdom Metazoa; phylum Chordata; class Actinopteri; order Gobiiformes; family Gobiidae; genus Odontamblyopus; species Odontamblyopus rebecca. The sequence goes on along the minus strand of CM060659.1, from coordinate 10,737,592 downwards.
CTGTGGCTCGAGCAGCAGGGGGCGCAGCGGCTCTCCACGGCATGGAGGCCAGCGTCGTCATGGCAACTCACACAGTGCTGAGCTCCAGGGCCAAAACAGTGACGGCAGGAGGGGTCACAGGGCTCACACCGCTCCTACGGCAAACACAAAACACAAAACACAAAACACAAAACACAAAACACAACACAAGTTCATTCAAGGGCCCACATTCCTTTTCTCATGTGTGTTATAATGTTTTGTTTGCTCCAATCCTCTTTTTTTTCTGTAGCACAACAAAACAGTGTGCAAAGTGATGCACAATACAAATAAAACATATCCAATAGAAATGTAAAATTCAAGGCAAAAATACCAGTAAATAATAAGAAAAAGGTTAAAAAAACAAACATTAAAATAAATAGAAAACAACTCGGCGGTGTTAAAAGAGAATAGAAACGAAATGTTTCTATGATTTTGAGGAGGGAACAACATTATAACATGGCTCAAAGCTCACAAGAGTCTATTCAATAATAAACAAAGTGCTGTAACTGTGCTGGCCCCTCCCTTTACACACACATATACACACCTCACAGATAAGAGCTGTTTCTGATTGTTCTATACATTCATATTTTCTATGGGCTTCAACTTTCTGTTACACTAATATGCAACATATTGAGTACTTTTCCATTTCCTTTTTTTTTTTTTTTATATTTGGAGGTTAATCCGAATCCCACCATTCAAATTACACGACGTTCTCCTTCACTTTTTATCCATCCTGGAATTTAGAATGCATTTGAAAGGTCTATTGTACTTTGAGGTGTTCTACATGTGTGTCTATGGTGGAATGTTCAATAGTTTCCATGGTGACACAATGTACACATTAGCAAACGCTGTTATAAACGTTGCAAGATCGCGTGAAAACTCAAGAAAAAAACAAACAAAATGGATTTAAAGAGCATGTTTTCAAGAGCCTGTGATCACTTGTGCGTTCATGGTCCTGTTTAGGAGTTTGATTTTCAACAAAAATGTGAGCGTGACCAGCTAAACCAGCTCAGACCACCATCAGTGTTCAAATGAAGCTCGCATTAGAGATCTGCTCGGGATAGAATTTTCAGTCCTGCTCCCGCCTGCAAATCCCGCAAGATGGAGACGTTCGCTTTCTTTCTCACAAAAGGTCTTGATTTCTTCTATTTCTTTGTCAGGTTTCTTGATTTTTTGGCGCTAAATGTACCTCTCTTTAAAGAAGAACTTCACTAGATTCACTAGAGGTGCTCTGTTCTTCTGCTGTGCCTTCGAAGCTCAGTCAAACACAGAGAAGCGGAAAAGAATTGTCTAAAATGTGTGCGAGATTCGACCACATCCGCACGTTTAGGCTGCTTAATGTATTTATTAATGCCAAATAAAATATCCAGCACAAATTATGTATGATAGGAATACATGAATCATTTGTATATTTTATTTTACACTCATATTTAGTTTGTGGGAGTGCAGTTTATCATCCCAACGCCCACTGCCGCATTGTGCATTGTTGTAAAATGTGCCTCGCGTCGCACTCTAGCTCACATTAAACACTCCAAAAAAAGCGTGGCCAAAATGTAAGATATAAACATCTTAAATCTATCAGAAAATGACTTAAAAGTAATGAAATGATCTGTCCGTGCAGCAATATCACTTTACTTGACAAGTTATCTTAAAATAAACTACCTCTAAGACTAGAATGAAGCCGTCTCAGAACTAGTAAGTCAATAATAAATCTGGAAACAAGATGAATAACCTGATATAAGTTTTAAAATCTTGGCCAGATCAGAGAAATTTGCAGTGAAGTCTAACAAGCTTCAAACAAAGCAGTGCCTACAGTTAGCATGACGCCCGCGCGAAATATTAATGACATCAGCTGCTCACACAATCCCTGGTAGAGTCCATTTACCGTAAAATACTAAATAACAGCCGGGGCGTTCTTTTAACCAGTATGACTATAATTTAGGCGACTTTCTATACAGACGTAGGCGACTTCATTTGAAATGTTGCAAAAAAATATCTAGAGTTTCCCACATTTGAAAGCGACTCCTGAATTACAGAAAGTCATTGAAACCCTCCCACAACACGCAAACATTTCTTTAGCGAGTTAAAACAAATGACAGACAGAGAGCAGCAGAGAAGATCATCAACCGCATCAGGGCACAATTTTCAGCGCTTATAGTTTATGCAAATGAGCCATATGGTTTTAAGTGTGGTTTATGCAGAGACAACACGAGCATCAGTCCTGCGTCCTGTTGTTGCAGCACCACTTCTGTCCTCACCACGTACATTAGACTCAGAGATTATTTGGAACCGGTGGTTATTTATTAAAATATACAGCTGCACCCGGCGTTCTGGTGTTTAAAGAGGACCCGGCGGTTAATTGGAACCTGGCTCTTATTTGGAATTTTAAAGTAGTTTTGGTTCCTCACCTGTTCTAAGTACGTCCCCTCTTCACACTGAGGGAAGCAGACATTGTCCTTCAGAGTGTTTCCATGGTCACAGGAAAGACAGGCCTGAGGAGATGGCTCTGAAAACACATGTAAATGCCATTATATGTCAGATGCCCTGCCAGACACTCTTCATCCACAAAACTTATAGGAGCACTGTGTCATCTTTCTGGTGATTTCTATGCGCATTTTGCTTAGAATGTTCCGCAGTATGGCATTAAACTTATCTATTAAGTATTTAGAAATACCATGAAAAATCTTACTCTGAGGGGGTCGCCTCTTTACAGATCTGACCTGTAAATTGATCATGGTTTGCTTCCATGGAGATAAGTTCAATGCTTTACTGTGGAATAGAGACAATTTCGAGACAAAACTGGGTCAACGAAAAAGAAACAAGAGGTTAAAACAACAAGTTTTAACATAATTCCTACTGTATAAATTCAGCTTCCAGTCTTGGTCTCCTTATTTCATATCTTTGTTTCCATTCTACAACTGGCTTTTGGAACTACTGATACTTTGCTGATCTTATACCATTCTTACTGTGGAACATTCCTGGTGATGGACCATCAACCAGCTACAGCCCGGTGTACACTGTGCGATTTTTGGCCCTTTTTGAGCTGATTTTTCACTCATGTGACTGTTTTTGGGATCAGGTTTTGGCTTAATTGTGTGTCGTGCTTCATGTAGTACACATGGAGTAACGAGAACCGATTAATACCTCACGACCAGCTCCCGATCGGCTCCCAATCGTAGGTCGCAAAAATATCAGACCTGTTTGAAATCCAGTCGCCTCTCGTGAGGGTTTCGCACTGTTGAAGTTGTTCGTATAGCGTGAGAACATCGTGAGAACATCGTGAGAACATCGTGAGAACATCGTGAGAACATCGTGAGAACATCGTGAGAATCGTGAGCTGTGAACTTTTAAACTGTGCGATTTGGTCGTACAGTTTGAGCTGGGGCTGAGTGAAACGATCAAAAATATCACACAATGTACGCCCGGCTTTAGTTACATGGTGCCCCTTTAATTTGCTTTCAAAAATTGTAACCCAGACACAGATTCAAACTGCTCTGTGATTTCATACCATTGTCAATTTACACTTTCCTTCACCTGAAATGGGTTACACCAGGGTTCTCCACCATCAGTTCTCCACCCTGTTATAAGAAACTCACCAAGGGAGTTCTGAATTATATGTATTGTACTGAATAACTCAAATTTCATGAATAACCATTGTAAATAGGGCTGGGTATCATTAAGAAGTTGCCGATACGATACATATTTCAGTACAGTGAGCTTTCGATTCAATACAATATATTTCAAACTGATTCAATATGGTTCAATAAAAATAAAGGCTAAATCATGGCTGTGATGTTAAAAAAAAATTAAACCACCTTCTTGTGCAAAGGGAATATGAAACACCCATTTTACTCATCAAAACAGTAAAAATGTCAAATGTGCTGCAAGAGTTTCCTTCCTCTGAACAAGCAACAAAACTGTAGCTCTGTAACAAAATTATCTAATGAAACAGACCAAAAAATACTCTTGGTGATATCATCTGTGAGGATTCTGTTCTTTGACTTCTCCAGTGCCTTCAACACCATCCAGCCGCTGCTTCTGGGGGACAAGCTGGAGGCAGCCGGGGTGGACTGCGACCTGGCAGACTGGATCCTGGACTACCTCACAAATCGGCCCCAGTTTGTGAGGACCCGGGACTGTGTGTCTGATGTTCAGACCTGCAGTGTAGGGCGCCCCAGGGCACTGTCCTGGCGCCCTTCCTCTTCACCCTCTACACTGCAGATTTCAGGCACAACACGGACAGCTGCGTCCTGCAGAAGTTCTCTGATGACTCTGCCATTATCGGACTCATCACGGACGACGATGACGCAGAGTACAGGGGACTAACGCAGGACTTTGTGGACTGGTGTCAGCGGAACCACCTTCTCATCAACGCCGGGAAGACCAAGGAGATGGTGGTGGACTTCCGCAGATGCCGCTCCACTGCCCCCCCACCAGTGAACATCCAGGGAAGGGACATTGAGAGGGTGGACTCATACAAGTACCTGGGTGTTCATCTGAACAACAAACTGGACTGGACTCACCACACAGATGCACTGTACAGGAAGGGCCAGAGCAGGCTCTACCTCCTGAGGAGACTCAGGTCCTTTGGAGTGAAGGGGCCCCTCCTGAGGACCTTCTACGACTCTGTGGTGGCATCAGCCATCCTGTACGGTGTGGTCTGCTGGAGCAGCAGCATCACAGAGAGGGACAAGAGGAGACTGGACAAAGTCATCAGGAAGTCCAGCTCTGTCCTGGGCTGTGCCTTGGACTCGGTGCAGGAGGTGGCGGACAGAAGGGTTCTGGCCAGATTCACTTCTATGCTGGACCTGGAGTCTCACCCTCTTCAGGGCGCCCTGTCTGCTCTGGAGAGCAGCTTCAGTGACAGACTGATCCACCCTCGCTGTGTGAAGGAGAGGTTCCGCAGGTCTTTCCTTCCTGCTGCTGTCAGACTTTACAATGAACACTGCTAACTCTGCTGCCTGTGCAATACTGGGACCCTGTGCAATAATGTAAGATAGTAATTTATTGTATATATAGTTTTGATACATAGTTTTATAATCCTTATCTTTTTAGATCCTTATAGTGTTTGTCTGTTTTTAACTTAACTGTACTTCTATTGCTGCTCCTGTTTGTTGCTGTTCTCTTTACTGTGCGTTGCAACACTGAAATTTCCCCATTGTGGGACAAATAAAGGATATCTTATTCTTATTCTTATCATCCCTGACCGTTTGGACTGCTCCCTGTGGTCTTCCTCAAAGTGGTCACGTGATGTTGCTGTGACGTGTCCGGTCAGCTGATATTTTACTCTTACACACCTGGAATATAGCCCTGAGGAAGTGGGACTGCAGATGGCGCTGTCGTCCTGCCTCCACTGGTAGGAAGACAGCGCCAAAACCTGTTTAAATCAGCTGATGCGACACGTCACAGCAACATCACGAGACCACTCTGAAAACAAACCTTTGATCTGAGAAAAATAACCTAATGACATAAATTAACAGGAGACCAAATGAACCTCACTGGACTCTTGGCGATATATCGATACAGGAGCTCACAATATCACTACTATATCATCACATTAAACAAAACAATATCGATATTTCAATATTTTTGCACACCCCTAATTGTAAATGTGTTTTTGAGCTTTGTGCACTAATAAAAGGATCCTGTTTTTAAGTTTTATAGGCATCTAACTGTACAACATCTAAGGCTTGTCCTCTTATATTGACTAAATTTCTTGCGACTGCTAAAATGAGGAGCTCTTTGGAATTTTCATTTGTAACTGTAGCTCACCGGATGCAAAAGGCTGGAGATCCCTGGGTTCCACTCTTAGTTTGATTGAATCTGCCTACCTGAGCATGTCTGGCAGCTGATGTGGCACTGCCTGCACAGATGCCCGCTCTGGTAGAAGCGCTGAGGGCAGTGCTCCACACACAGGTTGGTTCCTTGTATCTCCAGCAGGGGGGGCGCACACACTCTGCAGGAGTCTGGACCAGGGCCTGAGCACATGACGCACGAGTGGTGGCACCTCTTACACTCTGAGCCTCCTCTGTAATACCTGCACACATGTTTATGCAGGCAGAATGAGGGAGGGTTCTGCTCTGTCATTTTCTGCTTATTAAAAAAATAAAAATGACAATATGTTCATCAACTATGTTCTCAGTCTCAAATTCATCGTTCCACAGCAGCAAAACCATCAACCTCCTCAGTTTCTTCTCTTACCAGCACTCACAAACCAAGTTTTTCTGTAAGTATGGAGATGTTATTGCTTTGTCTGGAATGTTCCACAGTACAGCATTAAACCATTCTATCTTCATGGAGACCAAACCAGACCAAGTTACAGGTCAGATCTGTGGAGAGGCGACCCCGCTCACAGTCAGAATGTTTGTGTTTAGAGCCATAAATCCAACTATAATTGAATGAATGTAAGGTAGAGCTATTTAATGTCATACTGTGGAACATTAAAGGCTAAACCACTTTCTAAGCCAGGATCTCAACTAGGACTGAACCAAGACTAAACCAAGACAAACCAGTTCTAAGTCAGGATCTAAACCAGGTCTAAGACGGGACTAAACCAGGACCAAACCAGACCTAAACCAAAACTAATCCAGGACTAAACCAGGACTACGCCAGGATCTAAACCAGGACTAAACCAGAACTAAACCAGGACTAAGCCAGGATCTAAACCCGTACTAAACCAGGATCTAAACCAGGACTAAACCAGGACTAAACCAGAACTAAACCAGGCCCGTAGCCAGACTTCCAAGGGGTGGGTCGTTTTTAGGCCAAAAGTGACCTTTTTATACGGGTGCCTTTGCGACCCAGTGATTGTACTATAAGTACATGCTCTATGGCATGTGATGCAATGGGTTCAGGGGCATCCTCACCCAGAATGTTTTTAAGTAAAGAGCCTGTTTTAGCACATATAAAAGTTAAGGCTGTTGCATATGCTGAATATAAATAATTATCATGATTTAAGGGTGTACACAGAGGATAAGGTGATATTTTACCTTGATTAACTATTAGTATAGAATCATTGGGATGACAAAGGTACTGAAATTGAAAATTATTATAAAAATACAACCAATTATATAAAGTTATTTGCTTATAAGAACTGGAATTTATTAAATATGAAACAAATCTTTATTAGCATTTTAGAAATGGTTTACAGTATATCGCATTTACAGCACTCAGCACTATTTTAAAAAAAATATTTTTTGGAAAAAGGTGGGGGGGGGGCTGACTAAACCTTATGTTTTTTAATGTGCAGCTGCAACCATACTGTATTCAGGGAGCTTTAGATTACAGTAATATGCAACGGTTCATGTTATTGTTGCTTTCCTGACCTTTCTATCCTGAGTTTGTATGTTGCATCTCTGTGTCCGTCACTCCTCTGCCCCTGACGCTCTGTTTTATCGGCTGTTACTGTGGCGTTGTTGATGTTTGGTGGTTATGATCTGACACTGACACATATGAGAAGGGCAGCGGCTTCAAAATTGCACATGAAGACATAAAGTCGGGTCACACCTCCCCAAACTCGGAGAGAAGAAATCACAGCCAAAATCGGACAAATTCTACTGTAGTGCGTGGCGGCCTTAAGTGGACTCACTGAAGTCCGCAGTTATTGGGGTGAATTTGGAGTTTGGAGTTCATATTAGGAATAGGAATTGATTTACAAACCAGAATAGTGAAATAAAAACACCAGGATCATATAAAGAGATGGTTAATACGAACAGTTTAAGACCAAAATGAGGAGTCTGACCGCAGCAGTTACAAAAAGAGGCAACAACTTTACAATACAAAGAGAAGTGGAGCCAGAACCAACGGCGCCGTACATTTCTACTCTGTCTACGGTCTTACCCAGTGGGACAGTGGGTGACGCAGAGGTGCAGGAGGCGCAGGTGCCCCGGAGAGCAGGTCACACAGTCTTTGGCCGATGCCCCAGAGCAGGTGGCACAGATGGGGTCACAGGGCAGACAGAAGCCCAGCTGGTGCCCGTCTGCGTCCTGTGTGGAGCTGTATGTGCCAGCGGGGCAAGAGCGGAGACAAGTGCCATCTGAGAGGACGAACACACGAGCAGAGAGAATACAGATGGGGTAGGAGACGTCTGCGGTATAATGTCATGTTAACTTAGAGCTCCGATATTCCACAAAATAGGACTCTTGGGAGCGTTAAGTCATGTTATAATGGTGTTACTCCTCTAAAACAGACCTGATGTTGTGTTTTGTTTCATTCACACTGTGACGTAGTTTGACCGTGAGCGGGTTAGGGTTCAGTGAGTAAGGTTTAAAAACACAGACAAAGGCGTCCACAGTTTTACTTTTTTGTTTTTCAATACCATAATTTTCAGACTATAAGGTGCATTTTTTTTAGGGTTTGGGGGGTCCTGCGTCTTAGATATTACATTTTTCACACTGACAGTCCATAGACCAAATATATGAATAGCATATATGAATCAAAAATGATTTGTTTTTCAATTTAGAGCCAAAAATAAGAAAACGAAAAAACAACTCTTCTTTATTATTTGTCTCTAAAACCAAAATGAAAAAACGCATAACGATTTGTTTTTTTCATTTCTTTCTTATGATTCATATATAGGATTCATATATTTGGTCTATGGGCTGTTAGTGTAAAAATTTTTATATATAAGTCGTACCTGACTATAAGTCGCAGGAACCACCCAAACCCTGAAAAACGTATAGACTTATAGCCCGAAAAATACGGTATATATGTTTTTTTCTTTTTCACTGTGCATTTTTTGGCTGATGCAACTTATACTTATAGTTTTTGATCCAGGACAATTGGGAGATCACACCCCACTCTCCATCCATGACTCTGAGGTCACCCAGGTTCATTCAAACAAATACCTGGGGGTCCACATAGATTCTACCCTGACGTGGGATGTCCATGTGAACTCTGTCTGTAGCAAGATACAACAAAGACTGTATTTCTTGCGAAGACTGAGGGTATTTGGTGTTGAACAAAAAATAATGATTGTTTTCTATCATGCTATTATTGAGAGCATAATAAGATATGGAATGTGTGTGTGGTTTGGTCATCTCACAGTTAAAACAAAATCTGAACTTTATAGACTGGTGCACACAATGCTCAAAGTGATGGGGGTGAGAGAGTATCCATCCTTGCAACAGTTGTTTGAGGAGACTGTTGTCAAACAAGCAAGAAAGATCACTTCAGACCCCTCTCATGTCCTACACTCCCAATATGAGCTGCTACCATCTGGGCGACGCTATAGAGTACCCATTAAAAACAGAAAAAGATACCTGAACAGGTATAAAAACTCATTCCTGCCCATCTCAGTGACTCTCCTGAACTTAGGCCATAGCGCAGGACTGTGATGTGATGTGGTATGAGGTTGTTAAAGTGAATGTTGAAGTATGTCTTGTTTCATGTTTGTTTAATGTGTACTGTTTATGTGGCAGCCTTTGTGTCCAAAACAAATTTCCTTTGGGACAAATAAAATAATCTTGAATCTTGAATCTTGAATACTCCGGAGCGACTTATAGTCCGAAAAATACAATAGTTACAAAAAGGGCAGGTGCAAGGTGCAGAATGGAGACAGGCAGCAGTTTCCTCTCAGTAGAACACAGAATAATATGTGGAGGCGTCTTTTATCTGGTCTGCCTGATTGGGTAAAACTACACTGGCTAAAAACAGGGATGGTAAAAATTAAAATTAGCGTAAAATATTCCCCTAACACTCCATAAAACAAACCCAAATCACTCTTAAAACCCAACTATACCCATAAAACCTCTAAAACCATACACCAAGCCAACTTTAAAACCCATAAATCAATAAAACACCTGTCCCACTACCTCTGCATAATATATTACACTAAAAAGGGGAGGTCGTTTCTGGGGGACTCTTTTGGGACCTGGACATTAGAAAAAGGATGTAAGTACAACCTAAAACACCACACTATTCATTAAAACACCATAGAATACACTGACACACATGCCAGCACTTAAACACTTACATTCTAAAACAGAAATATTGCACCATATATTGCACTAAAAGGTCATTAAAGGTAATTGGTTTATAATGTCTCTTTTTCCTCCAGGGCCCAGCAGCTCTCAGTTAAAGAGCCACTGTGCCTCAGGATTAAAAGTGGAAAAAGGAAAGACATAAATACATTTTTGAAACCGATTATGTGCAATGTTCTTTTTTTAATATGTGCAAATATGTTTAAAGTTCGGTGTTTTAAAGTGTCTTCGTGAAGGGTGAAGGTGCTGAGTGTAATTATGGGTAACAAACCGGACTATATGTTACCTACACATTTGAATAATCCTGCAAAATTCTCTGTTCCGCCTTGTGATGTCATGAAGTGGTAGTTTTCACATTAACTAGGGCTGAAACGATTCATCGAGTTAATCGATTAAATCGATTAGAAAAATGCATCGATTATTTTTTTTTGCCTCGATGCTTCGTTTTATTTACATACGCTCAGCGATGGCCGGAACCTTTTGTGGTAGAGGTAAAGTTTCCGCACGACCACTGCACTTCACTGTACACACAACAGCGCGGCGCCCGTGGATGTATAATGGATGTATAATAAGAGCATAACCTCCTCGTGCGCGGTACGCTCTGGTACGCCGCGCGCTCCGCATCTCCCGTACGCCGTGCACTCTGCGTGTGGATTGTGTCTTGTCGCGTGCACTCCGTGGACCGCGCCAGAACTCACACCAGGACTAAACCAGGTCTAAAGCAGGTCTAAACCAGATCTAAAACTAGGACTAAAACAGATCTAAAACCAGAACTAATCCAGATCTAAGACCAGGACTAATCCAGGTCTAAAACTAAACAAGAATTTGCAGGAGTTGGTTGGTATATTTATGTAGTTTTAAAAATCATGACAATATCAAGTAATCCAAAGTATTCAGATTACGTTACTCACTTTAAGTAATTTAATGGATTATGTCACAAACTACATTTTGGGGAATGTAATCTGTAATCTGTAGGGGAACATTTTAAAAGTCACCTTCTCCACACTGATGCTACAACATCTAAACAGAACCGTACATTACATCAAGTGGAAAAGAAACCGCGAGGTGAGTCAACCTTAGCCCAGCGATAATTAAGTTTTTCATGTCCAAAACACGTGTATCTGTCAATGCACGTGGTGTGTACTTAACATGTGCAAAGTAGACGCGACAATAACAAACGATTACTTGATTATTCAAACAAAATAATCAACAGAATAAACGATTACTGTAATAATCAATAGCTGCAGCCCTAACATTAACAGCTAATTTTTACCTTTTGATTAGTAAATTGGCAATTCCAGGGCTGAATTCATCCAAATGATTCTAGTGAAGGTGTGTGAAGTTTAAAAACTCAGTGGAGCACTTACTTTTTGTATTACAGCATGACATCACAAGGTGGAACTGAGTGTTTTCAGTTTAAGAGAAGCCAAAATATGAAGGGTTTGTGTGTTAAACATGTGTGAATGAAACAAAACACAACTCCAGGTCTGTTTGTGATGAGGAAACAGGGTAATATGGGCCCTTTAAAGTATTCATGTTGAAGTATCAGTATTAGTATTATTGTTGCTAAAAACAGAGGTGTGCTCACTGTGCAGGTAGTGGGGGGCCGCACAGGTGGAGCAGAGCTGGGGCCCCTCACAGGACAGGCATCCCCGGTGGCAGCTGGAGCAGGTGAACTGGTCTTGCGCCATGTAGGTCCCTAGGGGGCAGCGTGCCTCCCCTGTCACGCCACAGAGCAGGGAGCTGGGGTCCAGGACCAGGCCCCTCTCACACACTGTGCACTGGTTCGGCTCGGGGCCCCGGCAGCTGGCACAGGTCTGGTGGCACTCTGTACATAAGAGAACACAGGAAGTAACTGAAAAGAGAAAGACGAGGTGCAGTTTGTGGAGAATGGATGAGGGAGCTTCATTTGTGCTAACAGTGAGTGTGTTTACATGTGCTCGAGTGCCCTGGCTATGATGAGAGTTTTTAGGTATCCTGGTTTTGTGTGTGAAACTGTTATTAAAATGACTTATGTAGAAAACAAGTTCATTTTGGGCTAAAAAGGGTTAAAAAGTAAAAATTGTTAAGGTAAAATTTATATGGGAAGATGTATTTTTATTTTATCTATACAGCTATATATTAGTAATTTCATTTGTCTTGGTACAGCTATTATCACGAGACTTTGGGAGAACATGAGAGAACATCGGGCCACAGGTAGATCACGTACGCCCTCGAAGGTATCTTTTATTTTATATTTGTAACAATTGTAATGGGGAAATGTATATTCTAATTGTGCTGCAAAAATGTACTGAAGTTTTCCTTTTGCCTAAAGACCTCCAATGTAACAGGCGGCCATGAGGTTATTAGTATTTCTGTGTTAGCAAACCAAGATGGAGTGGCTAATTGTATGTTTTATTTGTCCTGTAGTTTTCACGGCATTTTCGACACTTGTTAAGGCTAATACAAGCGCCAGTACTCGAGAGCCGTGTGCAGTGTTGTCACTGAGGAGCTACATTGTGGGTCCACGAAGGTACAGAATTCTGGGTTCAGTTCTGGTGATGAGAAACCAGAAGATTCACTGGGTTTTTCTGATAGTATCCAGAATATTGTGGACGGTAGATGCACGATCCTGATTCTCTTAAAACTGGAGCTGTACTGAGCATGTGCAAACTCAAGTCACAAAAACAGTAGGAGCAGTTACTTTCCAAAAACGACTCAAACTCCAACCAGCACATTTAAAGTAGTAATACTCTACACTTAAACTAAATAAACCAGTCCTTTTCACACCGGGCTTGTGCTGCTCTTGAACTAAACTGATGCTGTGACTCTGCGTTGTATTTTTCAACTGTTAAAAACAACTTTCGTCTCATGTTCTTACTTGAATGTTTGTTGTTTCTTTGTTGGCAACGGGTAGAGTTCAATTTGTTGCCATGGATTCTACCTGGATGAATGAGGGATTCTACACATATCTTTTTGTGTTGTTGTTGTTAGAAACCTGTTAATAAAATTAAGTTAGCAAAATTTCTCTATGTTTAGCTCCTTGCCATATCTGTGCCATAGTTACCATAGCAACCAGTCTAAATATCCAGGATACTCTGATGGCGCATGTATATAGTGAATATTCTGGGGGGTTTTTTAGCGCATGTACACGCCATATCCAGAATACTGTCATAACCAGGATAAGACTCATAACCGGGACAGTGATGCGCATGTAGACACATTCACTGTGCTCTTGGGCAAGACACTTCTCTCACCTTGCCTATATATGAATGTGATGTCTGTGTGAGGGATAGATGAAGTGAGGAGCGTGAATGAGTCAATATTACACACGTTAGTTAAAGGTGCATTGTGTAACTTGTGTAAAATGTTTCACGGTATGGCATTAAACCAGGCATGTCCAAACTATGGCCCGGGGGCCAAATGTGGCCCTCAGACCAGTTGTTTTTGGCCCTCAGGCTTCCAGGTGAATTGGCCCAGACTACCACAAGTAGTACTTTTTACTGCATGTTTTTGAAATCTACCTTGATCAAGCAAATGTAGTGTGTCCTTCTGAGGGTCTAAGCCTGAACAAAGGTCTGGAGGGTCATTTGAACCTGTTATAAATGCACAGTTTTTAATTACTCGCTGTTTTGACCTCCAGTCTATGACCCTCGATCGGCCCTCACGTTGCTCTGTGTTTTAATATATGGCCCTAGATGAAAAAAGTTTGGGCACCCCTGCATTAAACCTTTCTCTCTTCATAGTGGGCAAACCAGACCAAGTTACAGGTCAGATCTGTGGAGAGGCGACCCCGCTCACAGTCAGAGTGTCTGTTTTTCTACGTATTTTTGAGCTCTAAAACCACCTGGAATTGAAGAAATGTAAAGTAGAGCTGTTTAATGTCACACTGTGGAACATTCCAGACAAAGCAGTGACATATCCATAGAAACAAGGAGGTGACTGACCCGTAACCAGAAAGTTTGTCTTCAAACTATTTATGTGTTGACAAATAAAAGGTTATAATGAGACTGTGGTGGCACTTGCAATCCATATTTTTTTGTTACTTTTGTGATATAATATTGATCCTTTTATATATTTATAACAATACCAGAAGCAAAAACTCTCATTTGTTTTATGGATTTTTGTTTTTGAGACTAGAAGGTAATTCGGGGACACCACTGTTAGGGAATAAAAGAATAACTAATGAATATCAGAATTGTCACTAATGTTATCAGGTCAAACTGTGCACTGGTCAGAATGTACGGTCAAGCTGGACACTAGAACAAATACTGGATTCAGACCTTACAAACATTCAATATTTTTAATACAGATGGGGGCAGGTAAAATGAATATTGTTGAAATGGAGATTTTTGTTGTAATACGGTGAGTTCTTGGGTTTTGTCGCTAATAGAAATTATTAGGTTGAACATTTGTGAATTTACCTTGTGTCAAATTTCAGTGTTGTCAGTAGGAAAATCTGTCTCTTGTAATTGGCGGTTTTCAGATTCTAAAATGTAATGATGTCACACTCAAAAATGGGGGGCAATGGACTGATTTTCCTATGTTTTTTTTTTTGTTTGTTTTATTTATTGTAAAAGGGACAATGCATATCATGAACATATACTTGTACATATACCAGAATTAACCTGAAGGCTACTTTACATCTGCAGGTCAGAGAGATTGAAGCAACATAAGACAATTTCACACAACAGACAAACTGTCAGTGACAATTCACACGACAAACATGGTAGAAACAGCACAATAAGACACAATCATGACACACAACACTGACATTTACATAGGAGCAGAACATGAGTGATCACAGATTGTTTCAGATGGTTTTAAATGTACTGAATGTGGTAAAGTCTCTTATTGCAGCTCGGATGTTCCACATTTCTGTGCCCTTGACCGACACCTGCAGACTGAATGTTGTGCATCTATCAGGTATTACACAGTCACCACTAGTGCTGGATTTGGGCAAAATGAACTTCCCCAGAGGTGGTGGAGCCAAAGATCTTATATACATCAGGCTGGTTTAATTTTTTTTTCTGTAATTTCCAAAACTTAAGATATTATATTTCTGAAGTATGAGCCAGTGATGCAAAGATAAAGATTTTCTGTTAAATATTTTTAAAGCTTTTTTTTTTTTGTAGTGATTTTATTGCTTTTAAGGTTGTCATACTTATCAGTGACGAGTTAGTAATTCAGTATTCAATGTGAGAAAAAATCATGCTGTGGAGAAACATTTTAGCTGTATTTTCTGGCAATGATTATCTAATTTGCCTGAAGTTGTGAATATTAAAATGAAGAACTTTTGTTATCCTTTTTACATGTTTCTTAAAAAGTTAAAGTGGAGTCAAAGGTAACATCAAGATAGTTGAATTCATTTACAAACCAGAGCCCCTCTCCCCTCACCAACACACAGTTGCTATTGCGACTGACAACATTGTTCTTTACCATGAAATATCCATAAGGTAAAATTAACAAACGTTGAACCATTATTGACTAAACCCAAGAATTCACTGTATTCCAAGCTAAATATGCAGCCTAAATATGCAGGGTTTGTATGCTAAACATTTGACCTCACTACCTTGAAGAAAAATCTCAAGACCCATCATCTTAGAATAACTTTTAATGTTTAACCTTTCTCGACACGATTCCCAGTTTTTATCTTTCCGGTTTTATTTGTTTCCTGCTCTATCGACTGTATGAATGTGCTCTGTAAACCATCTTTAAGTGTCCTGAATAGCTCTAAAATAAATCAAATGTAATATTATTATTAATGTGTGAGTTTTTGGGTGGTACCTTGGCACTCTTTGGCGGTGGTCTGGTAGTAGGTTCCGCTCGGACACTCTCTGAAGCAGGTCCCTTTGAAGAGCATGGGGCTGGTGGAAGAGCAGGAGTCACAGTCGTCTCCCAGGGGCCCGGAGCAGGAGGCACACGTGGGATGGCACTGCCCACAGCGGCCCCCCTCCATGTCCTCGTAATACCCCGCGGGACAACTGGCCCTGCACACTCCATTCAGCATCAGGTACAAGAAACTGCACTCTGCAAGAACACAGGAGACGCTCAATAGGCCACAATAATTACTATACAGAGTTATCATTCAATATATTTTTTTTTATTTATCATATGACATTTTCTTTGCACTACTGGGACATTTTTGGTTATTTTCTGGCTGTATGATTTGATTTGAGCCATAAAAGTTTGAATTAATAACTTCTCTGACTCATCATACACACTTTGCAATACTTAAAGGGACAGTTCCAAATTTTGGACATAGGGCCTCATTTCCAAGTGAGCCAGAGTGTTGGAGACGTGTGAAAACACTTTTTTTCTTTTTTTTAAATCTTCCATCCAGTCCTTGTATTTGCAGAGTTTGCTGGTGCTAGGCTAGTGCATGTCAATGGCCATAGTTGTCCTGCCACTAAAAACAGTCTTATCCACTCCACAGAGCACCCGAGGCAAAACTATTAAAACTGACTCAATGTCTTTGTCAATAGAATAATTTTAGAAGTAAAACGAATGTTGCATTTGAAGGATTTATGTCTGAGCAGCAGCAGTGAGTTGTACTTCCTGATAGAAAGCTTGGCAGTGGCGGACTGATATATGAGAAAATAGTCCCTCAACATGTGACGATTCATGTGATGCGAGGTCAGTTTTATTTCAAATATTATTCTCTCGACACAGACATTCACATGGACAGTCTGGAGTTATAAAAGTTTTGCCTCGGGTGCTCTGTGGAGTGGATAAGACTGTTTTTAGTGGCAGGACAACTATGGCCATTGACATGCACTAGTCTAGCACCAGCGACCTCTGCAAATACAAGGACTGGATGGAATATTTAAAAATACTTCCATTAGGGTGGTTAACTTAAAATTAACTTTCACCAAATTTTGCTAGATTATTTTTTGCCTTGTTCCAATTATGATATTATAAGCACCTGTAATACAGATGGGGTCAGTTGCTGCACATTTAGGGGTGGTCCACTTTTTCATCATTTTGAAATAGTTAAAGGCACAGTTTTTAAAGGCACGAATTTTGGACATAGGATCTCATTTTCTAGTGAGCCAAAGTGTTGGAGGCGTGTGGAGGCACTTTTTACAAGAACAAAGTCATCATACATGGAATCTAGTGTTTGAACTGTTCTAATGTTCTGATATATGTCGCATAAGTACAGGGAGACTGGGAGAGATTATTAATGAGCACAATTATCCTTGTATTGTTCATCTTTGTATTGTTCAAGTTTCTATTTCTACGAAAGCTACACATTCTTATGCAGAACACTAAAAATAGTGCGCCACCCTTTACTGTCATCCTATTGGCTCAATTTATGGTACAGATGTTCACAATGTCCATAGGAACAACGCAAAATAAGATCTGTCAAAATTTAGAAATCTTTTACTTATATCATCATATTGTGAACTGCCCCGACCTCCGCACGTCTCCAACACTCTGGCTCAGGAAATGAGACCCTCTGTCCAAAATTCTGAACTGTCCCTTTAAGACAAGCCTGTGAGGAAGAACTTGGCACTGCTGTCTCAGAGGAACAATGGGAACAGGCCCTGGCACACACACCGCCTCAGTTTGTGCAAGACGAGGTTTAATGCAATTTAAGCTTATACACAGACTCCACTGGTCTCAAATTAAGCGAGATGTTCCCTGATGTAGACCCTTTGTGTATTCGTTGTTAACAGGCTCCAGCTTCTTTGTCTCTTGTCTGCTGTCTGTGTTTTGGGGACGCTCTGAGATGTTCGATTTCTGGTCAGATATTTTTCTCATATTGTCAAAACACAAACCTATTGATTTGAATCCTCTTATCCTCAAGCAGTACTTGGCATAATAGGCTCAAAAGTTGTAAAAAAAAGAAGAAAAAAAAATCAGAGCGTTAGGTATTACTATTTACCTGTCTGCTTGCATGAAGATTTATTTTATTGAAATGGAAGTCTGCAGAGCCCCGTTCACATATGAACTGGCGCTGAGATGTTATGAGGCATTTGGATCTACAGAAATTATACTCTCTGCAGGGTTTGGAAGATAAATTTAACAGAACCTTTTGGTAGCTTATTTAAAGAAGGTATTTAAACTTATATTTAAATCTGAGTTGCATGATATCCACTTTTTCAACATATACATTTTGGTGATTTTTTTGTCTTTTGTCTGTGTGAATGTTCAGTTGCTTTTATTTTTGTTTTGTTTTTATTATTAGTATTACTACAATTTGAATACATAATATCTATAATCCATAATTGAAGACATTATATAGATCATTATAATTACATGTATGTGCTTGGTCCTCTTGCTTGAAATGACTGTTGAAAAAAAAGAATAGTTTTGTTGTTTAAATCTGAAAAATTTTAGTTTCTATTGAACTTTTTCAAATATTTACACTGTCGGTTTTGCATAAAGAGTAATATGAAGTGTATAGAAACTGTTGCCATTTATTTTGTTTTTTTTTAATGCATATTGATATTTTCTTTTGCTGTCCAATATGACAGTCACCTGCTTGTGTTTAATGAACATGTAAAACACTTTAAGTACAAAAAATATGCAGAATAACTCATGATTTCAGAAAAAAACTATTTCATTCCATGGAGGTCAGAGGTACTACAGAAATGTGCTGAATTATTATGAAATTTGAACCTTTTAACTGAGGAAACTGCAACTGGACAGCGTCATGTCATTGACCATAAGTTAGTTTCAGTATTGTTTATAGTTTCAAATCCATCGTGACGGACCTAATGTTCAGTATACACAAAGATACTGTATATATGTGGTTGTGTCTATTCTATAGTTCCAATCTCTGACCACTGTGGATCATTTTGTTATAATTTAGACATTTTAAATCACAATATTGATCTAAAACGGCTCTGACTTCTGCGTTAGAAAACGGTGGTGTCCAGTTGGAGCTGACGTTGCCGGTGCGACTGAAAACGAGGGTTAATTGGCAAATGGTGAAAAGGTAAAGGTACTCAAACATGCACAAATCACTCCAAACACAAAGTGAGTAAAAGGTGAGAGGAAACGACTATAACTTGCTTCGAAGCTCTGCAAATGGTTTGGCAGAATAAGTCTGTTTTAGAGACAAAACACAACTTTGATTATAATTTTTATGATTCAATAATTATACAGTTGGTTCCTGTTTAAAGTAGTGAAAAGCGGACTCACTGGAGCATGTGTGCAGGTCGGAGCAGACGTTACAGTGGGCGGGGCAGTGTTTACAGGTCCCATCCTCAGCGCGGTACATCCTCTCAGAGCAGTTCAGCATGCAGCTCCTGCCCTCCAGAACATACCCCTCTGAGCAGGACAGGCACAGAGAACTGCCCCCGTCACAGGTCTGACAGGGGGCGTCACACGGGTCGCACAGGCCCTCCTCCGACTCCAAGAAACCACTGACATACACAAGAGGAGAGGACATCACTGGTGTGGGCAATAGGATGCTTCAGGAAAATGAAAACCAGCATGTGCCAACTGACTTTGTAAAATGGTGTGAAGAGTCATATCTACACCTAAATGTATCCAAAATGAAGGATATGATTCTTGACCTTCGGAAAAGTGCTCCTCAGAGTGACATCACACATATAAAAGGGCAGTTGAGTGTGTAGACTCCTATAAGTATCCAGGAACACTCACAGCTTTGGCACAACAGTACTGCTGTGTGTAAAAGAGGCCACCAGCACCTTCTTCATCTGAGATAGAACCATGGTGACACTGACTCTCTACTAAAAACAAGAACTCCCTGAATCCGTTGGTTAAATGAGTGAAGTGATTGTCCATGCTCAGAGCAGCTAGAGCTTGGGCACTTGAGCGAATGTCCCAGAAGATTCTAAAAGTCATGCAATGTCCTCTAAACTCCGAGTTTCAGCTGCTTCCTTCAGGTCAGAGTCTTTTAGTCCCAAGATCTAGAATGAATCGTTATTTATTTCATATTTATTGTGATTTTTAGACAAGCATGATTGATTAATTAATTATTTATGGAACAAAACCATTTTGCTCTGGAACACTGTATTTGTAATTGTGTTTTTAGATGTGTTTATTGCGTAGAGTGTGGATGAATGAAATAGGAAATGTGGGACCAGACTCTCAAATCTGCAAAACAACTTTACTACAGGTATGAATAAAGCGACCTAACATGGAAAATAGTGCCCCTAATTAATAGTGCCCATAATTACAATCAAACTTGAGATCAAACATCCAACTTTAGGGCACTGGCAACATGTGCAGAGAAGCATGAGCCAAAACAGTGTAAGAAAGTCAACTCAACTGGCAGGGCCGGGCCTGGTTAGTACTTGGATGGGAGACCACTGGAAACACCAGGTGCCACAGGGGGGCGCCAGTGGCAAAAATTGTTGTTGTGTCCTTGGCAAGACACTTCACCCACATTGCCTAGTATGAAAGTGGTGTGTGTGAGTGATGGTGAAGGTCGAAGGGGCCGATGGTGCAGATTGGAGCCTGGCTTCTGTCAGTCTGCTCCAGGACGGCTGTGGCTACAATAGTAGCACCACCACTGAGTGTGGAGTGAAGGAACAGTTAAATGTAAAACACTTTGGGTGTCTTGAAAGGTGCTATATTAATGCAATGATTAATTCATAATGAATTAATAAATTAAAGAGCCAACCTGATAAGATAATGGGTCACTACATCTATCACACACCAGTGTCAGAGTACTTTTAGATTAATGCTACCTTTAGACTTTAGCACTATAAAATCTCCATTGGTATAACATTAGGATCACTTAAAATTCTATAATGTATCTCTGTGTGAGCTCTTGATGAAGATGACGGTGACATCAAATAAAAAATCTCCTGTTAGTATGATAACCAAATGGCTCCTGGGATTAGACTATCTCCTGTCCATGAGTTTTAGACACTGTTGTTATGCCAATGAACAATTCCAAAACAAAAGGTGAAACCCATGAATACAACAGGATGAACCCTCACGACCACAGAAAACATGAAGAGTGAAAAGATGCCGCACATGTGTCATAATAACAGAGCTTCAGAAGATCTTATGAGACTCACTCGGGGCACTCGGACCAGCACTTCCCCTGGTGGAGGAACGGTGTGTGTTTGTGCTTAGAGCAGCTCACACAGTTATCACTGGAGCCTGCACACAGCTCACAGTAGGGGGCGCAGTTCTCACACACACCCAGGACAGAGTTAGAGAAGGAGCCAGAGGGACAGTGCTCCACGCAAGAGCCGTCCTGGTCCAAGAAGAACCCTGAAACAAGACAACAGTGTAAAAGAGAAGTCACCAAAGCACTTAAAGCAACACTGCGTAACTTTCTGAAGGTGGCCTGTCACTTGCATGATTCCATGGAAATAGAAGTAAAATAAAGCAAGATTCTAGCCAAAGGAGCAACATTTCTTTAGGCACAGTCTGGTTTGTGCAGATGCAAGCCCACTCACAGTAAGGACATATGTAGTGCAATAAAACAGGGTTTGTCTACCCCAAATTCAAGACTTTTTAAAGACCTTTTTAAGGCCACTTAAATGAAAATTAAGACCCACATCACACCCATTATGAAGGCAAAAAACTCCAGATCCAATTCTAATAATGACATTACTCACTGCTTTAAATAACAAAAATACTGTTATTATAAAATCTCATTCAGAACTCATTTATAGTCGTATGCACTGCTCGAAAATGGCCAAAAAATCATTTCTAACATTCTAACAAGACAAACTAAGCTTTCACATGGTCTTGTCTCACATTGCTCTCCAGCCCGGTTGAGTTTACAAGAAAATAGGCGAATTAAATTTAAGAGCTTTGTGAAAAAAATACTTGAACTTGGAGAACATAATTTAAGACTTTTTAAGGCCTTAATTTAGGAACATGAAATTCAAGACCTTTTTAAGACTTTTAAGACTAGCAGCTACCCTGATAAAGACATTCCAAATAAAACATGCTTATATTTGTGTCTTTTTCGCCTGAAAAGCTTTAATAGCTGGTGTACCTCTGAAGCAGGCGGAGCAGTCCAGAGACGCAGGGCCAAAGCAGCTCATGCAGGAAATGTCACACACTGAGCACGTTCCAGCTCTCACTGAAAACACAAGCCACAGAAATTACATTATTTATTACAATATGTTATATAATGGCTACTGTCTATGTTTAATTCAAATAATGTATACTGTCCTAACGCCTCAGTGTTTTAGTAAACAAGGATTTCTCTTTTCTCTTCTTTGATTATATTTTCATGTTGTCCAGCAGAGGGAGCTACATTCATTATTGAACCAGCGCACTGATGCTGAGTATGGAGCACATTGTCTCTCTTTTTAATATTTAAGTTAGCTCAACTTAAAAAAAATAAAAATTAAAAATTAAAAAAATAATGTGATTCTATACAAGTTACAGCCAGGATTTATTTGACAGAAAAGGGTCTTGAGAATCACCAACAGTCATTACAAAGACCATTGAACCCATTATTCATTCAACTTAAAGTGTTGAAAATGAACGATATTGTTAACTTCAATATCCTCAAAGTCATGTATAAAGCAAAGTGCAGTGTATTACCTGTAAATATTCAAAGACTGTTTGAGATGAGAACAAACAACTACAACTGAAAAGGAACCGACACGTTTAAAAAACCCAGACTCAGAACCAAGGTTATGGAGCGAAGCGACGCTGTGAAAAGAATTCATTTATGTAACAGTCTTGACAAGAAAAGGATCAAGTACAATGATGGCATTAAAATACATCAAATCAAGTGCAATGTGTGTGTATGAAAAAGAAAACTAAGTTGTGGTAATCTCTGTTTGCAATAGATTAATATTTGTAACTGAAATGAAATATATTGATCTGAAACAAGAGGCTCTGGCTGCAGACGCATGGAGAAAGTGGAGCTCCGCTCTAGACCAGAAACAAGTCACATCTACTGTAGACTTTTATATTTTATTTTTTATTTATATTATAAATGTTGATTAAATGACATTGTTTTCACGTTCTGGAATTTGTTCGCACATATATACACAGAGCAAGAAGCCCGTCCGGAGGAGAAAACGTGAGAACATGCTTTTAACTTTGGGAAATCATTACTCACACAACTGTCAATGTAAAAAGCGGCCACAGCCCATAAAACTGTCAAATAAGTTTGTTTTTAACTGTGTGAACCTTGGAGCTTTAAGCTAAAATTTTCATTAGTAATCTGCAGATAACGCAATAAAGTCCACTCCAACTTTCCTATTTGGACTGATTTCCATCAAACACTAAGATTTTTTTTCACTATCAGGGCAAAAGAGTCCACGGAGTGATTAATGAAGCTACGAGGTCCACAAATTGGGACACGGCTAATATAATTAAAAAATAAAAGTCTGTGGTAGATATGACGTGTTTGCCTAATATAAATAAAATATAAATATGTATAAATAAAAATAAAAAATAAAAGTCTACGGTAGATGTGACGTGTTTCCGGTGTAGAGCGGAGCTCCACTTTCCCCATGCGTCTGCAGCCAGAGCCTCTCGTCTGAAATGTTTTAAGTGACTCTCAGTGTTAATCTCGTGTCTGGAAAAGGGAAGTGGAGCAGATCACATAAGAGGACTCTTCTTGTTTGTTAGGACACTGTTAGTGGCCTTTTATACTTTATGAATGAAACAAACAAATATAAATATAAAAAATATAATACACAGATGGATGTCTGAGAGCCTCCAAACCGTGACCTCCACACACAAAACATACCACAGATTCAATAAACACATTTTTGTAACTAGAACAAAATGTAAAATGTTCTGACCATCAAAGTACTGTCCCTGGGGGCAGGTGAGTCCCGGACACTGGCCCCCCAGAGGAGCGCCCCCTCCCTGACACAGCTCACAGTCTGAGGGCCCCGGACCCCGACATGACAGACAGGAAGAGTGACAGGGCTCACAGCGCCACCCACTGGTGTCACCGAAGGTCTGGGGAGGGCACTGCTTCACACACTTCCCTCCTGGAACACAACAGCAGATTCCTCAAAATACATTATATATCCGGAAAAAAATGGAATAAACAATATACTATTAAAGGTCTGTATTACACAAAAGTGACTCTTGTGAGCTTAAGCCGTGCTAGAACGCTGGAACCTCCTGAAAAACACACCTGGAGTTGTGTTTTGCTTCATTCACATATTTGAGTAACTTTATTATTAGTCTGTCTAAATCTCCAAAGCTCAAAATGCTCTGTTCCACCTTATGATGTCATTAATTCTTATATTTTTTCATTCTCATTGTGGTTTATTTTATACAATCTTAAACAATAAACCTTTGTGCCTTCGTTAACATTATTTTTAGTTTGCTCGACCTTAAACGGAAAAATAAATAAATAAAAACGTCCTTGGATTCTTCAATCTCATTTTGCTTATTTTGCTTAACTTCTTTATCACTATTATTAGTTTATACGACCATTGTGTGCCATTCATTTTGCTATATCCAATCTAATCCACTTTATTATATCGCACATTTAATAAACAAACAGTTTCCAAAGTGCTGCACAAATACAAGGCAAGAACAACAATAATAAAATCAAAATAAACAGATTTGATCACACCAGTCTTAACACAATAAAACCAGCCAAATGCAAATATTTGTAAAGTTCCGTGATTAATACACATAAGAAACCACATGATTTTTGAAACTCTAATGCACAGGGGTAAATATAAGTTTTTCTTCTTCTCGTCTCCTTTTCGAGAAATGTGCTTTTCTGTTGTTTACAATGTGTATGTATGTGTAGGATTATTGTTTCTCTCTTGGCCAAACTCGAAATAAAAACAAATTAATCAATCAATATAGTGATAGTTTACGTTAGCAGCTCCAAGTTAACAGCTTTTCACTTTAGTTTAGGAAAGATTGGCAATTCCAGAGCTGAAATTATGGTTCTGGTGATGGAGTTTAAAAACACAGTGGAGCATTTCCTGTGACATTACAAACTGGAACAGAGTATTTTCAGTTTCAGTTGTGTGTTAAACATGTGTGAATCTGTTTGTGATGAGGAAACACCATTAGAACGGATCAGAACAAAGTGTAAATGGGCCCTTTAAGGAGGAAGGTAGTTTAGCAAAAGTCTAAATTCCCTGACAGTCTCCATGGTAACTGTGTGACCTGACCTCTGAGTCTGACCCGAGTCTGCAGCTCATGCGGAGCAGAGGCCAGGACAAAACCACGGCACACAAATCACAGAGAACCACATGAGAACACAGAAAAACACACTAAATCCACCAGGAGCGCGGAGTGTCAGTGCTGCTGTCGGAGGGAAACACACAGATCCGGCTCTGCTTTCACCTGCAGAGTGTTTTGCATATTTTCTGTGAATTCTCTGCAGCTTATTTACAAACCAAATCAACAATTGTCCTGTCAATATATTAGATCATCCTATTCACAAAAAAAGAACGCGTGTTATCTTCATGTATTGTTTGATTGGTGGAGAAAAGGCCTCAAAAAGTCTAGTAAGTCCGGTTGTTTTAGTTGAATTCACTCATAATGTCTTATGTCTGGAAAGAATTTGCATTAGTCATGGGATAAGAGAGTCACTAGAAGAACACAAATACACAGACAAATATTAAAATATACAATAATATACTTAAAGAAGAAGATCTATAGAGCTTGTTTCTGCTCTAAAGTTATAATCTATGGCATTCGTGGTGTTTTTAGAATTGTGACATTTTAAATCACCATATTCATCTAAAATGATTTGATAAAAGAAACGAGTCTGATGAGTTCAGCATTACAAAAGAAAGATGAGACCTGACGTGGCCCAAAACGTCATGACAACAAAGTGTTGCATGCTGTGAGACTAAACCAGGACTAAACCAGGACTAAACCAGGACTAAACCAGGATTAAACCAGGACTAAACCAGGATTAAACCATGAGTAAACCAGGACTAAACCAGCACTAAACCAGGATTAAACAAGGACTAAACAAGGACTAAACCAAGACTAAACCAGGACTAAACCAGGATTAAACCAGGACTAAACCAGCCAGGACTAAACCAGGATTAAACCGGGACTAAACCAGGACTAAACCAGGACTAAACCAGGAGTAAACCAGGACTAAACCAGGACTAAACCAGGACTAAACCGTAGTAAACCAGGACTAAACCAGGACTAAACCATGAGTAAATCAGGAGTAAACCAGGACTAAACCAGGACTAAACAATTAAACCAGGAAAAAACCAGGACTAAACCAGGACTAAACCAGGACTAAACCAGGACTAAACCATAGTAAACCAGGACTAAACCAGGACTAAACCATGAGTAAACCAGGACTAGACCAAGACTAAACCAGGACTAAACCAGGACTAAACCAGAACTAAACCAGGACTAAACAATGAGTAAACCAGGATTAAACCAGGACTAGACCAGGACTAAATCAGGACTAAACCAGGACTAAACCAGGCTGTGGGCTTTTCTTATGGTTAGCTGCACATTTGGACCAGAATGACGACACGACGCTGCCCAATCCTATGAATATGACTGATTAAGAAAATAAAGTGACGTCAAAGTACCTCATAGTGGGCGTGTAACGGGGGTAGATTGCAAAATGGCGTCTTGAAAATAAGTGATTAGGGTTAAGGTTAGGCACGAATCACTCCAAACACCACAATACAACTTCAGAGGGTCAATGAGAAGAAACTACTATAACATGGAGAAAAGGTCCTTAAAAGTCCTTTTTGCACAATAGGTCTGATTTAAACAAAAACTGGAAATACTTTTTACTTCAGTCCAGTTTAAAGTGATTAAAAATGACTCAAACATGCATGAAACACTCCAAATACAACTTCTGGTGAGTAAAAGGTGACGGGAAACAAGTATAACATGGTAAAAAACTCTGAAACAGTCTGTGTTAAATGGAGTGAAAATCATAACAATGTGAGTCCATTAAAAGGGTGAAAATAATCAGATGAGTTTGTGTTACCGCTGAGGAAGTAGCTGGGCAGACAGGAGAGGCAGGCGCTGGGGCTGCAGTCGGAGCAGGGGGCGGGGCATTGTACACAGCTCCGCCCCTCGGGGTCTGTGTATGTGCGCTGTGGACAATGCCTCCGACACTTTGACCTGAACCTGCAAAACACACACAGTTTATTCATGCGGTTTCTACTAAAGTACATGATATTTACTGTGTCAGAAAACATTTGATGTGGTTTTATATAGTTTTATGCAGTTTTATATTGTTTTATGCAGTTTTAAGCAAGTTTATACAGTTTTTTGCTGTTTTATACAGTTTTATGTAGTTTTATATGATTTTATACGGTTTTATGTGGTTCTATGCAGTTTTATATTATTTTAAGCTGTAATCATAACATAATCATAAGCGGTTTTATGCAGTTCTATTTGATTTTATGTGATTTTATACGGTTCTATGCTGTTTTATATGGATTTATGCAGTTTTATATGGTTTTATGCAGTTTTAAGTGGCTTTATGTGGTTTTATAAGGTTGATACGTTTCTTCATTATTCACAGTGATGAGTTTATAATTTCTGGACAACAAAACACTTGATTAGATGCAGAGTCATACACTACAACTGGACAATTAGTCAAATTAACTTGATTAATTCAGATTTTTTTCCTTTTTTTTTTATAAATTGCAATAATGTTAATGCAAAAATTAAGTATTATCATGAAATAAGTTGTTCCTGACTTTCTTACTTTCCAAACAGGGCAGCTACATCTACAAAAGTAAAGTAAGGTGTGTTATGGAAATCTTTCCTTTAGTCTTTACTGAGTTGAGGTTGTTGATTAATGCCTGTGGGTTTTGTGACTAGCTAACTAATAACCTGCTCTAATCCTGCTATCTTATGGAGACACTCACACAAAAGTCTATTTCTCCTGTTAATGCTAACTTATTATTGCACTGTTTGTTGTGTCTTGACTTGTGTTGACCCAGTCTGTGTTGACCTGTCCTTGGAAGAGTGTTATGTCTTATGTATCTGCATCATTCATGTGCCCTATGCCCCCCGAGTGGGAGAAAAACTCTGTATGTTTGTTATGATTACAGCTTAGGGACAGACTCTCTGTTAGGGACATGATGGACAGAGATTGTGGCCACAGTTGCTTCAATAAATGGGACTCATTGACTGATTATAGTATAGAAATTCCACAACAGTTTCTTAAATAATAACATATAAGAATGAAAACGTAAAGAGCTTCTGTTGTTTGAAACAGCTCTGACTTTGACTCAAATTATCGTCATCCAGTGTGTGCAAAAAAAATCAAGATAAAAAAAGGATTGTAACTTCAGGTGAGTAAATGAGAACTGCAGCAGGTCTGCTTCAGAATGAAAGATGACCACAACAACAGCTGTTAGACCAGTTTCTGTGCTCTGTCATCAAAGTGCGTTAGGTCTTTGTATCAAAGCCTGGGGAAATTCACATCCCAGCATGCACTGCTCCAGCCCCACTCCCAGCCCCATTGTCCATAAGAATACAGAGAAATACAGCTGAATACACTGGAGCTGAGGGACACACCCAGAGACAGGAGAGCACCTGGCCCCTGGCTCAGGGCTCCTGACTCCTGGTTCCTGACTCCTGGCTCCTGACTCCTGGCTCCTGGCTCCTGGCTCCTGGCTCCTGGCTCCTGACTCCTGGCTCCTGACTCCTGACTCCTGACTCCTGACTCCTGGCTCCTGGCTCCTGGCTCCTGACTCCTGGCTCCTGACTCCTGACTCCTGACTCCTGACTCCTGACTCCTGACTCCTGACTCCTGGCTCCTGACTCCTGGCTCCTAACTCCTGGCTCCTGGCTCTTGACTCCTGACTCCAGACTCCAGACTCCAGACTCCTGGCTCCTAGCTCCTAGCTCCTGGCTCCTGGCTCCTGGCTCCTGGCTCCTGACTTCTGACTCCTAGCTCCTAGCTCCTGGCCCCTGGCTCCTGACTCCTGACTCCTGACTCCTGACTTCTGACTCCTAGCTCCTAGCTCCTGGCTCCTGACTCCTGACTCCTAGCTCCTAGCTCCTGACTCCTGACTCCTGGCTCCTGACTCCTGGCTCCTGATTTCTGACTCCTAGCTCCTAGCTCCTGGCTCCTGACTCCTGACTCCTGACTCCTAGCTCCTGACTCCTGACTCCTAGCTCCTGACTCCTAGCTCCTGGCTCCTGGCTCCTGGCTCCTGACTCCTGGCTCCTGACTCCTTACTCCTGGCTCCTGGCTCCTGACTCCTGACTCCTGGCTCCTGATTTCTGACTCCTAGCTCCTAGCTCCTGGCTCCTGACTCCTGACTCCTGACTCCTAGCTCCTGACTCCTGACTCCTGGCTCCTGGCTCCTAACTCCTGACTCCTGGCTCTTGACTCCTGACTCCTGACTCCTTACTCCTGGTTCCTCGCTCCTAGCTCCTGGCTTCTGGCTCCTGACTCCTTACTCCTTACTCCTTACTCCTGGCTTCTAACTCCTTACTCGTGGCTCCTAGCTCCAAGCTCCTAGGTCCTAGGTCCTAGCTCCTAGCTCCTAGCTCCTGGCTCCTGACTCCTGAGTCCTGGTTCTTTACTCCTGGTTCCTAGCTCCTAACTCCTAGCTCTTAGCTCCTAGCTCCTGGCTCCTGAATGAACTAAAGGCTTCTGTGTCTTTCCCCTTTTTCGTAGATGAATTAAATTCGATTATTGTTTGGTTATTATATTTTATACTTAATTAATGAATGTAATTGCTTCAATTTATTTCTATATCTATTGTCGGTTACTACAGGATCCACCTTCTTGTCTCCATGGGGATGTGATTGTTTTGCCTGGAATGTTCCACAGTACGGTATTAAACTTGTCTATTTTGCATTTACTACATTACTGGTGTTTTTATTGCTTAACCAGGCACTCTTAGATCCACCGAGACGCCTCTCTATAGATCTGACCTGTATCTGGGCCTAGTTTCATTTCTCTTTATCTCCATGGACATAGATGAGTTTAATGCTTCATTGTGGAACATTCCAGGTAAAGCAATAACAGCTCCATGGACCTTTAAAGACGATGCACAGGCTTTCTAATTCTATCATCTTCAAACCCGTGCAGCTGCCTCACATTTGTCACGTGTTTGTGGATCAGCTGGAGGCCACGCCACACCTCTCAATATTGGGTCATTCATTGCACATTTTGTGTTTCTCCTGGAGACAGTAAACGCATCAGGGGTCAGTGGTGTGTTTAAGGACCCTCTGCAAACACCGCTCTGTCCAAACGCATTTCCATCCTTTTTAAATATAACAAGAGACAGGGAAAAAAGGAGGAAACAGAATCCTCATCACATTATTGACTTTGGAGAAATGTCAGAAAATACCAAACATCCATCATGTGTTTAGGATTCAATGGTCACTTTTATTTTCACCCATTTTGTGTAAAATCTGGTCTCCACATAATAATCCATCTATTAGAGGTGTAATGAAATAAATCTGTTTATTTCTTTAGTTCACGGTGACACTCCCCATCTATGGACTCACAACATCTTCCCACTGGAACAATGTTTACAGTAATATCAGTACATGATGTGCAAACTGCCTTTTGTTATTGTCAGTAATTCATACAAATGCAACATTTGAGCGAATGAGTAAATTAGTCCTGTGGTAAAGTTTTTTTCAGCTAAGGCAACTAGCCAAAATTAAGCCCATTTTGTCAGCAGGACATTTCCAAACTCTCATTCATGCATCTGTGTCACCAGGCTGGATTATTGTAATGCACTTTATGTGGGTGTCAGTCAAAATGCACTTTGCCGTTTGCAGCAGGTCCAAAACTCAGCGGCTCGACTTTTAACTGGAACCCAGAAGCACAAGAGCATCGCCCCTATTTTAGCCTCTCTCTATGGGCTCCCAGTGTGTTTTAGAGTCGCTTTTAAAATTCTTTTAGGTGTTTGCACGGCCTAGCGCCCTCCTACCTCGCTGACCTCATCCACCCTTACGCCTCCTCTCGCACTCTCAAGTCAGCAGATCAGCTCCAGCTCGACGTCCCAAAGACTAAACTTGTGCTTCGTGGGGACCATGAATTTTCTGATGCTGCCCCACTGTCGCCATCAGAGCTTAGACAGGCCGAGTCTGTACCTGTTTTTAAATCATTCCTAAACCTACAAACCTTTTTTTCACTGGCTTTTAACAAGTGACATGTACTTTCTTGCTGAGTATCCAATTAAATGCAAGCAATCGATTCAAATACTGTCCAAAACAGCATTAAATACTAAATATTAATAAAATACAATACTAAATACAATCAATCAATCAAATACTGGCCCACTTTAACTGTAGCCTTTTAACTGCATGTTTTAAATCACACTTAATTTGTTTATGTTGTTGTAAAGCGACCTTGGGTATTCAGAAAGGCACCTAATAAATAAAATGTATTATTATTATTATTGTTATTATCTTATTGTTTTCTGTGTTTTTAGTAGTTGTGTTGTGTTTATATTGTATATTGTGTTGTACTGTCCTTGTCTTGTAAAGTTTTTAAAGTGCTTTATAAATAAAGTTAGTATGAAATGGTAATGAAATGTTAATTACCGTATTTTTCTAACCATAAGGCGCAATGTCAATGAACGGGTCTATTTCCATACATAAGGCGCACCGGATTATAAGGCACATTGAGCGAGACTGATACCTTCACCCCGGCATCCACGATCCACTGGCAGATCGTGGGGTAACTTGTCCTCTGTTGCCTCCCTGTCTTGGTGAATGTGAGTTCACCTTCTGTCGTCAAACGCTCCCACACAGATCATAATTTAACTTTGAACGAACTGTTGACCCCAATATCTAAAGGTTGGAGTTCTTTGGTTAATCCACCCGGAATGATGGTAAAAAACAAATTAGTTTGCTTCACTTGGGCGTGTAAGTCCGCATGTCTCTGAACAGGGGCCATTTTGGGCTCCTCATGCACACACTATAATATGATGTTGAAGCACAGTACGTATTACTCCGCGACGCTCCTGACTAGAGTCACCATAATCCTCCAACAATCCATCCAGCGGTGCAGCTTCATAGCTTAAAGTCGTACAAAAACATTTTGACAGATTTTTGAGTGCCGTATACCACATAAAATTGGTTCAAGATTAGGCAGCACAATCAGAATTAATGCATAAGGCACTGTTGATTTATGAGAAAATTAAAGGATTTTAAGTATGTCATATAGTCCGAAAAATACGGTAATAGTCCTTTATTACTCAAAATTGACTCTTGTGAGCTTGGGAGCCATGTTAGAATGTTTACCTCATGGAAAACTTAGCTGGAGTTGTGTTTTGTTTCATTTACACATGTTTACAGTGTACGTCTCCAAAGCTCAAAGTGCTCTGCTCCACCTTGTGATGTCATGACGTGGTAGTTTCCAAGTTCACAGCTCCTTTTACCTTTTGATTAGTAAAGTTGTCAAATGATTCTGATATAGATATATGGAGCTTCTTGTATAACTACATGTGTGTTTTCTGTTTAAGAGATGAGCTGAGCCCAAATGTGCAGGTTTGTGTGTTAAACATGTGTGAATGAAACAAAACACAACTCCAGGTCTGTTTGTGATGAGGAATGGGCCCTTTGACATAATAAATAACATGTTACATTACGAGTTCTAAACCAAAATGTGTCATAATAAAGTGTTACTTACAGAAAGTATCCGTCACTGCAGCTGTTGCAGACGGCGCGGTTTTCTGTGCACACAAGACAAAGATAAGAGTTCAATATACCAATGTGAATAATCTACATTATCTCGGTTGGATTTCCTTTTGTGATGGAGCACTGACCTGTGGAGCACATCTTGCAGCCGGCCTCACAGCCCACACACTCCCCTGTGTCTGGGTCCTGCACCTGGCCTGGAACACGGACATCAAAATGTCAAGTTCGGCACAAAAAAACTGCCAAAAGTCCTGATATTTTGTCTTGAATTCAACATTAGACGGTACGGACAGAGCTAAACCACCACCACAGCGTGGAATTGGGTTGTGTCTTATTTGACCCCTATCTCTTGCTAACTTTTTTGCTATTTGCTTAGAATTTATTATTACCATTTCTATTTTTAGAAGCAGTAGTAGAAGAAGTATTAGAAGTAATAGAAGTAGTAGTAGAAATAGTAGAAGTAGTATTAGAAGTAGTAGTAGTAAAAGTAGTATTAGAAGAAGTAGTAGAAGTGTGTGTGTGAGTGTATGCATGTGTGTGTGTGTGTGCATGTATGTACGTGTATGTGTGTTTGTGCATGTGTGTATATGTGTGTGTGTCTGCATATGTGTGTCTGTGTGTGTGTGTGCATGTCTGCATGTGTGTATGTGTCTATGTCTGTGTGTGTGTGTGTGTGCGTGTCTGCATGTGTGTATGTGTCTATGTCTGTGTGTGTGTCTATGTGTATATGTGTGTGTATAGGTGTGTCTGTGTGTATATGTGTGTATATGTGTTTGTACCTATATCACAGGTGGCCGCTTGGCACTGTCCGCTCTGGAGCCTGTAGTTGTCCTGACACTTGGCGCAGATGCTGGCGTCGGTGCACAGCTCACAGTTGTGGCTGCAGTGCAGGCAGGAGAACAGGCGCCTCTCTGGGTACAGGCCCCGGGGACAGTGGGTGACGCAGCGGCCGGCGTTCAGGAAACGCTCCACGCCATCTTCATCTGAGACACACACAGCAACAATCTGTGTACCATTTATGCTTTTGAATTTCAATTAAGTACAAAAAAACAAAAAAACAATAAAATGGGAAAACAGTTTATTTCATTATTCGGTTTTAGAGTCAAACAAAAACAGTTTTCAAACTCTGTATCCAGTACTTAATTTAAAGTTTATTTCATATAACACAGATCAAAAAACAAGTCTCGGTGCCTATTTTAATATTGATATTTTTTTCTCTCTGGTTTATTTGCCACATGAGTTCTGCTGCTAGAAGAAGTGAAAAATCATTGCAGTTTTGTGGACAAATGTTGTCTTCTTTGCTAGTGACACATTTACTTTCACGTCTTAGAAAATATTTGATATTGATATAGTATAGAGCTCCATGATGAGAAACAGGAAGCAGAGATAAACTCTCCTTTGTTCAGTTGACTCCACAGAACTATAATAAAAATAGTTTTTATTATAGCTCCATTATTGACACTGAATTCACACATGGCGTGCCAAACAGCAGAACTTCTAGGGCAAATAAGCGCTTTGTGTTGCATTTTTGTATGAAAAGCGCTCTATAAATAAAGTTTGATTCATTGATTGATAAACCAGAGAGAATAAAATATCAAAATTGAAATAGACAGAGACTCAAAATCTGTTTTTTTTGTTTTACACTAAAATGGAATAATGAAATAAACTGATCTTTCCTATCCTAAAAAAACGAAAGGGAGATGGACCATGAACACACATTGATTGACTTACTTATTGATTGATTGACTTACATTCATTTCCTGGAGAATGATTCTAACCTTAAAAACTCCTGTGAAATTTAAGCCATGTTAGAGTGTTGTTTCCTCATCAAAAACAGACCTGGAGCTTTATTTTTTTTAAGAACCCCTTTATTATTACTCTGTCTACAGTTCCAAAGCTCAAAATATTCAGTTCCATGTGATGTCATGAAGCAGTAGTTTTCAAATGAACAGCTCCTTTTTACCATGAGTTCAGCAACTGTAGGGCTGAAATGATCCAAATGACTCTAGTGAAGGTGTATGGAGTTTAAAAACGCAGTGGAGCACTTCCTGTATTACCACATGACATCACAACAGAGCGGAGCAGAGTGTTTTCTGTCTGAGAAAAGAACTCAACCTAAATCTGCAGGTTTAAACATGTGTGAATGAGGCAAAACACAACTCCAGGTCTGTTTTTGATAAGGAAACGACATTAGAACATAGAAAACAGTTTAATTTGGGCCCTTTAAAGCACAATCTGACTCACACGGCAACAGAGGCTGAGCTTTTATAGGTGAAACTCAATGAAATGCAACAGTAGGTGCAGCCCAGGGCCATGTTTCCTCCGTCCTTTAGTTTAACAAAGACGCTATTGGAAATGATCAGATTACACTGCAGGGCTGGAGCTGTTTCGGATCCACACACTGCTGCCTTTATGAAACGAACCCAAACTCCCTCTTTTAACCAGGACTCTGTATTTCACCTACAGAAGACTTAATACATAAGCTTAGTTTGAAATGACAAGTTGAACATTAGCCCGTATATTCTTTCTGAACATACCAACCTCTTGAGTCCTGCAATTCCAGGTGGCCTTACTCAATCAAAACAAGATAGGCCTAAAAGTTACAACAATTCCACTCAATCAGCTCTACTTTTGGCACGTCTTTTTAAATTGCCTGAAATATCCTATTCTGGTCTGATTTCTGCTTATAATGTAGTTTCCTCATCACAAACAGACCTGGAGTTGTGTTTTGTTTCATTCCCACACATTTAACACTCAAAACCCTGCAGATTTAAGCCCAGTTCTTCTCTCCAACTGATACAGGAAGTGCTCCATTGTGTTTTTAAACTCTGCACACCTTCACTTGAATCATTTGGATCATTTTTTTCAAGCCCTGGAATTGCCAATCTCTCATGAATTAAAGGTAAAATGTAGCTGTGGCTTCACTTGAAAACTACCACTTCATGACATCACAAGGTGGAACACAGCGTTTCGAGCTTGTAGACAGACTTGAAACGTGTGAATGAAACCAAAACGCAACTCCTGGCCTGTTTTTTGAAGAGGAAATAGCCTTAAAACGTGACTTAAAGCTCACAAGAGTCTATTTTGCGTAACGCTCATGATCAGATATAGCAGATTTGAAGTTTGTGCGTAAATTCAGCTTACCCACTCCACAGGCGATGCACTGAAACAGCTCGTGTCCGATGCACACAGAGCAGGTCGGGTGGCAGAGGACGCACTGGCCTCTCAGATAAAATTGGCCGCTCGGACATAGCATCGGAGCTCCGCAAAGCAAAAATCCGACCGCGAACAGGAGCGAGCGCAGGGCGAGCATGGCTGGTGTGCGTGTCCGCCTGGAGACGCGCCGTGCGGCAGGTGGATTCCGCGGGGGCAGGTGCACTACGCGCTGGCAGGTGCAGGTACGCGCGGGTGCTTTGCGGAGCGGGACTGACTCCAGACCAGCAGCGCCAGGCTCAGCTGACACCCACTTTAACGGCAGAGGGCAAAGAGGATGGACCTCCCCTGTGCGCGCATCAACTCTAAACAACAACAACAAAAATAATAATCTGAATATTATTAAGATATTTTTTTTCTATTTTGAAAGTGAATAAAATAAGCCCAACCTTGGTTTAGGACTGCTGGTTATACTGGCAATGAGTTCGGGGACTAAACTAGTCCGTATTTCCCCGGGACAGTCCCAGTTTTGAGCCGTGTCCCCTGTCCCAGCAGATTTATCCAAAACCACTGATTTGTCCCAATTTTCTGCAAGAAATATCCCAGGTGTCCCTATTTTTGACCAACCTGATCCTTGCCAACAGCAAAAAGAGGCATAAATTGTCGTCTCCTGAGGTAAAATACAGAAAAGCTGCTCAAAAATGACCAAAACACAAAGAAAATGTGACTATACTGGCTCGCATTAGTGCTGAATGGAGAACAATTTTCCTTTATTACGCACTCGTTTCACAATTTTATTATTACCAACCGCCCCAACCGAGTGTCCTAGTTTTTTATTGTGAAAATATGGTCACCCTATTAGTACCAACCAGTAATATTGAAAATATGGTCACCCTAGACTAAACCAAATACTAAAACATGAAAAAAATGCTACAAAATGACATGCTGCTCCAATTCACGTAAATCCTGGTTCAGTTCCAGTTCAGTCCTGGTCCTGGAAGATAATTTCCAGTGTAAATAAAAATTTAAGTCTCACAGAAAGTCATAATTATGAGATTAATAGTTGTAATTATGAGTTTAAAAGTCGTGATTATGAGTTTCAATGTCATAATTATTAGTTTAAAATTCATAATTATGAGTTTAAAATTCGAAATTATGAGTTTAAAAGCACCCCTATGAACTAACATCAAGGACCATGTTGTCCACCCTCCTGTGGGCTCACCACCTGCAGAGGGGTTCATGGGGGGGGATCAGGTGCTATGAGTATTGGGCAGCAAACTGCCCCCCCGACCCAGCTGGATTAAGCGGGAGAAGATGGATGGATGGATGGAGTTTAAAAGTCGTATGAGTTTAAAAATCATAATTATGAGTTTAAAAGTCATAATTACGAGATTAAAAGTCATAATTACAAGTTTAAAAGTAATAATTACAAGTTCTAAAGTCGACTCTGAATGTGCTCAGGTCATTTTCCTGGAGAGGTCGTCCTCCAGGAGCTCAGGACTTCTCCACATCGCTCCATTTTCTCATTCACTTGTGAATGATTTAAGAAAGAGAGAAAAACACACAAATCCCAGAGTCTATGAGATTCTGTCCATGGAGCTGGTTTAGTCCAAATGGGGGATGAGTGTAATTATGACTTTTAAACTCATAATTACGACTTTTAAACTCGTAATTATGATTTTTAAACTCATAATTACAACTTTAAACTCATAATTATGATTTTTAAACTCATAATTATGACTTTTAAACTCATATTTACAACTTTAAACTCATAATTGTGACTTTCTGTGAGGCTTTTATTTTTTTATTTACTGGCGGAAATGGGCTTCCATATGGTTTAGACTTGGCTTAGACTTGGTTTAGTTCTGGTTCTGATCCGGGTCTCTCAGGTCTTCTGTCTTTGGGTCCTCGGGGGTCTCTGGTCTGGTTCTTTTCTGTGGATTCACGTCATTTAGCCTACGCAAAGCAACGTCCCTCCAACTTTCCAACCAACTTCTCCTGAACTGTGATTTTACACCAACCCTTGAATGAAGCGCCTGTGAACCCGAGCGAACTACAGCGTCCTCTCGCGGCGGCCCTGCGCAGGTGCGTGTGTTGCGCGCATGACGTCAGACGGCGGCGGAGGAGGCGGGGATAGGCTCTGCTGCAGCGGAGAAATGTGACATGGGGCAGAGCAGCGCCAGACAGCAGCCCCGACAGGAATCTACGCTCCCCGTCTGAAGCTTCACCGGAGGATGGCGAAATGACCGGACGCGGCACGGTAAGGCGCGGACCTCTCCTCCGTCCGGGCGCGCCGACGCGAGCCGCTCCTGGCCCGGACGAGGGAGACACAATAGACCGCTCTGCAGACAGGTGCACCTGCCTTTATGCGAGTACGTGCCTCGATGGATTCAAACACGCGTAAAGAGCGAATACGGTTTATTTTAGGGAGAATAGAACGGACAGAAGAAGGCCACTACCCGCGCGTAATAGTGGGATACAGTAGCGTCAGTGCGTCCCGGGCTCTGGACATGGATGTACCGTTTGCTTAGTCACAGAGGGAGCGATAAAGCCACATATTAGCCCGGACAGCACCAGCAGAACCATTCAAAAAGAGCTCATTCAATCCGTGACCCGCTTCAGACACTATAACGCGCATTCTACGCCTTTAGAATCATCCGAAATAGGGCATTCATCAGCCTGCGTGAAACATGTAAACCGGCTCGGATTGATCCACGCTCACCCCAGTCATTTTGCGTTGTAATGAAGCTTCGGGATCGTGGAAGTGGCACAGCACCGTTCTCGTTCTAATTGGACCCCGTGCGTTTGTGTCGGAGCTGGCCTCATTTAGCCACTCTTACTCTCAAACGACTGGACAGGGCCTAAGTCTGTGTCTGCTCACCTCCTCCTCCATCAGCGCGTTAAGTTGAATGAAGATGGCCTTTGTTTGTCTTGTGTCTGAATGATCTCTATAGATTTGGTGTTTGTTTTGGCTTTTCAAGGGCCCAGATTACGCTGTTTTCTGATCTGATGGATGTTCTGGTGTAGTTTCCACTTCACAAACAGACCTGGAGTTGGGTTTTGTTTCATTCACACATGTTTAACCCACAATAAAACCCTGCATACTGAGGCGGAGTTCTTTTCTCAAACCAAAACACTCGGTTCCACCTTGTGATAATACATTAAGTGCTCCACTGTGTTTTTAAATGTCACACACCTTCACTAGAATCATTTGGATGATTTCAGTCCTGGAATTGCCCATGTCTACACAGCAAAAAGTGTTAAAATTGACTCTTACAGAATCAGTTTTAACATTTTCTCAGGGTTTATATTAAATGTGTGCCTTGCCTTGATTCTGACGATACGATACAAATCATGATATGCATGTCACGATTCAATGTCATCATACATCCCACTACTAAAACAATGGATGAGATATTGCGACTTATCAATAATTACTTCTAAATAATTTAATTTTGTCATCTACACCTTCACGAGAACCAAATTGCATGAAATATAGTGTTACCTTTTTAAAATTATGAGAACAGTGAATGCAACTAATGAATTTTAAAGAAAAATAGTACTTTAAAAAATCGATTCAGATGCATTTTGAATCGATTCAAGAATTGTGCAATGAAGTATCACGATATATCACTGAATTTTTTCTTACACCCCTAGTTTATATGAGTCCGATCTGTTCTAGAGTTAATTAAATTAAATTCTTGGAAATGTTAATTAAGTAACACTGGACCAAACCCCGACTCTTTAACCCCGAAATCAAGAGTTGTATTAACGTTTTGAGAGTAAACGGATAACACTTTGTAGGGTTATCTTGATTTAGCTAAACAACACACAGAGGCGTTTTAGTTTTACACTTTATTTTAGTTAATTTAAGATGAAACTATGTAGAAAACTGGTTCAAACAGGTCTTCCCTTGTGGGAGTTTGAACTGGTGGGTGGAAGGTCCTAAATTAACACCAAGGGAAGTTGAATTAACTTAAACCATATCATCGCGAACCCCCATTTAACTTTCAAATAGTTAAAATAACACTTTTTGTGTTAAAAACAACTCTGAAATAGTTTACCCTGAAATTTTAACCGCCCATTTTTTGTTGTTCACTTGAAAACTACCACTTCATGACATCACAATGTGGAACAGAGCGTTTTGAGCTTTCTTCCTATGACCTCTTGTATATCTGAGAGCTTTTTATTACTTATTTCTGTTTTATTTGGACTTGTACACATGCATTTATATAATTATGCCTTATTTGACACCAGTATCTTGCAATCTTTTTTGCTACTTATTCAGAATGTATTATTACCATATATATATTTTTACTCTGTTATTATGTTATAT
The DNA here is from genome assembly GCA_030686955.1 of Odontamblyopus rebecca. Taxonomy (NCBI): domain Eukaryota; kingdom Metazoa; phylum Chordata; class Actinopteri; order Gobiiformes; family Gobiidae; genus Odontamblyopus; species Odontamblyopus rebecca. The sequence continues at coordinate 10,697,617 of CM060659.1, read as the reverse complement.
TGTGACGTGTGAGCTACTGTGTCCAAATAATTTCCCTTGTGGATCAATAAAGTTTGTCTAAAAGTCTAAAAAATGACAGACTTATGATGCTGAATGGCTCAAACATGCGTGAATCAAACAAAACACAACTCCAGGTCTGTTTTTGCGGCGGTAACAACATCAGAACATGACTAAGCACAGGAGTAAACGTGTAATCTGGGCCCGTTCACTCTCACTGATAACTCCATGTCATGAGTTATGCAGTCCTCAGAGCCATCGAGAAAAACATCTGACTTTAACCCACACAAGAATCCAGTATCTGTCAACAAAAGGCTGTTGTGGGTCTGTGCTGATGTAGAGTAAAGATGTAATATTGGTGATTAGATAATAGTATCACGATAATTACTGTACTATAAATATGTACTTCTGTTTGGGGACATTTCTGGGTTCAGATTTGAGCTGTAAAAGGGATAAATTATAACTTCTATGACTGATTAGAATAGTTTTTGTGGTTTTAAGATGCACTAACTTTTTGGTTGGGGGTCCGTCACCTGCTTGTTTCTATGGATATGTCACTGCTCTGCCTGGAATGTTCCACAGTGTGACATTAAACAGCTCTAATTTACATTTATTCAATTTCAGGTGGTTTTATAGCTTAAAAATACCTAGAAAAACATGCGTTCTGACTGTGAGCGGGGTCGCCTCTCCCTCTCCACAGATCTGACCTCTTACTGGGCCTGGTTTGGTTTCCGTGAAGATAAACTGCAAAAAGTGGAGTGTTAAAATTGACTCTCACAGAATCAGTTTCAAAAATTTCCTCACGGTTTTTAGAGTCCAGTCTGTTCTAGAGTTAATTTAGCATTTTTGGAAATGTTAATTAAGTAACGCTGGACCAAAGTGCCTGTTTAACCCCGAAATCAAGAGTTATATTAATGTTTTGAGAGTAAACGGATAACACTTTGTAGGGTTATCCTGATTTAGCTAAACAACACACAGAGGTGTTTGATTTTTACACGTTATTTTAGTTAATTTAATGAATGAAATTATGCACAACACTGGTTCGAACTGATCTTTTCTCACGGGAGTTTGAAGTGGTGGGTGCGAGGTGCCAAATGAACACTAAGGAGAGTTGAATTAACACTAGTGGAAGTTGAATTAACCTCAACCATATCAACTGTGGCAAATAACCCCAAGTCAAACCCCCATTCAAACTTTCAAACAGTAAAAATAACACTTTTTAACCTGAAATTTTAACCCTCCCGTTTTTGCTGTGTAGAAGGTTTAATGCCATACTGTGAAACATTCCAGACAAAGCACTAACATCTTCAAGGAAATTTGAGCGTTTGAACGACCATCCACCAGAAAAGGAAAGCTACACAATGCCCCTTTAAATCATCTCCTGGCTTATTGTTCAGTGGCATACATTAGCTTGAATATTATGGATTATTGTCTGTCTATATGTGTGTTATTGTGACAGCTCTGATCTTCTGTAATGGATCTGATGTTACGGTAGATGGAATAGATGTGAAATATGAGAGCTGGAGATGTAGACCGATTATTGATGGACACGTGGACATAGAGACCACGGGAAGACCACATCCGCTCTCAATCTTCTCTGTTTGCTACAAATCTACTCAGGACACTATCGTTTTTACTGTACGGATGGAACCAGATCTCATACAAACACTTGAATCTATCAGAAAATGTCTTAAAAGTAGTGAAATTATCTTGCTACACGGACAGATAATTTTACTAGACAAGTTATCTTAAAATAAACGACCTCTAGACTAGAATGAAGCCGTCTCAGAACTAGTAAGGAGATAATAAAAGCTTGGATCAGTTGTGGGGAAATGTGGTTAGAATTCCTGTTCCTTTTTGCCGATTTTTAAGGGAATGTATGTGTGCGTTGTCGAGCATTGAGCGTTGTGTTGTATGGCTACTGAAAGTCTGACACTGCTGCACAACAATTTCCCTGTGGGACAATTATAAAGTGGAATGCTGAAAGTATAAGCGCATGGATCACTATGGACCACAGAGGGATTACACAGATATAAAGCCACATGGGAACAGAAAAGAAAGTACGACCATTTATCATTTTGTCATGGTGAAAATCTGTTTTCTAAGTATCGAAATCGAGTTTGACAATTTAGTCTCGTGACAACACCAACTTTCTCGCTAAGATGGTATCAGTCCAACTCATTTTTAAATGTATTTACCTGAACTGTCCCCAGAATCTACATCAGTATTTAGTCCCAGTAAGATCGTCATATTCACTTAGAAACACCCACTGTCGCACTTTTCTCAGATCATTTCAGTAAAAAAACCCTTCAGACTGGAACAGATGACCCACACCCCTGAGAACTTTAACACCTTTCACTTCATTTAAATCATCTTTGTTTCCATAGGTCAAAACTCCTTATTTTACTTTATTTTATTTTATTAATGAACTTAGACTGAGAGATTATCCACTTCTTCTAAAACCTGTAAAATTTGTCCTTTTGGAGTCTCAATGACATTGTCAGTCTTTCCATCCAAAATATTTGATAAACCTTGTTTATGTTTTTAGTTTCATTTTTATTTTTCAGTTTGTTCTAGTATTACACTGCAAAAAAAAAAAAAAAAAAAACTAAATCTAGTCAAGTTAAAATGACTTGGATTAAGAAAGTTTCATCATTTGAGTAAATTTCACTTGAGAAGTAAAATGATCTGCCAGTGCAGTAAGATTTTGGTACTTAAAATATGAAAATACATCTTGCTACACTTAAAAAAAAAACATCTTCTTGCACTTAAAATAAGACATAAAATCAAATGTTGCTTTAATTAAGAAAAACACACGAATCCTACTGGCAGATTATTTCACTTGTCAAGTTGAATCAACTCAAATAAAGTAAAATGTTCTTAATTTAAGTCATTTTAATTTACCTAGATATTGTTTTTTCCAGTGTATTTTCCCATTTGTTTATACCACTGTTATATAATGTGTACTTTATTTTTGAATATAAATCCCGTACTGTGGGAGGAGGGTGAGTGTGTGTGTGTGTGTGTGTGTGTGTGTGTGTGTGTGTGTGTGTGTGTGTGTGTGTGTGCGCATATCTTTTATAATGTAAACCTGTAAGTTTTGTATTCTGTCTGAATCCCTGTATCATTTCGTGAAAAAACGGATAACGGCTTTTTTTAATGAAGACATGAGACAAATAATGAAGAAAATTGTTTTGTTTTTTTGGACCCCCCGGCACATCTTAAGGGCCATTCCAATCAAATAAATCCAAAACACAAATACAAAGTTATATTTCTACAGAAGAATCTATGAATCTAGAACAGAAGTGTACACGCCTTAGAGACGGATTAATTACCATCAGAATAATGAAAGTTAAACGTGGCCCTCCCATACACAGGCCTTTGTGCTCGTCGCCCGGGGCAAACCAGACCTGTTGTCCAGCGAGCGCAGGGAGAGGCCGGCCACTCACTGCGACGTTGGCAGGGCCTCATGTAGACGGGTGCGGGCAGGTGCAGTCAGTATACGGGCTAATGTCTGTGGAATAGTGATGGGCGGAACAAATCTACAAAAGTATTAATATCTCAGTACTAAAGGTTCAGTTCTAAGAATAATAAGAGTCAATTAGTCGTTACATTTGTGTGTTTCCATTGCATATTTATAGATTTAGGTTCTAATGTTTCCTCATCACAAACAGACCTCGAATTGTGTTTTTTTTTTCATTCACACATGTTTAACACACAAAGAACCTGAATATTTAGACCAAGTTCTTCTCTCAAACTCCGCACACCTTCAGTTAAATCATTTGGATCATTTCCGCCCTGGATTTGCAAATCTCCACTGAACTAAAGGTCAAAGGAGCTGTGAAAACTACCACTTCATGACATCACAAACTGGAACAGAGCATTTTGAGCTGTAGAGACTTAGACAGACTAATAATAACAGTTACTCAAACACGTGTAAAAGAAACAAAACACAACTTTTGAGAAGGAAACTACATTATAAATGGTTTAAAGCTCACGAGTCAAGAGACAAGAGTGGGTTTTGTGTAATACAGGACCTTTAAGATGATTAGATTAGTGTGAAGATTAGTAAGAATAACTTTTCTTGCTTTTTTACTGAACTTTACTTATTGGAGCAAGTGAGGAACACAGCAGTGATATCTCCATGTCCAGAGGGCAGTGTGTTTTTGCATAGTAGCACATTAATAGACCTGTCATAAAAACTAAATTTGAAGCAGGATATTTTGTTACAGAGAAATACTGCGATAAATGATCATATTGAAACTACTTTGTGCCACTGAGACAAAAGCAATAAAGCAGGACAATCCCAGTAAACCTTTTTTTAAAAATACAGTATCATGAAAAAGCCTGAACTGCAACAAATAAATGTCAGAATTAACCAATAATCAGTACTGAAAGTTATTTTCTTCATCCCTCTACAGCTCAAATCCTGCAATGCAAAAAACATAAGTTAAGTTGACTTGAATTAAGAACATTTTTACTTTATTTGAGTCATAAGTAAAATGATCTACCAATGGAATAGGTGTTTTTTTTTTCTTAATTCAACCAACATTTGATTTTGTTTCTCATTTTAAGTGCAAAAAGTTGTTGATTTTCTTATTTTAAGTGTAGCCATATGTATTTTCATATTTGAAGTACAAAAAGTATTGTTCCACTGGCAGATCATTTTACTTGTGAAATTTACTCAAATCATGATAAACTAACTAATAAACGACATTTTGCAGTGTGCCCTATAAAACTTGTAGAAACCTCCTCAATATTGCAAAAAAAGATTTGCACACACCATCGTTAATATAATGAAGGATAAGTTGATATAGTGATTATCGTGGCAGGATATATCATTCCAGAGAAATACTGCGATCAGTAATACTGAAACTACTTTGTGCCACTGAGATAAAAATAATAAATCAGGATAATCCCAGGAAACCATTTTTAAGTACAGTATCATGAAAAAGCCTGAGCTACAACAGATAAATAACAGAATGAACCAAGAATTTGCCACAAAAGTCACTTATTCAACCGTCTACAGCTCAAATCTTACAAAAAAAGAAATTGCACACACATAGCACTCAGATGGCCGATGTCCAAAAGCTTTTTTTAATGTTTTCACTTTTAAATGGCCGCTTCTTGCATTTGCACCTCTACAAGAACTTCATTGTGTGTTTTCTGTTTCTGATATTCTGCAGTATTTCCCCTATTCTTTACTGAATAAGTGGATATAAATGCACTGTGGAACTTGTTTGGTAGAGGCTCTGTCACCTTGCTTGTTTCTATGGCGATGTGCCTAGAATGTCCCAAGGTATGGCCATAAACTTAAGAATCTCCACGGAGACTTGCGAGCCAAATTACAGGTTAGATCTGTGGAGAGGCGATCCATTTTCACAGTAAGAATGCACGTTTTTAAAGATATTTTGAGCACTTAAACACCTGTAGTTGAATAAATGTGAGGTAGAGCTGTTTAATACCATAGTGCGGAACATTCCAGGCAGCGATGTGGAAGTCAGCGCATTTGTTTCTTTTATTAAGTCGTTTTAGATCAGTATTGTGATGTAAAATACACTAATTTTAACAGAATGATCCACGGTCGATTATAGATTATAACTATAGAGCAGACCCAAGCACTATAGGTTTTCTTTAAAGGAACACAATGTAACTTGTCTCCATGGAGATGCGCCTAGAATGTTCCACAGTAGGACCATAAACGTATGAATCTCCATGGAGACGGGGAAGCCAAATTACAGGTTCGATTTGTGGCAAGAATTGAGGATTTTAAAGATTTTTTTGAGATGGATGAATGCTAAACAGATTAGTTCAACACTATACTTTGGAAGATTGAAGCCAAAGCATCTCCATGGAGACGAGAAATAAGCAGAGCCGCCTCCAGAAGGGTTACACAGTGCAGCTTTAAGACTGAATAATAATGACAAGCTTCAGTCTGTCCTCAAACATGAATGTGCGTCCTGAAGCGGTGAGCAGCAGGGTGAGGTTCTGTCTGATTATTGATTTTATTAATATTTGGATAAGCTGGCATGTGGTGCAGGTGCTGATATGAAAAGCAGGGTTCTTTACGATTCAATAAAAACTGCGTGACTAACTGAGTGCACCCTGAGGCTGATGTGAAACCGTAACACTGCGATAAACCGAGTAAACATGGTTTTATAGCACCCGTATGACGTTATATTCTGTTTCTGTTATTATGTAATTTCCTCATCACAACCAGACCTGGAGTTGTGTTTTGTTTCATTCCCACTTGTTTAATTAACAAATAAACCCTGCACATTTAGTTATTCTTTCATTTAGTTCTTCTTTCCTTCTCTCTTCCACCTTATGATGTCATGTGGTAATACAGGGAGGAACACAGCAAAAAAGCCCTATCAAAAATAAGAAAAAAATCAAAATTTTGAGGTAAAAATTCCCTATTTTAAGTGAAATTATCTGCCGGTGCAGTAAGAAATTTTCACTTACCAAGTTTTCTTAAAACAAGACGAAATATGAATCTTGTTCTAAGCAGAAAACACTAGTTTCAAGTATTTCAAGTGTTTCAAGATTTTTCACCTTATTGGTTTGAGAAGGAAGTTAAAGAGGCTTAACCTGGCTTCATTTAATATAAATGTGCTTAGAATAAGTTGTAATATCTAGATAAGATATATCAGGATGGAATATCTTGAAACAAGTAAAAAATCTCATCTTATTAATAATAATTAAAAAAAAAAGACCTTTTAAGTTGAATCTGCTTAATTCAAGTCAGTTTAAATATTTTTTGCAGTGAAGTGCTATTATTAAATTACTAAATATTTTTACATTTTTATATATTTTTTTCCTCAAGTGATTCAATCTATTGCTTCAGTAATACTTTAATATTATTTTTTCTATTCTTTTTTTTTTCTTTTTATTTACTTTTTTGTACCTTTCACATTTATATTAATTTTATAGGTGGAAAACAAACTTGCATATATACTGTGACTTATGTGAAGAAAAAAAAACACTGACTAAATTGCAAATTATGAAAAAAAAGGAAGTGCTCCACTGTGTTTTTAAACTCCACGCACCTTCACTAGATTCATTTGGATGATTTCAGCTCTGGAATTGCCCATCTCTACTGAACTAAAGGCAAAAGGAGCTTGAAAACTATCGCTTCGTGACATCACAAGGTGGAGCAGAGCGTTTTGAGCTCTGGAGATGTAGACAGACTAATAATAAAGGGAATCAGGTCTGTTTTTGAGGAGGGAACATGAGAACATAGATCAGAACACAGGAAATGCCCTTCAGAGAGTCGAAATAAACGTTGTCTTGTGTTGGCCTCATCCTTTCACATTTATTACATAATTATAAACGTGCTGAATAATGGATTGATGTAAAAGCTTTGTGGAGCTTGTAGAGGACATTTCACTGTAATCTCTGTCTCTTTTGGTCGACTTAAACATAGAACTTCTGCTCTGTCCTGAAGACGGCTGTAATGGTGGAGGCAGCTTAATATTTTATAAAGTTAGAGTTGAGAAAGAGAAAGTACAGAACGAGTATTTGGACACTGACACACTTTTCGACCGTGGCTCTGTGAAAGTGGACATTGTAAATCAAAAGATCAGTAGATTGTGATCTTTACTTTGGTCGATGTCTATGATAAGGCGAGCCCGTTTTAATCAACAGGTCTACGGCCAATCAGTGTGGAGCAGACGAGGATTTACGCTCTTGCTCTGCGAAAAAGGCCTATCAGAAATGTGAAAAAAATACCAATATTGAGGTAAAAATGCTCTATTTTAAGTGAAATTATCTGCCAGTGCAGCAAGAAATTTTCACTTACCAAGTTTTCTTCAAACAAGATGAAATACAAATCTTCAATCAGTCAAACTTTATTTATAGAGCGCTTTTCATACTAAAATGCAACATGAAGCGCTTTACGGTGATTAAAAAAGAACAATCCCACATTTCCCCTCCACCCCCCACAAAGATAAACTGAACAGAGTCTAGAGATTATAATCCCACATAAAGATGAACTAAACAAGTGAGTCTAAATCAAGTGAATCTTGTTCTAAGCAGAAAACACTTTTCAAGTATTTAAGGCAAGATTTTTCACCTTATTGGTTTGAGAAGGAAGTTAAAGAGGCTTAACCTGGCTTGATTTAATATAAAAAGTGCTTAGAATAAGTTGTAATATCTAGATAAGATATATCAGGATGGAATATGTTGAAGCAAGTAAAAAAACTCATCTTAAGTAAAAAAAAAAACTTAAAATTGATCTTTTAAGATGAATCTGCTTAATTCAAGTCAGTTTAACTATGCTAGAAAATCCTTTTTTGCAGTGACTTCATTTGAGTAGATTCAACAAGTAAAAGGATCTGTCAATGGAATAAGTGTGTTTTTAAGTGCAAAGAGTTATTGTCTTTCTTATTTTAAGTGTAGCCATATGTATTTATGTATTTTTGCATTGTTACGTCTCCCCACATGGCGTCGCTTTTCACAGGTTTTGACTTAAATCTGCACAGTTTGACTAAAAGTTAAGAAATTCCAGGGCTGAAATCATCCAAATGACTCTAGTGAAGGTGTATGGAGTTTAAAAACACAGTGGAGCGCCTCACCAGGGCCCTTATTACACCTTATTACACTGTTTTCTGATCTGTTCTAATGCAGTTTCCTCATCACAAACAGACCTGGAGTTGTGTTTTGTTTCATTCACACGTTTAACACACAAACCCTGCAGATTTCTCTCAAACTGAAAACACGCTGTTCCACCTTGTGATGTCATCTGGTAATACAGGAAGTGCTCCACTGTGTTTTTAAACTCCACACACCTTCACTAGAATTATTCGGATAATTTCAGACCTGGAATTGCCCATTTTTACTGAACAAAAGATAAAAGGGAGCTCTTCACTTGAAAACTACCACTCCATGACATTACAAGGTAGAACAGAGCATTTTGAGCTTTGGAGATTTAGACAAACTAATAATAAAGAGTTACATAAACATGTGTGAATGAAACAAAACATGACTCGAGGTGTGTTTTGAGGAGGTAACAACATTAGAACATGACTTAAAGCTCAGAAGAGTCCATTTTGTGTGATATCGGACCTTTGAACAGAAACCCGCCTTTCCAGGATTGAGGTTTAAACCTGAAATCCAGTTCCAGCTCTGCTCCAGGTGGCTCTCTCTGCTTCTCCTGATGGGGCAGAGTTGGTGCTCGTCGTGCAGAGGCAGAGTGTGTGTTCGGATGTGCTGTCTCAGGCTCTGGAGCTCTCCCTCAGAGGAGCATCCAGCTGCTGCTCCGAGCCTCCCGGGAATATCATAATGAACGGGACAGGCCTTCCTCTGCCCCACAAACTCTGCTCATGAAAACCAACGCAAAACTACTGCAATTTACCCCTTTTCAACGCACAAATACAGGGCTGCTTCTACTAACATGTACTGAGGTAGTGTGCTCCATGGATCTAAAATAAAAACGGGATAAGGCATTCCCCACCTTCGTGAAGTTGCCCCCCATCAAACGCACACCTATGTCTATCGTCTCTGGATTATTATACATACTATGAATCAAAAGTAAAGGCCACCACACACTACAGGAGAATTTTCCCGGTTTTGGCTGCGATTTCATCTCCCAGAGTTCGAGGAGGCGTGACCAGACTTTTTGTCTTTGTGTGAGATTTTGAGTGTGTGTGTGTGTGTGTGTGTGGTGTCAGTGTCAGATCGTAACCACCAAACATCAGCGACGCTACAGTAACGGCCGATAAAACAGAGCATCAGGGAAAGAGGAGTGACGGACACAGAGACGCAAGATACAAACTCAGTATAGAGCGAAAATAAAGACTTTGTTACTCACTTCTCGTAAAGTGGTAAATTTAAAGTGCAGCATCTGATCCACTTCATCCATAGAAATTGTCTTCAGCAAATAATGACTCCAGTCCACAAAACTGCGCCATAAATCCATTTTGAAGCATTCCTTGAAAGTATAAAGGTGAATGTAGTTCCTCGCATGTGTTTGTTTACATCCACAGAGCGTAAAGCTGCAGATTAGCGATAGTGACTCTACTTCCTGTGGACTTTATCTCCTCTTTTATGCTTTAAAAATCCTGTATCTGAAGTATTGCACCACATTTCACAAATAATAATAACACAGTTTTGACTTGTGTCTAAACTCGAAGTGCAGAGCTCTGATCTTTGAACACTTCAGAGTCTCAGAGCGAGTGGTTTTACCGTAGACAGGAAACAGCTGACGCCATCGCGCTCACAGCTTTGCAGACTGTTTTACACAGACAGATCCCGCTGCAGTCTTTGTGATCAGAGATTTTAAGTCTCTCCTCGTGTCTGTGGTGGCCGCATTTTGTCGCACGTTTAAAAATCGTTCAAGACTGAAAAATCCTGTAGTGTGTAGCGGCCTTAAGTCACTAAAGACTGATACAGACTTTTCCACAGCCTGAGATCGTTTGTCTTCACTAGTTTTGCAGAGTTTTGCTAAAGCCGCTCCCGTCACCTGAGCGGAAATGACGTTGTATAATTGTCACAAAAGAGTAATGACCAATATTAGAAATAAACTCGCACAAATGAAAGTTGCCACAGCACAAAACAGCACAAACAAAATGATAACATTTTGTATAATTTCCTCACAGTTTTGAGCTTGATTAAACATTTTGAGGGGCTGGATGACGGTTAAAAATAAAACTGCTGATATTTTAAGAACCATAATTGCACAAATGGAACTTTTTGCAGCATTAAACAGCACAAACCAAGCACGAACAACTGACAGTTTTGAGCCATTTTAGAGCATTTTGAAGCTTCCTGAGGGACTGACTGACCATAATTTGACCTATAAAACAATTGTTAAATTCTCCATAACTAAAGCAGCACAAACGGAACTTTTTACAGCACAAATGAAGCACAAATGATTGACATAGTTTTTGTGTTTTGCGCTTGATGGGGGGTCAACTTCACTCAGGTCATTCTGCCTTTGTCCTGGCTCTAGACCGACTAGTGGCCGCTCCAGGTACTGCAGCTCCCAGAAGCTTGGGCCCAGAAAGAATTCTCCTACAGTCCGCAAGGCATTTTGGGAATTCTGACAGGGCATCGAGAGCTTTTATAAAGGTCGGATTTTGTAGGATTCTTGTAGGAACTTTTTAAATGTTTAAATCCCCAAAGTGTAAATAGTAAATGTTTGCGTTATGTTATAGTTTATTGTTTTCTACTTGATTTTATTCTATTTTATTTGTTGCATGTTCAGTGTTTGTCTACGTTTCGCTCCAAGTACCGCAACTCCCTGATGTTGTCAACCTGTTTACTCACATGGCAATAAAACCTTTCCGATTCTGATTCTGAAAGTGCATAAAAGTGATCTTTGTAAGACTTGGCCTCACCCCCGCTCTGAGCCGGCGCTATCTCCGCTCTTGCAGATCTCGCTCTGATTGGTCCAAACGCTCCACGCCGTGCACATTAGAGACGCCACACGGGTGGGAGGAGCTCGCCTGTATTGAGGAAGTAAATGCGGGAGAGAAAATGATTTTTGGGCCTATGAGCACAGGCCCCTGAAAACAATACGACGCCATCTTGGGTTCACCTGCAGATGTTATTATAGTTCTATAGTGTGCTCTCCTGGCCTCTCACAAAGAAAGAAGAAGCATTCAGTATCATTACTTGACTAAAAGTACAGATAATGGAGCAAAAAAATACAGATTGTAGAGGTGATACTGTTACTTAAAGGTCCACTGTGTAACTTTTCTGGTAGAGGGTCCGCCAATTCTTTTCTCTGGAGATGTTTTTGCTTTGTTTGGAATGTTTCGCAGTAGGTTATTGAACTTTTTTATCTTTTTATCTTCATGGAGACCAAACCAGACCAAGTTACAGGTCAGATCTGTGGACAGGCGACCCCGCTCACAGTCAATGCCTGTTTTTCTAGGTATTTTTGAACTGTAAAACCACCTGGAATTGAATAAATGTAAAGTGGAGCTGTTTAATATCACACTGTGGAACGTTCCAGGCAGAGCAATGACATATCCATAGCAAAAAGAAGGTGACGGATCCCCAACCAAAACGTTACACAGTGCAGCTTTGAGTACCTGTTTAAAATGTGCTTTAAGAGTAAAAGTATTTTCCACAGATTTTGAGGTCTTATAATGCTTCAAATATGGCGATTTTGTGTTGAATTTTGTCCAACAGCAAAGCAGCTTACGTGTTTTTTTCTAGCTGTTTTTATTTCTATATTTGTGTCGTTCAAACTACAAATGTGTTAAAAAATAAACCCCTTTTGCTACTTATTTTGAATTGAATTGAATATTATAGGAATTTACGGCCCATATTACGGTATTTTCGGATCTATTTTATTTATGTTGTTTCCTCAGTTGTGTTTTGTGACATGACAAGGCAGAACAAAACATTTTGCACTTTGGAGATGCAGACGTAATAAAGAGGTACTAAAATATGTGTGAATGAAACAAAACACAACTGCAGGTCAGTTTTTGAGGAGGTAAAGATGTTCAAACATGACTTAAATCTCATAAGAGTCAGTTAGGGCTGCAGCTATCGATTATTACAGTAATCGATTATTCTGTTGATTATTTTGTTCGAATAATCGAGTAATCGTTTGTTATTGTCGCGTTTACTTTGCACATGTTAAGTCCACACCACGTGCATTGACAGATACACGTGTTTTGGACATTTTGAACATAATTATCGCTGGGCTAAGGTTGACTCACCTCGCGGTTTCTTTTCCACTTGATGTAATGTACGGGCCTTTCTGTTTACATGTTGTAGCATCAGTGTTGAGAAGGTGACTTTTAAAATGTTCCCCTACAGATTACAGATTACATTCCCCAAAATGTAGTTTGTGACATAATCAATTAAATTACTTAAAGTGAGTAACGTAATCTGAATACTTTGGATTACTTGATATTGTCATGATTTTTAAAACTACATAAATGTAGCAACCAACTCCTGCAAATTCTTGTTTAGTTTTAGACCTGGATTAGTTCTGGTTTTAGATCTGTTTTAGTCCTGGTTTTAGATCTGGTTTAGACCTGCTTTAGACCTGGATTAGTCCTGGTGTGAGTTCTGGCGCGGTCCACGGAGTGTACGCGACAAGACACAATCCACGTGCAGAGTGCGCGGCGTACGGGAGATGCGGGGTGCGCGGCGCGCCGGAGCGTACCGCGCACGAGGAGGTTATGCTCTTATTATACATCCATTATACATCCATGGGCGCCGCGCTGTTGTGTGTACAGTGAAGTGCAGTGGTTGTGCGGAAACTTTACCTCTACCACAAAAGGTTCTGGCCATCGCCGAGCGTATGAAAATAAAACGAAGCATCGAGGCAAAAAAAAAATAATCGATGCATTTTTCTAATCGCTAACAGCCCTAGAGTCAGTTTTGTGTAACATAGGAACTTTAACCTGTGCTTATAATAAGAAAATGTTGCAAAAGTTGGACTCATGATAAAAACTTCTACTTCTATCTGAGAATAATGTGTGTGTGTTGTGTGTTGCAGGTTCCTTTGGTGCCCACATTGGTCCAGTCTGAAGCCATGGAGTAGCCCCGCCCTGGTGAGACGGAGCAGTGGTCTTCAGATGGAACCGCTACAACTTTCAGATCAAATACAGAAAGTACGTGTCATCACCGCCGTCATGGTCATTTATAGTGTTTGCTCAAAAAACTACAATGAAAAGTGAAAATGGGTCGATACTCTTGATGCTTTGCAGTGATATCACGGTGGGGGTGTTCTACATGTGTGTCTATTGGTGACACAATGCACACGTGATCAAATACAGACAAAAAAGTTTTAAGGTATGTCACGTTTAGATATGCTTCAAGTTTACATGAGCTTTAATTCTGAATAAAAATAATTTAATTTGAATAAAAATGAATCCCGCTTTAAAAAGACCATGTAAACACTTAATTCCTGATGAAAATGATTATTCAGAATTCAACTTAATTCTGAAGTAACTGGGTGGTTTATTCCGATTTTAAAGCCGAATGAATTTATTCCTCGATCATGTAAACATTTATTCTTCTTAAAAATAATTCCGGTTGCTCATTTTCATTGAGTCGCCCTTCTGACGCAATCCAGACAATCCAGCTCCACCCGTCGTCTCTTCAGACTTTCATCCACTGCTCTCCACTGCTGAGGTGTGGCAGCCTCAGACTCAGTTTGTCTTCTTCCTCCTTCTCCAACACTCTTCCCTTCTCCTCCTCAGCTCACAGATGTAAAGCGTGAGGAGAGAATTCTCCAGCTGCTGCGTCATTATCATCGGAACGACTGTGGAAAAAGTTTGGATCATGTTTGTGTCCGTGACATAACGACAAACTAAGATGACAGAAAAGCCGGTGGCAGCTGAAGTCAGGGTTCCCGGTGTGTTTTAAAAAGTCTTAAAAGCATTGAATTTATAAATTTGGAAATAATACATTAAAAATACTTGAAAAAGTCTTGAATTTTTATATCTGGGTCTTAAAATTTGTGTAGTCTGTCACGTCTCCGTATTGCATTTCTCCTCAAAAGTTTAATTTGTCAACCAACATTATTTGGTTAAATAATGTTGCCTAAATACAGGACGGTGGAACCAGTAATTGAGAACGCAGCACAGTCCCGGGTCAAAATACTCCGAACACGTCACTGAAGATCACGGGCTGCAACACCACAAACAACAAACTCAGCAGAAGCTCGTAAAATGAAACACAATCTCAGCAGAACACAAAGTTTGATTACTGCTGTAATGCTGTTTTTAACACTGGTTTACGTTACCGAGTGACCCATTTCATGCTGGGGTGATGGGGAAGAGTCTCTACTTCCCCATATTCTTTTGTTTGAGACATAAATGAACACAAATTCAAGATTTTGTTTTTCTTTGCCAGTTGGTCTATGAATTAGGCCATGAAATAGGTAATAAGTTTTTACAGACATGAATTTGACTTGGAAGAAACCTGGAAGAACATTGTGAAGTGTGCGTTTTCTTCCGGTTGACGTAAATATGTTTGTGTCTCTGTCCAATCAGAACCCTTCCCCACCCCCAGATATTGAGCTAAATTAATTAAAGGTGATTTAACATGTTTTCCATGTAAACCCCAATTCAGAATGATTATTTCCCTGTAAACTCAAAGGAGAATATTTTAATTCAGAACTATTTACTTCAGAACAGTTAATTTGGAATGAAAAAACATCATGTTGATGTGGCCTGTGACATCTGTGTCACCTCTGCTGCTGTCACGTCTCTGTGCTGTGGCTGTGGTCTAGTGTCGGCTCACAGCACCCGTGGGTGATGTTTCCTCTGACAGAGCTGTGAGCGGCGCTGTCACCCACTCACCTCCAGAGGAATGGAGCACATGCATCAGCCCATTCATTCCACAGGCCGGAGGAGGGCTCTGCTCAAACACGCTGTTGTTCATGACACAACAACAGCGCTTTGAACAGGAAAATCTGTTCCAAATCTACACTGTTTTCTCAGACTTCAACTTTTAACAACTTCAGTCATTGTTTTTTCCATATCCAAAAACTCCTACAGTCTGATAAATTAGTTTTCATATGTTAAAGGACCATATTACACTATTTTCTGATCTGTTCTAATGCAGTTTCATTTTGAGCTTTGGAGACAGATAAATAATGCAGGATTACTCACACATGTGTGAATGAAACAAAACACAACTCCAGTTCTGTTTTTGAGGAGGAAACAACATTATAACATGGATTAAAGCTCACAAGAGTCCATTTTGTGCAATTTAGGCCCTTTAATAATAACCTATCCCATTAAAAATACTCAGACCTTTTGGAGTGTTTTTTTGTTTCTTTCACATGTTCAAGGCTCTTTTTTCCTGTTTGTGGGTCAGTTATAGATACCAGAGAATGGATTTAGTTTTAAATTGTGTCTTGTCCAGTCTCAGGAGTTGAGTTAAAGTGTGATTGTGATTTGACTGCGATGTAAAGCGCAGGAGGGCACTCTGAGTTCACGATGTTTTCTAATACTCTATTTGACTATTACACTAATGGTTCACGGCAACATTTGAAGTGTAGTTACAGAGATGTACGAAGATAAATGAGACTTTCACTTTACACTTTCACCACTAATTCCACCAACTCCACTGTAAACCCAAACAAATAAGCAGTAATATAAAAAAAAAGAGCAAGTATCACACAAAATCTTTAATTAGTATGACTTAGTAATTAATTAAAAACAATTTTACATTCCTTAAAATATTTTATTAAGGGTAATTATTATTATTGATTCAGATAAATGTTGAATTTGAGTGTCATGTGAAATAGCTTCTGGTCTTTGTTCCCTGCTAAAACAGTTAAAATGATCGTTTAATGTGCAGAAATTCAGATAGTTGCATCTAAAAATAAAAAATTATAATTATGTACAGTGTCTAACATTTTTATTATTATTCAGGAATCAATTTTTTTTAAATAATTTGAGCATTTGGGTTTACAGTGTATACAATTAAATTAAAATAACTGACATAAATTACAATGAATACTACTACTCCAACTACTACTACTACTATATAATATATTAATAATAATAATAATAATAATAATAATAATAATAATAATAATAATAATAATAAACAAGTTTTACAAAGTGTTGTATAAGCAGCAAAGAACAATAAAAATAACATCCAGAAAGCACAAAATCAGACAATGAAGCAATCAGTTCATTTAATTATAATAAATAAGTTAATAAAATAGAATAAAAGTAAATAAGGAATAAAATCAAGCTAAAACCAGCTAAAGGAAGGTAAACCGATAAAAATGGGTTTTAAGAAGTGATTTAAAAGCTGATACTAATGGTGATGCCTTATCATGATACCTTAAAGATAAGATAAAGATAAAAGAAAGATGACACCTTATCTCTTCAGGTCATTCCAAAGACTGGACTGAAAAGGTTCCATCACCTTCAGAAGGAACAGCCACAGAGACCTGCCTGATGACCGAAGCCGGGTAAAAGTGCAGGGGTTAAACGTTCTGGATTGTAATTTGGGGCAAGACCTAAACAAGCTTTAAAAGTGACCAGTAAAATCTACAGATCAGTTCTAAAACACACAGGCACCAGGTGAAGAGAAGCTCCAACAGGGGAATGTGTTTGTTAAGCCCAGTGAGGAGCCGAGCTGGAGGCGGGAGATGGATTTGGAGTGGAGGCCGGAGAGGAGGGAGCTGGAATAGTGTAGACGTGAGAAGATGAGCGCGTGCATGATTTTTCAAGATCAGGACGGGAGAGGATATGTTTGATTTGACTAATTGTGCGGAGGTGGAGAAAACAGGATTGAGCCACTTTTTTGATGTGAAGGTGAAAATTGAGATGAGAGTCAAAAATGACGCAGAGGCCGAGACTTTTGCTGGGAGAAGAAGTGACTTATTCAACCTTTTACACCTTAAATTATAACAAAAATACCCCAAATCTCCAGACTTTTCTAAAGAAACTGTACATAGGATAAATATAGAACCCCATAATATATTGTTCCTGCTTTCATATATTAAACTATAAGTCGATAAAGTGATTATCAGTGTTTATTATGTGTACATTTTCTTTGCAATAATAGGGAGGTTATAGTTGCTTTTTGGCTAATTATTACTTTGTTCTGTTCATTTGGTACACCTCAGGCCTTTAAGAGACATTAAAAGTTTATTTTAAAAATGATTTACTGGGATGATCCTGTTTTATTGGTTTTGTGTCAATAGTTTCAATATTATCGTTATATTTTTCTGTAGTTATATATCATGTTTCTAGAGAAGAGAATGCCAAAATAAGTAGCAAAAATAGCAAGAGACGGCTGTCAAATAAGGCGTAATTATATAAATGTTTATGTACAAGTCAAATAAAATCTAGAAATACAAATGTAATTTGTGACAGTTGTATGATTTCTGAGTCTTTTCTAATCTTTCATGTAATGATATCCAAAATTTCTCGATACTTTGTTTTACGATATACATCTCGCGGTGCAGTATTTATTGCGATTTTTTATGGAGGCAAACAAAACTGTGAAGATATTACTTTCTACTTTTATGACAAAACTTGGGTTCTGTCATAAACCAAAGAGTTAAGATTTAAAAGTGCTTAAGTTATTTCTATGTCTATGTAGTTCCTTTTTAGCTACTGCTGCACCATAACAATGAATTTAAGCAAAGACACTTGTATTTCGACATATTTTGAAGGCTCACGATATGATTGTGAGACCTTTGGCGATACGATATCATGATATTTTGGTATTTTTATCTTTCACTTCTCTTTCACTTGTCCTTGTTTGTTTTTCCAGATGAGAACGTGAAGGCTGGCATCCACAAAGGCCTCCGCTGCGCCCTGGCCAGCGCTCACACATGGTCACATGACACATGGTCACATGACTCATGGTCACATGACTCATGACCACATGACCCTGGACATGGACGCGGTCCTGTCAGACTTCGTCCGGTCCACAGGGGCGGAGCCAGGTCTGGCCAGAGACCTGCTGGAGGGTAAAAGCACACACACACACACACACACGGCCACACACACACGCCCACACACACACGCCCACACGTACACATACACACACACACACACACACACGCCCACACACACGTACTCACACACACACGCCCACACACACGTACTCACACACACATGCCCACACACACATACACACACACACGCACACCTACTCACACACACACGCCCACACACACATACACACACACACGCACACCTACTCACACACACACGCCCACACACACACACACACACGCATACACACATGCCCACACACACTCACACACACACACGTACACACACACACATACACTTGCCCACACACATACACACACACTCTCACACACACAGACACATTTGACTGTTACACTCATGGTTTTGTAGGACTGTTTAGTCTTGTCACGACAACAACATTTGAAGGAAGCTAAATTGTTTCAGAAATATACTGTGATAAACAATAATATCAAAATGACTTTATCCCACTGGCAAAATGACAAAAATACAAGAAAATCTGAGTATCACACCACCTCCTCCTCCGATTCATCTTTATTGTGGCTTGTTCAGTCTTGTGCCTTAACAGATGCCACTTTGGCCCCAACTGCACCATCTAATGAAAGCACTTTTAAAAACAAGCCTTTAAAAGTGCTGCATAAGCAGCCAAGAAGAATAAAAATAGCATCCAGAAAGCACAAAAACAGACAATGATGCAAACTATTAAATTCCATCCATCCATCCATCTTCTCCCGCTTAATCCAGCTGGGTCGCAGGGGCAGTTTGCTGCCCAATACTCATAGCACCTGACCCCCCCTATGAACCCCTCTGCGGGTGGTGATTCATTATGATAAATAAGTTAATAAAATAGAATAAAAATAAATAAGGAATAAAAATAAGGAATAAAATCAAGCTAAAAGCTAACGGAAGGCCAACTGATAAAAATTAGTTTTAAGAAGTGATTAGGTTTAAGAAGAGGATCAGCTGACTGCATCAGGGAACAAGGAGGGAGCTGTATTTTTCAGTGCTTATAGTTGATGCAAATGAGCCATGTGCTTTTAAGTTTAATTTCTGTAAAACGTAAACAAATGTGCCAAAAGCTGCGTCAAACACATTCTAATCTTAAACAGGCCAATGCGGCTCAATAGTGGTTATGGTTTATCTGTTGTAAAGTTTAGTAATATAAAGTTTTACACACTTGTGATTTCCGGAAATTTGCTGATCTTCACCTTAAAGCGTGAGTATTAAAGGTACATTGTGTAACTTTTCTAAAGGAAGGTCCGTCAGATGCTTTTCTCCATGGAGATGTTTTTTTTGTTTTTTGTTTTTTTGTCTGGAATGTTCCACAGTATGACATTAAACCTTTCTATCTTCATGGAGACCAAACCAGACCAAGTGACAGGTCAGATCTGTGGAGAGGCGACCCCCCTGACAGTCAGAACATGTGTTTTTCTTTGTATTTTTGAGCTATAAAACCACCTGTAAGTGAATAAATATAAAGTAGAGCTGCTTAATATCATACTGTGGAACATTCCTCACAAAGCAGAAAAGAAATAAGCAGGTGACGGACCCTCCACCAGAAATGTTTCACAAAGCACCTTTAAACTACACTTCTATCGGATATTAACTGCTAACACATTACACGTTTCACCATGTTACGTTTCATTGTTCTGAAAATGCTATTTGCCAAAAACAACACAGAGCCTGTATATAAATGGACTTTCCAAACACGGAGCGTGGACGCACTTCTGGCTCCAATTCACTTTTTATTGAAAACGTCAGCCCCGTCTCCGTACCTGCTGCTGTCAGGCTCCTCATTTTGGTCTTAAAAAGTTCGTATTAACCCGCTCTACATGATCCTGCGGTTTTTATTAAATCGTAAATCAATTCCTATCCCTACTACGGAACTGAAATTCTTTATACAGTCGTGTTGTACAGATTTGAGCCTTCACAGTGTAATGAGCCCCTCGCACACACACACACACACACACACACACACATATGCACATGCTCTCTGCAGTGGTGGGTCAGGGCTGGTCTGGTCTGTGGCTCCATTATCAGACAGTGGCGGAAGTGAAGCTATAGACGCATTAAGGGCCCATTTCCCGGACTCTCCTCTTACACAGACACACAGAGCTCCAGTCAAACGTGTGCCGAGTTTGCATTTACGGAGAGTGCTGCTCATAACCCAACTTCATTTACCGGTTCTAGAAGCATTTGTTTAAGATCCATTCCCTACAATACATGCTCACAGTTTTAAAGCTCTCATATTACAGAAAACTGACTCCTGTGAGCTTCAAGTCGTGTTAGAATGCTGTTACCGCATGAAAAACATACCTGGAGTTCTGTTTTGTTTCGTTCATACACGTTTTATTAGTCTGTCCACATCTCCACATCTTAGTTCTTGGATGGGAGCCCAATGGGAATACCAGCTCCCACAATGCAGCAGCAGTGGCTCTAGTGGAGACTGTTGTTGTGTACTTCACCTGCCTTGACTACACACCTGACATGAGCTAAACCAGGTCTAGAATATTAGAGATGCACCGATCCAGCTTTTTCTGTCCCGATTCTGATCATATTTGGAAGCAAAAAGAAAATGTCATAATTAGAATAATTGCCGACATTTGTTTCATTATGATGTAGTAGGGGTGGGCGATATCTCGATATTTAAAATATATCGAGATATTTTTGAAACTCGATATGAATTCGGACATATCGATATATCGCTGTAATGCTTACGTTTACTTCTGGTTTCACCGCTTCGCTTGTTTTGCCTTCTCTGTGCCGCGCTCGCCTCCGCCTCCTGCTTTTGTCCCCCGAGCTCCTCTGTGGAGCCCGGACCTGGCCTCGGACTAAACCAGGACTAGGACTAAACCAGGACTAAACGCAGCCGCAGAGCCCGGACCTGGCCTCGGACTAAACCAGGACTAGGACTAAACCAGGACTAAACGCAGCCGCAGAGCCCGGGGCTCGGTCGCGGACTAAACCAAGACTAGGACCAGGGCTCTACAGTGCGCCCATTTCATTTGCATTTGCGAGCAAATTTTTCGTCGTGCGAATGTGGAAAACAAAACAGGCCCCTCTGTGCGACGCTTCTGCAGCCACAATAAGGAGCTGCGCACAGACGTAACTTGACGAGTTAAACTTTCTAAATGCACGTTTCCCAGCACGAGCGCAACCACATGACACCTCCGACCGCGCAAGACCCCAGCATATGAGCAGGACCCACACCTGTCCCACTCAGTAGACACCCCCACACCGCTGGACTTCCTTCTCCGCTAAAGCGAGAGCTTTGTCTTGGTCTTGTCTCGGACTCGAGCGCATTTGGACTCGGTCTTGTCTCGGACTCAAGGTCTGAATACTGAGTGCGGTCATTTTTCATTAATGCCGCTGCTGTCGCCAATAAACTCATCCCGGTGTGCGGGAGCATATGGGGCTTCTCTCTGCAGCCTGTGCCAAATGCCAAATAAATCCATTTGTCACAATGTGCGTTTGATTTGGTAAATGTGCAGAGACTAAATACTACTTTAAAACAAGAGAATGTACCTCCAGTTTGGAATTTGAAAATACAGGTTTAAAAATCCTACACACTTTATTCACTTTGAAGCAGTTTTGTGTAAAGTGCCAGTGGAAGTTCTCTTAAAGAAGAGGTTCTTAAACTGTGGGTGAGGGTCCAAAAAGGGGTGCAGAGTGTTTAAGTGCAGAACTAAATTAATATTAATCAGATATTTTTTTTTTCTTTTTTTGCAGTAGTTTGGGGGGGCTGTATGTTTCCTGTAAAGATATCGAGATATATATTGTATATCGAGATATAGCAAAATATATCGAGATATATTTTTTGGTCCATATCGCCCAGCCCTATGATGTAGTAAAATGTCCATGCTGTATTAGTTTTGTAGATGAATGTCCATCCGTGTGCTGTAGTTGGGAATAAGGGCATGGGCACAATGGGCCGCACTCATTCATGAATCTTTTCTTTAAAAATGTCCGTAACCTCCACTTTAAGAAGATGCAGAGAGGTTCACAAAGCGTTCTTGAGCAGCCACATTCCTTCTTAAGTGACAGTTTTGTAGAATTCACCAACCGTCCATTTTATTTACATGGAATAAGAACATGTATTTGGTTAGACCAAAGATGCCCTCTTAGTATAGGTTCTGTATTATGACATGTGAAAGCACGAAAGAGAGAGAGAACGAGGAAGTCATGTGTAGTGTCTACAGACTAAGGCTGTTTCACAGCTTCAGCAGCGATTTCAAATGTCCAAACTCACATGAACACGCTCAGGGAGGGAATATTTAAGTCAAAAACTTAAAGTAAGCGGACGCTCTTATTGTATTCATCACACTTTCTGCGATCACAGACCAGCGGTAGGTGAGAGGGGGGACTGGGGGTGCACAACAGTGCACTTTGTGGGGTGATGGAGGTGTTGAGTCCAGCACAGTGACAGGCACAGGGTTGTGACAGAGGCCCATTTGGAGAGCACTGGGGCTGGGACAGACTGAGGCTCACTGCAGCCTGGAGAAAGTCTGTTAGGTTAGGTTAGGTTAGGCTTTATTTGTACCCGTAGGTAAATTTGCTTTGCAGATTTGAAAGGCTGGTCCCACATTTCATTCATCCCCATTCTGCACAATAAACACCAATAAAAAAATCTCGTGCTCGATAAAACTTATGTTACTGAATTACACATTAATACGTTTATAGGAAATCATTTAAGAAAATATATCATTTACAATTATGGAGTAATTAGAACTTTTTGAGTAATAATATTTTAAAACAGTAGAATTTTTGTTCTTATGCGAGTATTCGAGTGCTCCTGACTGTTTGTAGGATTTTTTCTCCCAGAAAAACATTTTCAGTTAAGAAAAAGTTTTGTGAATACCAAAAATGTTCCTAAGAAGGCCTTAACCTCCTGAGACCCGAGCTTTTGTCTGGTGTCCATTTTTCATTTCTTCTTGCTATTTGGGATAAGTAGGACCTACTAAGTCAGTCTTCTGTATGACACCATTGGTTAAAAAATGTAAAAGCATTAAAATGTATAAATAAATTACAAAAAAAAAAAAAAACAGCAATTAGCTGTTTATTTCAAGCCCTAAACCTGCCAAATGTGACGCAGGTCGACCGTGAGCGGGTTGGGGTTCAGTGAGTGAGGTTAAAAACACACAAAAAGGCCTGAAAATGTGGTCCACAGTTTTAATTTTTTCTGGTTTTCAATCGTTACAAAAAAAAGTAGAGGTGCAAAAAGTGGAGACAGGCAGCAGTTTCCCTATAGCAGCAGAAACGTCCAGCAATTTATAACTGTAAACTCATCTAAATATTCCCAAGTTTACCTAACAACATGTACGATCAATAATATAACACAGTCCCAATGTCTTCAAACGAGGACATGCCATTTCCTGATGCTCTCGTCTGCTGTGGTCAATAAAATGTGTCAAATTTTAATGCCAAATGAAAATACATTAAGATACATGAAGAGACATTATTGTACATAAATACATTGGTTTTATTCATACATTTTGCATCTAAACTTTACCATGCAGTTTTTTTTTACTTTCGGGAGCTGCTGTAGAGGTTTTTAGTTGATTACAGGTGAAAGTTTAAAATAATTGAAAATCATGGTGCTAAGAGGCAAAAATGTAATGTCCTCGTATGGGGCCACAGGGTCTCAAGAGGTTCAGTACACATTTGTTTGTAAGAACGTTTCATGAATGAGGCTCAATGAGCTTTAGCTTCTACACCTGCTCATTGACTTAGTGTTTCAGTTCTACAAGCTGAATATGTTTTCTTTTATGGCCATCAGACAGAATCATGTATGTAGACTGGAATGAGGTTTGCACTGACCAAATAAAAGGAAATGCACTGAAATATTACAGGGTGTTTTGTGTTGACATTGTCCAGTAAATCATCTTATTACACCACTTTATTGACCAAAATGGGATATGGGAATCAATATTTTGGAGCCGATATCCGATCCACCAAAATATTCGTTATCAGCATCGATATCTGATACCAGTATCATACGGGTGCACCCTGCGGTAAACCTGACGCAGATGTAAAAGGAACATGTTTTTGTTCTTTTTGTTTAGGTAAAAACTGGGACCTCAGTGCTGCTCTGAATGACTATGAG
This sequence comes from Odontamblyopus rebecca, assembly GCA_030686955.1. Taxonomy (NCBI): domain Eukaryota; kingdom Metazoa; phylum Chordata; class Actinopteri; order Gobiiformes; family Gobiidae; genus Odontamblyopus; species Odontamblyopus rebecca. Next base: position 10,673,077 of record CM060659.1, on the reverse strand, counting down.
GAGCTCAGGCAGGTCCACACCGCAAACCTGCCCCAGGCCTTCAATGAGGGACGCTACTACAAGCCCCCCCAGGCAAGCCGGGACACCCCCACCCACAACAGCAAGAGTGAGCGGAGCACCACCCACAAGCAGGATGACAGCGCTCAAGGTACCAGCAAAATTGACTGTTTTCTTTGTTTTATGAGCTATTTTTTGTGTTTTGTATTGTCCATTCTTGCTTGTACAGCAGTTTGTAAACCTTGTTTTTAAAAGTGCTTTATAAATAAAGATTTATCCATCCATCCATCCATCCATCTTCTCCCGCTTAATCCGGCTGGGTCGCGGGGGCAGCGTGCTGCCCAATACTCATAGCACCTGACCCCCCTATGAACCCCTCTGCAGGTGGTGAGCCCACAGGAGGGTGGACAACATGGTCCTTGATGTTAGTTCATAGGGGTAAAGATTTATTATTATTATTATTATTATTATAAAACTACTGAAAATCAGATAATAATCCACTAAAACTAGTATCCAAACTAGATGCTCATGTGGGCAGTTCCAGAAGAGAAAATTCCATTCATTTTTCCCATAGTCTTCACAAAGACATCGCAGAGTCTAACCAGCTACATGCATAACACATGTTTCAGTCTAAAAAGAGCATTCAGAATAAAAGATTCTGCAAAATGCTTTAATAACTTTATAAAGTTTCATATTTGACATAAAGTTATAGGTATTGTGGTCATTAGTCACGCCTTTCCTGATTAGCCCTGAGCTTTCAAATCATTTAATATAATGTTTTTTTTTATTATTTTTTTTTTTAATTTTTTTAAGCAGGTACAGTGTAAATGAATTAATATTTCTGTACAAATTACCCGAGAGGCTATTTTTCATATCTAGTCTCAGGACAGATGGTAATCATGATCACCCTAAAAACACAACAATAAGAGTTATACAAAACTGTCCAAATATGTACAACTGTACCAAATACTTCAGAACGCGGGAGTGGGCGGTCACTGTTGAACTCCAATCTACAAAAGTCTCATTGACAGGACAGAGCAGAAACTTTCCTGAATGTCTTTAGAACGATCTGGAGCTGTACCAGAACAAGTATAAGAGCGAATAGTTTAGTACACGCCCATGGAGCACTGTGGAACCTGCCTGGACCACTGAGGATTACACACATATAAGACCACATGGGAATAGAAAAGAAAGTGCTATTATTTAATGTGGAAAATCGCATTCCATTGTCTAAAGAAAGTGTTTTTTATTATCATTGTGGTATCGAAATCAGTATTGAATATCGAGTCTATTCCTTAGGACTGAAATGGAGTTTGAAATTTACAGTATACTCAAGGTTTCAGAACATGAAAAATGACCACTGTTGCCATTAGAGCTGCAATGACAGACTGTACACTACAGTCTGTGCTCACTACACGGTGACTTCAGCGAGAAATACGCTGTGAGCTGTTCTTTAAACACCCATGGGTCTGACTGTGGGGGCTGACCATAACTGTAATTCTGCATTACAGCCTGTACATTAGCGCATTTTCTGTCCTTGTCTTGAACCCTAGAACTGTCTTTTGACACAATAACATCATCAGCAATGTTCCTGTAAGGCAAAATACACGTTATATTAGACGAACTAATAAAAACAACAACTATAAGTCAGAAAAAGTTATAATTTAATAAACAGAAAAAATAGTCGATAGATTCGTTGATTCATTGAAAATTTCTTGGTAAAATCATCATTAGTTGCCGGTTGCCTTATCAAGTGACTAAAGTATTATATAATTTTAAATTATGAAAGTCCTGAAAATGTGGTGTATAACGTGAAGCTGAGAGTGGTGAACAGGAGCTGCTTTTTCAAACATGTGTCTCTAATGTTCCAGCTCAGTTGTTGTGGGTGTGGGTGTGCACTGTAGACTGGACTCCTGTGCCAGCTCTGGGGGCGGTGTGGAATATGTTTGATATTACAGTTCTGAGTAACACTTTAGAACAGCTATACTTTAATAAAGCCTTACACCATGAACAAAGCCTTAATTCATAATGAGAAAATGGTTTATTAAGGTCCAAACATTTGTGAAGCCATAGATTGACGCTTTGCACACCTCGTTCCACCTTTTTAAACGCCTTGAAAGTGAAATAAATCCACGGAGAGCGATCCAAGTCCAGTTCAAAACTCTTCAGTGAGTATTCACATATAGTTGAAAAAAAGTTATAGTTTAAAAAAAAGTATAAAAGGGGAAATTTAACATGTACAGAGACAGGAATGGAGAATACTCTGTTCATAATGCTCTCTGTAAAGCGTCTTTGGGGACATGTGTCTGTGAAAAGCCCTATAGAAATAAAAGTTACCGTACCTTACCTTACAGGAGGTCAAAAAACCTATTTGGCTCCACTCAAAACTCCCATAATGCACTCAATCTATAAGGAGCCATAGATGCAAAATAATTTAAAAAATAAACATTACTTAGGTAAACGTATGATTAACATTAGCAATAATTAACTGAAAGAAAATTGTAAATAGATCAAATTATTTTAAGCAAATAATCACCAAATTACCAAAGAATTACCAAAATTTCCACAAATCCTGCATTTTAAGTAAATATTAAATCAAACAAAATAGGAATAATCATCTCAATAATGAAAATATTACAAAAATTACAAAACTGGGCTTAGGCTCCAACACTGATCTGTGTTATCATCACAAACAGACCTGGAGTTGTGTTTTGCTTCATTCACACATTGAACACACAAACCTTGCTGATTTTTTGAGTTTTGTGTTAATCCAGGAAGTGCTCCACTGTGTTTTTAAACTCCACACACCTTCACTAGAATCATTTCGATCATTTCAGTCCTGGAATTGCCCATTTCTACTGAACTAAAGGTAAAAGGAAAAAGGAGCTGTTCACTTGAAAACTACCACTACATGACATCACAAGGTGGAACAGAACATGTTAAGCTTTAGAGATGTAGACTCATTACTCAGCCACGTGTGAATGAAACAAAACACAACTCCAGGCATGTTTTGGATGAGGTAACAGCTTTAGAACGTGGCTTAAAGCTCATCTGAGTCACTTTTGCGTCACATAGGTCCTTTCAGCATTAAGCACTGTTCTGTTGTGTTGTTTGCTCAGGTTTACTAATAGTACAGTTATAACCACAGGCTCAGGTAACAGTGACTAAGTTCCATCTGAGTCACTTGGTCTCCTCATATTTGTTCCAGAGAAGCGCCTGTCCCGGGGCATCTCCCACGCCAGCTCGGCCATCGTGTCCCTGGCTCGCCTGCAGGTGGCGTCAGAGTGCACCAGCGAGCAGTTCCCTCTGGAGATGCCCATCTACACCTTTCAGCTGCCCGACCTCAGCGTCTACAGCGAGGACTTCCGCAGCTTCATCGAGAGGGACCTGATCGAGCAGTCCACCATGATGGCTCTGGAGCAAGCAGGTCAGAACTGGGCTCACGGCACGTTTCACTTTTTACAGGCCCATACAGGGGTGGAGGGGGAGTGGTATGTGGGGGTACGCCGTCCACCCACTTCTCCCGACGTGCAATATAAAAAATTAAAAAAAATATAAAACCAACTACAACTTAAATGTCAAACCGGAGCCATAGACAATGCAATACTTATGATATCTCCAGTACTGTCCTATAGTGACCTACAAATGCAAAAGAACTGAACTCGCCAGTGTGAAACGGAAAAAAATGACTTCAAAGTTTATGTTTTGTCCAGACAAAAGTATAATAAGGCTCTCAAAATTTGACTACTAGTGGCAATAATGAAGAAATATTTGTATGTGAAAAATACTGAGCTCAAAATGGACCTTACACCCTTATTTGGGAGTTCCTGTAGTCTGCCTTTGTATCATGTGGCAAAAATAAGGAGTCTGACATTATCATTAACTGACATGATCATTATTTGCTTGATTTACATCATACTTCAATCCATTATAAGAACACCTAACCAAGGTCTAGTCCTCATGGAGTTTGTTTTAAATTCTATAGAAGAACTTTGGAGTTCCTGTTTAGTGCTGATCAGGATGGTGCGGCGACGCTTACAAAACAGTTAAACAGTTTGACAAACAAGTTACTTTGCAGGATCGTTTGTATGAATAAATTAGGGCTGTCAACGTTAACATTTAACGCATGCGATTAATCACAAAAAAATATTGCACTAATGTTTTTTTAATGCAGATTGATCACACAATTTATTTTGAACACACGTGCTGCTTTATGGAAAGTGAGATGGTGACCTGAAAGCCGGTGCAGGTTATTAGGTCAGTGATGAGGTCTGTCCATACATGGATGTGAAGATGACAGATGAGACTGTGACTCGTGCTCAGCGGCAAATTTCTCTTTAAAAACTGCCAGACTGGACTTTGGATCAAACTAGTAGTAGTTTGCAGATATTGCAGCCATGAACTCCATTTCTACAGAAGCACAAGTTTAAAATACCATCTTAAAGCAAAACACATGTTTGATTCAGCGGCAGCAATGACGCTACTTGTACCGACAACAAGCTGAGCACGACAAACAGCGGCAATGTTGTCAACAAAACTACCAGCGATAAGTTGACCAACGCCTTTACAAAATGGACAGCCACAGCATGTAAAAAATGTCAATAATACAACTTTTTGATAGTACATAGTGTATTTTTGTCATTTTTTTAAAGAATAATTAAGTATGATTAATTGTGATTAATCAAAATTCTAAAGTGTGATTTTCTGATTTAAAATTGAATAGAATGACAGCACTAGAATAAATACACAAAATACTTTCACATTTAAGATAGCTTAAGTATAAGTGAATACAAAGGTAGATTTGTTTAATGTGTTTTGACCCTGTGCCAAGGCCACAACAAAAAGAAGGAAAGAAATCACAAACAAAACATACACTGTTACTGCCTTTTGCCTTTGCACTGCTCCTTATTTGTGCCACATGTTACAAAGGCAGAGCACAGGAACTGCCAAATAAGGGTCAAAGGTCCATTTTGAGCCCATTATTTTTCCCAATATTTATTTACATGATAAAAGAGGTCTCAAATAGCCCCAAATTAAGTCATTTTTGACCAAACGGGATGTTGCGGTGTTCTGCCTTTGTAGAGCAGTATAGTTACCTGTGACATGAGAGGACGCACACACTAACACCCACAAACACCCACCACCTTCATGATCGTCCCACCCCCCAAAAATAAAGAAAAATAGAACAAAGACATAACTTATCATGCATCGTGCATTTTGCTTTTGCCTCGGTTTTAGTCCTCCACTAAAATGGCAACTCAACAGAAAAATGTTGATTTTCATTTTCGCAAAGACACCACCAGCATTCAGGCACCCAGGCTAGAGACTTTGTGTGAGCAACCAGCCAGCGCCAACAACACTGAAGTTCTCACAGCTTCAGCTAATGCTGTCGCGGAGGTGGTGGAGCTCGGACAGCTCACCGTTCACGATAAGGACGGAAGACATGTGGAAGAGAAAAAAGGAGGCTTATCCTTGGACACTAAGGACGGGAAACTAGGCTGCAAGGTGTGCGCGCCAATTCGTGATTTATTTATGGAGGTGGATGGGGTGACGCCACGAATCGCGTACCCCCACTTTAAAAAAAAATCCCTTCTGTACCACGGGGCCTATAATATTTAAAGTGTCTATGACTATGGAAGATTTTTAACTCTGAAAAAACATGTTTGAATTATTTTTATTCTGAATGTCTATATTTTAAAAAATGTTTAAAATTCAGTATAAAAAGTCACCTTTTAAATATTCAGCCCTCAAATTCAACAGGCAAAATTCAGAGTGCAAAATTCACAGGGAAAAAAATTTCCTGCAAAGACCCAAGATGCCAAGGCCTAAGCAATTGATCCAAAATAATTTGCTCTAACTCAGTCACAAGCAGGAAATGGAGCAATGAGCTGATCTAATTGGTCAGAATTAGCCTCATCAAAACCTCATCTCTTTTATTTCTCATTTCTTTCTTATTTTATTTCAGCCTCTGCCCTCCTCACTGATAAGGATCGATTGCTTCTGCCTTAGCATCTTGGACCTTTGCTCTGAATTTTACATTCTGAAAATTGGCTTGAAAATATTTGTGCTGAATATTTAAAAGGTGAAGATTTTATTTTGAATTATAAACATATTGAAAAGTATATTTATTGTATAATTGTTGTATTGTATAATACGTTTGTATGTAGAATATTGTATAATATATTTACTGTATTTATTGTATTTACTGTTAATTTTCCACTTTTCCTTTTACTTGACTGTTAAAAGCTCTTTCTAGGGAGCGGTGTTGCGAATTAACCACAGCTATAAACACTGTGATACATGCATCAGATTATTTTGACACAGTGATCTATGTTTCTGTCCCTATCAAATAAACAATAAATACATATTTAAAATTTCAGCAACTAAAATTCTAAATAAAAACAATTCAAACATCTTTATTCCAGTGTTAAAAAATTCAAAGTGAGAAATTCAGCGCTATTTAAAATTCAAAATCTAATCTAAAAAATGAACTTCCATATATGAGAGCTTCAACTACAAATTCAACTTAAACATAGTTAAGTCCATTATACCAGTATTTAAGATTCCAGTAAAAGAAATGGTAAAAATTGCCCAGTATGATTTGGATTTTTAGGTTTGACATTTTTACTTTACTTCATTCTAGGGAAAACTGTTACCTAGCAACCATGATGTACACTGAGCCAAAACAATATTAACATCCACAGAGATTAGTTTGACAAATGAAAATATAGGAAAACACCTTTTATTTTGTGTAAATAATCATTTAAATATAAAAAAATATGTTTCTTGTGCAATTCTCCCAGTGTGACGTCAACTGTGTGTTTTAGAACTCTACTTCCTGTAATTTTTAACATATTTTTCAGCTTTTCTTCGCAAACTACTCCTTGATTGGTGTAAAACTATAATAATATTTTAAGACAAAATTAGAGAATCATTAAAACCTGTCTCACGCAGTTTAAAGGTGCATTGTGTAACTTTTCAGGTGTAGGGTCCTTCAAATGCTTTTCTCCATGTAGATGTTATTACTTTGTCTGGAATGTTTCACAGTATGGCATTAAACCTTTCTATCTTCATGGAGACCAAAACCAGAAAAAGTTACAGGTCAGATCTGTGGAGAGGCGACCCTGCTCACTATAAGACTGCCTGTATTTTGAGGTATTTTTGAGCTATAAAACCACCTGTAATTGACTAAATGTAAAGTAGAGCTGTTTAATGTCATACGGTGGAACATTCCAGACAGAGCAATGGCATATCCATAGAAACAACCTTTTAGATATTTCAAAATACAATCATACATACATATTTTGTATTTATTTGTGTTTATTTTGATTTTCATTAGCTCTAGAAGCACAGCGAATCTTCCTGGAGTCATTTTATTGTTCATTTATGGGGAAATCACATGAAAACTTGACATAATAATAACAAAAATAGACAAATACATTTTTATAGGAATTAACATTAATTATAGGAACTTGAACTGTGTCTTGCCACAATCTGGGACTTGGACACGGTTACATTTGAGAATCTGAAAAGCACCAGCCCCACACCGCTGTCTGATCTCTGTGAAACCAGATCTTTCACTATGGAACTGAATATTGAAAATGTCACGTCCTACACTTGGGAGACATTTACTCTTTAGTGCTGAGATTATAATAGAAGGGCAGGTTGACAAAAACATGCTGCAATTTTTCCCCCACATTGAACACTCACAGTTTCCATTTGGTTTGATTTTTTTTCTCATTGCATAAACAAAATATATATGATCATAAAGAATATGACGCCGTGCCCTACAAAACACCGTGCCCAGCACATCGTGCCGTGCAAACGCCGCACCCCACACTAACCCTAATAACCGTAACCACACTTTTCATATGCTTTACAGTGTGTTATATTCAGGCCGAGATCACGTATTAGTGATTCAAATTTCCCAGGCCAACACATCCTCCATCAGAAAAATTACATAGTGCACCTTTAAATGATATTTGAGGAGTCTTTGCGCCCCTGGTGGCCAACAGTGAAAAATTCACCATGTCCGTAATGTATTTTTTTACTCATAGTCATGCACAGAATTTAATTCCCAAATTTGGTACATATCCGATAATGTTGATGTTTCATGTCTAGGGGGCGCTATAGTGTAATTTTTCATATACTTTATAGTGTTTTATATTCAGGCCGAGATCAGCATCAGTGACTCAAATTTCAGCATGATCGGACTAAGCCTGTGCCAATGGGAGCAAATCTTCACATTGAGTATCGTTTAAATTTTGATTGAACTCTGCGACTTTGCTGCACATAAACCGTGACAGTTTTCAAAAAAATGGAGGAAACTTTTGCAGCCGCACTTCTCTAGATGATGTACGGTGATTTTCAGCCCTGTAGGTGAAGCGCCTTCAGAGGAGTGCGTTTAAACGCACCATGAGTGAAAATGTTGAATCTGCATTTTGAAGATTTCGATCCAAGATGGCCGGCTTCTACTTTGTCAGGGGGCGTGGCCATAATAATATTTTTTGTTTGTCTTCACGTGACGAATGTGTGTACCGAATGTCATGGCTCTACGACAAAGTTGAGCTGGGACAGCTCCCATAGGAGTGGGCGGAGCCTAATATTCGAGGTGGCGTATTAGGAGATAATGTGGACCAAATTTGAGGCCGTTCGGGTGATGCCCATGGAGGAGTGCGTTTCAGCTTCGCAAACTTTAATCCAAGATGGCCGCCTTCTGGTGTGTCAGGGGGTGTGGCCACAATAATATTTTTTACTCATCTTGTTATGACCGACTTCTGTGTTAAATTTCATGATTCTACTTGCAAATTTCTTTTGGTGTCATTCGTATTCCCTAATGTATTTTTGTCTTGTTAGGGGGCGCTGACGAGCCATTTTATTTATTTATTGAAAATGGAAATAGCCAAAAGTTAGAGAAGTGGAGTCTTTAACACGTGGCCAAATTTCGTGAGTTTTCGTCATTGTTCACTGGGTGAAAAATGGGTGAGTGCGTTAGGAGAAAAAGAATAAGAAGATTCTGATACGAGAACAATGTTCCACTTTTTTTTGGCCGACAAACTATACATTTTCATAAACCTCTGGTGCATTGCTACATCATGGCAAGGGTCCCTGGTCACTACAGGCGAGTCACGTCGCGTCATTTTAGTTCCCGCCCCCTATGAGCATCGCTATGCGATACTAATAGGCCCTTCGCCAGCGTCTGGCACTCGGGCCTAATTAGACATACAGTATAACAGTAAAATAGCCAAACAAAACATTTGACTAAAACACATTTAAAATCATGCAAAATTTAACAAACAAATCATAATTTTTTCCCCAGTTTGGCCATTTTTTAGTTTTCCAATTAGAAATCATGACTTAAGGTGGAACAGAGCATTTTGAGCTTTGGAGATGCAGACAAACTAATAATAAAGGCTGACCTCGGCCTATTTGTCGGGGGAAAGTCCAGGGCTGTTTTTTGGTCCCAGTCCGTCCCTGGATGTAGTAGTCCTGTGTGTATCAGACAAAAACGTGTATATTGTGTAAAGTGCGCTGAACAAAACAGCAATTTTTCATCTTTTCTTCACAAATTGTTTCATGATTGGTGTAAAACTACCATTTCTATATACGATAACTCTATTACTCTGCTGGTCGGCTGCGTGTCTGTAGAGAAAAGATGAACAAACGGGGATGAATAAGAGTAACTGTGAGTTTTATTCCTACAGGACGTCCCAGATATCTTTGACACATCACTGACTGTACTTCCTGTTCCATTTGCCGTTCCAGGTCGTTTGAACTGGTGGTCGACCATGTGCACGAGCTGTAAGAAGCTGCTCCCTCTGGCCACAACAGGAGACGGGAACTGTCTGTTACATGCAGCCTCTCTGGGTAAATACACACATTTCATATCATTCAAGTAACTATGGCAGGTTAGAAAACTCAGTAAATGCAGTTAAGATCATTAAATTTAAGATACACACTTGCTGCACAGTTGTTTTCCCAATTTGGACATTTTTTTAGGTTTGAAATTTGACTTCCATGGCATCACACAAGGGAATTCCATAACTATGACCGTGCAACCGCATGATACACTGGGCCAAAACGCCTAATGTGCGCAGAGATTATTATCTTAATCTTTAAAAACACGGAGGAAGTGAAAGTTTCAGGGTATTTTAGTTCAAAGTCCAGAACAGGTGCTCCTGAAGGACAAACAAACAGTAAATATGACCAAACTTTAGTATAAAAAGTTCAAGAGGTGTGTCGAAATGTGCCGGCTTGTCTCATGTGATCATTAAAGGACTTTCATTATAATTCTCGGACCTTTTTTGGCCGCTTTTTTCAACAGGAAATTTTTTAAATATAAAAAATATTAGTTTCTATTGAACTTTGTCAAATATTTACAGTTAAGCTTTTTTTTTTTTTTTGTAAAATGTCATGTGGTGCGACCGAGAATAACCTTAACATTGTTGTAGTTCTGAGTCATATGAAGTGTATAGAAACAAACGGTTGCATTTCTTTAGATTTTAATGCATATTGATATTTTCTTTTCTTCCACCTGCTTGTGTTTAATGAACAAACTGCCCTGTAAAATGCATCAAATGAAGAAAAATGCCTAAAGAACCATTCACCCAAGTTATTAAAATTCGAGCCATAGAATTCCTGCTGTTATTAGTCACACCACATGATGCACGGTCGCACCACATGACATTTTAACACTTTAAGTACAAAAAACATGCTAAATAACTCATGATTTCTGAAAAAAATAATTTGGTTCTATGGAGGTCAGAGGTACTACAGAAATGTGCTGAATTATTCTGAAATTTGAACCTTTTAAACTGAAGAAACTGCAATTGGACAGCGTCATGTCATTGACCCTTATGACCTTGGTCATCTTCACCGTCTGCAAGAAATGATTTTTAATTTGTTGAATTCATGTTTCCAGTATTAGAAAAAATGTGCTTCTTGTGTAAATTGTGCCTAACTTTTTATAGGATTCTCCCAGTGTGATGTCTTCAATATGGAACATTTTACTTCCTGTACTTTGTTGGTGTAAAACTATAATTTATATAATTTACAACAGTTATAATCCCACCAAATGAAGTAAAAATTCAAGAATCATATATTTTTTTAAAACCCACACGCACTATAAGAAAACCATATGGGCTTCATGATACACATATGATTTTTTTCTTACAATATCAGTGTATTTTTCTTACAATATCAGTGTATGTGCAGTTATGATGTTGAAATAAATTCTTTATTTTTCATGGAGGTGATCCCCAAGCATTATGATCTTTGCAAAATCATAATAATTAGTGTTGAAAATAATAAATTAACAGAACTTGCCGAGTCATTGTAAATAGTGTCACATATTACGCATCATCAGAACTTGCAAAATCCCAGTTATTTGTGTTAAATATCATAAGGTTAAATGACAAAGTAAAACCCATTTAGTGTAAATTGGCTATAGCAAGTGCACTAAACTTGTTATGGATGTGCATTTTGTTTCCCGACTGTGTACAAATGAAGCATGTGTGCAGCTGATAGTTTGCAATGACTTCACTCTGGGGGGTGTTCTGCATGTATTTTTATTTTTTTATTGTGATATTAGAGACAGTACAAACAGTTAAAGACATTAGACATTTTGACTTGACGGGGCAGGGAGTGCATACATCAAGGTTTAAAGGCGTGACGAGACAAGAAGAATGGCTTCTGCTCTTCTTTTATGGAAGGGCAAGTGTGTGTGTACGAGTAAGTAATAAAACAGAACAGAATAATAAGAGTGAGTAAAGGCCGCCGCACACGACAGGAGAATTTGCCCGATTTTGGCTGCGATTTCTTTTCCCCGAGTTCGAAGAGGCGTGACCCGACTGCTATTTTGAAGTTCTCCTCATGTGTGGAGTCAGTGTCAGGTCGTAACCACCAAATATCAGCGACGCTACGGTAACAGCCGATAAAACAGAGCGTCAGGGGCAGAGGAGTGACGGACACAGAGACGCAACATACAAACTCGGGATATAGTGAAAATAATGAGAAGACTTTATTCCTCACCTCTCGTAAAGTGGGCAATTTAAAGTGCAGCATCTGATCCACATTATCCATAGAAATTGTCCTCTGCAAATAATGAAGTCCACAAAATTGCACTGTTAATCCAGTTTGAGGCGTTCTTTAAAAGTTAAAAGTCGAGATAGTTCCTCACGTGTGTCTGTTTACATCCACACAGCGCACGGATCGAGGTGAAGCTGCAGATTAGCGACAGTGACTCTACTTCCTGTGGACTTTATCTCCAATCTTTTCTGCTTTAAAAATCCTGTATCTGAAGTATTGCACCACATTTTTGACTTGTATCTAAGTGCAGAGCTCTGATCTTTGAACACTTCAGAGTCTCAGAGCGAGTGGTTTTACTGTAGACAGGAAACAGCTGACGCCATCGCGCTCACAGCTTTATATCCTGTGGTCTGCAGACAGATCCCCCTGCAGTCTTTGTGATCGGAGATTTTAAGTCTTATAAGTTTCTCCTCATGTCTGTGGTGTGCGCTTTTTCTCGCACACTTAAAAACCGTTTAAGACCGAAAAGTCCTGTAGTGTGTGGCGGCCTTAAGTAGTGAAAAAAAGAATGAATAATTGAGCTTTATATTTATCTTTACTGCTGTTTTTCTGATCAGGTTTCATATCTGGGAATTTACGTTTCCGATATTTGGTCGCAAAGTGCAGTGTAATCAATAGGAAAATCTGCCTCCTGCCCCCATCTGGGAGTGTGGCATCATCACATTCTTGGATCTAAAAAGCAGCAATTGGCGAAATATTTAGTAATGACCAGGGTGCCACCATGCACACTTTACTAAACATGATTTAAAAAAGTTTTAAAATTGTTTGAAACCTCAAGAAAAAATACAAAATGAATGTAAGCAGCACATTTTCAGGAGCCTGTGATTTGCCCGAGCGTTCAAAAGCACTGGATGACAAAAACATACATCTATTTTTTTCCTCACATCGATCAATTTCATTCCTTTTTTTTCTGATTGCAAAAACAAAATGGCTTTCAATATTTGTTTTCTGAACATAAAGACTTAAAGTGCATCAATAGATCATTATATTTAAGACTTTACTAAACATTTCATCCATTTTTTTAAGCTTTAGATTTTACTTTCTGGTTGGAAATCATGACATCCCATAGAGAATTCCATAACTGTTATCCAGCAACCATAATGTGGAGTCGGCCAAAGCTCGTTATTTAACACATTCAATAAGAAAACAGCTTTACTTTGTTGAAATCATGTTTAAAGTTTGTATTTTTGTAAGTCCATGGTCCTGTTTTAGGCGTCTGGTTTTCAACAAAAGGGTGAGAGTGACTAACTGAAAAACTGTGAGCAACTTCTCGCTAGTTTGTGACTGTAATTTTTTACCGTTGTCGTTCCACCCAAGTCAGCTGTTTCTGGTCAGATTGTGTTCAAATAAAGCTCAGATTCGGACTAACTTGAGTAACAGAGGTTCGAAGAGCGATTTCCGTTGTCTTCACACCCACAGGGAATTTTGATGACATCAGCTGCAGAGTCGTAGAGAGATTTCCTGCACCGAGCCACGGAACTTATGCGAAATACCCACATTAAACTGAATTAACACATGTGCTTTTTATACTTTTCACACAGTACATCAGCAGCATCATGGAACATTTACTGTTTAACCCTGGTCTTAAAAAAACACAAGAAGAAGTCACGAAAAGCATCAGGGCACATTGTTTAACTTAAAAATGCACTGTGTAACTTTATGGTCGGGGGTCCGTCACCTGCGTGTTTCTATGGAGATGTCACTGCTCTGCCTGGAATGTTCCACAGTGTGACATTAAACAGCTCAACCTTGCATTTATTCAGTTACAGGTGGGTTTATAGCTCAAAAATACCTAGAAAAACAGGCATCCTGACTGTGAGCGGGGTCGCCTCTCCACAGATCTGACCTGTAACTTGGTCCGGTTTGGTCTCCATGAAGATACAAAGGTTTAATGCCATACTGCGGAACATTCCAGACAAAGCAGTAACATCTCCCTGGAGAAAAGCACCATTAACTTAATGAAACAAGTGAAATCTAGAGCAAAGTAGGAACATTTTTAAAAGGCTCAGATTACACCAGAGTCCTGCACGGGCCTGATTTTGGCAAACCACCAGCCATATCTCAATCCGCACCCGACCCGTTTTCCAACAGAACTGAAATAAAATTCCACACCCGACCTGACCCGCTGTAAATACAAACCGACACGTGAGTCACACCCGAATGAAAATCAGTCCAAGAGCCAAAAAAGAGCCGCAACTTTGTACTCTCCGCTCGCTCATTTTCTTTTTAACTCCTCGGGAATCATTTTGAACTGCCGGACATCGTGTGCGAGGATTGAAAATGGAAGTGGCAGAGATTTGTGGGAATGCGGGCAGCAAAAACTTATGGGTTTAACATTCAATCATCCAGTAAAAACAATGGCATTTTTGCATTTCACTAAAATACAGTCCTGTTTTTTGTTCACACACGTTGTTTTGTAAACCAGATTAGACCCACGCGCTCCTGCGTCCGACCCAAACCCGCATCCAACACAGCACGACATTTTTCACCCGTTTCATTCAAATTTGCGGTTCACCCTTCGAGTATCTGCAGGTACCCGAACCCGAGCAGGACTCTGGATTACATGATTTTCTGATCTGTTATATTGTTGTTTACTTGGAGTTCACAGGTGTTTAACTCAAAAACTCTGCATACTTAGGCTGAACAGAAAACACACTGTTCCACCTTGTGTCGTCATGCGGTAATGCAGGAAGTGTGTGTGTTTTTACATTCTACGCACTTTCACTAGAATCATTTGGATGATTTCAGCCCTGGGATTGCTAGTCTCTACTGAATTAAAGGTAAAACGTAGCTGTAGACCAGGGTTTCCTACCTGTACCTCAGGAGTTACCAGCCGCTCTCCACCCTTTACAAGAAGCTTGCAAAGGAAATTTTGGAGTACAGTGGTCCCTCGTTTATCGCGGGGTTACGTTCTAAAATAACCTGCAATAAGTGAAATCCAGGAGTCAGCTTTATTTTGTACAATTATTCTATATGTTTTAAGGCTGTAAAACCCCTCAGCACACACTTTATACACTTTTCTCAGACAACTAAAAGGAGGAGGGTGCCACCTTCGATTACACAGAACAGCCAATCAGGGCGTAGAAGATAATGCACACTGTAAAAACAATTAAAAAAACATGCAAAAATGCAAAAAAAAAAAAAAATCCACGAAAGGTGAACCCCGTTATAGTGACTATACTGAATAACTTAAATTGGATTAATTACCATTCTAAATGTGTTATTCTGATCTTTGTACACTAATAAATGGATAATGTTTTATACTCATCTAACCTTGGCCGACCAGATGTCCCTATTTACCTGGACAGTCCCAGTTTTGAGCTCTGTGTCCCCTGTCCCAGCAGATTTAACCAAAACAGTGATTTATCCCAGTTTTATTCTAGAAATATACTATTTTTGACCAATTTGACCCCTGCCAACAGTAAAGAGAGGCATAAATTGTCTTGTTTAGGAAAAAATACGGAAAACACAAAGAAAATGTGACTATACTGACACATGTTATCGTGAATGAGTCGGGAATGGTGCAGAATAGTGCAGAATAATGTTCTTTCATTCCACACTCGTTTCACAGTTTTATTATTACCAAAAAGACCAACCCGGAGGTGTCCCAGTTTCTGATTTTGAAAATCTGGTCACCTTAATCTAACTGTGCACCATCTAAGATTTGCCCTCTTATATCGCCTGCGAAAATGAGGAGCTTTTCTGCAGTTTATAAAGGCAGCTCAGCAGAGGCAAAAGGGAGATTCCTGCTGTAGACAGACTAATAATAAAGGGTTGCTTAAACATGTGAATAAAACAAAACGCAACCCCAGGTCTGGTTTTGATGAGGTAAAACATCATAACATGGCTTAAATCTGGCTTTAAGCAGCAAAGACTAGTTCTCCCCCTGAGCAGTGGCTGAGGTGTTCACTGCAGAGAGATTATAAATTCATGTGTGCTGCTTCTTCTCCCTGTGGACAGAGTCAGGCCTTCACTGGGGCCCTGTGCCACTGAAGCTTTCATAATGTGATCTGACGGAGAACCAGGGCTGTTTAAAGGGCCCATATTACACTATTCTGACCTATGTTGTCATGTAGTTTCCTCATCACAAACAGACAGCTCATCATATTAAACTTATAGCTGTTTGGTAGTTTCAGAACACATTTGGTCGTCACTTAAAGCCAAAGTATCGGCATTGGAATTGGAACAGAAAAAAGCCGGTAAGATCATGTTTAAATAGATGAGATGCAACAAAAAATAACAGTTAAAGGGCTCATATTACACTATTTTCTGATCTACAGTATGTTCTAATGTTTCCTCATCACAAACAGACCTGGAGCTGTGTTTTGTTTCATTCACACATGTTTTAACGCACAAACCCTGCAGATTTCAGCTGAATTCTTCTCTCCAACTGAAAACACACTCAGTTCCACTTTGTGATGTCATGTGGTAATACAGAAAATGCTCTATTGTGTTTTTAAAATCCATACACCTTCACTAGAATCATTAATTTCAGGTCTCTACTGAACAAAAAGTAAAAGGTAGATGTTAACTTGAACTCTGAAAACTATTATTTCATGACATCACAAGGTGGAACAGCACTTTTTTTGCCTTTTCCTCATACTTTTGGTCTAAAGCCGTCTGACATAGTTCGTTTTATTTGCTTGTTCTCAGTTAAGATTTCTTTTTGAATCAGTTCCATCATTTTAGTAAAAAATTGCAGTTCATTTTCCTTTTTTGCTTTAGACATTTTTTGCTAAATAACTTAACCAACTTCCTTATTTCAAATATCAGTTCCTAGACGGCCTATAAGTGTGTCATAGCAGCCATTTTCCAGGGTTTTTCAATAAGTTTCTTCATTTGTTTTTGGAAGTCTCCATTATTGATTATGGTTTTATTAAATTTTCCAGTAATCTATTAAATCTTGCCTTTTGGATGCATGAAAACCAAACCAGACCAAGTTACAGGTCAGATCTGTGGAGAGGCGACCCCGCTCACAGTCAGAATGTTGTTTTTCTAGGTATTTTTGAGCTCTAAAACCACCTATAATTGAATACATGTAAAGTAGAGCTGTTTAATGTCATATTGTGGAACATTCCAGGCAAAGCAACGGCAAATTTCTCTGATCTGGCCATGATTTTAAAACTTATATCAGGTTATGTATGTTGTTTTCAGATTTATTATTGACTTACGAGTTTTGAGACTGCTTCATTCTAGTCTAGAGGTCGTTTATTTTAAGAGAACTTCTCAAATAAAATGATCTGGCTGCATGGACAGATCATTTCACTAACTTTATTTCATCATTTTCTGATAGATTTAAGTGTTTATATCTTAAATTTTGCCCAAGTGTGTCCATAGAAACAAGCCGGTGACGTACCCTCCGCCAGTTACACAATACACCTTTAATGACCCTTCTCCCTGCTTGTGTGTGTGTGTGTGTGGATCGTGACTCTGTGTTCGTCTCTACAGGGATGTGGGGCTTCCACGACAGGGACCTGATGCTGAGGAAGTCTCTGTACACGATGATGAAGAGCGGAGCTGAGAGGGACGCGCTGAAGAGGAGGTGGAGGTGGCAGCAGACGCAGCAGAACAAAGAGGTACCACACTCGTCACCATAATTACTATATAGACTCTGAATGTACTGTATATATCGAGAATATGCAGTAGAGGAACATTCTAATATGGTTTAAAGCTCACAAGAGTACATTTTGGGTAACATAGGAACTTGATTTGAAAATAAAATGAAATTAAAATGTACTCATGATAGATTGTTGTATTTGGCCTGTTTATAAGAAGCTCCTGTGTGTTTGTGTCAGTCGGGGCTGGTGTACACTGAGGAGGAGTGGGAAAGAGAGTGGAACGAGTTACTGAAGCTGGCCTCCAGTGAGCCACGCACTCACCTCAGCAAGAACGGAAACACCAGCGGAGGGTAAGATACGGATGCTACAACATCATATAAGACTAACCTGACTTTCACCTGACCTTAATCAAAGCAGAAGAGGCAAAGACTGTGACCATGACAACATCATGCAAGGCTAAAGGCCGCCACACGCTACAGGAGAGTTTGCCCGATTTTGGCTGTGATTTCTTCTTCCCGAGTTCAGGGAGGCGTGACCCGACTTTGTGCCTTCGTGTGAGATTTTGAAGCCACTGCTCCTCGTGTGTGTGGTGTCAGTGTCAGATCGTAACCACCAAACATCAGCGACGCTACAGTACCAGCCGATAAAACAGAGCGTCAGGGGCAGCGGAGTGATGGACTCAGAGACGCAACATACAAACTTGGGATATAGCGAAAATAAAGACTTTATTCCTCACCTAATGTAAAGTGGTACATTTAAAGTGCAGCATCTGATCCACATTATCCATAGAAATTGTCCTCTGCAAATAATGACATCCAGTCCACAAAACGGCGCTATTAATCCAGTTTGAGGCGTTCTTTGAAAGTAAAAATACGAGATAGTTCCTCACGTGTGTCTGTTTACATCCACACAGCGCACGGATCGAGGTGAAGCTGCAGATTAGCCACAGTGACTCTACTTCCTGTGGACTTTATCTCCTCTTTTATGCTTTAAAAATCCTGTATCTGAAGTATTGCACCACATTTCACAAATAATAATAACACAGTTTTGACTTGTATCTAAACTAGAAGTGCAGAGCAGGAAACAGTTGAGGTGATCGCGCTCACAGCTTCGCAGCCTGGTTTATGCAGACAGATCCTGCTCTTTGCGATCAGAGATTTTAAGTCTCATAAGTTTCTCCTCGTGTCTGTGGTGTTTGCTTTTTGTTGCAGGTTTTAAAAATCGTTTAAGACCGAAAAATCCTGTAGTGTGCCCCAGTCTTAACCTAACTTTAACCTAACCTTAATCAAAGCAGAAAAGCCTAAATGCCGCCACACACTACAGGATTTTTCAAAATCACACACGAAGACACAAAGTCGGGTCATGTCTCCTCAAACTCACGGAGAAGAAATCACAGCTAAAATCGGGCAGATTCTCCTGTAGTGTGTGGCGGCTTAAGATACGGATACTATAATGTCATTCAAGATGAACCTAATCTTATTCTAAACTTAAAGCTGCATTGTGTAACCTTTTTGGAAGGGGTTTAAAGGGTCCACAGTATGGCATTAAACTAACTTGTCTTGCATTTATTCAACTACAGGTGTTTAAGTGCTCAAAATATCTTAAAAAAACATCCATTCTTACTAAATCTAACCTGTAATTTGGCCATACTAAATTCTGTTATGATCTGCATATTTTAAATCACAATATTGATCTAAAACAACAACAATAATGAATGAAAGAAACAGGTCTGCTGACGTCTGCGTTAGAAAACTGCAGTGTCAAATCCGCGTGTATCACTGATTAAGAAAATAAAATTGGAGAACAAAGCGCGTACGTCACAGTGGGCAGGTATCGTGGTGGTGAAAACGGGGGTCGATCTGCACAATGGCCTGGAGAAAAGCTCTGAAAAGTCCAGTTTGCAGAATAGGTCTGATTTAACTTAACCAGCGAACACTAGAATTATTACCACAAAGCTCTGAGCTCCAAAGTATTTTCAGATCAAAACACAGCACCACCTCCACACGTCTTATTAAAGCACCGCTGTGAGTAAAACTGGACTTATTCACCACCGTGCTGCCGTCCAACTGTCATAGGCACATTATATTTAAGTGAAAGGGCCCAGATTGTGCTATTTTCTGGTTTATTTTTATGTTCTAATATAGTTTCCTCACCACAAACAGACCTGGAGTTGTGTTTCATTCACACTTTTTTAATTAACACACAAACCCTGCACATTTAGGCTGAGTTCTTCTGTCAAACTGAAAACACTCCGCACATCTTCACTAGAATCATTTGGATCATTTCATTCTTGGAATTTCCAGTCTCTAAAAGGGTCTGTGCACCGTGTGTTCTTTTGAATTTCAATTAAGAAAGAAAAGAATAAAATGGGAAACAGTTTGTTATTTCATTATTCTCTTTTAGTGTCAAATAAAAAAACAGATTTCGACCTTTATTTCCAATATTTACAGTTTATTTCAAATAACGCCAATCAAAAAAACTGTTTGTTTTAATTTGGATATTTAATTCTCTGGTTTATATATATTTGAAGTTCTGCTTAGCGCATCACGTGTGAATTCAGTGTAAGACATGGACCTATAATTAAAAACTATTTTTAAAAAGTCGACTGAACAAAGGAGAGTTTCTCTCTGCTTTATGTTTCTCATCATGGAGTTTAACAGTTACTTTAAGACACGAAAGTGAATGGGGCGCTATAAAAGAAGAAGAGGACATGTTTGTCCACAAAACTGCAACGATTTTTCAGGCAAATCCTTCTAGAAGCAGAACTTCTGGGGCAAATAAACCAGAGAATAAAATATCAAAATTGAAATAGGCACCACGACTGTTTTTTGATCGATGTTATATGAAATAAACTTTAAATTAAATACTGAAAACAGATGTCGAAATATGTTTTTTATCACTAGAATGAAAAAATGAAATAAACTGTTTTCCCATTTCATTTATTTATTTATTTCCTTCTTAACTGAAATTCAAATGAACAAATGGTACATGGACCTAAAAGGCAGCAACTAATGTGAAAACTACCATTTACGGATGGCACAAGATCTTGTGAGATAAAATTGCTAAAAAACATTGTGCACACAAGAGAAAAATGTAATATTTACATTTGGATTGGCCATAAAAGGGTCACGTGTTGGTCTGTTACATCTCTTTAATAATATGAAAGCAAATAAATAAAACATTGTGAAGCCAAATGTTAAGAAATATTATGTTAAAATCTCGTCTTGTCTCGTTCTCATGGACCCAGTCTCATATCTCGTCTTATCTTGTGGAAATTGTGTCTCGTCCCATCCCTACTACTGTACCACTACGTGACATCACAAGGTGGAACAGAGTATTTTGAGAAAAGATTACTTAAACATGTGTGAATGGAACAAAACAACTCCAGGTCTGTTTCTGAGGAGGTAACAACATTCTAACGCAACTTAAATCTTCAATATTCATCTAATATTTTCATGATTCATGCTGAATATTTGATTCTAGCAGGTTCACTTGCCTGAGCGAAAATACATTCTTTCTTTGAAGCAGTGACAGTACGAGACTCTCACTCACTCCTACACGTCCCTCACCATCTCCTCTTCACTCAGACTCCAGAGCAGCTCTTTAGACACCGAGCTCATTTATTCCCATTTTACATTGTGAGTACAGAAGAGGTGGAACTTAGGTCACGACAGCAGACTCCTCCTCTAGAGTAAATGAAGTTTGCTCGGGGAAGGTTGAGGTTATTGCTTTGGAACGTTTAAAGCAGATGTTCCAATGTGTAGATCTTGGACCCAAAAGCAGAACCAAACTCAGATGAAGTTAAGAGGTTTATTTTACAGGTGGGTACGAGCCACAAGACGCCCAGGTGAGCTGAGACGGGAGATCCAGGGAGCAATGAGAGCAGGAAACTCTAAATTATAAAAGGTCCAGGGGAAAAAAGCACCTAAATGTTCAAATACCAGATCTTCAGAATGTGAGCCACGAGCTACTAGACGAACTGACAGGAAGTGGATGAAGAACCGGGCTTATGTAGGCAGGAGCTGATGGAAGATGGATCTCAGATGTATGATGACTGAGAGGCTGCAGATGGTGTAGGTGACACAAAGGGAGAAGGAAAAGGGAGAAAGTGGAAGATCATGACATTATAGGTGTTTTCTTCTCATCTGCCATCTCAAAGTTGTACTTGGAGTGATTCATGCGTGTTTGAGTCATCTTTGATCAGTTATTTTCCAGTCGCGACTTTGCGGATCAACCCCCGTTTTCACCTTCACCGGTACACGCCCACTGTGGTATACGTACTTCGCTCTGCAATTTTATTTTTTTAATCGGTGATACACATAGGATAACCCTAACCCTGGCAGCGACGTGTAGTCATTTAATGGTGCGTTCAATTATCCATCCGAGTTAGAGGTCCGGGACATTGCGTAGCGACACGCACTGACGCACTCCTTTTCCTCAGAACTTGGAAGAACTCAGAGGAGACCGAGCAAGGATTCCGAGATAGAAACCACGATGGTTGTGCCCAGTGTCACTTGAACTGTTTTCATTGTGTTCGGACGCTTTGGGGGTTCAAAGGGATAGTTGGGGATTTTTGACATGAATCTGTACGTCCCCGTCAGCAGTGTCGTGCATCAACACTGACTGACCTCCCGACAGCGTCCGGTGAGCCCAGTTCTTCCCCGGTTTCAGTGCTGATGAAAGTGTCCGGCAAGTTGGCTGGGGTCATGAAAATAAACAAAAAAAGTCCGACCTCGTAATCGCTTGGTACTATTTTCTCTCCAGTTCATATCACTGCACGACACTGCTGACAGGGATGCCATACAGATTCATGTAAAAAAAAAAAAAAAACAACTATCCCATTAAATGACAATTTCAGTCACTTGTATTACTGCAGTACCTTACTGTGTCCGTATTACTGCAGTACCTTACTGTGTCCGTATTACTGCAATAACTTACTGTGTCCGTATTACTGCAATAACTTACTGTGTCCGTATTACTGCAGTACCTTATTGTGTCCGTATTACTGCAGTACCTTACTGTGTCCGTATTATTGCAATAACTTACTGTGTCCGTATTACTGCAGTACCTTACTGTGTCCGTATTACTGCAATAACTTACTGTGTCCGTATTACTGCAGTACCTTACTGTGTCCGTATTACTGCAATAACTTACTGTGTCCGTATTACTGCAGTACCTTATTGTGTCCGTATTACTGCAGTACCTTACTGTGTCCGTATTACTGCAGTACCTTACTGTGTCCGTATTACTGCAGTACCTTACTGTGTCCGTATTACTGCAATAACTTACTGTGTCCGTATTACTGCAGTACCTTATTGTGTCCGTATTACTGCAGTACCTTACTGTGTCCGTATTACTGCAAAAAACTTACTGTGTCCGTATTACTGCAGTACCTTACTGTGTCCGTATTACTGCAATAACTTACTGTGTCCGTATTACTGCAGTACCTTACTGTGTCCGTATTACTGCAGTACCTTACTGTGTCCGTATTACTGCAGTACCTTATTGTGTCCGTATTACTGCAGTACCTTACTGTGTCCGTATTACTGCAAAAAACTTACTGTGTCCGTATTACTGCAGTACCTTATTGTGTCCGTATTACTGCAGTACCTTACTGTGTCCGTATTACTGCAATACCTTACTGTGTCCGTATTACTGCAATACCTTACTGTGTCCGTATTACTGCAATACCTTACTGTGTCCGTATTACTGCAATAACTTACTGTGTCCGTATTACTGCAATACCTTACTGTGTCTGTATTACTGCAATAACTTACTGCGTCCGTATTACTGCGTCTGTATTACTCCAATACCTTACTATGTCCATATTACTGCTGTACATTTTATTACTGCGTCCGTATTACTGCATCCGTATTACTGCGTCCGTATTACTGCGTCCGTATTACTGCGTCCGTATTACTGCGTCCGTATTACTGCGTCCGTATTACTGCGTCCGTATTACTGCGTCCGTATTACTGCGTCCGTATTACTGCGTCCGTATTACTGCGTCCGTATCACAGCCTGTGGGTCTGGTAGTCGGTGTTGTGGTGAGGTCAGTACTGAACACAGACTTGATTTAACAGGTGTTGCTAAACGTTTATAGAGTTGCTAACAGAAGATAAACAGTAGCAGCTTTCCAGGTAATGTTCAACTTTTTCTCCAAGTCAGACACGCGAAACATAATAAAACCTTGAAATGTGGATGTGGCGTCATGTCCGAGATCCAAGTTTAGACGGACGGATAATCAAACGTCAGTTCGGATGAAAAAAAGGAGGATATGCAGAGCTTTGTTGTGATGATGTTTATGGTGACGCCAGCTCCCACTGGGAACCACACTTTTCGAACGCAGAACTCAGGACACTTCTTTTACGTTTTTTTTTAGATCATTTAGATTGATTTAAAATGTCCAAATTCTCTCAGAATGATCCAGATGTGTTGTAGATTATAACTATGAAACACACACAAGCACTTTATGTCTGATGTAACATATACCTCGCAGAATGTTCTATTTATTCAATTACACATGTTTTTAGCCTGAGCTGGGTCATTTCTCCATAGATCTCACCATTCAAATGATATAACATTTTATTTTGAATTGCATAGTTGCCATGGCGATCGCCTGACTCCCTGTGTGTGTTTGTGCAGGGTGGATAACTCGGAGGATCCTGTGTACGAGAGCCTGGAGGAGTTCCATGTGTTTGTTCTGGCTCATGTCCTGCGCAGACCCATCGTGGTGGTGGCAGATACGATGCTCCGAGACTCAGGAGGAGAAGGTACCACACTGGACTTTAATATAACGGCAGAGAATTTGGGAGAGGAAACGCAGAAGTTAAAGGAGACTTATTTCATCAGAGTAAAACGTGAACTGATAATAAAATGATGTAACAGTAAAAAGTATCATGACATTGTATCATCAAAATGTAATAAATGAATTGTTTTGTTGTGGGAGCAGCTGCAAAACTGAGTAAACTACATAGACCATGATCCTTTGCTTCATTCCAGTGCAGACAGTATGAAGAAATAATAGTTTTCTCTTTTAATTCTTTGGACTCTAACAGTAATAAAGTACCAAAAGTGTGTCAAAGCTTTTTAAAATTGAAGGATATTATTTCTTCAATTCTCGTAGCATCTCCAACATATCACAACAAATATCGTATCATGAAATGAATATTGTGACAGTTTTGTACCGTGAGATTTGCATTTTGTTACATCTGTATTTAAAACATTACATATCTACAGTATATTTAATCCAGTTACAGACAGGACTAATCATCCATGCTTGATTTCGTTTTTTTTCTTTTTTTGTTATTATCAAAAGGTTCATAGCCAATCCTCAGTACTATCAGTAAAAGTGCATCGAAGTTTTTGTTCTTACATTTGCTCAAAGCGAGTGAATGGGTTGCCCTGTTAAAATGAGCTCCCCGCAGACTAAATTTCCAGTGACGTCTATTGATTCACGCTCCCCCGTTGAAATAAGCCACCTAAAGTTTTTCCATTTACAGTTGTACAGATCCAGTAAATGAACCTCCCCAGTTTTACAACATATATCTTTGGATTCGAGGCAGCAGGTTTGATGCTGTTTGCACACGGTGATCACACTTTATACTTTAGTTATGTCAAATTTACACTCATTTATATGAATATGTGTAGTTCATTTGGACAGTCGTATTCTGCTCTAATAGAGCTCGGACTAAAGGCAGCACATATCAATATTATTCACTTATTTAGATGAATTTGGCCAGAGGTAGCTCATTTTGACAGGCCTGTATCTTCTATCAAATAAGGCTCCCACGATATAAGAGAAAAAAATGACTGGAAACACTGAAATCTTTATATTAAATAGCCTTAAATATGACATTTTTAACACTAATATCATAGGCTACAATGCAAATTTCCTATTATAATATAGTGATATTTTATTTATACAGCGGCTTTCTAAACAAAGTTACAACGTTTTCTGTACATGGAAACAAAATAAAATATGATGTAATGAAAATGAGAACGATAAAATCAAATATTAAATCCAAACTATTCAATCATCTAACGCAGTTATTCTACTGCAAATTAAACATGCACATATCATCGCTTTACTGGCCAAAACATACAAAAAAACCAATACACTTTTAAAATGTTACTTGTTACTCCACTTCTGCCTCAGGAGCTCTCAAGACCTGGTTCTGGTTACATTTGTGCAACACCAATATCTGACTTCTCAATATATTATTATATTTTATATTGTATATATATTATCCATCCATCCATCTTCTCCCGCTTAATCCGGCTGGGTCGCAAGGGCAGCTTGCTGCCCAATACTCATAGCACCTGACCCCCCTTATGAACCCCTCTGCAGGTGGTGAGCCCACAGGAGGGTGGACAACATGGTCCTTGATGTTAGTTCATAGGGGTGCTGCATGTTTTGAGTTGATGGGGGAAACCGGAGCACCCAGAGGAAACCCATCCAGACACGGGGAGAACATGCAAACTCCACACAGAAAGGCCCGGGCGACCCGGGGATCGAACCCGCAACCTTCTTGCTGTGAGGCCTGAGTGTTGCCACTCAGCCACCGTGCCGCCTATATATATTATATATTCTATATTAAAATAAAGTTACAGGCAGTATATACTAGGTGCAGGAAGACACTTTTCACAAGACGAGACACATCACGAGATCAGGTCTATGAGAACGAGACGAGATTTGTACATAATTTGTAATAAATATGCAGTACAGCCCATTTCACAATTCTGTCTACACTATTTTTTAGTTATTTTATGTAATACTTTATAGCGGTCATTGTAGTACTTCTTTTTGGAACTACATATTCTCAAATTGCATAACTCACCAGCTCTTCGGTCTATTTTAGTCCAAACCAAAGGTAAATTCAAGGAGAAAAAAATCTCACAAGATAATTTTTCTCGTGTGCACAATCTTTTGGCAATTTTGTCTTGCAAGATCTTGTGGCACAGATCTTTAGTGTATAGTGTAGATAAGATACTGTAGATTTTATTGTTTCATGAAATCTTCTGTGCTGAACTTGTTGTACAAATGAATGAATGAATGAATGAATGAATGTCTATATCCAATAAGAAATTTTAAAATCAAGAGTTTTGATGTGATCACAAAGATGCAGAATTTTGCCAAACATCAATGGTTATTTTTTTTATTGTTTCATGAAAGCTTCTGTTCATCTTGTTGTTTGGACAATGATTTGGAATGAATCATTTTTTGCAGCTCTATAGTTCCCATTTTTGGTCCCCGTGTGAGAAAAAGGCAAACCTCTGGCTCCTGACTCCTACAGAGCTCCCATACTCAACCATAACACTGAACCTAAACTTGTTCTCTCCAGCCTTCGCTCCCATCCCGTTCGGAGGCCTGTACCTGCCCCTGGAGGTGCCCCCCAGCCGCTGCCACTGCTCCCCCCTGGTCCTGGCCTATGATCAGGCTCACTTCTCCGCCCTGGTGTCTATGGAGCAAAGGGACCAGCAGAGAGAGCAAGGTAAACCCGCTATAATTCTGCCTTTATGATTGACCAGGACTGTCTCACTGTTTAGACTTAGACGAACTGTATTGATCCACAAGGGAAATGGCTCAGACGCAGTCGCTCAGACATCATTTACAATATCAGAATCAGAATCAGACAAGTTTTATTGCCATATGAGTGAACAGGTTCATTAGGAAACTGCTGTGGTACTTGGAGCGAAACGTAGACAAACACTAAACATGCAGCAAATAAAATAGAATAAAATAAATAAGTCGAAAACAATAAACTATAATATAACACAAAATTTTCAAATTTACAAGAATATAAGAATATAATATAACAACATAATAATATAATAACGAGTGAAAATAATAAAAATCCTAAATAAATAGCAAAAACAGCAAGAGAATGGTGTCAAATAAGGAATAATTATATAAATGTACAGGGTGTCCCAAAATTTGGACAGAATTTTAAAAGCAAGTGTAGCTCAGTGAAACTGAACAGTTTCGGTGTTGAACATCATAAGTTTATTATGGGACTTATGGTGAAGTTTTTCCAAATTTTGCATTGCGTTTTGGAATATCCCAAGACTGTGCAGCATCCGAGCATATTCCAAAACACTAAATAACTTTACCCGAAAAACAGAACAAAAATAAAACATTAAATCTAAAATCGTGATCTGTTTCTATACATTATGTGAAAATATGAAAATGTGGGGTTATTTCAACAAGAATTGCCAAAATTATTTGCAAAACTTTGTCAAAATTCTTTGGGACACCCTGTATGCAGCAAAAAATTGTGTTAAAATTGACTCTCACAGAATCAATTTTAACATTTTCTCAGGGTTAATATGACTGTCTGTTCTAGAGTTAATTTAACATTTTTTGACATGTTAATTAAGTAACACTGGAGTAAAGTTCCTGTTTAATGCCAAAATTAAGAGTTATATGAACATTTTGAGAGTAAACAAATAACACTTTGAAGGGTTATCCTGATTTAGCTAAACAACACAGAGGTGTTTTATTTTTACACTTTATTTTAGTTAATTTAAGATAAAATTATGTAGGAAACTGGTTCAAACTGGACTTTTCTCTGGTGTGAAGTGGTGGGTGGGAGATGCCAAATTAACACTAAGGGAGGTTGAATTAATTTCAACCATTTCAACTCAATAACCCCGACCCGAACCCCCATTTAACTTTCAAATAGTTAAAATTACACTTTTTGTGTTAAAAACAACTCTGAAATATTTTACCCTGAAATTTTAACCCTCCAGTTTTTGCTGTGTAAGTGCAAGTATTAATAAAATAAATAAGAAATAAGTAATAAAACATCTCAGCAATATACAGTAGACGTTTTCAGGAGTGACTATGGCCTGTTGCCACTTTCTCAGGCACTCAGGTCAGAATGAAATGAATCTGTATTTTATTTTATTCTTATTTACTTATTTTTTTAACCTCTTTTTTATTCATATTCTCTGTGATATAATAATCCTCATCAACCAGACAGACATCAACACAACATAATAATATAGTCCCCATAGTGCAGTTTGTCCTCTGGGTTTGACCCGTCCTTCAGTGCCACTTGGGCATTT
The DNA here is from genome assembly GCA_030686955.1 of Odontamblyopus rebecca. Taxonomy (NCBI): domain Eukaryota; kingdom Metazoa; phylum Chordata; class Actinopteri; order Gobiiformes; family Gobiidae; genus Odontamblyopus; species Odontamblyopus rebecca. The sequence continues at coordinate 10,644,365 of CM060659.1, read as the reverse complement.
TGTCAGGAGGAGCAGCCTGGGACCCACCTCCAGGTCTTGAGTTTGGCTTCAGGATGACCTCAGCTGGAGCAGGGGTGTCCAGGCTTTTTTCATCAGGGGTCACAGATTCAGAGAGGCTGATGGAGCTCAACACAGTAAATAATTGAAATATGTACATTTTTCGCCGGGTAGAATGAGCCACCAGAGCTTTATTCTTAGACTTACACACAGGAGCTCACACGTCACAATATATTATAATAACAAAAGAGAAATGGTCACAATAAATTAGCAGTAAATAAATAAGTAGCAAAAATAGCAAGATATTGTACAAGTAAAAATTTAATAAATTATAGACATATAGAAATATGCTTAGAATTACACTAACTTTATTGATCCACAAGGGGAAATTATTTGGACACAGTAGCTCACACATCACAATATAATAACAAAGAGTAAAAAATATAAATGGTCATAATAAATTCTAAATAAGTAGCAAAAAAGACAGAAAGAGACGGGTGTCAAAAAAGGCGTAATTATATAAATGTATGGTATTTGTACAAGTCAAAATAAAACAAAAAAAAGTAATAAAATATAAAATGTCAGATTTATACAAGAGGTCATAGGAAGACAAATAGAAACAAAACAATAAAATAATACAAATATATCAGCTATATAAAAAAAGGAAAAACAGTTAAAAGATGATCTTAACTGTTCCATAATGGTGAGTTGCTGCACAGTTGTAGGGAGTATTATTTGTTCCCTAAGGGTGAGTTGTTGTATTCATCCTCACACTAAATATTTGATTTGGCTTTATTAGATTATAATTATTTAGTAGATAAAAAAAAAAAGAAATCCTGTAAAAAGTATTGCTTAGATAATTTAAGTCATTCACCTGGAATTCTGAGGGCCAAGAAAAATTAGTCTGAGGGCCGCATTTGGTCCCCAGGCCATAGTTTGGATGTGTCTGAATCAGAGGATTATACTTATTAGTTTTGTTTTTTTGTTTTTTCCATCACCTGTTTGTTTCTATGGATATGGACGTCACCGCTCTGCTTGGAATGTTTCACAGTGTGACATTAAAAAGCTCTGCCTGACATTTAGTAAATTACAGGTGGTTTTATAGTTTTAAAATACCTAGAAAAACTGGCATTTTGATGTAGATAAAATGGTTTAATGCCATACTGTGAAACATTCCAGACAAAGCAATACTCTTGGAGAAAAGCAGCTCCAGTAAAGTTACACAATGCGCCTTTAAATACTTACATAAATGCACCTTATAAAAAGAATATTGCAGTCTCGTTGTGTAATCCATGAAGACAGTGTCATATAGTGTTTGTCCAGAAGGTGGCGCCTCAGCCTCGTGCCTTCTCTCCAGTACAGACAGTGCTGCTCTGTGCTGTGGGTACACTGTGTTCTGACACTGGATCAGGACATTTCTGAGCAGATCTGTGAGGACGGGCATCTGCAGCGCCCCCTCTGTCCATCTGTGAGGCCTGAGAGGACAGGGACATGTCAGGATCCACAACATGGCCACAAGGAGCTCATAATATGGACCCTTTAAAATCCTGCCTTATCAGAATGTTCAGAATTCTGGAATGGACGCAAACTGAAGCAGACATAACATATTTTCAATGATTGACTAATTTTAACCGATGTAAATGTGAATGGTTTTATGACACACTTTTGAATTTCACACTTTAGGTACACACTTTAGTTAATTTGCATATCTGTTCAGATGGACAAAAAATAACATTTTCTAACCATGAAATTGCATTTGAGCTTCACTAAAATTATAATTTATCATGAAATGTGTGTGTGTGTGTTGGGCCTTTATAGATGGTGGAAGTGGCTAAGACTGCATGTCCCTGTGTGTTTGATGTGTGTTGTTTTTAGAGTTATATTTCAACACTGTGACCTTAAGTCACTTCTGTTTCAATTTATTCTGGCTCAGTTTATTTTCCGCAGCCTGCTCAGTGCCTACAGGTGTAAATGAGTGTTCAGGCTATAACCTGGCACCATCTTTCCTATGACTTCTGCTTTGAAAGAAGAAAGAAAAACAGAGTAAAGGGTCAAACAAAGTCTGGTTTTGCAATTTTGATCAGTTCAGTCCACCGTTTCCATTTGCTCTTAAATGTGTCTTGTTGCAGTCTTTTAAACCCTTGTAGGGCAGAAGTGATTAAAAAGCTGTGTTTGCTTTTTGGCAACAGAAGTGGCATTGTTCTCCATTCATTTTGTTTCATTCAGACTGAACATGGACAGAAGAAGACAGAGATAATACCATTTCCAACACCAAAATGTCTGGTTGTTATGTGTGTGTGTTTGTCAGAATGGATATTCTACCGACGGACTAAAGTTTTAAAGTTTTACTCACTGATCGCACAAGGCAGGCGGACACCATTTGTCAAAGTCGCTTGTTGAGGAAATATTCATGATCTTTTGACGATAATCCTTTTGCAGAGCTCAACAAGCTGCCGAGTTCTGCTGTACTTCTGTTGCCAAAATGCGCAACCGAGCCTACGTCACCACTGTTTATGAAAACTAAAAGGGTCTGAAAGTAATTCTCCATCTTTTTTTTCATCCTCTTTTTTAAAATGTACTCCTTCAGGACAGCTACAAAAATTGAAGGGCCATACATGTACACATATACATATGTACGTGGACATACCCCCATATGTACATATACCTACACATAAATATACCACACGTACCTTTACATATGTGTACATATATATGACGCTTACTCGTGCCAACAATATATATACAGACACACATATGCCCATATATACATATATACACATATACATCCAAATACATAGACCCATAAATATAGATCCATAAATATAAGCAATCAACTGTCTGAAGCGAGGTCATTTTTTTAATCCCAGTAACTCTCCATCTTAAAAATATCATAAACAATCTCAAACCGTTCATCCAACGTTGGCTCATAATCTCTTTTTCAATGAACAAGTAACGTGAATTTGCAAATCTAAAAATAAATAAATTAATAAATTAATGAATTTCAAGTTTACAGATAAAAATTTACAGTTAAAATTAGATTTAGCATATAATTTGTTTTGCTATATGTAAATATTTGTAAAGTTTCACATCATTTTAGAAGCAACAGTATGTTATGAACGGGGTGGGATAATATTATAAGTTTTTCTTCTTCCCGCTCCTTTTCAAGAAATGTGCTTTTCTGTGGTACCAGTACTATGTATGTGATTATTGTTTCTCTCTCGACACAAACTCGAAAACAAATCAAATCAAAATCAAAAGAATCTTTTCAGACCAGGCTCTGATATCACTCACATGTGTCTGAGTGCTTTTCATTTGCCAGGTTTTCCTTGATTTCTCACATTTTATGATATTCTGAAGTTATTCCCAGTTTTCCAGTTGAAATCACATTATTTTCCATTTCACGTTTGCCTCCAGCCGCCTCCATTCCCAAATTTAGAATATTTTTGTTTACAGTTTTTAAAGGGTATATGCCAAAGACATACACATTCACTATTTTTATTTATTCCTTATTTTAGACACAAATATTATCTGGTCCATAGTTAAAAAGAAAACTGGATAGGAAAAACATACAAAGCACCCAAATGAGTCCATAAAGTTCATTAGAAAGTGTGGAGTTTCTGTCCCCAGCAGAGGTGTACCGGCCTGAGCTCTATCAGAACTCACTCACTCTGGCACACATTTTGAGTCTTGTTGCGTAACGTTGTGTCAGCATTTTTAAAGGTCACATGTTTCCAATCGCACCAAGAACAGGTGAATCTGACCAATCAGACGCCACCATTCTGGAAAAATGTTTAATTACATTGTAGTAGTATTGAGGATACGATATGATTTTAGTTTTTGTTAAAAGAGCAGGATTCTGTTCAAATTCTACATTTGAAAGACGTCTAGGGGAGAGAAAACTGAACTCTGACCTGAAACTAATAAAAGAATCCGACCTATTTCAGAACATGTTTGCTGAGGACTCATATTCTCATATTTTAAGGTCCTATATTTCACAACATTGACTCTGATGAGCTTTAGGTTATGCTAGAATGTTATTTCATCAAAAACAGACCTGGAGTTGTGTTTTGTTTTGTTTCATTCACATGTTTGAATAATCCTTTATTATTAGTCAGTCTACATCTCCAGAGTTTAAAATACTCATGAAGCGGTTTTACATTTTTATACAGCGCTTTTCCACCTCCAAGGTTCAAAGCGCTTTACATCAAGGAACTGCACTCATCCATTCAGACGCACTCATACACCAGAGGACACAGACACAAGGGGCGAGGTGGGATTAATGTCTTGCCCAAGGACACAATGAGTGTGTTTACATGGACATCAGTGTCCTGGTTATGGCAGTATTCAATATGTTTACATGCGCAATGAGAAACCAGGATACTCATATCCCTGTATACATGTAGTAGTAGTAGTAGTAGTAGTAGTAGTAGTAGTAGTAGTAGTAGTGGTAGTGGTAGTGGTAGTAGTAGTAGTAGTAGTAGTGGTAGTAGTAGTGGTAGTGGTAGTAGTAGTAGTAGTAGTAGTAGTAGTAGTAGTAGTAGTAGTAGTAGTAGTAGTGGTAGTAGTAGTGGTAGTAGTAGTAGTAGTGGTAGTAGTAGTAGTAGTAGTAGTGGTAGTGGTAGTGGTAGTAGTAGTAGTAGTGGTAGTAGTAGTAGTAGTAGTAGTAGTAGTGGTAGTGGTAGTGGTAGTGGTAGTGGTAGTAGTAGTAGTAGTAGTGGTAGTGGTAGTGGTAGTGGTAGTGGTAGTGGTAGTAGTAGTAGTAGTAGTAGTAGTAGTAGTAGTCCAGGATACTCAATTCCCTGTGTACATGATCAAATGTTAGTATCCCAGGATACTCATATTCCTGTATAAATATAGTAGTAGTATCCCAGGATACACATATCCCTGTATAAATATAGTAGTAGTAATAGTATCCCGGTTTCTTGATAAACTTACAAATGCACAAGTGCAAAAATGATATATTTAATAAACCATGATGTGTTTTGTAAAGCGGGATACTGATGTTCATTGACAACATTCATGTGGGAGCTGGAATGACAGCAGCGTGTGGGTCAGTGGATCTGACCGCTCAGCTGTGACGTTTTTTGTTTGTTTGTTGGTGAGGCACTTCCTGTATTACTACATGACATCACAAGAGCCTAAATATGCAGGGCTTGTGTGTTAAACATGAGTGACTGAAACAAAACACAACTCCAGGTCTGTTTGTGACAAAGAAACTACATTAGAACAGCGTAATATGAACCCTTTAAATAACTGTCTTCACAATTTTTGATTCGATTGGGTCTATAATGTTACGACTTAAGCTTCAACTCATACAGGTTTTTTCCAAGAATGTATCTAGAGAATGCTGTGAGGACGTTGTTGCCCTGGAGGGATCGGCGTCAAGTTTTGTGAGTCTCAATGAGCCTTCGGAGGATTGTGTAACCGAATTTGACTGTATACAAACAGTCTGATCTAATTCCAGCTCTGCTCTGGGATACTTGAGGCTGTGGTATGCTAAAATAAAACCAAACCTACAAATATGGAAAGAAATGAAAGCTATTATTTATTTTTCATGTATTTACTTGGGTATTTTGAGCGACGCGGCTAATCGTGAGTAGGCGATAAGCAAAAGTACAATTTTTGGTAACAACAGCAGACAGAGGGGAGTCGGATGAAGTTATCAGCGACTGCAGAAACGAGTGCGTCTTGGACATTCCCTCTATCTCTGAACTTTACACATTTATCTGTTCTCTGTCGCACAATGTTCTCCTGATAAGCTGACTTTTCTTTGTACATTGTTAGGTTTTTTGGTGTTTTTATCTGGAATACAGTGCAGTACAAGATGTAGACTTCATGGAGCTCGTTCTTCGTAGACATTTGTTTGGCACCGAAACGTAAAAACGTAGAGTTCTGTTTTTAAAAGCGCACTGAGGCTGGTGGCTTTCTTTGCGGAGTTTGCATGTTCTGCCTGTGTCCGGGTGGGTTTTCTCTGTGCACGACAGGTAAAATCTTCCAGCTAAAGTTCGGACCAAGATGAACATTTCTCTACAGAGGCCATAAAGACTATACCTCAAGGTTAACCTGTATCTCTTGGACAGTCCTCTACCTGCTTGTCCCCATAGAGACGTTATAGCTTTGTCTAGAATGTTCTGTGGTACAGCGTGCATCTTTAAATATTACTTTTATCGAGGCAAGGCAAGGCGAGTTTATTTGTACAGCACAGTTCCTACACAAAGTAATTCAAAGTGCTTTACCGAATAAGGAATTCAGAGTGTCCCACATGCCAATAATTTTGTAAATTCTTGTTGAAATAACCTCAAAGTTTCACAGAATGTATAGAAACAGTTCAAGATTTTATATTTTATGTTCCATTTTTGTTCTGTTTTCAGGTTAAGCCGTTCACTCCCAAACAGAAGTCATTTTGCGTCTTGGAATCTGCTCACACACACAGTCACCCAAGACTGTGCAGCCTTCAGTGCAAAATTTGGAAAAACTTCACCAACTGGCAAACAAATTTGAACTTGGTAGCAAAATTTAAAAAGGAAGGCGGCTTCTGCTGGGCTAAAGGTTCTGTTAGACCAACATCGACATTAGAAGAGAAGTGAACGGGAGTGTACGGCTCAACCTGAAAACAGAACAAAAATAAAACATTAAATATAAAATCTTGATCTGTTTCTGTACATTCTGTGAAAATTTGAGGTTATTTCAACAAGAACTGCCAAAATTATTGACCTGCGAAATGATGTCAGTTTTTTGGGACACCCTGTGTAATAAAATCACAAAACAAACAAATGAAAACATGAATAATCATCATAAAATTAAAAAGAGAGAGAGACATTAAATGAGAAGAGTCCAGAATGAAAACCTTTCAATCATTTGCACAGCTAAACAGAACTGTTCTGAGCGTGAATTTAAACAGAGTCAAAGTAGAGTCTGTATCACATGTTCAGACTGTTCCAGGTTTTAGCTGCATGAACCTGAAACTCTGACTCTCCATGTTTAGTCCTGAGTCTGGGCAGAGGAAGAGGCCGGTCCCTGAGGCCCTCAGAGTGTGAGATGGTTCATATTAGGGGGGTGCATTTCCTCGAGTCTGACGATACGATACAGGTCAGGATACGCATGTCACGATTTCGATATATCACAGTATATCCCAATACTAAAACAATAGATGATATATTGAAATTTATCAATAATTACTTCGAATAATATGGTCAAATACAGCTTCACGAATACCAAATTGTATGAAATGTAATTTATTACTTTTTTTAAATCATGAGAACAGTGAACGCAACAAATTTGGGTGAAAAATATTTTTAAAAATCGATTCAGATGCATTTTGAATCGATTCAAGAATTATGCAATGAAGTATTTTTTTCTTACACCCCTGGTTCATATGGCACCAACATGTCACAGATGTATTTATTTAGTCTTTATTTCCATAGTTAAAAAACTGCAAACAAAAACATATACATATTAGCCCATAAAGTTCAGTAGAAAGTGTGGAGTTTCTGTCCCAGTGCTTTCTCAGAGCGGAGGTGTGACGGCACGAGCTCATTTCATTCATTCATTTCACTTCCATTCGCCGCTTGAATGTGTACAGTGTGACAGTGTGTGGGGATGGGAGCGTCCACAAACAGATCGCATATTTTGACACACCTCTATTGACTCATTTCAAAAATAATTTCTTGCGGTTTACTCTATCAAACGATTTAGTGACATCAGTAAATATATTGATTGTTGTAATTGTTGCTATGAGTCATTTTAGGCTGTTATCAGGAGCCACAGTGTCTCTGAGTGTAATTATCCTTCTCAGAGCACTCACAGACCATTAATTAATAAGGACTGTTTCTCCATTTGTAATTATATTGTCTCGTCTATTAAGTGGGTGATCTTGTTATGGGCGTCTAGTTTGTTACTGTTAATCCACCTTTTGTAATCACTTTGTATTTTCCACGTACGTTTCTTTAGAGAGTTTATTACTGAGACATTTTGTGATTAGGAGATCCTATTCCCAGAAATTACGAAATTATTATTATCCAAATGTACTGTCAAGACAATCGTTCAAGTTGCCTTAAAATGTTCCGGAATCACAGCTGGAGAATGACGCAGGCTCATGGTTTCTTGGGGTTTTAAAGTCTCCAAAATTACAACATAAAGTGACCAATCATATTTACTGATAAAGGTTCTATATTATTATATATTCCTCCGGGTGCTCCGGTTTCCCCCATCAACCTAAAACATGCCCGCACCCCTATGAACTTACATCAAGGACCATGTTGTCCACCCTCCTGTGGGCTCACCACCTGCAGAGGGGTTCATAGGGGGGGTCAGGTGCTATGAGTATTGGGCAAAATGCCCCCGCGACCCAGCCGGATAAAGCGGGAGAAGATGGATGGATGGATGGTTCTATATTACACAAAATGGACTCTTATGAGCTTGTGACTTATAATGTTGTTACCTCATCAAAAACATACCTAAAGAAAGGAGAGTTAGATTTCTCCCCCTGACTTTAAAACCACAAGTTTTAAACAAGTCTTCATAAAATTGTTTAAGATTAGCTCTCTATAATATACAAATTATACACGTTGTATCTGTAGCACTTTTGTCTTTTCTGCACTATATATATTTTTTGTGTATTTGTAGTTGGCAATTATACTATTTATATCTTGTAGTTTAAAGTGCTTGTCGCTAAAATATATTGAGCCTACATGTCCCATCATCCACCAAGAGACCTACACCTATAGGCAGGGGTGCACATAACTTTTTCAGTGAGTTACTCAGGTGAGTACCAGGAGATGGAGTTTGGTACTCACTCATTATGTAGCGAGGTCTTAAAAAGTGCCATCTTCCTCACTGTCCTCCATGTCGCCCCCACTGTCCTCGGTGTCACTCCCACTGTCCTCTGTTTCGCCCCCACTCTCCACTGCTTCCGCTCCCTGCATGGTAGATGATGAAGATGCTGCAGATGCACCTCTTTGTCTTTGGTTGAGCCTGCGTCGCTGTTCCTCATTCAGTTTATCTCGCCATCTGCTAAGTGGGCGACTGGACAGTTCTTCTCGGCTAGCTTGTTTATTAGCAATGGCTTGCACCACATTCGTATGCTCTTTGCTCTTTTCGTGCTTGTCAAATAAAGGATGGTTGAAATTCTTTGAACCTTTATAAAACGCACCTGTTTTATCTGCTAGGTGTGGATGTGAGCGGCAAAGCTTACACCACCTTTCAGTGCGTTCATCGTTAGCTTCAAGCCACTGCACATCTTGAAGCCACTTTTCCGAAAAAAGTCTTTTCTTCGGCTCTGGCTCCGGTTGGTGTTTCTTTGTAGGCGGGGAAACGCCAAAGAAGCTGCTTAATGTCTGTTGTTTTTTAGACATCTTTGACAGTAGTTGGACTTGGACATGTGTAAGATTGATATGACACGATCGGTCAAGTCAAGTGGGCTACGCAAAGGCGCTCAGTAATTGAAGTGGCATTACGCATTCGTTATTTTTTGCTGCGCATGCGTACCAGCGTACCAGTTATGTGCACCCCTGCCTATAGGCTTTATTCATGCTTACGCATAGAACTTAATAAAAGCTGTAAGATGAATCCAAGATGGCGCCCTATTGTTTTCAATGGACTGTGCTCATTGGCACATGACTGTAAAAAAGATTTTTACTTCCGCATTTACTTCCTTGTTTGCAGCCCAAGACAGTTGGGCTGAAACGCAGTTCTGACCGATCCGAGCACGAGCTGCTAGAGCGGAGCTAGCGTGGGCTCAGAGCGGGGCTAGGCTAACTCTTAACAAAGCTGATTTTTAGGCCCTTCGACAATTAAAAAAAATTAAGTTCATATTGTAAAAATGCGGAAGAATCCCTACAAAATGTGATGTTTATGAAAGGTGTGGATGCCCTGTCAGCCGAACACGGGCAGTTTGATTTCTCAAAAAATGCATTGTGCTTCTATGGGAGAATTTTTCTTGGGCTGTGGGTTAGGGTTAGTACCTCACTTGGCCACAAATCAATCTGCGGTCACAGATAGAGGCGGCGGATCGTGTCCAGTTCTTATTATACATCCATGCACTTATGTCACAAACCAGGAAGACATTTGGAAACGTGATGACAACTTCCAACGGGCTCTGTTCACAGTAGTAACTCTGACAAAATGTGAAAATGTCCCAGTTTTCTTCATCTACATGTCACTGTAGTGTTCCGTCATGTTCAGCTCATCAACATTTCCAACCATACCTCAGTTTTGATCATTTCTCCACTGACGCACAACTGAGCGCACTGGGAACATGTGATTAGAAGAGACGAGGATGCTAAATTCCAGATGATTCCAAACAGCACATATGTTTGCAGTCTTCATTTTACCAACGATCACATTTACTCCAGTGGGTTTTGTCACAGTTGGTCGGCACGTCCAGTGTCGGGAACTACACCGGAAGTCGTTATTGCATGTTTCCAAACGTCTTCCTGGGTTGTGAAGTAACGTGAATAGAGCCTATTACCATATTTTTCAGACTATAAGGCACACATTTTTTGGGTGGTCCTGTGACTTATACTCAAGTGCGACTTATATATTACATTTTTCACACTGACAGTCCATAGACCAAATATATGAATCGTATATATGAATCAAAAATTTAAAAAACAAATCGTTATGCACATTTTCATTTTGGTTTTAGAGACAAATAATAAAGAATAGAGTTGTTGGTTTTTTTTGTTTTCTTATTTTTGGTTCTATATTGAAAAACAAATTAACGAATACATGGTTTCTTCTCTATTCTGTTGGTTTTATTACTATAACTTCTATAACTTGCCTTTCAAGATGAAATGTCAGTTCTTGGTCTCTGATTTTATAAAATAAATTTCCCCAAAAAGTGCGACTTATAGGTGTGACTTATACATGTTTTTTCTTCTTAATTACACATTTTTTTGCTGGTGCGACTTATAGTTAAAAAAAAAAATACGGTACTTTAAATCCGCGTTGTGATGCCATCTGGAGTTTGCCCTGATCAATCCTGAAGTACCAAAATGCGTTGATGTGATTTGAACTTTTATCTTCTATATTGTGTTAAAGACTTTTCATTATTTTGTACTTTTTGAGTGTTTTCAACTCTATACCTGAAGTTGTGTTTTGTTTCATTCACACATATTTGATTAACCCTTTATTATTAGTCTGTCTGCATCTCCAAACCCCAAAATGCTCTGTTCCAACTTGTGATGTCACGAAGCAGTAGTTTTCAAGTAAACAGCTCCTTTTTACCTTTAATTCAGTAGAGAATTTAACGCATCTAAACGAAACTAGTGAAGGTGTGTGGAGACTAAACACAGTGGAGAACTTTTTGTATTATCACAAGGAGGAACAGAGAGTGTTTTCTGTTTGAGAGAAATAAACACGTGCAAATGAAACAAAACACAACTCCGGGTGTGTTTTTGACAAGGAAACAGTTGCTAACCAGTTGCTACACGCTTCTTGTTAACCGGAAGATCTGATAACTGCATCTAAAGCCTGAATTTCAAGTCAATAAAACCGCCTTCAGCTCCTTTACAGTTAAATTTGAATCAATACAGGAGCTCCCGTTAGAAGGTTTAAGTGATTCTTGGGTTCGCAGCGTGGATTTGTCATGTAGAGGAGATGCAACAGAACTAACCATGTGAGGATAATCTATGTTCCAGCTGTTATTCCCCTGACCGACTCCGAACACAAGCTGCTGGCGCTCCATTTCGCCGTTGACCCTGGGAAAGACTGGGAGTGGGGGAGGGACGACAACGATAACGCCAAGCTCGCCAAGTAAGTCCTACAGTCCGTCATACATGAGAAACAGGACACAAGAGAACAGTAAAGTGTACCATATCCTAAAAGCTGCATTGTCTCCATGGAAATTGCCTGAAATGTTCCACAGTATAATAGTCATGAAACGTATCTATCTTATCTTTATTTATGCCATTCTAAGTGTTTTTTACCGCTTACAGGCTTGAAAAAATGCCTTCATATTGTAAGCGGGGGTCACCTCTTCACAGATCTGACCTGTAACCTTGCCAGATGGTTGTCTCCGTGGAGATAAATAAGTGAAATGTCAGACTGTGGAACATTCTAGTAAAGTAAAGTACTGAATTAACTTCTCTATTTAGACAAGCAGTTTTTAGACGGGACCCTCCACCAGAAAAGTTACAAATTGTAGCTTTATCTTCATCTTAAAAGGTGCACTGCAGAACATTTCTAGTGGAGCCTCTGCCACGTGATGTCTGATGAAGCAGGTTACAGGAATACGTTACATTACAGTTCAGATCTGCGGAGTGTCGTCCCAATTCACAAAGTGAATTGTATTTTTAAGCAACGGAAACACGCATATTGAATAAATGCTGCATAGATATGTTTAAAGTCAGGCCAGGGAACAAAGTAAAGCAATCTCCATGGAGACAAGCAGATGGGGGACCCTCCACAAGAAAAGTTGCATAATGCACCTTTAAAGGTCCTGTATATGACAGACTGTATTCTTGTGAGATTTAAGTCATGTCATAATGTTGTTCCCTCCTCAAAAACATACCTGGAGTTTTGTTTCATTCACACATGTTTATTATTAGTTTTTCTACACCAACTCTCAAAATGCTCTGTTCCACCTTGTGATGTCATGTAGTGGTAGCTTTCAAGTGAACAGCTCCTTTTATCTTTAGTCCAGGACTGAGGTTATCCAAATTATTCTAGTTAAGGTGTACAAAATTTAAAAACATAGTTGCCACGTTTACATGAGACTTAATTCTGAATTAAAATAATGTAATTCTGAATAAAAATGTATTTCACTTTTAAAAAGACACTTCATCCCTGATGAAAATGATTATTCAGAATTAAACTTAACTCCGAAGTAAGTGGATGGTTTATTCAGATTTTAAAGCCAAATGAATTTATTCCTGGATCATGTAAACGTTTATTCTTCTTAAAAATAATTCCGGTCGTTCATTCTCGTTGGGTCGTCCTTCTGACACGATCCGGCTCCACCAGTCGTCTCTTCGGACTTTCTTCCACTGCTCTTTGGATTTGTGAGCGGGATGCGGGAGTGGGCTGAGGTGTTGCAGCCGTTGACTCAGTTTGTCTTCTTCCCTCTTCTCCAACACTCTTCCCTTTTCCTCCTCAGCTCACAGACGTAAAGTGTGAAGAGAGAATTCTCCAGATGCTGCTTCATTATCATCGAAACGACTGCGGAAAAAGTTTGGATCATGTTTGTGATGACAGAAAAGCCGGTAGCAGCTGAAGTGTGTGTTTTCTTCCGGTCGATGTAAATACGTTTGTGTCTCTGTCCAATCAGAACCCTTCCCCACCCTTAGACGTTGAGAAGAATTTAATAATTTAATTCCGAACTATTTCATTCAGGACAATTAATTCAGAATTTAAAAAAACATTATGCAGACGTTGCCAGTGAAGCTTCCTGTATTACGACATGACATCACAAGGTGGAACAATGTTGTTGTTTTTTTTCTGTTTTGTGTGAATGAAACAAAACACAACTCCAGGTCTGTTTGTGATGAGGAAATAACATTATAACCTGCATACATGGTCCCTCTCATTCAAAAACACATGTAGGCTCATAGAAACATACTTTTTTACAGACTTTTAAGAGCTTTTATTCGTGTTATAATTGTTTTTTCTTCTTTTATTTAAATTGATTGATGCGCTTTTATCTTCCAACATTCAAAATTCCAAAAACGCATAGTCTTCTTTAAATAACCCCATTGCATTTGGTGATAAATGTTCTAATTTTCTACTTTTACTGTTCTAATTTTCTACTTTTTACTTTTCTGCAGACTGATCCTGTCTCTGGAAGCCAAACTGAACCTGCTGCACAACTACATGAATGTAACGTGGATCCGGATTCCGTCGGAGACCAGGGTGAGTCCGGGTCTCGCTGGGGCCCTGGTCGTCACGGGTCATTCACACACTCCTTCCACATGTGCTTACACTTCAAAGTCATTCTTATGTAACTCATCTGCTTTACGTCTCATTTATTCATTCGAGTTCAATTAGCAGGGGCGGCTCTCCTGGTTTTATCCTTGTACAGGGATCAGTCTTGTCCTTTTGTTCGGAAGAGTCCAGAGAAATAGAGATTAAAAAGAGCACGATAAGTTTATGGATCCATCCTATATTCATTCTCAGGGGTTTATACCAAAATGCAAGGATAGGTTATTGTGTTTTATTGCTGTGGATTTCTTGGCCCACTTTTTTTTGATCATGTAAAATTCGTATGTCTTCCATTATTTTTTATCATATTAAATGATCATAATATTGTTGGTTTAAATTTAATTATTTAAAAGTACTATATTATTTTTTGTTGTCATATTCATTTAGCACAGGGGTGTCAAACTCATTTTGGTCTGGGGGCCGTATACAACCTACTTCGATCCCAAAGGGGCCGGATCCGAAAACTCATGGCATATATACCCTAAAAATAGCAATAAGTCCAAATATTTGTGCAGAGAAACACAAATCTGTTACAGAAATCTTTTTTTATTTTATTTTATTTTACAGAATATTATAATATTATGCTTAGGTTGCTTTCACAGCAGCATCACTAACCTCTTGGCTCTGGGTGAAAACAGACGGCTATTTCTTCAGTCTCAGCAATAATTTGTTTATTTTCTGTCTTATCAATTCTCTGTTCAAATTATTGTATTTTTTGCCGTGTCTCATAGTGGCGTTTAAGATTATATTCCTTGAACACCACACACAGGTTTTCCATTCACCTCCATCAAATAGGAATAGGAATTACTCCATTTTTCTTGAAAATCCTGCACTCAGCTCCATTTTTCTCATTTTTGACATTTTGCTGATAAGGGTGGCACGATCAAGAGTCAAAACGATCATTCTTTGAGAGCGTTTGGAAAGAGGAAAGTCTTCATTTGTGCTGCTCTGGGAGGCGCCGTGCAGAAGCACTGCTATGCTAAGCAACGCAGAAAAAAATCGGAAAAATTAAAATATTAGAATAATAGAAATAATAGATACTCAGCCATACTTTATTAGTATTTAGTAATGTATTAGACAGCATTTGAATTGACTGATTGTATTTTATTTATTCATTTATTCACATAAATTCTCTTGGTGTCCTCCAGGCCCCTCTAGCCCAGCCGGAGTCTCCCACCGCCTCTGCAGGGGAGGACGTCCAGTCTCTGGCCGAGTCCATGGAGTCTGACCGGGAGTCTGTGGGCAGCAACTCCAACATCAACATCAAACCCACCAAAGAGAAGGAGAAACAGCGTAAAGACAAAGAGAAGAGCCGCTCCGACTCTGTGGCCAACAAACTGGGAAGCTTCAGCAAAACACTGGGGATCAAGCTGAAGAAGAACATGGGAGGACTGGGGGGACTGGTGCACGGCAAAATGAACAAATCCAGCTTATCCTCAGGTAAAGGGCTCACAGCATCAGAATTTAGTGTTAAAGCACCCGTTTTACACTGTGTAATTTCTTCATCACAAACAGACCTGGAGTTATGTTTTGTTTCATTCACGCTTTTAACGCACTATTCTTTCTTCTCTCATACTGAAAACGCTCTGTTCCACCTTATGATGTCACAATATATGGAGTTACCAGTTCCTTTGCTTAAATACTTTGTTTTATAGTAGCAACAGCTAATAAACACAGGGAACTACATATCCCATGATTCATTTCAGTGCAGACCCATGAAGAAATCTGTTGCTTTAATTCTTGGGACTATGACAGGAATGATTTGCACCAGAGTCTTCTCAAGGTATTTTAAAAGCAAAAAGTATCCCATCTATTATCAATTAGCCTCTCTAAAGATTTGGATATCGAAATACAGGAAGTGCTTCACCACATTTTTAAACTCCATACACCTTCACTAGAATCATTTGGATAATTTCAGCCCTGGACTTGCCCATCTCTACTGAACTAAAGGTAAAAAGTAGCTAGATTCTAACTTGAAAACTAGAGGGTTCCTCAAACGTGTGAATGAAACAAAACACAACTTCAGGTCTGTTTTTGAGAAGAACACTACATTAGAGCATGTCTTAAAGCTCAGAACATAGAAACACTAAACCTGTGGTTCTTAACCTTGTTGGACGTGCTGAACCCCACTAGTTTCATCTGCACATTCACTGAACCCTTCTTAATTGGAAAAATAAAATATGTTTTTTTCAAATTCAAAACATAGGTATATATATTTTATTGGTGCACACATGTGAATCCATATTGCACATATTTGTCCGACCACTTTCTTTTTTTGCTTGACATAGTTAGTATGAAGGAAAAATATTAAGAAAGAAATTACATGACACCATCACGACAAGACAATTGCAAGCACAAAATTTCTTGCAGCCAATAATGGCCAAACGGGGCGTGTCATCACCAATCATATGAGTTGGATGTGTGTCTTGACCCCTGCCGAACCCCTGAGATTGACTCACCGAACCCATGGGGTTTGATCGAACCCAGGTTAAGAACCACTGCACTAAACACTGGGAACTAAACACTAACTTTGCTTTTTTCGCTGCTAAACTGTGTATATGGAGTTATAATATTAACTACTGTTCCTAGTGAATTTTAAGCAACGTCAGTGCAAACTAGGTAAATTGCAGTTTTCTGGTCAAAAACACCTAAATCTAAGCATGTTTACACGGTTTCTTATACCTTCAAACCTGCTCACAATTGTCTTTAGTCCTTCAGGTACTGCCCAGGTTAGCAGCTCTATTTACCTCATTCCGGAAGTTGTCGTGCACGTCGCCATCATCATTCAGTTTATATTGATAGAGCTATTTAGAAGCATTTAAAGATAATAGTGGGAAGGATGGAATAAAGTTAATTTGAAATGTGTTTTCAGGTCACTCCATTCATTTCTCTTCTGATGTTGATGTTGGTCTACCAGATCCTTTAGCCCTGCATAAGCACCTTCCTCTTTACATTTTTGGTACCAAGTCCAAATTTGTTTCCCATTTGGTGAAGTTTTTTCTGAATTTTCCACTGAAGGCTGCACAGTCTTGGTTGACTCCAAGACGCAAAATGACTTCTCTTTGAGAGTGAATGACTCAACCTGAAAACAGAACAAAAATAAAACTTTAAATATAAAATCTTGATCTGTTTCTGTACATTCTGTGAAAATTTGAGGTTATTTCAACAAGAATTGCCAATATTATTGCCTGTGAAATGATGTCAAATTTTTTGGGACACCCTGCATTGTGACCTGAAAAATGTTCACAATTTCTGATTAACCTAATAACCTTGTTCAAACGAAAATAACGATCCGCGCCAAAGAACTACAGTGTGGATCTGTTTTTTCCTTTGTACAATATTTGTCCATTGCAGTTTTTGTCAGATGTGTATGTCTTTATCTACCAGCATAATTAACTTAAAAATGTTGACATCCCCATCCTCAGGTCGCAACGGTGAGAACGGAGCAGAGAAGACGTCCAAGAAAAAGGAGTCCAAGACGAGTAAAGGAAGTAAGGATGAGTCTGGACACTCGGCCAGCTCCACGTCATCGGAAAAGGCCACGAGCCCCTCACCCACGGACCGCCCCTCTAGCTCCTCCCCCACGGACAGACAGGACAGTTCAGGACGGAGCTCCGGGGACAAGAGCCTGGACAACTGGAAGTACAGCACGGACGTCAAGCTAAGTCTCAACATCCTCCGTGCGGCGATGCAAGGAGAACGAAAATTCATTTTTGCCGCGCTCCTCCTCACCAGTCACCGCCATCAGTTTCATGAGGAAATGATCAGCTATTACCTTAGCAACGCCCAAGAACGCTTCAGCCAGGAACAGGAGCAGAAGAGGAAGGAGGCGGAGAGGAAGCCCCCGGTCGCTAACGAAACGGCGAGTAAGAAGGTAGAACATGAGAGTGTCTTCCAGAGGGACAGGTCGGACAGCTCTCCTCCGCAGAGCTGTTCCCCTGTCCTGCCTCATAACGCTTTCACCACGCAACCCGCTATCACGCTAAAGACCCAAAACCAGGGCCGAAACAGTCCGACTCTTTCCTCTCTGACCCCCGTGCCGCCGCTAACCCCGCCCGCTGCGCCCCAACACGCCACGCACCCGACCTTACCCGCCTTACCGTACTCCTCGCCCAGTATCGGTGCTAGAAAACAAGTCCCCATCCCGGTTTCCGCTCATTACAGCCATACCCCGCCCATTCAGAGACACAGCGTCATCCATTTGCAAGATGTCAACCTGCAATCCCCCCTCTTCCATGACGAGCCCTACAAGCCGCCGGTGGGGACGCTGAAAACGTGCGCCACATATCCTCAGCAGAATCGCTCGCTGTCATCCCAAAGCTACAGCCCCGCGCGATTGTCGGGGGTGCGCACTGTTAACGCCATGGAAACGCTCTCGTACGGGCTGTCTCACACGTACACCAATGGGTTCAACGCGGGGGACATACAGGACTGTCTGGAGTTCGCCGACGACGACAACACTTCCCACACCTGGCTCAACCAAGACAAAGGGAAGGGTCGCGGTAACGGGAGTCCCCTGTACGTGTTCCAGCAGCGCCGATGTAAGCGGGAAAACTGCTCCTTCTACGGCAGGCCCGAAACTGACAACTTCTGCTCGTACTGCTACAGAGAGGAGCTGCGACGGAGGGAGAGGGAGAGGCCCGCATAGCCATCAGCCAGTCTTGTAACATGGCCAGCTAGTTTTCGGCATAATTTTCTCTATTATACAAACGCATACAGCTCGATTAAAATCTCGTAATTGAATATTGTAAGCATTTTGTACTGTTTGGACCATAGACTGTATGTATAAATGGACATAGCTTAACCTGCATGAAGTTGGCCCCCCATCAAACGCAAACCTACACAAAAACTATGTCAATTGTTTGTGCTGTTTTGTGCTGCAATAAGTTTCATTTGTGCTTCTTTAGTTTTGGAGAAATGAACGATTCTTTTATAGGTCAAATTGGGGTCAGCCCCTCCAGGAAGCTTAAAAATCCACTAAAACCATACAAAATGGTGTCAATTGTTTGTGCTTAGTTTGTGCTGCAAAAAGTGTTGTTTATGCAGTTCTAGTTCTTAACAGTTTTATTTACGGCCGATGACGTCATCCTGCCCCTCAAAATGTTAAATAACCTCAAAACAGGCAGAAAATTATAGAAAACATTTGTATTCCGTTTGTGCTGTTTTGTGCTATGACAATTTTCATTTGTGCGAGTTTATTTCTAAAATTATTAAATATTATTTCTGCTGTAATTATAGGATGTCATTTCCGCTCAGCTGACGGCGGCAAACTCCGCAAAACTAGTGACGATAAACGATCTCAGGCTGCGGAAAAGTATGTAACAGTTTGCCGCACAAAACAGCACAAACAAAGCATAAACGATTTACATCTTTTTCTGTAGGTTTGCGTGTGATGGGGGGCCAACTTCACGCAGGTCATAGCTTAACTGCTGGCTACCATGTTCCAAACAGGAAGTGAGCATGGATGCACTTCCAGCTCTATCGACTCCCACTGGTTCAAAATGTCAATAGAATACAATCCTCACTCTGTAACCGCTGCTCATTTTGGATTTAAAATGTTCGTATTAACCCGCTCTACTTTATCCTGGTGTTTTTATTTCATCATTTAGTCCATGAATCGATTTCTATTCCCAATATGGAACTCAAATTCACTCCATAACTGCGATCCTCGGGAGCTTCATTTCAACGTCGCACTCCCTTAGTTCACTTCTTTATACAGTCTATGGCATTTATGTTGCTTTTACTCACATTTAAGGAATCCCATGTAGCTCTTAAAGGCGAAGTAACCGACTGTCATGTTTACTGTCATGGAAAACAGAACAAGTACAGAATCTCCTTGGTGGTTATACAAGTACACAGTGACGTACTAGTATTCAGTCATTTCAACCTCATTTTCATACTTGTATTTATTTTAGTAATAAAACATAGTAATTAAATAAGTAATTAATAAAATGAGAATGTTATTTTTAATTTCCATGACACTAAATACAGATTCCCAGACACATTCCGACAATTTTTAACACAGACATTTACATCAATAGTTTGGCGTAATAACACGTTTACTTCGGGCGCTTTGTGGAGTGGATAAGACTGTTTTTAGTGGCAGGCTAACAGGCGCCGTTCAGATCCGCTAGCCTAGCCTTAGTGTCACTTGCAAATATAAAGACTGGATGAATTATTTTAAAAATTCTCCCCACATCGACTACACCCTGGCTCACTAGTAAATGAGGCCTTATGTCCAAAATTCCGGAATGTCCCTAAAAACTATATAAGCAAATCATAGACTGTATATATATCTTCATAGCTAACATGCTAGCTGACACATTCCAAACAGGAAGTGAACGCGAAGTGTCTCCTCTATGGTTGTAGTTCACGTCTACTGAAAAATCGTCTGACCTCTCTGTGTATCTGCTGTTGTCAGACTCGTCATTCTGACCTGAAAATGTTCGTATTAACCCACTCTACGTGATCCTGGGGTTTCACTATTTTATCCCTACATTAAGATATGAACTTTAATAACTGATAAATCTGGTGCCTGCTTTTTATATCCATAGTTATAGAACGGTAGATGTCGCGTTCAGCCCCTTGGGTATGCACTAGTATGACCGCCATCTTGGTACTGGGTTTCTGTGGTCTAAGGTAAAGTTTTTCACAGTATCAGCGAGCGAAGAGGCCGGACTTTTGCGCCGAGCGATGCCTAATATTTCATAGGTACGATTTTATTTTGGAGGCTTATGATATTAAATGTTGTTTTTTGAATCCAGACTGACTGAACCCAGGACTAAACCAGGACTAAATCAGGACGGAACCAGAACCAAACCAGGACTAATCTTGGACTTGAGAGAGAGCCACACTATGCTACTTGGTCTGTGGGAAACCCTGATATGTCGCCCATTGAGGTTCATTCATTTAAAGCAGCGTTACCCTGTACCAAGATGGCGGCTTTGTTGACACTTTCGTCCCAATAGACAGCTGTAGTCCATGCGATATCTACGGCTTTCCTCGAGGTCGTTCCTGATACCGTTAGCAACAGCTCCTTTAGTCCACTTGTATTTTACAGTCTATGCGTGCAACATACATGACGTAATCTATAACCAATGAAAACACATGCTCTACGGTAAAAGGACTGGCTGGCCATGTTACAACTGCCGGACGGGCGCAGGTAACCAGGTGACGAGTGCCGGGCGTGTCAGGACCACATGATGGGAAACGTGTGTGTCAAAAGAGCGCTCGTGTGTGTGTATCCTGTCTCTGTTAGAAACCTTTTTTATTTCACACGGTGGAAGCGGAACATAACACGGTGAGCGACGTTGGCCAAACCTGTGCTCCTCTGTTTTTGTCTCATCCGATTTAGTCTTTTACTTGTTTTAGAGTAAAAGTTAATTGTCTCTTATGTAATCTAACAAATTTGAGAGAAAGTTGTGTATTTTTCATTTTAAAGGACCCATATTACGCTGTTTTCTGATCGATGTTCTAATGTTTCCTCGTCATAAACAGACCTGGAGTTGTGTTTTGTTTCATTCACACGTTTAACCCTGCAGATTCACGCTGAGTTCTTCTCTCAAAAAGAAAACACACTGTTCCCCTTTGTGATGCCATGTGGTAATACAGGACGTGCTCCACTGTGTTTTTAAACTCCACACACCTTCACTAGAAATGGATAATTTCACTGGAATTGCTGATCTCCACTGAACTAAACGTGACTTGAAAACGACCGCTTCATGACATCACAACATGGAACATTTTGAGATTTAGATGAAAAATAACGACTAAACGACTAAAAATAAAGGATTACTCAAACATGAACGTAACAAAACACAACTCCAGGTATATTTTTGAGGAGATAACAACATTAGAACACGGCTTAGAGTCCATTTTGTGTAATATCGGACCTTTAAAGGGATCCGTTCCAATGCAATACCTCTGCTTAGGTCTTCAACATCTCTGTGGAAAATTTGTAGTTGTTTTGCAATCATAAAAATCTCACTGCGAGATTAATATTAGATTAAAGCAATAAATTGGTGGTTTTTGCTACACCCGTCCCAGTTTTTGTCTATGCACCAGTACTGTAACTTCTGTAGGTCGCTCTGTCTTGTAAATTGTCTAAAAATTGTCACAGTGTGATTTTGTAAAACTAAACCTGACGCACGGGATATTGACGTGTAAGCATTATCAATGTTCAATTAGAATGTGTCATATCCACCTCTGCTCTCACGCAGAGCTGCCAGATTATTACAAAATGTCCGCCCTGTGTTTTTGTGGGTCTCTTGTTCCAGTTTCCTCTCTCCATCCAAAGAACGTTTATGGCAATGTGTGAATCTAAACAACGGCCACTGTCCAAGGCATGCTCGTCTATGGCTCAGAGCAGAAGGTTGCGTTCATATTCAGGAATTTTGTTGTTTAAAATGGAGGGCACTGGCTTGTGGCACTGTTTGTTGAAGGCATAATTTAAACTGATTAATGTTTAGATGTCCAATATTCATCTTGTGGCTTTATATCCAGCCAGAAACAAGACAATACTGTAGTATGTGGGTGTTGACGCTTCCAATTTTCTGTAAGATTTCGCTTCGTGTCAATAGATCCAGTGAGTACAGTAGGCTCTATTCACACTTACCGGAAGAAGACATTTGGAAACACGCGGATGATGACTTCTGGTGTAATTATCGACAATGGGCATAAAACTGGAGCTTCGGAAGCAGCAGCGTCTTCACAACCTGCCAAAGCTTTCCATGCTTAAAAGCAGCTGGTTGTAACTGTTGATCTGCCGAACATGACGGAACGGAAGACAAATTATAATACACAAATTAATAGGCAGTTTATAAAAGAAAAAAGGAAAGAATACAATGACATCTAGATGAAGTTGTAGTTCCAGCCAAATCAGAGCTTTCTGGTCAGATTGTGTTAAAACAAAACTTAAATTAGAACTCAGATACAGTGTGACCAGACGTCCTATTTACCGTATTTTTCGGACTGCAAGTCGCACTTTTTTCAGGGTTTGGGTGGTCCTGCAACTTATACTTTACATTTTTCACACTGACAGTCCATAGACCAGATATATGAATCATATATGAATCAAAAATGAAAAAAACATTATTAGTTTTCTTATTTTGGGTTTTATATTGAAAAACAAATTAAGTGAATGATACACGGATTGTTCTTTATTGGGTTGTTTTTATTACTATAACTTCTATAACTTGCCTTTCAAGATGAAATGTTGGTTTTTGGTCTCTGATTTTGTAAAATAAATTTCCCCCAAAGACTTATAGTCCGGTGCGACTTATACATGTTTTTTTCGTCTTCATAATGCATTTTTTGGCTGGCGCGATTTATAATCCAAAAAATACAGTACTCAGGATAGTCTCAGTTTTGACCCTGTGTCCCCTGTTCCTGCAGATTTATCCAAAACCACTTATTTGTCCCAGTTTTATGCAAGAAAAGTCCCTGGTGTCGATATTTTTGACCAATTTGATCCCTGCCAACAGTAAAGAGAGGCAGAAATGATCATTTGTTGAGGTTTATAAAATACAGAAAAGCCGCTTAAAAGTGACTAAACCACAAAGAAAATGTGACTATACTGATTCTCATGTTAGTCGTGAATAAGTCATGAATGAAAAATTTAAAAGTTTCCTTAATTATGGACTGAAAATCTAGTCACCGTAATTACAGTTTAACTTGCGTAAAAGAGCTTCAGACAGAGCAGTGCCTACAGTTAGCACCACACAGCCTGGGAATGTTGATATGGCGTCAGCTGTAAAGTATCAGTAAACCCTCTTTGGAACAGTGAACGTGAGCTGTTTGAATGCTGCTCTGAGCCGTGGCGAGACCCCGTGAGACCCCCGCCCTCCGCTCTGTAGTGTCCCACTGGAGAACACTACGAGCCCCTCACGTAGAATCACTGTCCCCTGTGAGGATGTCTCTTTCTCCTGTAACACACCGATCTGCTGCTCCGAGCGCCTCCAGCCTTTGCGCCCACAGCTCTGTCCAGGCCGAGGCTCACACCGCCACCGCTAACCGTAGACTGTATATATATATAGCTTCATACAGTCTAACAGAGTGTTACTGTGGTTTTAAAGGGTCATGCCAGATAGTACGCTCCGGAGAGACGCTCTGCTGTGATTGGGCATTCAAAGTGATGAAAAGAGTTTTAATTTAGGGTAGGTAATTGGTTCTGTGGTTAAGGTTTGGGAAATAGTTACGGTCAGGGCTTGGTTGGGTTTAGGAACAGTTAAAAGGACAGTTAAACCTTAAATAGCTTTGGGTGATAATGATTACAATATTGAGTTTCTTAATTATCCCCAAGTTGTTAATGTTAAAATTGGTGTTTTCGTTTTAAAGAACTGTCCAATCAGAAAGCAGAATGAGCATCACATGACTCGCTCATTTGGGTTGCCACTTTCATTGTTGAAATCCACTTGGTTTAAACCTATAATGCGTCTCTCTGATCTGAACGGTCACTCTCTAAACCCCAGAACCTGCAGTCCATCCTGAATCAGCGCCAGTGCGTATCGGGAATGAGAAACGCTTGAATAGGCAGTGAAGTGACATCCTGTGAGATTAGAGAAGGTCTGAGTTAAGCCAGGCGTACACCGTGCGACATTTTCGATGGTTTCACTTACAAACTGTACAACTAAATCGCAGGGTTTAAAAGTTCATAGCTCACGAGTCATGTTCTCACACTATACAAACGACTTCAACAGTGCCAAACCTGCACGAGAGGCGACTGAATTTCAGACAGGTTTGATATTCTCGCGACCTACGATTGCCGATCAGGAGCTGGTTGTGAGGTTTTCATCGGTTCTTGTTACCCTATGTATACTACATGAATCACGACACACGATTAAGCCAAAATTCAATGCCAAAAACAGTCGCACAAGTGAAAAATGGCCTCAAAAAGCGCCAAAAATCGCACCGTGTACGCCCGGCTTTAATATGTAAGCAGCAGTAATTTAAAAATCGAAAATTGTCACCTACTATGTTATTAGGTTCTTTTTTCAGACCTGACAGTTTCGAGTTTCGTTGAACAACAGGCCAAAACCTGCATAAATCAGTTAACCTTACACTTCACAGCAACATCACGTGACTGCTCTCAGAAAGACCGCGAGTGAAAACAAACTCTTGGTCTGAAAAAAAGAACCTAATAACATAAATTATCAGAAGACCAAATGGACTTCGTTGGACTTGTCACCTACTCGTCTAATCTCAAATTCCACCATAAAATCTAACATAGACTTAGACAAAGTTTATTGATCCACAAAGGAAATTATTTGGACACAGTCGCTCACACATCACAATAAAATATAACAAAGAGTAAAAAATAAGTAGCAAAATGGATAGAAAGAACAACAAGTAAAATAGAAATAGAAAAATGAAAATCTCAGCTTTAAGAGGTCATAGGAAGATTATATGATGATTGACAGGACATAGGGTTATCTATTACATAAGGGTGAGTTGTACAGTTGTAGGGAGTATTATCTGTTACATAAAGGTAGGTTGTTGTACATCTGTATGGAGTATGGTATGAATGTAGTCCTGTGCAAAATGTAAAACAGCCAAAAATAAAACAGTTTACGCCAGTTCATAGCATCAGATGTTGACGCGTTACCACGGCAACCGGCTGTCACATGGCATCTGTGGCTCCGGAGCGAACTGTCTGGCACCCCCCTTGTGTCGGTGCGTCCTGGCCAAGGCTGTGCACTGCTCCTGGGTTTGCTTCTGTCTCTGTCCCTGTGTGTGCGACAGGACCATGGACTCATGTCAGGACTGTAAGATATCATTTTGTATTCCTTTCAGAGTTTACACTTTAAACGATTAATTTGCACATTAGGTACAAATGTAAATATGAAAAAATAATAGTTTATTGTTACAAACATGCTGTGTCTGAGTCGTTTTTCTGTTTTAAGACAAAGGGACGGGTTGGGTTTATGGTTTTTTGTCTTCATTGAGATGTTATTGCTTGGTCTAGAATGTTCCGCGGTAGAGATTAAACCTATTAAGGGAAACAACTAGAGTCTACATTACAGGTCAGATCTGTGGAGAGGCGCTCCTTTTCACAGAGTGAATTATTGTATTTTTGAGCAACAGAAACACCCCTAATGAATAGGGGTGTAATGATATCCAAATCTCACCATACGATATTGTTACAGTACGATATTTATTGCGATATCGTGGGAAAGCTCACGATATTACGATATTCTACATAATAACGAGACTGACATTATAAAACGCTTTGACCAGTCATTTGGTACAACATTTATTGTCATTAGGGATGGAACAATATCCACATTTCTGCACGATATTTTCACCATATACATCTCACGGTACGATACTTATTGCAAAAGTGTGAATATGCTACTTTTTCCTCTAAAAATGCCTTCATAAGTGTGGTGGATACCTCTGCCACCACTCCAGCGTCAGTATTTTATTAAGTTTATATTTACATTTTCATTTACACCCCATAGTTTAATTTACTTACACCTGTGGGTTACGTTTGTGGGTTTGTAGCACTATTTAGTCTGTTTTGTTAAGTTAGTTTGGTTAATGTTACTTTAATAGTGTTTATTTTCTGTAGTCTAATGATGTGTTTACTTTGGACTTTATTCAATTTAAACTTCTTTTTATATGGTCCCTGACAACAAGACTTAATCCAAAGAATGAAGACGTAAAAGTGCTTAGAACAGTTATTTCTTCATGTCGTCTGCAATGAAACGGAGCAAAGGATCATGGTCTATGTAGTTCCAGCTCTTTTTTAGCTATTTCTGCATCAAAACTATTCATTTAGGCAAAGAGACCTGTGATTCGATATATTGTGATGGTCCACGATATTATTGTGAGACCTTTGACAATACGATATGAATGAATAAATGATAGATAGACGTGTTTAATGTCATACTGTGGGAGACGAGCAGATAACGGACCATACACCATAAACACAATGTACCTTTAAGATTCTGATTTCTATTTTGAGATTTCACCGTTAAAAAAAAAAAAAAGTCTTAACGTAAATGTCAACTTGATTATATTTTAGGTACTGTGTGGCTAAATTGTTCTTCCACCTGTCTAAAATCCAACTTCTGTGTGAATTATACCGACATTTTTAAACTTTGCGGCTGTTTGTACCAACACAGGACTCGTTTAACCTTTGTCAGTGCTTCATCAGGCCATTTTCCCAGTTTATTTTCTGATCTCTGTGCTGATGTAGTTTTCTCGTCACAAGCAGCCCTGGAGTTGTGTTTTGTTTCATTCACACATGTTTAACACACAAACCTTGCAGATTTAGACTGGAAAACACCTTCACTAGAATCATTTGGATCACTTAAGCCCTGGAATTGCCAATCTCTACCGAACAACAGGTAAAACGAGCTGTTCATTTGTTGTAAACTAAAAGCGAAAAAATGCATAGCACACTCAGATGGGCGACGTCTGAAAGCTTTTTTTTTTAACATTTTAAATAACGTTTCCACAAAAAACCTTTGTAAGATCTACAGTATCTCGTTGTAAACTACCACTTCCTGACATCACAAGGTGGAACAGCGCATTTTGAGCTTTGGAGATGTAGACAGACTAATAATAAAGGGTTACACAAACATTTGAGAATGAAACAAAATACAACTCCCGGTCTGTTTTTGAGGAGGTAGCATTACAGCACATTACTATACTGCAACAAAGCTTGGCCAAAATTTAAGATATAAACACTTAAATCTATCAGAAAATGACTTAAACGTAGTTAAATGATCTGTCCATGCAGCAAGATTATTTTACTTGACAAGTTCTCTTAAAATAAACCTTTAGACTAGAATAAAATAAGTTTATGGATGCAAAATTTGACATAAACATACTTAAAACCAGTTTATGATTAGTGCTCATGCCCTGATAAATTCTCAGATGCCAAATTCTAGATAAAATGCTTTAAAATCTGCTAAATTCTAGATCAACATACTTAAAACCCATTCATGATTAGTGTTCATGGCCTGATAATAAATTCAAAGATGCTAAATTCTAGATTGAAGTACTTAAATCAGTCGTACATGACAGTTAGTCCATTCATACTAATCTACAAACAAGTGAAGTGTTGCACGGGAAACTATGGTAAATGAACTGTAGCTTCTTTATTACATTTATTGCCTAAATTTAACATTTTCTGACTAGCTGAGTCATGTAAGAAATATATGTGACCATTTTTAAGATGATACAACCAATTCAGAACTAGTATTGAGCAGATTTTGAGCTAAATCTGGGCCAGATCAGAGAAACGTTCAGTGTAAAAGCTCACGAAGGTAAATTCTGGGTAGTTTAGGGCCTTTGAATGCACACTATCTTCTTCTATAACACACTGAATCCATAGTACTCTCACACACTTACTCATAGTTCACCTACACTTGTGACTGAGCGTCTGCCACCGCCTTCGCCCACAGCACGAGTCAGAGCGTCGTGCCCGTTCTGCCCAGCGAACGGAGGAAGAGGCCGAGAGAAAGAGCCTGCCGAGAGAAAGTCTGTGGGCTGATGAGTGGGATCAGATGTGCCACATATTTGAGTCCCGTGGCCTCCTCTTGTGTCCTCCACCTCCTCCGACGCTCCCATTCTCGGCTCAGGCAGGCGGACGGGAAAACTGCAGAAGTCCCTGTTAAAGCTCCTATATGACACACCGTGGAGCTTTAGTCATGTTATAATAATGTTGTTTCCTCCTCAAAAACAGACCTGGAGTTGCTTTTTGGTTCATTCACAGGTTTGAAACGTCTCCAAAGCTCAAAATGCCACCTTGTGATGTCAAGGAGAGGTATTTTTAACAGCTACCTACGGTTTTCTGGTTTCTATTTCATTTGGATAGAACCTGTTGTAAATATAAATGAGAGTTTTGCCCCAATCAAGAAAAATTTTTGAAAATAACAGGAAGTTCTATCTTAGATTCTGTCCAAAAATCTGACACAATTTACACGCAAGAAACAAATTATTCTGATAACAACTTCAGAGCATCAGAGCAAGGAAATAACAATTATATATATATATAAAGCTCTCAAAAGTCGATTTTGTAGAATAGTTCGATACAGAAAATGTGTGTAGTCTTTACACGAAAAAATTATATAGAAGATATTTGTTTCATCAGATTTTGAATTTTAAATACTGCTGAATTTCTCACTTTGAATTTTTTAACTCTGGAAAAAGATGTTTGGATTATTTTTTTTATTCTGAATTTTATTTTAAATATACTATATATATATATACTTTTTTTCAATATGTGTAAAAAAATTCATCTTTTCAGCACAGATATTTTCATGTCCTCAAATTCAACAGTCAAAATTGCGTGTAAATTTCGCAGCAAAGATCCAAGATGCCAAGGCAGAAGCAATCGATCCTGTGTGAGTGAGGAGGAGAGAGGCTGTTTCCTATTGGCCGTTCTCATCTGTGGACGGGGTTTAGACTTAACAAATAAAAGAGATGAGGTTCTGATGAGACTAATAACCGTACATTGTGCAATATTTTTGATGGTTTCAGCCCCAGCACAAACTGTACGACCAAATCGCAGGGTTTAAAAATTCACAGCTCATGATTTATGTTCTCACACTATAGGAACTACTTCAACAGTGTCAAATCCTCACAAGAGGTGACTGGATTTCAGTCAGGTTTAATATTTTTGTGATCTACGATTCCCGATCGGGAGCTGGTCGTGACGTATTTATCGGCTCTTGTTACCCTGTGTATATGACATGAAGCATGACACATTAAGCCAAATTAAGCCAAAAGTCGATCTCAAAAACAGTTGCATGAGTGAAAAATCTGCTCCAAACAGGCCAAAATTTGCAGTGTACACCTGACCTGATTTGATTGGTCAGAATTAATCTGACCAGTCAAATCACTTCACTGCACCATTTCCTGCTTGTTACTACATTTAGATCGATTGCTTCTGCCTTGGCATCTTGGATTTTTGCTGCAAATTTTTTCACTGTGAATTTCACACTCTGAAATTTGACTTGAGGACTTGAAAATACGTTTAATTATTTTCACTTAAAATGTCATAATTTAAATGAAGTGAGAAATTCAACAGCATATAAAATTCAAAATCTGCTGAAACAAATTATCTTCCATACATAGTTCTAAATGGCATATGGTGAATTAATATAGATTGTATTCTGTTTGTGCTGTATTTATGTCTATTATTTATCACACAAATAATTTTTAACGTGTCAAAAAAATGGCCTCACGATGAGCTGTATCTGCTGTAACACTAATGGGGATCCAATAATACACTAAACTCATCCTGAATCACAGTAGAAGTGAAAGCCCATTGACTTGAAGAAAGGTCAGGACTGAATCATTTCGATGGGACATTTGGCAGATGAAGAACTGAGCCTCCGCAACCTTACTCTCCTCAGAAGCTTCGTCGCAGCTCCGTCCCTCTGCTAAATCTTCACGATGGAGGTTTCAGTCTTGGATCTCCTGACACGGACGTTGGTTTCTCTGATGTCATTTGGATTTGCGTAAGGAAAGCCCTGTCCTTTTTGGGTTCTTTCAGCCCAGTCCATTTGCATGCACGTGTTTTTCCTGGCACACTCTTTTGTTTATGTCTATGTAAACCCTCTGCTGTCCAGGTAAGATCCGCAGAAGTCAATAAACTCTGTGGACACCGTTTCTCAAAGCTAACAGTCCCTTTAATAGTTTATTTATTTAATGAGACAGGGACAGTGCACAATATACATAAACCTTAACTGGAGAGATGCATTGTACCATTATAATCCAGGGTGACCACAATGCAAAAAGGCTTGGACAAAATTTAAGAAATAAACACTCACTCAACAAGTTATCTTAAAATAAACAACCTCTAGACTAGAATGAAGGAGTCTCAGAACTAGCAAGTAGATAATACATCTGAAAACAAGATGAAGAACCTGATGTAAGTTTAGGATCTTGGCCAAATCAGAGAAATTTGCAGTGCAGACGTCCCTATTGACCCAGGACGGTCTCAGCTTTGAACCCTGTGTCCCCTGTCACAGCAGATTTATACAAAACCACTGATTTCTCCCAGTTTTTTACAAGAAATGTCCCAGGTGTCCTACTTTTGACCAGTCTGATCCCTGCCAACAGTAAAACGGAAAACATATCGTCATTTGTTTTTGCTAAAATATGGAAAATCTATCTTAAAAATTACCATGAGGCAAAAAAAGCACCGACAGAAGACGTTAGATTATGGCCCAAACTGAGTGGAGAATGCACAATGTTACACTCTCTTTTCACAGCTTTATTTACACCAACCATCCCAACCCGGGTGTGTCCCTGTTAAAATTCAAATGAATAAAAGTCAAGATGGCCTGTTTGAATGTGTCAAATACACCAGTTTGTGATGTTGTTTTAATAGTTATTATGCCTCAAAATTTGCATTAGCATTAGCAATGAAATACAAACCTCCAACTTTCTAAAAGTAGAACTGTCCGCTGAAGTTTTCATTTTATTCGTGTACTTTTTAACGTGTTGACAGTGACATGCACAACCACTCCATGTTCACTGCATTGTTTGGTCATTTTAACGCGACTCGGCAAAAACCTCATAAAGATACACGGTTGGACAGGACCTAGTGGCAACAGACCTTTTTCACAATGGTCGAAAATGCCCTGCTGTAGGTCTGCAGAACTTTCTATGGCAAAATATCATTTGAAACGTCCATCCATCCATCCATATTCTTCCACTTGATCTGTCTGGGTCGTGGGGGAAGCAGTTCACCGCCCAGTCCACAGTGCATCTGATCCCTATGAACCCCTCTGAGACTGGTGAGCCCACGGTGAGGGGACCCACGTTGTCCTTTCAGGCTGAGTCATGATCCTTCAGTTCAGTTCATAGGGGTGCTGCATGTTTTGAAATGATGAGGGACACCAGAGAGCCCGGGGGAGTAAGAAGTAAAATTAAAAATTGATTTCATGATGTAGATATTGGTATAGATGGATTTGTGCAGTTCTAATGCTGGTCGTTCGCTTTTAAGCTTTCGTCTTTCTTACCTTTCTTACCTTCCTTCCCTATTTAGCATTTTGTCCAAGTTTTATACAAGAAATGTCCCAGCCTCCAGGTGTTCCTATTCTTGACCAATCTAATTCCTACCAACAGTAAAGAGAGGCATACATTGCCACTTGTTTAGGTAAAATACAGAATCGCTGCTTTAAAATGACCAAAACACAAAGAAAATGTGACTATACCGACAAATGGACCGAGTACAGAACAATTTTTCTTAATTATGCACTTGTTTCACAATTTAATTATTACCAACCAACCCAAAACAAGGGTGTCCTACTTTATGACTCTGGTCACCCTGCCCTATACCCTCACTCCCTACATAGGCCCACACTCTTTAGCCCCGGACACATAGTTCACTACATTCAGGTTGTGTAACTCGTCTGGGAGAAAGAAAGTCCAAACACAGATAAAAACTTGATTTCTGTCAGAAATAATGATCAGATCAGACTGGCACATGAGTGTTAATGGACTAAAAATAATCAGATGAGTATTTGTGATGCTGGATTTCACGTAAACAGACAACAAATGTGGAAATTATCGCCATTTTAACAGCTGAAGCTAAGGTAAGCAACTCACGCAAGCATCAGAACAGTTTATTTAAGAGAGTTTTATTCAGGATCAGAGCCATAAACCAGCGCTTTTATCTGCTTCAGTCCTGTTGTGTCCAGTCAAAAACCTGTTGCTGTACGCTGTTTTATCCTGACCCTCCCAGTGCATTGTGGTCTATATTGCCCGCTCTAGTGACCAACGATGCCCACTAATTTTCAAGGTGCACTGAGGGAAATTTCGAAAGCACTACTTTTTCCTAGACATTCGGACACCCCTAAAAATGGTGTGATAGTGTAGTAGTAGTGAAGTATAGATTAGTGTGGACATTTGGACACAGCCTGGGAAAGATATTGTAATTTTTGCAGTAAAACTTTAAATATAATGATTTTAACTGTGTTTTAGTAAAAGGAATGGTCTTTGGCACTTTAAACTCTGCTGTACTATGAATACGACCTGAAATAAGAGTTTGATTCTCTGTTTAAGTGATTTCATAGTTTTTGTCACAGCTGTTTTCAGAATGTGACCCTTCCCTCTGCTTTTCTTATGTTTTATGTTTTATGTAACCAGGAAAGTCCCACGAAAATCCTCGATCTCTTATTACAGTGGAGTGGCCTCAGTAGAAAAACCCAGAGAACCCAATGGACACAGACACAGGAAGAACATGCAAACTCAACACAGACTCAACACAGACCTGCATTGTAAAGAGCTTTTTTTAGCCTCTCGGTTTTTTGGATATGGTAGTAAGTAAGTCAAATATAATCTGTCATGTTGATTTTGGGGGAAAAAAAACTTTCCTGGCTCAAAGTGAAGCCCCCCAGAACCCCCCACTTTCCCCTCCAGAGCCCCGCCCAGTGACCTGCAGCTGTAAATATTTGCACAGTGCACCCAGGGAACAGGATGGACCTGTCAGGAGCAAAATAGTGAATTCTGAATGGGTTCAATAATGGAGCATTCTGTGAGCAGTGACCTCACTGTGCTGTTTCGAGCAAAAGGAAACGGCCCTTCCCCTTTTTCTATGAAAAGTGTATGTATGGGCTGTTATGTGTGCAGGCTGAATTATAAATCTACAATAATCACCACATTTATAATGACTAAAGTAGGCATTTAGTACAGTACAGTTTTCTTTTATAAAAATGGCACAGTTAAGACCTTGCCTGGATACTTTGTGTACTGCCCTGAAAATTTAAATGCAATATTCTGTTGCAATATTCTAACAAAAATTCCATTTGATATAAATAAGCACTTCATTTATCTTTTTTTTTTCTTCTCAAGGGTTTATGGGAAGAGCGCATCGGTTTGTTGTTGTTGTGAAGAGGTAGAAAAACAAAAAAATGCTTGTAAAAAATGAATCGAATTCCAAAAATAAAAGTCGCCCAAAGCTAAGATGAACGCGAATTGTGTTGTTCATTTCGGGGGTGCAACATTTGCAGTGACATCGCGCTGGGGTTTTTGTTCTGCTGGTATCCCTGTTGGCGGAAAGTTCAGCAATTACCGTGGTGACACAATGCATACATTTAGCAAACATGGCCTAGTTTTGAGATCGTCTGAAGCTGAAGAAAAAATGCAAAACGGATTTAAAGAGCACATTTTCAGGAGAATGTAATCAGTGTTCGTGGTCCTGTTTTGGAGTTTGATTTCCAACACTGTGGCCGTAATTCTATGTGTGAGAAACATATTTAACAGCACGAATCAGCTCACCTATTGTTCCAACTTAATCAGTTCTTTCTGATCAGATTGTGTTCAAATAAAGCTCAAATTAAGTTTAACTTCAGTATCACATCTTCAGACACAGCAGTGCTTTTAGTTAACTTCACTCCCTCAAGGAATGTTGATGACATCAGCTAAAAAGTATCAGGAGGTTACATCTTTAATTTCTGAAATGCATGTGAATTAAAAGTTGGAGCAAATAGTCACATTTTTATGCAGGGTTCAAAGTGCTTTTCAACAAGGACCCAGTGACCCATTCACACAGAGACTGGGGGCATTTGGGGTTCAGTGTCTTGCCCAAGGACACAGAAGCAGCATTCATCTGTGGGAGCTGGAACCTTTGTGGATCTGACTGCTCAACCAACGATGTTTATGTTGAGAGCTGGATTCAAATCACCAACCTTCAGATCAGTGGACAAACGCTCTACCACAGGAGTCTCTAACCTGTAGCGCTCCACACTTCCAAGAAGCTCACCAAGGGATTTCTGAATTATATGTACTGTGCTCAGTAACTAAAATTAAGATTAATTACCAGTGTAAATGTGTCAGCTTAAACGATTTTTAAAAGTGGGACAAAATGCCACAGACACAGACTGCAGCGGGATACATCTGGGTAAAACAGGCTGTAAAGCGCAGTCACATCAGCTGTTTCCTGTCTACAGAAAAAACACGCTCTGAGACTCTTAAGTGTTCAAAGATCAGAGCTCTGCACTTCTAGTTTAGATACAAGTCAAAACTGTGTTATTAATTGTGAAATGTGATGCAATACTTCAGATACAGGATTTTTAAAGCATAAAAGATTGGAGATAAAGTCCACAGGAAAAAGAGTTAGTATCGCTAATCTGCAGCTTTATGCTCTTTGAACATAAACAAACACATGCGAGGAACAACTTTCTGTGCGGTTTTGTGGACTGGATGTCATTATTTGCGGAGGACAATTTCTATGGATAATGTGGATGAGATGCTGCACTTTAAATTACTACTTTATGGGAGGTGAGTGATAGTCTTTATTTCGCTATATCCAGAGTTTGTATGTTGCGTCTGTGTCCGTCACTCCTCTGCCCCTGATGCTCTGTTTTATCGGCTGTTACTGTAGCATTGCTGATGTTTGGTGGTTACGATCTGACACTGACACCACACACGAGGAGCGCAGCAGCTTCAAAAAATAAATAGCAAAAAAATAAATAAATGGCAAAGGAGAAATTCAATTTGTCAACTGAACAAACATTCATTTAGGTCAAAAATCTGTTACTTCTTAAGTTGAAGACTGAAGAAACAGCAGAAGAGCGATGAAGAAGCTTGGATGAGCTGCAGAACGTTTTCGATCTAAATAAACATTTGTCCAGTTGACAAATTGAATTTCTCCTTTGCCATGGATTCTACCTGGACGACTTTTCCCTGGATTCTACACAAACACTAATAAATGGATAATGCTTTATATTTAATAGGCATCTAACTGTGCCCCGTCTAAAGCCTGCCATAACTCTTCTACTTTTTCTGTTTCTTGCGACCGCTAAAATGAGTAGCTCTCTGGCATTTTGGTTTCAGGTAACTCTCCAGAGGAAAAAGGTTGGAGACGCCTGTTCTACCAGCTGAGCCACTGCCGTTCATGTTTACCCTGTTTTTGTTTTATATAGAAAAAAAGACCAAACACGAAGATCCTCCACTTATTTTATGAATTTATTTACAAATGTAAACTTCACTATTTCATGCATACAAGTTATGACAACATACATTTTTCAACAATCTGTTATTTTTATAGTTGCATAGGACATTTTCACCATATATATCGTCTAACATGTAAAAAATAATGCCATAGAAAGGTACAGCAGAGCAGCTCGACCAGCACAAAGCCTGTACATGTGAGAAACCGGCTCTGTACAACTGTAATACTTTGTAGTAGTGGTGATTTTGGCTTGAAACTGGAAAAAAGTTCTTGACACCTGAAGATTAGTGAGGTCCGAGGATGTACTGGCCGCAGCTGAGTGGAGTATTTACACTGGTGGGTTTGATGGTGCAGACAGCAGCACCATGGTCATACACAGGCAACTAATGGTGATGGGCAGAGACAGAGGTACACAGCAGAACACTGAGGTACACACGGACCGCTACGAGCCAAAGCTGCTGTATCCCTTGGAGATAGAAACGCGAGGGTGGCCACTGTGAAATAGGATACAGTAAGTGGAGAAAATGAGGCGAATTCGACCGGAAGTGACGCCAAATTCAAAGAAATGTAAAGAAGTTCAAATGACTTCAACTTCAGAATTTGATATGAGTTGTTTTGAGTTTAAATACAGGTATAAATTTGGTTTTCTTCACAAAAAAAAAAAAAGAATTTGCAATTTATTATGCAAAATGGACTCTTATGAGCTTTAAGCCATGTTATAATGTTGCCTCCTCACACATGTTTGAATAAACCTTTATTATTACATCGGTTTACATCCACCTTATGATGTCATGAAGTGATAGTTTTCAATAGGGCGGTCCAAGAATTTTTTTAGATTCTCTAGATTAGAACCCTGCATTTGGTTCCATATCTGGCTAAAATATTTCAGCCTAAATTTTATGCAAATTCATTTTTAGAGGTTGCTCAAGAAAATTGCCTTATACTATAACATAGCGAACCAAATAAATAAGGAGTATTTGGATAATTTGACATTTCATTCTACAAACACAAACTGAATCTTGCATTAAAATGACTTAGAAAGTCCATAAAATTTTCTTATAAAGTCCATAAAAACACAAAATTTGTAATTTTGTGAGCAACCTCTAAAACATCTCATTTTTCTTCCAAATTTCATTTCCAGGCCTAATATTATCCAAATGATTCTAGTTTTGAAGGTGCATGGAGTTTAAAAACACAGTGGAGCACTTCCTGTATTACCACATGACATCACAAAGTGGAACAGAGCGTTTTCAGTTTGAGAAGAGAAGAACTCCGCCTAAATCTGCAGGGTTTGTTAATATAAATATGCAGGTCTGTTTGTGATGAGGAAACAACATTAGAACAAATCATAAAATAGCGTAATTTATTTATCTCTAAGTAAATTCCGTAGTTTTCGCCATGGCAACAGTGAAAAGAGGAGATTTCACAGTGGCCACCCTATTTTAAAGTATATTTATTTGCTGCACTAAAGGAAGGAACACTCCAGAAAGCTTTGTACAATAAGAGCACACAGAGATAGGAGCGGACCTACCTAAACACACTCACTTTCATTACACTGGGTTTGTTCTTTGTAGAAAAAGGTCCATAACAAGAACACATCTGCATTCTGAGACATTCAACGTTCCCTTCAAACCTTTGGTAACATCATTTGGAATTGGAGCTTTAAAGATATGAAGCTCCTCTCATTCAAAATCATTCTTTATCACCAACCATAGACTGTATAAAGAAGCGGACTGAGGGAGTGTGACGTCACCCGCAGCGTCCAGCTCCAGTCAAACCAAGCTCGCCGAGGCCATTGGTTATACACAGGGTGAATTTGGAATTGGTTTACGGATAAAATAGCGAAATAAAAACACCAGGTTGACGCAAATATTATCATGTGTTGTGTAACTTTTCTTGTGGAGGGTCCGTCAGATGCTGTTTTCCAGGTGATGTTATTGCTTTGTCTTATGGACCAAGTTACAGGATAGATCTGTGGAGAGGGAACCCTAGGGAGACCAGATTTTCACGATTCTAAACTGGGACACACCCGTGTTGGGTTGGTTGCTATAAATAAAATTGTAAAAATAGCGTCATGATTTCAGGGACTTCTGACGCTGAATTTTGCTGCTTTATGGTAATTCACAAACACAATTTTCTGTATTTTGGCAAAGCAAATGACAATTTATGCTCCTCTTCACTGCCGAAGAGGATCAGATTAGTCACAAATTGGGACAGTCCTGTTTTAGTTCTGGTTTAGTCTTAGTTTAGTCCTGGTTTAGATCAAACTGGTCAAAAATAGGGACATTTCTTGTATAAAACTGGGACAAATCACTGGTTTTGGATAAATCTGCTGGGACAAGGGACACATGGCTCAAAACTCGGACTGTCTCGGGTAAATAGGAACATCTGGTCACCCTAGGCAACCCCCACTCGCACTATTTTTGAGCTCTAAAACCGTCTGTAATTGAATAAATATAAGGCAGAGCTGTTGAATGTCATACCGTGGAAAATTCCAGGGCAACGGCATATCCATAGAAACAAATAGGTGACGGACCGCCAACCAAAAAGTCACAGTGCATCTTTTAAGGCCAAAATGATGAGCCTGGGAGCAGCGTTTATGGAGAAAGGTGCCACGATTTTTCAATACAAAGTGAACTGGAGTAAGATTTGATGGAGCTGGAAGTGCGCCCCTGCTCACTTCCTGTTTGGAACGTGGCGGCCAGCGGGGTTGACGATGTCCATTCATATATACAGTCTATGTCGTCCATTCAAGCGGGTGCTGAAGCAAGCATTTTCGCTGGTCATTTTCTATTGGCTTAAACTGCGCACTACAGACACAAGGAGAGACTGGTCCATAGGAAGCGTGGACATCAAGAGGGTACCATGTACACAACTTTCTACAAAACCTCACTGTACGACAATAGCACTATTTCTGACCAACGCGATGGAAGCAGCACATCGAGAGCAGAGAGATCTTCTGTCCTTTGGAATGGTGGGCGGTTCTTTGTGGAGTCATACGTAGCTTGGTATGTTACGGCACAAATGAAAGAAAACAAAAACACACAGTCCATAAGCAAACCAGATGTGTGCTGGGAATCCACACGTGAAAAAGCGCAGCAGTCCCATACCTGTACAACGTAACATGCTCTAGAAAACTGTACAGGTTAAAGGTCCTAGGTCACCTCAGGATCAGGTGGGTACTGTGTGAGTTTGGCACACACCAGCGACACGCCTGTAGGACTCAGCACACGGGCGTCTATGGGTTCATCTGGCTTTCCTATCGCAACTGGGTTAGTTCTACAAAATCATCTAATCAACTATTCTTTACAATTAGCAAAATGTCGACTTATTTACACTTCTGTGATTAGCTGGTCGCACTGGAAAAGACTGTTATTGTTGGGTGAACATGTAAAAGTCTGACATCCTCAAAAAGAACTCTCCACGATAGAAAATGGAGTCCTGAGATTTCCTGCAGGACGTGACGTGGCCAGAGCTACGATCCAGACATGAACGCTACATCATGGTTTAAAGAACATAAAACATCTGATTATTAGAGGTATGATGCAATCAAAATTACACATCAATGAATCAAACCAAGAGCAAATAATAAATGCTTAAAACTGCACATTTCATTCATGAGGTTATGATTCAACTCTTAATGATTAACATAAATAATGAAGATATTTGTGGCAGGAGCAGTGTCTCCAGAAAAGCCCAAGGCCTGACAGGTGAGGCCTGACATCAGAGACTGTACAGGTGAGGCCTCAGGGGGCCACGGGGCAAAGGGAAATCCAGACTGTCTGGAGACAAGTGAGAATGAGACTGGACAGACAGGATGGACACAGGCTAAAGAGCAGAGAGTGGACAGAGTCTGAATGGTTCAAGTAGCTGTGGTGCAGTGGGTCCAGGTCAGACTGGTCTGTGGGCATAGACTGTCTACAGTCTGTACACTGTGGACTGTGTACAGTCTATGGGCATAAATGAAGATCTAAGTGGGTGGAGGTGGCGATGCCACTGTCCTGCAGTGGGCACCCTCACCCTCCTGTGTGGGTAAAGCCATGTGCACTTTGACCCTGAGCTAACTGTGCCATACCAACTAACAATGATTACACCTACTCCAGGAAACTACTGCCATTAAACAAAGGCAGAAACTAAGAGATGTGTCCAACAGGCTGCACAGCAGCTCGTGAAGGATCTAAAGTCTTACAGACATGCAACTGTGTAACTGTGTAACTGTGTAGATGTGTGCGCCTCTCTCCACCGGGAGGGCGCTGTAGCATTCAGAGTGTCATCCTGTGAACAGGAAACTGTGTAGTGAGGACTTGGCTCTATGGCAAACCACTGCACTGGGTCTAAAAGGGGCTGATTCTTCCACAAAGAGAGATGCTGTGGAGGAGCAGGGAGCACAAGGCGCACCATTCATGTAGCTCCACCTGCTCACCTCCTCCCAGCCCTGCTATTCACTAACTATTTGATATGCATTAAAGCAGAACTGTGGAACTGAGGGACGGAGCACACGCCTGACTCTACGGTCAGATCTAACCACATGAAGAAGAGCATCGGAGCATACTCCCAATGCATTCTGGGAAACACAGGCCCAGCTCTGAGAAGGGGCTGCATCAGTTTGGATAGTAGAGTCAGTTTGTGTGTGTTTGCCTCTGGCTTTAGTCTGACCCATCGAGGCGTGTGGAGACAGAGGTTCACAGGGGGACTGGGCTGCATATGTTCTTAGCTTCATGCGCTGGTACCACAGTGGGAGCCCTGATGGAAGAGGCAGGTCTAAAGCAGCTGTGAGTGCACTCTGCTAACAGAGCTGACGTGTGGAGCTACATTATCCTTGGCCATGTGAAATCTGACGCCTGTAAGAGTCGGTACGTCCCCCTCAGACTGTTAGCTTTGTCTAGGTAGTACTCCTGTGCACGCACCGCTCTCAGCCTGCACTTGAGGCTGAATCAACCCACTAATTACAGGCCTTTTTCCACAGGCAGCTCTCTTAGCGTTAGCTCAGAGTAAAGGGGGGCCACTCCTCTGCTGCTCTGGCTCTGATAAAGCCCCTTTATCACAGGCCCTGTCCTGCAGGTCCACAGTAGATACATGTATGTTCTACTCCACAATGGTGTTTCTATGTGTGAAAGACGCAGTGCGGCTCACACTCCCAGTCCAGTCTTTGGTTAAGTTTCCTATGTGCTTCAAACTTGTTTCTCATGTTTGTGTTTCTGTACAGTATGAGCTGTGGTTTATGGCTGAAGCACAGACAGCTGCTTTAAACCTGTCATCCCCATAAAGTGAACATTTCAGGCCTCTTTAAAGGAGCGGCTCGGAAGAGTATGTGGAAAATATAAGAGTTACAGACAAAACAGAAAAGGGACTTGGACACTGGACGTGATGTGTTTGAGACTGAACCACAGAATCATGTGGATAAGTGTAAGGCTGTGGGGGCAGGAGGGGCTGTGGGGGCAGGAGGGGCTGTGGGGGCTGGAGGGGTGATTCTGAATGGGTATTTCTGGAGGGGGGATTCTAGAGGGGTGATTCTTTCAAGCTAAAGGCCTTCCCTGAGTGGGGCGACGTCTCCGTCGACTGTAAAGTGATCAGTCTATTGTGCAGTCACTGTGAGAAATGAACACGTGTGTTTTACAAAACTGTCAATCCTGAGGTGTGTGCGCCCCTCCTCAAATCAACACCATGAAAAATGAGACGATTCTTCTGGGTGTCTGTGCTTCATATGTACACCTCTCACTGTGATCAGAACCCACAGGGCTACAGAGGACACAGGTCTGACTTCCACTGCAGGGCACGGGCACATGTGCATGGTCCTACCATACCAGGGGACACATTATGGTCCAAATGAAAAACTGGGTTCACCCTTTTAGGGCCAAATCATTGTCTTTACGTCAGAGAATCCCTACACCACTGTAACTGTACGCAGACTTTTTATTATATCATATATTTTATATATTCCATTTGATGGTGCTCCTCTCTTTAAGACTTATCATGTGTGATCTAACTGACAAATAGAACTCAGTTCCACCTTTTCCAAAGGATCAGAGGAGCTAAAGCTGAGCTGTCATTCTCTAGCGCTTTAGAATGCTGTCCGTACAGAACAGTGTAAATGGTGTTAGCTGAAAGACAAATGCCTTCTTTAGACATGTGCCCTCTTTAGACTTGTGCCCTCTTTAGACTTGTGCCCTCTTTAGACTTGTGCCCTCTTTAGACACCACAGGGTCAGTGCACTACATAAGCAGTATGTACAGAATGGGACACCTCAAGTGCAGGAATAGCAAGGGGTGAGTCCTGTGCAACTCAAGTCTGATGAAGGAGCGGCCTCGTCCGGAGGCAGAAAGTGCGAGAGTTTAAGGCGAGCTGGCAGGGCTGTGGGCAGGGCTGATGGTAGGGCTGTGGGCGGGGCTGAGGGCGGGGCTGGAGGCGTCGGAGCGGCTGTAGTCGCTGACAGAGCTGGGTCTGTTGTTGTGGTTGCGTTTGAGCATGGCGGGGTGGAAGTCAGAGTGGCGGCGGGCGTGTTTCATCAGGTGGTCACTGCGCATGAACCTCTTATCACACAGGGGGCAGCCAAACTTCTTCTCGCCCGTGTGGGTGCGGTAGTGCCGC
The DNA here is from genome assembly GCA_030686955.1 of Odontamblyopus rebecca. Classification (NCBI taxonomy): domain Eukaryota; kingdom Metazoa; phylum Chordata; class Actinopteri; order Gobiiformes; family Gobiidae; genus Odontamblyopus; species Odontamblyopus rebecca. Next base: position 10,601,947 of record CM060659.1, on the reverse strand, counting down.
GCCAGCTCATCGGAGCGGGCAAACTTCTTACTGCAGTCTGTCCAGGTGCAGGGGAAGGGCCTCTCACCTGAAACATACAAACACAAGTTCACTGAATGAGCCAAGTTTATTACCACATCAGGCCTGTCATTATATCGACTCATTGTTCAATAAGTCATGGTCATTTTATGGCTCTTTTTCTTTCACCAAATGAGCAACTTATTTTTCTCTGCTCCAGTAAGATTTCACCTGTGGAGGATTGGATCAATGACTTCTACGGCGTAAGTGGAAGTGGATGAAGTGAGTGTGAGTTTCAGCTCCAGTCAAATGAAGCTCATCGAGGTTCACAGTTATAGCGGCGAAACTGAAGCAGAGTTTGTAATTCCAACCACAAGTATCATAGCATCCAAAGAGCCAATGAGTGACGCTGCTGAAGGTAACGCCCCTCCCCGCCCGCACCGCTGGTTTAGCAGTAAACAACACATATACTGCATAGACTGTATACAAAGACATATAGCATAGATATATATAGTCTATGCTAATTATTTATTTATTGCAATTCAGATTTCAATTTGATATTTACAGATTGGAAAGTTTTTGGATAATCCTGCTTTAGGATTTTTGATGTAATTTCAGTCTCAGTTGTCACCCATGTTTTCCTCAACAATATATCACACTATATCACAGAATGCGCTAACGTGACAGTGCTGCATTAGGTTTATGACTCTTTTGTTTGCGTTGGCTCCGGGCGTTGTTAATAATGCACAAATGGCTGTCATCTGAGCATATACATCATGTCTGGTGCGTTCTGTGTGCGTCTTTTTAACTTGCCTCATTTGGTTTTGAGTATTGGTTGTGTTTCCTCTTTACGGGAAGGTGCAGCGCGAACAAAGACCACAGTTACCATAGCAACACTCGATTACTGTAACGTTACCAAATGTGGCTCATGGTTAACTCGACCGAGGGTTTGGAGTTAAGTGAAGCCCTGAAGAAAAGTACACCAGGTTACACCCCTTTTTTTACGACTCTTATCACATTTCATGACTTTGCTCTGGCTATTTGAGAATCATGAGAGTAATAATGACAAACTCAACACTGAACACTAACCTTTCTTTGGATAGGACAGAATGTGTAAATGTAAGTACGAAAACACCTGTGAATGAAACAGATCACAACTCCAGGTGTGTTTTTGAGGAGGGAACAACATTAAAACATGGAGTAAAGCACAAGAGTCAAAATTATTTTCCCAAATACATTTTTACTCTTCCTTGGAGTCATTTCTTGGACCACTACTTTTCACTTCTACTTGAGTAATACTATTCTGAAGTAACATTACTGATATTTAAAACTTTTGGCTACTATTCTTGGCCACAGCCCTGTCGATTTGAGCTACATAACACTACTGCACAGTGTAAATTTCGTTGATTTGAGCTTCCAAGGCAGAAGTGGAATAACAAGTAATATTTTAAAAGTGTATTGGTTTTATTATATTGTTTAACCAGTTAAGCATGTAAGCAGTGACATTTGCATGTTGGATTTGCAGCAGAATAACTACGTTAGATGACTGAATAGTTTGGATTTAATATTTGATTTTATCATTTTCATTACATCATATTGTATTTTGTTTCCATGTGTAGAAAACATTGTAACTTTATTTAGAAAGGCGGTGTATAAATAAATCACTATATTATAATAGGAATTTCACTTTATTGGATCTATACGACTGTAAACAGAAAAACGTAAGGTCACTTTTTTCAAAGGGCGACGCGAATCAATAGACGTCACTGTCGATTTAGGCTGCAGGTCACACATTTCGACAGAACGCCGCCTCTGTGTAAGCGCTACTACCACCAAAACAACAACATGACGGCATTTTCACACTAATCCCCACCAGCCTCACGTGAATGAAGCAGCCCCGCAGAAGAACAGTCTCATTATCTGTTTACGAGGGTGAGTCACGGTGTTCACACGTGCACAAAGCTCTGAGACATGTCGGTGTCCAGGCCAGTCCGACGAGCCTGAGCTGTCTACGCACGAGGACCTGAGGCTGCGACACAACAAGGAAAACTCCCAAACTGCAATCACTTTACCTGTTTATCTACATTATTATCTGGAAAATAATTGTAATTTATTCATATTTTGACTTGAGTATCTTTAGACAAGTCTTAAAGATCCTATATTATGCAAATTTGACTCTTGTGAGCTTTAAGTCATGTTAAAATGTTGTTACCTCCTCAAAACCAGACGTGGAGTTGTGTTTTGTTTCATTCATATGTTATGTAATCCTTTATTATTAATTATATCTCCAAAGCTTAAAATCCCCTATTCCACCTTGTGATGTCATGGATCGGTAGTTTTAAAGTCAACAGCCTCCTTTTGTTTGTTTTGTGTAGAAGAGATTAGCCGTTCAAGGTCTAGTGAAGATGTATAGAGTTTAAAAACACAGTGTTGAACGAACGTCTGTATTCATCATGACATCACAAGGTGGAGCGAGGTGGAGTGTTTTCAGTTTCAGAGAAAACCTCAGCGTAAATATGCAGGGTTTGTGTGTTAAACATGAGCGAATGAAACAAAACACAACTCCAGGTCCGTTTGTGATGAGGAAAATATAAAAATAGTACAATACGGGCGATTTAAATATAGAAAGTTGTCGGGTAAACTGCTGCAAAGACTTTTATGATGACGCGAAAAAACAGTCCACATTCCTTATGCCCTGAACGTTGCAGCGAACATGTGCTGTGCGTGCATCTCACCACCCATAAAAAACACATGTGTGGTTCACTCTGTTTTGAAGGGGAGGCTGTGCATGTGTGTGTTTGGGACTAAAATGAGTCTAATTCTGTCCCCGTACTAGTATTTTTAGGTTTGACAAAAGGAAAAGTCTGAGTAATGGGGAAAATGTATGTACTCCTATGGAAAAAAAATCAACATCACACCCTATAGATTTAAAGTAGCAGTACTTCTTAATAAACATATGTGCTTTTATACTTCGAGAAGTCAATATGTTTACTATAACAAAGCAGATCATTATTTTATATTGTGTTCATTGTATTGAAAGTAGTACTAGTACTAGTAGTAGTAGTAGTAGTAGTAGTAGTAGTAGTAGTTGCTTAGTAATAGGAACAGGTTCAGTGACTTCATAGTGGCAGATTTTAATGTCTTTTTTTTTTAAACGTTGAAAAACTGGTACACAACCAAAGAAAGAAGTGGACTTATAGTGTTTGGCTCCAGTCAAATGAAGCTCATCGAGGCTTAAGTTATAGCGCGAATGTGGAGTTGATTTCCATATTAGGAATACAGAGCAAAAAAGGCCTATCAAAATGAGAAAAAATACCAATTTTGAGGTAAAAAAAAATGCCCTGTTTTAAGTGAAATTATCTACCAGTGCAGTAAGAAATTTTCACCAAGTTTAAAACAAGATGAAATATGAATCTTGTTCTAAGCAGAAAACACTAGTTTCAAGTATTTATGGCAAGATTTTTCACCTTATTGGTTTGAGAAGGAAGTTAAAGAGGCTAAATCTAAATAAGATATATCAGGATGGAATATCTTGAAACAAGTAAAAAAAAAATCTCATTTTATTAAGTAAAAAAATCTTAAAATTGATCTTTTAAGATGAATCTGCCGAATTCAAGTCAGTTTAACTATGCTAGAAAATCCTTTTTTGCAGTGTAGGGATGTATTTATGGGCAAAATAGCAAAATAAAACCACCAGAATCGTAGGGAGCGGGTTAATCCGAACATTTTAACACCAAAATGAGGAACGATTGTCATGATCTGTGATACTAGTAGGATTCAGTGATGGCACGTCGTCATTTTTGGTTTTCAGAGTACTTTTCTAGCAGCACACTTGATTAACACTGTATTTGTATTGAAGTAACAGTACTCTTACTTGGGTAAAAGTTGTGGTTTCTCTTTCCACTGTAGGCTTTATGTGGACAATATGAAATGATCTGAACGTTTGTGTTTCTTGCGGCGCTCCTTCGGATTTGATTCTGTTTGTCTCATTTTTGGTTCTGTCCTTTCAAAAAGATTTGTGCGTTATTTATTATTTATGGGGTATTTATGGGGTTTTTCATCAGATATTAACTCCACACACCTTCACTAGAATCACTTGGATCATTTCAGACCTGGAATTGCCCATTTCTAATGAGCTGCAAATGTTCCTCCTCAAAAACAGACCAGGAGTCGTGTTTTGTTTCATTCACGTGTTCGAGTCACCCTTCATTATTAGTCTGTTTACATCTCCAAAGCTCAGAATGCTCCGTTCCACCTTGTGATGTCATGGAGCGGTACTGTTCAAGTGAACAGCTCCTTTTACATGGATTAAACCTCACACAAGGGTCAATTTGAGAAGTGTCCAGCTCTTTGTTGTCATGACGTTTACTGCGAAATCAGCTCCCAATGGGCACCACGGTTTGTCAGCAAATTGTTTCTTTTAAGTCGTTTTAGATCAGTATTGCGATTTAAATGTCAAAATGATAACATAAGCGTCCTCAGGCGTCAGCAATTATAACTGCAGTAGAGACACAAGCACCATAAGTCTTCATTAAAGCAGCCGAGATGCAAAAGATGTGTTTACACTGGCGGTGATAAAACGAGCGTCATTGTTCTGATAACTCGATGGAAACTCTTCATGGTACAACGGCACTTACTGCTACCTGAACCCGATGCCATGAAGTCTGTGGCCCCGCCCCCTTCACGGCGTGCTTACAAAACAAGCAGACACACAGAGCAAGTCTAGACACCCAGACTCCTGCCCCGAGTACGCAAACATCACCTGTCGCACGCTCTACTTTATACACACATACGTACACACACATGCAAACGTATATACACTGACTCTCTCCTCTGTCTGTGCCCTGGTTTTGGATCTCACGCTATTTCTAGAAACACACCTACTGATAAACGAGCCAGTAAAATATGACAAAATGTGACGTGTGAACCCGCAAGTCGTAAAAACTCTGCTAATGTTACGTAAAAGTGCACGATTTTTAGTAACCGTTTTGTGCTTTGGGGTTTGGTTTGGAAAATGTACATGACACTTGTTGTTACCTCCTCCGAAAAATACCTGGAGTTGTGTTTTGTTTCATTCACATGTTTGAGTAACACTTTATTATCTGTTTACATCTCCAAAGCTCAAAATGCTCTGCTCCACCTTGTGATGTCATGAAGCAGTAGTTTTCAAGTTAGTAGCACTTAACTTTACCTTTTACCTTTAGTTCAAATTGGAAATTCCTGAGCTGAAGTGAAGTTGTATGGAGTTTAAAAACTTCCTGTATCACCACATGAACAGAATGTTTACAGGTTGAGAGAAGAACTCAGCCTAAACATGCATTATAAAAGACCAGAAAATAACACATTATAATAAAACATATTTAAAAACTCACTTAAATCTTTATCATTAGCTAAAACTCTGAACTACTTCTGCAGAGTTATTTTGCAGAGTTATTTTGCAGAATTATTGCTTCCTGGTAGGATACTGGCAGCAGATGTGATAAGAGGTAATTGTCACTCAGCAACATTACAGTAAACATGGGCCCCGAGAGACACACCGGGACAATCATTTACACGCCATCATTATTCGTACACATTTTTATTGTTAAATAAATACTGAAGCTCACTTGGCCAGTAAATTCTGCTGATTTTTCCTCACCACGGCCACTTAACTGGTGTAAAACTACACAGCAGAAAGTGGAGTGTTAAATGCACTCACACACAATCAGTTTTGACATTTTCTCAGGGTTTAAATGAGTCCAGTCTGTTTTAGAGTTAACTGAATATTTTTGGAAATATAAGTAATACTGGACAAAGGTTCCTGTTTAACACTGAAATCAAGAGTTATATTCATGTTTTGAGGGTAAACAGATAACACTTTGTAGAGTTATCCTGATTTAGCTAAACAACTCACAGAGGTGTTTTATTTTTACACTTAATTTTAGTAAATTTAAGATAAAATTTGAAGTGTTGATTTGAATTTGAGCGTTTGAAGTGGCGGGTGGGAGGTGGAAAATTAACACTAAAGGAAGTTGAATTAACTTCAAAGTGAGTTAAAATACCACTTTTTGTGTTAAAAACTCTGAAATATTTGACCCTGAATTTTAATCCTCCATTTTTTCCATGTAGAATATGTTTTTAAACCAACCACAATATTACCCCACTACTCTAGGTCATAAGCTCGTACACGACCAGTCAAAAGTTTGGACACACCCTCATTCAGTGCTTTTTTTCTTTATTTTTACGACATTCTACTTTTCATATACATACAGAAGACCTTAAGTAAGCATTAAACAACGAGGAGCTGTACGTTATGCAGTTTTAACGCACGCTGCAGAGTCGTAAAAACTGCAGAACGCACGGCTCCAACTTGTTTAATGTGCTTATACCCCGACTACAAACTGAAATGTCTCACTTGTGAATCTGCAAAGCCTGTTCCCTTTCTGTAAATGTCTCAAAATGGTGTTATTTCTGTGTTTTAAAAGAAGCTAGTCCTAGCTACTCAGAGCAGTAGAGGATGTGTTTACCCATTGCTATGGTGAGTTAGAGTTATTTAACTTTTATTTCTTTACTACATAATTCCATATATCTTGCTTCATATATTTGATGTATTCTATGTTTATATAAAATGTAAAGTACTAAACATGTTGCAAAAAATATACAAAACAGTGAATGAGAGGGAGGGCCCAAACTTTCGACTGGTAGTGTATATTTTTGCATATTATATTTAAATCCTCCTACTTTGTCGAAAAATAAAGTAGAAGAATAGTCTTTTTTTCTTTTTACTAGATAATTCCAAATATCTTGTTTCATACATGTGAAAATAAAGAAAAAAATACATAGAATGAGATATTGTGCCCAAACTTTTGACTGGTAGTGTAGTGTATATGTACTTCAAACAAGTATTACCGCACCAAACTAAGTCATATTTAGCAAAAAATAAAAAATAAATAAAATAAAAAACACATGAAAACATGTCATACAATTAAATGTGTACTGGGTCCGCTAAAAGCTTTTTCTCCATGAAGATGTTATTTCTTTGTCTGGAATGTTTCACAGTATGGCATTAAACCTTTCTATCTTCATGGAGACCAAACCAGACCAAGTTACAGGTCAGATCTGTGGAGAGGCGACCCCGCTCACAGTCAGAATGACTGTTTTTCTATGTATTTTTGAGTTATAAAACTATAAAGTGTAATAAATGTAAGGTAGAGCTGTTTAATGTCACATTGTGGAACATTTATAAAAAAGAAAAGACATATCCATAGAAACAAGCAGGTGACGGACCCTCCACCAGAAAAGTTACACAATACGCCTTTAAAGTGGGTGCCTATAAGTTATGTAAGCACCAGTGGGATCATTCTTGAAGCTCTTATGGGAAAAGACAGTTCAACTCCTGAAGCTGTAATCTTATTAATGACTAATGCTCATATAAGTAAGTGGCTGAGCTGTGACCTGGCAAACGTGAACAGGAGAGCGGGTCTGCGGAGAGGCCGCCCCCAGCCCAGAGATAAAAGGGCATGAATATTTGAGTGGAACCAGAACCAGGACTGTTCTGGAGCTACAATAATGAGAGCATCAGGTGTCTGCGGAGCTCCAACTCACCACGACTCAGCACTTTATTCAGATCACTTCCCTGTTCGCAGAAATCCTGGGCACCGCTCCAACCCTGTAACTAAGTACGTTTGTTACACAAGACCGGCCCATATCTGATCTTCTACAGGGTCACTAGGCTGTGGCACTCTTCTCTCTGACCCATACACTGGACTAGTATGTAGAAATGGACATAGACTGTAATTTGTCATCATTTCACAGGTCAATAATTTTGGCACTGCTTCTTGAAATAACCTCACATTTTCACAGAATGTATAAAAACAGATCAAGAGTTTATATTTATTAATGTTTTATTTTTGTTCTGTTTTCAGGTTGAGTCATTCACTCCCCAAGAGAAGTGATTTTGCATCTTGGAATCTGCTCACACACAGTCATCCAATACTGTGCAACATTTGGAAAAACTTCACCCACTGGCAAACAAAGTCCCATAATAAACTCATGATGTTCAACACCTAAAACTGTTGAGTTTTATTGAGCCAGACTTAGTAGTTTTCAAGATAACTGCTTTTAAAATGAGGTCAGATTTTTTGGGACACCCTGTATGTATAAATGGACATAGTCTATATATAAAAATGAAGATAGACGGTATATAAAAATGAAGATAGACTATATATATATATATATATATGGACATAGACCATGTATATAAATGGACATAGACCATGCATATAAATGGACATAGGCTATATATAAAAATGAAGATAGACGGTATATAAAAATGAAGATATACTATATATATATATATATACCATATATATATACACACACACATATATATATATATACATATATATGTATGTATGTATATATAAATATACATATATATATACATATATAAATATATATATATATACCATATATATATACCATATATATAGACCATGTATAGAAATGGACATAGACTGTATACTGTATAGAAATGGACATAGACTATATATAAAAATGGAAATAGACTGTATACTGTACATAAATGGATATAGACTGTACACTGTATATAAATGGACATAGACTATATATAAAAATGAAGACAGACTATATATATATATATAAATGGACATAGACTGTATATATAAATGGATATAGACTATACTGTATAGAAATGGACATAGACTGTGTATATAAATGGACACAGACTGTATACTGTATATAAATGGACATATCTAACCCACCAGCTGCCACGTTCTAAATAGGAAGTGAGCATGGGGGTGTTTCCAGGTCTATCGACTCTGGCTCCAACTTTACACTGATAAATTGACACCACCTCTGTCTGTAACTGCTGCTGTCAGACTCCTCATTTTGGTCTTAACTTTTAAACATTCCACCATAGAGATACATGTAGAACACCTCCAGCAAGATGCCACTGCAAAGTGTCAGTATGGACATGTAAAACTGATGTTAAAAGGCAGATTTAATGCACTTTACATTTAGGTTCATTTATTTGGAGTGTAGATAGAATTGGAATTAAGTTAGCTTCTAAACTTGTATTATTTTAATTAGAAAGTCAAAAGCTGCAAAAAAAAAGCCTAATCGCTATCCACTCATTTCAGAATTGTGACAAAGGAGGACAGTTTCCATAGCAACTAAAAATAAAGGGTAACTCAAACACTGCAAATTTGTCTAGTCTGGCCAAGATTTTAAAACTTATATCAGTTTTGTATCAGGTTATTTACTTACTTCTGAGACAGCTTAATTCTAGTCTAGAGGTAGTTTATTTAAAGATGTTATGACGTTATGATATTTTAAGAACTGGTCAAGTAAAATGATCTGCCCATGAAGCAAGATAATTTTACTACTTTTAAGTCATTTTCTGATAGATTTAAGTGTTTATATCTTAAGTTTTTTAGCAGTGAACATATGTGAATAACACAAAAACACAACTCTGGGTATGTTTTTGATGAGCTAACAACATTCCAACGCGACTTAAAGCTCACAAGAGTCTGTTTTGCTTGATACGGGCCCTTTGAAACAAAATATTCTCTCTTTTCAATCGGAAAAAAATCATCAAAATAAAAAAAATAACAGGAAGCATGACGCCAAGCACAAAAGAAGACATAATGACAGTTTTGATTGCGCAAAATGCTGTCGGGATCATTTTGTTCCTATCTGGTCCGGTGCAGCCCTGCCCTGCCGCTGAACGTGCAGGAGCAGGTGGGGGGAGGGGAGGCGAACACACTGACCCACTTCCCCTAAAGTCAGTTACATCACGAGCACGAGAACTGCAGCTCACCAACACCGGCCCCTCCAAGGCTCCACCATTATGTCACAGGTGCTCCCTCTTATGTAAGTGTTCCCTCCAGGCCACTGGGTCAGCAACCGTATCCACAGCCCATTCACAAGTCCTCTGTGCGGACCTGACACTGACCAGAGACCAGAGACCAGACCAGAGACCAGACCAGAGAGCAGAAACTGACCAGAGACTACACAATGAACCAGACACCAGAGACTGAGCCAGAGGCCAGAACAGAGACCAGGCCAGAGACCAGGGACTGACCAGAGACCACAGACTGAACCAGAGACCAGAGACCAGAGAACAAAGACCAGACCAGAGACCAGACCAGAGAGCAGAAACTGACCAGAGACTACACAATGAACCAGAGACCAGAGACTGAGCCAGAGGCCAGAACAGAGACCAGGCCAGAGACCAGGGACTGACCAGAGACCACAGACTGAACCAGAGACCAAACCAGAGACTGACCAGAGACAAGACGAGAGACCAGGGACCAGACCAGAGACCAGGGACCAGAATAGACACAAGACCAGAGAACAGAAACTGACCAGAGACCAGACCAGAGACCAGGGACCGGACCAAGGACCAGAACAGAGACCAAAGACCGGACCAAGGACCAGACCAGAGACCAGGGACCAGACCAAGGACCAGACCAGAGACCAGGGACCGGACCAGGGACCAGACCAGAGACCAGGGACCAGAATAGACACAAGACCAGAGAACAGAAACTGACCAGAGACCAGACCAGAGACCAGGGACCGGACCAAGGACCAGACCAGAGACCAGGGACCGGACCAAGGACCAGAACAGAGACCAAAGACCGGACCAAGGACCAGACCAGAGACCAGGGACCAGGCCAGAGACCACAGACTGACCAGAGACCACAGACTGAACCAGAGACCAGAAACTAAACCAGAGAGCAGAGACTGACCAGCGACCAGAGCAGAGACCTGAGAATGATCAGAGACCACAGACTGAACCAGAGACCAGACCGGAGATCAGACCAGAGACCAGACCAGAGACCTGAGACTGGCCTGAGACTGACCAGAGACCTGAGACTGACCAGAGACTGTGTGTGAAGTGGACAAAGGGAGTGTGATGTCGCCATAGCAGAGTTGCAGTGTAATGTTTGTGTGTTAAACATGTGACTGAAACAAAACACAACTCCAGGTCTGTTTGTGATGAGAAAAAAATAATAGCATGGATCAGAAAATAGTGTAATATGGGCACTTTAAACCTTATTCAAGACTTTTATATGTTTATAGATGCACTGTGTAACTGGCCTTTTTGTCATTGTTTCACCTGGAATGTTCCACAGTCTGGCATTAATCTAATCTATCCTGTTCTTCAGTTTTATATTGTTTAAAACACCTTTAAAAATATGGATCCACAAATATGATCTCCACAGACCTGACCTGTCACTCGGTGTCACCTGCCTCTCACCATGGAAATAGTTGACAAGTTTAATGACGCACTGTGGAACATTCCAGTCAAAGCAACAACAACAGTGTCGTCATAGAGATAAGCAGGAGACAGATCTTTTAGCAGAGAATAAACCTTTAAAGGGCCCATATTACGCTATTTTCTGATCTATGTTATATTTCTTCATCACAGACCTGGAGTTGTGTTTTATTTCATTCACAGATGTTTAACACACAAACCCTGCAGATTTGGGCTGAGTTCTTCTCTCAAACTGAAAACCCTCTGTTCCACCTTGTGATGTCATGTGGTAATACAGGTAATACTCCACTGTGTTTTAAAATCCATATGTTGCACGTTCAGTAGAATCATTTGGATGATTTCAGCCCTGGAATTGCCACTGAACTAAAGGTACAGTTAAAGGAGCTGTTAACTACCGCTTCATGACATCACAAGGTGGAACAGAACATTTTGAGCTTTGGAGATGCAGACAGACTAATAATAAAGAGTTAGTACATTTGTGAATGAAACAAAACACAACTCCGGGTCTGAGGGAACAACATTTTAACATGACTTTAAGATCACAAGAGTCCCTTCTGTGTAATATAGGACCTTTAAGCTATTTTCTAATGAATGAATGAAAAAAAGACATATTGAGACTTAGAGCACATAGTTGCATATTGCCTCCTATGTGATGTAGGTATTAAGACCTAAGGCTCCAGAGGCGAGGGGAACATTCCTGATGTGTTCCCACGGACCTCAGTCACACGCTCTTTCATAACTCTTAAGGCTGGTTTTAAAGGGAACAGTACATTACAGATTACCTCCACTTTACTATGGCCACAGTGTAGAAAACACAGGAACAAGAAATATATATATTTGCATTCAGAGAAGAAAACTGTTACAGGAACAAACTCCTGTCCTGTCATTTGGCTCCACAGACCGTGTCCAAATGATGCTTTGTGAATAAAACAAACCAGTGACCTCAGGATAAAAATATCTGAGTTCATGTTTTGACTGACATCGTCTGAGACGAGGCTGAGCACAGGCCTGGGTCGCACATTTTAACTGAAGCTCTTCCCAGCAGAACCCTCCCCCCTCCACTCTAACACATCACTCTGCTGTATGGACAGGATCTGGTAAACGCTGACAAGTGTGAACACAGCACCAGCCTTGGACCTGCTCCTGTCGGCCCTGAGAGTCATTATACACATACATACACATATGTACACATACGTACACATACATACACATATGTACACATACGTACACATACATACACATATGTACACATATGTACACATACATACACATATGTACACATACGTACACATTATCATCCACATTAGCTGTTGTTTAACCCTTCAGGGAAGAGGAGCTGCTCTACACTCGTCCATTAGGAGGAGTGGGCCTTGAGCGAGTCTCAGATAAACCTGTGGCCTTGAGTCAGACTCAGATAAACATGTTTGGAGTCTGAGGCTGGAGCAGTGTGACCACATGAAGCTCCTTCACTGTAATCAAAGACATGAGGACAGTGGGCCTCATGTAACTGACCCACACACAGGTCTCTGTCTCTGCAGATGGACCCCAGAGGAACTGAACTCAGAGAACTCAAGATATTTCCTCCTGCGGGAGAGTCCTCATGTTACAGTGAGGGCCACACCCCTGAGGGCCCCAGCCTGATCCACCAAAATGGGACACACCTCAGAGTTGAGTCTTGTGATGGTGGTCCTGTGTAGACCCGGGCTGGGCCAGTGGAGACGGGGCTGTTATGTGGCCGAGGTCATAGCCTCTGAACACTAATCAGATTAGCTTCAGACGCAGCTGAATAAATGACCTACATCAATGGAAGGCATTGACAAAGTCTCCTGTACGCGGCCCACCCCCACCTCCTCTGTACCAGGCTCTTTGTACAGCGTCTCCTCAGAGATGTTCCTGTTGGTCTGGAGGTTAAAGCTCACCGCAGTGGTGTGCGCCATGTTCCTATGTGAGGGTCCAACAGACGCGCTTTATAGCACTGTCCAAGAGCAGCTAAAGAATACAGCCCTGTGGCCTCTAAGCCTCTTCAGTACAGTGTGCACATTCATGCATGGCTGCCTCATCACATAAAGCCCAACATGCTGCGAGGCTGAACAGATGGTGAGATCTGAGAGGAGCAGGTAACACTGACCTCTGTGTGAGAGGGCAGAGTCTGTGCCACCGTCACCAGGAACCTCCAGGAAACCCATCACCAACAGTGTGCCCACTGTGCAGAGACTGGCACACTGTGCAGGGGCTGGCACACTGTCCAGAGGCTGGCACACGTGCAGGACCACACCGGTGCTGGGCACGTTAGCTTTAAGTGGAATATAGCATTGTTTACCTTTAAACGTTTCATTAACACACGTCTAAAAACAGAAGCATGAATACTGCGTTGGTGGAGGTCAGGGGGATGGTCCAGGTGGTGCCACGTCATTCTGTGAGTGAGGAACATAATGTTCGAGCTTCAGAGGGACCCTCAGTCCAAAACAAAGGAGACAGACAAAACCTCAAACCAACTGTAAACGCCCCCATTATGCCTTTGTCTAAGAAATATCGATGCTGTCCTTCCAATTGCGCTGAGGAGATTAAGGCTCAACAAGGAAATAGGCCTCCACAGATACACTCAGAGCCACAGCAGCTACAGACTCCACACAGACTGATAAAGATGATCAACAAACAAAACAGATTTCATAGGTTTGAGCTGAAACCCAGACCAGCTGATAAGGAATGTACTGAGTTTTGCCTTAAGCTGTGAACAATGAAAACTCCAGCAGACGTCATGTGAGTGTGAGGCCACAGCTCAGGAGCAGACAAAGGCTCTGCTGCTAACCCCAGGTCCACCCGTCACCGTCTGTACCGCCACGTCTGATTTATGTCTCAGCCACTGAGGCCCACAACCAAGAGAATATGAAGGGCCCAGATCACACGATTCTCAGATCTCTAATGTAGTTTCATCACAAACACACCTGGAGATGGGTTTTGTTTCATTCACACAGGTTCAACACACAAACACTGCAGATTTTGGCTCAGTTTTTTCTCTCAAACATTTACATACTGTTCCACCTTGTGATGTCATGTGGTAATACAGGAAGTGCTCCACTGTGTATTTAAACTCCACACGCATTTACTAGAATCATTTGGATAATTTCAACCAGTTGTCAATGTCTTCAGGAATTGCCCTACTACTGAAGGAACCTGTTCACTTGCAAACTACCGCTTCATGACATCATAAAGTGGAACAGAGCATTTTGAGCTTTGGAGATGTAGACAGACTAATAACAAAGACTTACTGAAACGTGTCTTAAGAAACAAAACACAACTCCAGGTCTATTTCTAACAACATTATAACATGACTTGAAGCTCACAAGAGTCACTTCTTTTGTGTAATATTGGACCTTTGAGCTCATGATACTTTTGATCAAATGTGCAGATTTGGGTTTTGACAAAGCAGAATGTTCTGTATCTTCTGAATTAAAGTGTAACCAATGTCACAGATGCAAATATATAAAACTTTCTGTGGGAAGTGCTGAAAAATCTGAATCCGAAATCTGAAATCCGAACAGACCAGCGCCCTGCGGCCAAACAAACTTCCTCACAATTGAAAAGAAACTATTTGGTTCTAGTATTTGAATATGACTGAAAATACTATCCTTCATTAACAGCACTTTAATCACTACGATCTGGGCTTAAAGCAGGGATATTGTGGCCATTTAAAAAACATTAAACCAAACAAAATGTGCTATGGTTAATTTCACATGTTAAAATAAACCCTTAAATACATAATAAAAAAAATACATTCCAAAAATACATGAAAAAGTAAAATAAAAATATTCATTCACATTCATTCACGCTTAATTAATTAACACACAAATCCTGCAGATTTAGGCTGAGTTCTTCTCTCAAGCTGAAAACACTGTTCCACCTTGTGATGTCATGTGGTGATACAGGAAGTGCTCCAACTCCTTACACCTTCACTAGAATCATCTGGATCATTTCAGCCCTGGAACTGACTGATCTCCACTGAACGAAAGGTAAAAAGGAGCTTGAAAACTACCGCTTCGTGACATCACAAGGTGGAACAGAGCATTTTAAGCTTTGGAGATGCAGACAGACGAATAATAAAGGGTTACTCAAACATGTAAATGAAACAAAGCGATGAGGTAACGTTATAGCTTGGCTTAAATCTCACAAGAATCCATTTTGTGTAACATACAGTATGACCTTAAAGAACACAATCCGTTTTGATCCGTAGAGACTGGTGTTCCACTGCTTCTAAATTGTGAGCATTAGCCATTACAAACATACAGAGTCAGATCTTTCACTGCAGTTATTCCTCAGCTGTCTGTCAAACCCAGATTTCATATTTTCAAACTGTGACACTTCACAAATCCTGGTTAATGATTCATAGCAGTGCACGGTCAGGGCTATTCACAAATACCAGAACATGTAAAGAGCTATGAGGATTTCAAATGACATCACCACATTATATTGGTCTGTAAAGTAATGGAGATTTAACAACAACCAAACCTGCAATTCAATGAGCAAGAAATATGTGTATTAAAGCTCCTATATTATGTAAAATTGTCTCTTGTGAGCTTTAAGACATGTTCTAAAGCTGTTCCCTCCTCAAAAACAGACCTGGAGTTGTGTTTTGTTTCATTCACGTGTTTGAGTGACCCTTTATTATTAGTCTGTCTACATCTCCAAAGCTCTAAATGCTCTGCTCCACCTTGTGATGTCATAAACCAGTAGTTTTTAAGTGAACAGCTCCTTAAACCTTTTGTTGAGTAGTGATTAGCAATTCCAGCATCTGAATTATCCAAATGATTCTAGTAAACAATATCTAGCTAAATTAAAAGGACTTAAATTCAGAACATTTGACTTTATTTGAGTAGATTCAACTTGATGAGTGAGATGATCTACCAACTGAATAAGTGTGTTTTTCTTAATTCAAGCAACATTAGAGTTTGTTTCTTATTTTCAGTGCAAAAAGTTGTGTTACGGTTCTTTGAGTTGTTTTGTGTGTGTTATAACGTCATTCGTGTCCCCGTGGATTTCTGTGGAGGGGGTTCTTACAGCTGATTGGACGGCTCTGCTGCCTGGTCATGGTTGGCTGTTGGATTCTGGTCCCTGATTGGTGGGGCTTGTCTACACCTGGCCCCTCCCACCTCACCTCCAGCCCCCTCCCCCTATTTAAGTAGATTCCTCATACCTGTTCGGGGCTGCTGGCCTTTGTTTTCTGTTAGTGTGTCTCTCTCAAGTCTCTGCTCTTGAATCTAAAAAAGGCACTAGATTTGTGCTTATGTGTCTCTTTCACTCACTGTGGTGACTCTGTTTCAGGACTGACTTTGACATTGTGTTTGATTGTGTGTTTAGTTCTTTATTGTATACTCAGTTGTCTTAGTTTACTTTGGCCTTTGTCGCTCTTTTGTTTAAAACCTTGTAAATATTTGCTGCAAATATTTTAGATGATCTTTTTGTTCAGTTTTACCTTGTACATTCCTGTTAATTAAATTACTTTATTTATTCCATTTTCACCTTGTTTTTTTTTTTTTTACTTCCCCTGTCCTTAGCAGACTTGGGTAGTAACAGTTTTGTTCTTATTTTAAGTGTAGTAAGATGTGTTTTCATATTTTTATCATTTTACTTGTCGAGTGAAATTTACTCAAATCGTGCTCAAACTTTCTTAATTCAGGTGACCTTAACTTGACTGGATTTTGTTTTTTTGCAGTGAAGGTGTATGGAGTTTAAAAGCACAGTGCAGGTCTTCCTGTATTACCACATGACATCACAAGGTGGAACAGAGTGTTTTCTGTTTGAGAGAAGAACTCAAACCTAAATAAGCAGAATTTTTGTGTTTAAACGTGTGAATGAAACAAAACACAACTCCAGGTCTGTTTGTGATGAGGAAACATTAGAACATAGATCAGAAAATAGCGTTGTATAAGCCCTTTAATATCTCTGAGGAGCATGGGTGCAGCAATAACATCACCATGGAAACCAGCAGGTGGCAAACCCTTTTTATTTCTCCGCACTACAACATCTTAAAATAAACTCCCTCCTGACTAGAATGAAGCAGCCTCAGAACTAGTAAATCGATATTAAATCCGAACACAAGATGAAAAACCTGATATAAGTTTTATAATCTTGGCCAGACCAGAGAAATTTGGAGTGTAAAGGTTTATTTTCGTCATGTGTATTTGTTTTTCCCAAGAAACCAAGCCTAATCCAAAAGATGATTCATTCTTCTACATCACCCAACCCTAAGATGGAGGCCGCCTTTTTTTAAAATACTAAACATGCAAATTTTTACCTGGAGCTTACTCGAGTTACTGTAGGTACACCATGTCCTGCTTCTCAAGGTTACTCGGCCTCAAGCTCGTCGTCTCACAGTCTGAGCTACTGATGTCAGTTAACGTGCATTACGGGAAAAAAACTGCATTGATTTTTGTCTAAGCAGCAGCAGCCGCCATTCACCAACTCATCTTACACTAAAAACAGTACATACAGTAGCGGAGACTGGAGAGAGAGCCGGGCATGTGAGGGTCATACGAGGACGCCGCTCAGTTGTTGGATGGGAACTGGAATCCGCGCGCTCTTTTATCGACTGGCGATGCCTGAGAGGAAATGCACGCTGTGGTTTTGGACATCAGTCGCTGCAAGGTTGGCTGTGGCTCCTGAACTTATGTGACCTATATTCTGAAGTCATCCGATCAAAACAGCACCACAACAAAGAGACAAAAGCGGTAAAGGTGCTCACAGAGGTTGGGTCGTGGGTGTAGAGAGCGTGTGTTTGCTGAGGAAACAATATTATAACATGGTTTAAAGCACGCAAGAATCAATCTGGTGTCGTGCAAGAGCTTAAAGGATAAAGTCGGGTTTGAACGTTGCATTTTCGGTGCCAGATTTCAGATTTTCAAATGGTGATGCCACAGTAAAGTCCAAACAAGATGGTGCGAGTGCAGAAGCACTGAAGGAAAAGGAAAAGTGTGCACAGAGATGGTGGGATGTTGGGGGGACACAGAGAGAGAGACAGAGGGGAAGCGGGGAGACAGAGAGATAAAGGGGAAGTGGAGAGACAGGGAGGAAGTGGGGAGACAGAGAGATAGAGAAAGACAGAGGAGGTGTGGGGATACAAGGAGACAGGGAGAAAGAGATAAAGTGGGGGAACAGAGGGGGAGGGAAGAGGGGAGACAGAGGAAGTGGGGAGACAGAAAGACAGAGAAGAAGTGGGAGGACAGAGGCAAAAAGGATGAGGGGAGACAAAGAAACAGGGGAAGAGGAAAAACAGAAAGACAGAAACAGGAGAAGTGGGGAGACAGAGAGACAGAGGAGAAACGGGGACACAGAGAGAGACAGAGGGGAAGTTGGAAGACAGACAGACGGAGACAGAGGGGAAGAGGAGAGACGGACGGGTGTGAGGAGACAAGAGAAACAGGGGGAGAAAGAAAGACAGAGGGGAAGTGGGAAGACAGAGACAGACGGGGTGTGAGGAGACAGAGAGGAAGAGAGGAAACAGAGGGGAGACAGAGAGACAGAGGGGAAGAGAGGAAACAGAGGGGAGACAGAGAGACAGAGGGGAAGTGGGGAGACAGAAAGACAGAGACAGAGGGGAAGTGGGGAGACAGAGAGGAAGAGGGGAGACAGAAAGACAGAGACAGAGGGGAAGTGGGGAAACAGAAAGACAGAGGGAAAGTGAGGAGACAGAGAGAGAGAGAGGGACAGAGGGGAAGTGAGGAGACAGAGAGAGACAGAGGGGAAGCGAGGAGAGACAGAGGGGAAGAGGGGAAGTGAGGAGACAGAGAGAGAAACAGAGGGGAAGGGGGGCAGAGGGGAGACAGAGTGACAGAGGGGAAGTGAGGAGACAGAGAGAGACAGAGGGGAGAGGGGAAGTGAGGAGACAGAGAGAGACAGAGGGGAAGGGGGGCAGAGGGGAGACAGAGTGACAGAGGGGAAGTGAGGAGACAGAGAGAGACAGAGGGGAAGAGGGGAAGTGAGGAGACAGAGAGAGACAGAGGGGGTGTGAGGACGCAGCTCTTGCTTCACATTTGGCATGGCAGTGTTTCTCTGAGATGACTAACACTGGGACTAATGGGATCGGTACAGTGTGTCCTCATCAGAAATCGCTAGAGGGAAGCTCACTCCACGGGCACAGACACAACACAACGCGACCTCTTCCACACACACACACTGTACATACACTCAAACCTATAGAATCCCGTCCCGTCTGCATGTTATTCCCACTGTTCACATCCCGTACATTTGTCTCACTATCGCCGTTTTGAATCTTATTACAATGAGACACAAAACAATGGCGAGGTTCCTGGCGCTGAACCAAACCTAAATATCCTGCACCCCCTTTTAATCCTAAACTATAACAACACACGGAAGTCACTCAGGCTGGGAATCGCGATCTTTGATTCAATTCCCGGCTCAAAATACGATATTATCACCATAAATTCTATAATCTGTATAATGGACGTGGTATTCGAAGTGTAAGAAGGAACTTTTCGGATGTGGGTCCATCACCTGCTTGTTTCTATGGATATGTCATCGCTCTGTCTGGAATATTCCGCAGTATGATCACTATTAAACAGCTCTACTTTGCATTTATTAAATTCCAGAGCTCAAAAATATGTTGAAAAACTGGTATTCTGCCTGTGAACTAGGATCCCCTCTCCCTCTCCACAGATCTGACCTGTAACTTGGTCCGGTTTGGGTGAAGACATGAAGACAGAAAGGTTTAAAACGTCGCTGACAAAGCGATAACACTGGACTAACTGCGGATTATGGCTCGGATGTGTGCGTTAATGATAATTAATGTAAATATGTGGGAAGATATTGGCATCCTCTTACCAGATGTGGCACAAAGGGTTCTCTATACGGTTTCGTTCTAGGGTGTGCGTGTTGTGTTATTGTTGTGCTCTTCCCCTGGCCTAGAATAACCCTGTTCAGACCAGGGTGTGTTTTGCTTGACTGTAGTGGAGGGGGGAACCTGCAGTAGGAGCCAGTGCGTCGTGGCTCTGCTAGCTCAGTCTGTTGCTGGCCAGATCAGCTGGCAGTGTGCGTCTCCCGGGGGTGTGGCACATCAAAACAAAGGGCTGTGGGCAGAGACGGGCACCGCTCCTATGCCCAGCACTGCCCCTTCACACGCGCATCCCCTCGCCGTCCTCACGATACCGGCGTTGGCGGGCAGCGGAGGAATGCGCACGGCCAGATGTGGACCTATGGCTATGCGGGGATCGCGGAGGATTGCCCAGTTATGACTTTTTTTTACGTACCGCGTCGTTGCCGTGTTGCTTTTTGCTTTACGTATCGCCTCGGCGCAGACGTAAACAAACGACAAGAAGACAGGAAATGTGGAAACGCACACTGCAGCGTGTCCCCACAGAGACGCACGGGGGTTGCGAGCGGTTAACGCCCCGACAAAGCTCTACTTGAGTAGGAGTGGCACGTATAGCCTCTCACCCTCCCCCAAGAATATAAAAGGACATTTCTAAAAAGTTTGCGCGACTCAAATGAAGCAGCGAGGAAGCATTTACGAACGGTGGCGATGTGGAGCGCGCTCTGGCCTCATTGTGTTTCGGTTGGGGTGTATCCTTGATTGACCTGACACCCCCGCCTCTCCCCAAAATAGGAGCCTGTCTTATTACAGTTGAAACACTTAGGAAATAAAAGCTTCGACATGTGTTTAATAGCATCTTGCATTCGCACATCTACCAAGTTATTCTCACAGCATACGTCGCAGCCAGGCACTGACCTGTGTGTGTCCTTAGATGGGCTTTGAGGTGGGATGATTTGCCATAAACTTTTTCGCACCCTGAATAGTGACATTTGTGCTTTTTTTGCGGCGTTTCCTGCTCACTGCGCCCTCGGCTCCTTTTGCCTCTTTGTTTGAGCGCGGGGTCGGAGATGGTGGTAGGTGTGGCACAGTTTCCATCATCATCTCTGAGGTTCATGCTGTCATCCTTTATTATTTTAGCCTGTTCAATAGCAGCATTGTTAGTTGGAGTCTGTTGGTTGAAATCGGCCAGAATTCTCGCCACGACGAATAGAGAAGAGTTGTCCCTCACCAGGGGTTCTTTGAGGTCCTCCACGGGCTTGGGTGAGCACGGGATCTCAGGTTTAATCTCTCGGTTTCCTTTAGGAGCGTGGACAACTGCACGGTGAGACATAGAGACAAGGCACTCTGCTGCAAAGTGATCCATTTTGTCTTTAAAACAGCCCCTCCCGCTTATCACTGACATTCAAAATGTAAGCGACAGTTGTGGCGCTGAAAAGTAGTTTGTTCCGTGGTTCCCTTTGTGTAGCAAGCACAGCTGAAGGAGGAGGAGGTGGTTCTCATCTGAGTTTATGATCTTACCCACCGGCCTCCAGTATCACCCACATCCTGTGAGAGAAACGCCTCTTGCACAAACCGACGCACACCTCCCTTTACGCGCACAGCAAAAGCAAACCTAACTCTGCTTATTCCGTTACAAAGTGCCCAGCAGCGTTCATTCTCCCGATGCGTTACGTCCCATCGCGGCTCCGACACTCCCGCACAGAACCGTGAGCGTGTCTCTGGAGCGCCTGGTCCTGCTCTCTGTATCCATGCTGGGGGCGTGCCGCTGCTGCCGCCGGTGCGCAGCGTCATCGTGCGCGCTCGCTCATTGGCCGCGGCATGTCCCCAAATGCACCCTCTCCATACGAGACTTGTCTTGAAAAGTTTCACCGCAGGTTGCCACCGCGCATTCAGATGATGGAGCAAACGCGCGACACACGCACGCTCCGCAGTGACATTCTCGAGCGACCAGAACCGAGAGGCGCTCTAAACCTCTCCGGAACACTTTGTACCTTTCCGAATTTTAAGTGCGCCACCAAAATTTCTGTAATTTCTAGCCGCATTTTGGCCATGTCATAAAAACGGACGCTACATCTCCCACACGTCTGGCCCAACCCACCTGCTTGTGGGTACAGCGAGGACAGAGCGTACTTTTGGGTACCGGTGACGCGCTGCCTGAGATTCGGCTTCAACAATGGTGATGACCTGAAATGACCTGAGCTAAAACTCCCCCAGCAACCACCCCAGACCACACATACAGCGAAGAGCTGGGTAGAGAGATAAAATATGAAGCCACATTTCACCCCCCAAAGCTCTGAACTGTTCTGTTTGGTCCCAATCCTGTAAAGCGTTAGAGCTGATGTCTGTGCCAGTGCCCATGCAAGAGAGGGCATCTGAGGACTCCATATACACACAAGCAAAGAACGGGGTCCATTCAAAAAGAAGTCGGTTATAGAGTGTTTAGCCTTGTACTTGTACCAGGAGTATGAATACAACTCCATCAAAATCACAGTATTTTAGTGCAGTTACTTCATCTGTTTAATTGTTTCTGTAGATTTGATGGTTCTTGGCAGACTGCAGTAGCACAGGCATTGAGGGTTTTTATTCTGCCCATAGACTGTACAAATGTAGGGTGACCAGATGTCCCTATTGACCCAGGACAGTCCCAGTTTTGAGCCCTGTGTCTTCTGTCCCCAGCACCTTTATCCAAAACCAGTGATTTGTCCCAGTTTTATACAACAAATGTCCCAGGTGTCCCTATTTTTAAGCAATTTTATACCTGCCAACAGTAAATAGAGACATAAATTGTCATTTGTTTAGGTAAAATACAGAAAAGCTGCTTAAAAATGACCAAAACACAAAGAAAATGTGACTATACTGACTCATGTTAGTCATGAGTTGTCTCAGCATAACAATTTTCCTTAATTATGCACTCGCTCCATAATTTTATTATTACCAACCACCAAAAAAACAGGCATGTTCCAGTTTTTCTATTTTGAAATTCTGGTCACTCTACAAATGGACATATTTAATCCGCTAGCCACCGGGTTTCAAATAGGAAGTGGGCATGGGACTCTGGCTTCAGTTCACTTTGTATTGAAAGTTGCCCGTCTTTCTGTAACTGCTGCTGTCTAACTGCATTTTGGTTTTAAACTGTTTGTATTAACCCGCTCTATGTGATCCTGGAGTTTTTATTTAGCTGTTTTGTCTGTAAATCAGTTTCTTTTCCTAATATGGAAATCGGCTCCAAATTCGCCCCTGAAACCGCCGGCCTCTGTGAGTTTCATTTGACTGGAGCTTAGAGTTATGGGTGACGTCACACTCCCTTAGTCCACTTCTTCACGCGGTCTATGATTCTGACAGATGTCTCTGAAGCTGTGGATCAGTGCAAATCCATGTAACACACACAATTTCACATGCAACGGCCGCACTTCAGACTTCTAACACAGTAATAATGGAGGCAGAACCACACACTGTATAAAGAAGTGACATCACCCAAAACTCAGCAGCTCAACTTTTAACTGGCACCCAGAAACATGAGAGCATCTCACCTATTTTATCCTCTCTCCATGGGCTCCCAGTGTGTTTTAGAGTTGATTTTTAAAATTCTTTTACTTACTTTTAAGTGTTTGCACAGCCTAGTGCCCTCCTACCTCGCTGACCTTCCATCCAATTTCTTCTCTGGGGCCGGTCGTGGGGGCAGCAGTCTAAGCAGGGACTCCCAAACTTCCTTCACCCCAGACACTTCCTCCAGCTTCTCTGGGAGAGACACCAAGGGGTTCCCAGGCCAGCTGAGAGACATAGTCCCTTCAGCGTAGGACCCGGTCTTCCCCGGGACCTCCTTCCGGTGGGACGTGCCTGGAACACCTCTCAAGGGAGGCGTCCAGGAGGCGTTTTTTGTTGCTGCCACATGGCTGTGGAACCAGTCGCTATTAGAGATTAGACAGGTGGAGTCTGTACCTGTTTTTAACCTTTTGACAAGTGAGATGTACATTTCTTGTTGAGTATCTTAATGCTTTCTATGTTTTTTAGTAGTTGTTTTGTGTATTGTGTTGTACTGTGATTGTCCTTGTCTTTTCTATGTTTATGTACAGCTCTTTGGCCAGTGTAAAGTTTTTAAAGTGCTTTATAAATAAAGTATGGTATTGATTTATGGACAAAATAGTGAAATAAAACCACAGGATCATGTAGAGATGGTTAATATAAACATTTTAAGAACAAAATGAGGAGTCTGACATCAGCACTTACAGAGAGAGGGGCAATAATATTACAAAGTGAATTGGAGCCAGAGTCGATGGAGCTGGAAGCGTGCCCATGCTCACTTCCTGTTTGGAACGTGGCGTCTAGCGGGTTAGCTATGTCCATTTATATACACAGTCAAAATAACATGCTCATATGTACTAATATAGCCTACAGTTAGTGCATAAAGAGCAGTAACAATCCCATCTTCAGTCGGCCCTGCCCAGTTCCCCGGTGACAGGGCCCCTGCCCCGGTCAGAGCAGCGTGCTGTGTGCAGAGAGATGCCAGCTCAGGATGGGCAGCTGACGCTCTCCGTGAATGAATGAATGAATGAGCGGCCATTTTGAGCGGACGCACAAAGCCCACACAGAATGCTGCAGTGTGGAGTGTGAGGAGGCCGGGTGGCATTCAGGGGCCATCTGCCTCCAGGATTTTACATATTCTTTCAGGACAAAATGCAGAGTTCTTGTGTCTCTCAGTGTCTCTCCTGCTGCACGTTCATTTCAGCTATTTCACAAAGTTATTCATGATGGACTGTTTACCTGGAGTCAGAATCATTTAAATTTATATTATGCCATTTTCTGATCGATGTTAAAATGTAGTTTCCTCATCACAAACAGACCTGGAGTTGTGTTTTGTTTCATTCACACATGTTTAACACACAAGTGAAACTGAAAATATTCTGTTCCACCTTTTGATGTCATGTGGTAATACAGGAAGTGCCCCACTCTGTTTTTAAACTTCATACACCTTCACTAGAATTATTTTGGATATCAGCCTTTACAGAACTAAAGGTAAAAGGTCCGCTGCCTATTCCGACATGTTTCTCACTGTTCTTCGATGTTCTTAATCTCAACAACTATCAAGTCACAAACAAAACCAACACACACAGTAGCCAGAATCATAATGACAAATATTTGTAGTCTGTGCTCTCCCTCCATGCTTCGCAACCCACCCCATGCCCAGG
Organism: Odontamblyopus rebecca; assembly: GCA_030686955.1. Taxonomy (NCBI): domain Eukaryota; kingdom Metazoa; phylum Chordata; class Actinopteri; order Gobiiformes; family Gobiidae; genus Odontamblyopus; species Odontamblyopus rebecca. The sequence continues at coordinate 10,576,659 of CM060659.1, read as the reverse complement.
TCAACCACAACACTTAATGCACTACAAGAATAATTATGCAGCCGCTCCGACAATTAGACGCCAATGTCTAAATAGCGGCATGTCGGAATAGCAGCATGAAACCAGCTAAAAGGAGCTGTTAACTTGCAAACTTTTGCTTCTCAAAATCACAAGGTGGAAAAATAGATGGGATACAAAAGTGGACTAAGTGAGTGTGACATGACGTCACCCACAGCGTTTAGCACTGCTCAAATGAAATGGTTATTGGAGTGAATTTGGAGTCAGGCTGTGTGATATGAATGAATTGTTTTAACAGACAAATTAGCAAAAAAAATGGATCACGTAGAGTGGTAGAGTGGGTTAATACAAATATTTTAAGACCAAAATGACGAGGCACACAGCAACAGTTGCAGAAAGAGGAACCATAATATTGAAATGTAGGTTAAAGGGGGTCAGGGTCAGAAGGAGCCGGAAGACGTTTTGTGCTGAATAACTCAAATTCGATTTAAATAAGTGTCTATTCACTACAAGGACCACACCAACAACACACGTGCGAAGCGAAAAGAGTTTATTATATACAGATGAAGCGGGTCGGCTGGGTTGAGACTCAGGTTGGGGGTTCAGTCTCAATTATTCACATGGCCCAGCAGGGATGGGACCGCCCTCGTAGGCGTCTTATGTCTGGAAGCAAATGGATATCGGTTGGGAGGGTGGGGTCGAGTTATTTGGGACAAACTGGGTTGCTGGGATAGGATAGGCTGTAGAAATAGGCTTCTGGGAAATTGAGGTGTGGTAGAAGTGAGCTGTGATTCACTGGAGAGGAGGCGAGGGCGGCTGAGGAGTAATCCTGCTCCTGAACCTAAGTTAATCATGTTAACTGCATTTATCATTGTACATGCATAATTTTGATGCCTATCTTTGTGCACTAATAAATGGATCATAATTGTGCAAAGGTTTCAAAGGCATAAAACTGTACCCCATTTAAGGCTCTTATTTTTACTGAATTTCTTGCAACCGAAACTAAAATGAGTAGCTCTCTGGCATTTTCATTTTGTAAAGGTAGCTCACCAGAGGAAAAAGGTTGGAGACTCCTGATTTATACAAATATTTACAGGTGGAACAGAGCATTTTGAGCTTTGGAGATAATAAATGCATAATAAAGTGTTACTCAAACATGTGTGAAAGAAACAAAACACAACTATAGTTTTTGCAGAGGGAACAACTTTCTAAAATGACTTAAAGAGTAAATTTTGTATACTTTAGGACTTTTAAAATGAGACAGAACATTAAAATATCAGCAAAAAAAAAAAAAAAAAACACCAGACACTAGGATTACACTCTACACTACTGGCTGTACTCCGCTTAAGAAATTCTTGGTCAACTAAAACCGGGTGTGGCATGATATTGGTAAAAGCTTTCAAAATGATCAGGATCTTGTGCAAAAACAATTACAAAGTCACAGAGTCATCTTCAAACCTGAAAAGGCAGATTAAACTGTACTGTAAACATGCACTCCAGGTCATGTCCTTTCTGCTGTGGTCCAATTTAATTCTTATAATCGCAATAAAAAGATTAGCCCATCAATAAAAACATACTGGACTAAGACTGAGTCACTGCGGCCATAACAGCCACACATGAAACCTTTAAAATAAAAATATCACCTATGTACAATAACACAAATGGGTTTTAAGGAAGCCTATTTTCACTTCACAAAAACACTTTCTGAAACTTGTAAAAACTTTGTTACAAAAGCGTACACATGGGAGGAACGGCGTATAGTCAGATTACAAGTAAAGCCAGAACCATGCGCTTTGACCAAACTTTACAAAGACGAGTGGATCTGGAGCTGTGTCCTGTCTCCATCATTTCAGAGGGCGTGATTGACCGGCGGATTAACCAATCAGACAACAACATAGGTGCTTACATGTAAAAAAGGAGAAAGAGCAACATGAAGAACTGAAAAACAGAGCGTATTTTTTACAGAATCAACTATTGAAGCACCAAACTATGACTTATTTCAGGTAAAAGAAGTTATTATGTTCTGAATGTTAGGAGAATTTTGGAGAGGAGATGTCTTGTGCATTTGAGAGTAGTACTGTAGTACTCAAGACCGGTCTTAGTCTTGAGAACGTTTTTTTTTTATGGTCTTGGTCTCGTGTTGGACTCAAGGTCTGACACTCGACGAGATAATGTAACTGTAAATATTAGGAACATGAAAAAACACCCATTTTCTTCACTTTCTCCACTGTTTTCTGTAAAGTGCCAGTGGAAATTAGCTTAAAGAAGAGGTTCTCAAACTGTGGGTGAGGGTCCAAAAAAGAGGGTTTCAGTGCAGCACAGCTTCCTTGGCTTATTTTAAGATAAAATGAACATTTATCAGATAAAACAGAGATAGATTTATAAAAACATTGATATATACGTGCCAAAATAACCGTAAAATATAAATAAATTTAGGAAAAGACAAAGATGGTCTCAATTTGGTCTTGATGGGCCGTGATCTCTGTCTTTTGTCCCTGTCTCGGCCTTTAAAAGTCTCGGTCTTGTCTCTGTCTCGGCCTTTAAAAGTCTCAGTCTTGTCTCTGTCTCTGCCTTTAAAAGTCTCAGTCTTGTCTCTGTCTCTGCCTTTAAAAGTCTCAGTCTTGTCTCTGTCTCGGCCTTTAAAAGTCTCAGTCTTGTCTCTGTCTCGGCCTTTAAAAGTCTCAGTCTTGTCTCTGTTTCAGCCTTTAAAGGTCTCGGCCTTGTCTCGGTGTCGGTCTTTAAAAGTCTCAGTCTTGTCTCGGTCTTGGCCTTTAAAAGTCGTAGTCTTGTCTCTGTCTCGGCCTTTAAAAGTCTCAGTCTTGTCTCTGTCTCGGCCTTTAAAACTCTCGGTCTTGTGTCTGTCTCGGCCTTTAAAAGTCTCAGTCTTGTCTCTGTCTCGGCCTTTAAAAGTCTCAGTCTTGTCTCTGTCTCGGCCTTTAAAAGTCTCAGTCTTGTCTCTGTCTCGGCCTTTAAAAGTCTCAGTCTTGTCTCTGTCTCGGCCTTTAAAAGTCTCAGTCTTGTCTCTGTCTCTGCCTTTAAAAGTCTCAGTCTTGTCTCTGTCTCTGCCTTTAAAAGTCTCAGTCTTGTCTCTGTCTCGGTCTTTAAAACTCTCGGTCTTGTCTCTGTCTCGGCCTTTAAAAGTCTCAGTCTTGTCTCTGTCTCGGCCTTTAAAACTCTCGGTCTTGTCTCTGTCTCGGCCTTTAAAAGTCTCAGTCTTGTCTCTGTCTCGGTCTTTAAAAGTCTCAGTCTTGTCTCTGTCTCGGCCTTTAAAAGTCTCAGTCTTGTCTCTGTCTCGGCCTTTAAAAGTCTCAGTCTTGTCTCTGTCTCGGCCTTTAAAAGTCTCAGTCTTGTCTCTGTCTCGGCCTTTAAAAGTCTCAGTCTTGTCTCTGTCTCGGCCTTTAAAAGTCTCGGTCTTGTCTCTGTCTCTGCCTTTAAAAGTCTCAGTCTTGTCTCTGTCTCTGCCTTTAAAACTCTCGGTCTTGTCTCTGTCTCGGCCTTTAAAAGTCTCAGTCTTGTCTCTGTCTCGGCCTTTAAAAGTCTCAGTCTTGTCTCTGTCTCGGCCTTTAAAAGTCTCAGTCTTGTCTCTGTTTCAGCCTTTAAAAGTCTCGGCCTTGTCTCGGTTTCGGTCTTTAAAAGTCTCAGTCTTGTCTCGGTCTTGACCTTTAAAGGTCTCGGTCTTGTTTCAGCCATTAAAAGTCTTGGACTTGTCTCTGCCTTTAAAATTCTCAGTCTCAGTCTCGATGTTTAAAAGTCTCGGTCTTGTCTCAGTGTCGACCTTTAAAAGTCTTGGTCTTGTCTCAGTCTCGACCTTTAAAAGTCCCATTCTTGTCTCGGCCTTTAAAAGTCTCGGTCTCGGCCTTTAAAAGTCTCGGTTTTGTCTCAGTCTTAACCTTTAAAACTCTCGGCCTTGTCTCGGTCTCTGCCTTTAAAAGTCTCGGTCTCGGCCTTTAAAAGTCTCGGTCTTGTCTCAGTCTCTGCCTTTAAAAGTCTTCGTCTTGTCTCAGTCTCTGCCTTTAAAAGTCTCGGTCTGATCTCAGTGTCGACCCTCAGAGGTCTTGGTCTTGTCCTGGTCTCGGGACCCTGTGGTCTTGGACAGGTCTTGGTCTCGATTAGCGCGGCCACTATTTGAGAGACACGTGGTACAAATGAGCAGCTGTGGTTGAATCGGCGAGTTTGGACAGAGGATTTGGTCCAGTTCCAGACCCTTTTGGATTCAAACAGAATGTAGAAGGAACAGGCTGCTCAGGCAAATCGTCCCAAATCAACTGCCTGTCTGATTTGTTTTTGTGTGTTCTTTTGGTCAAATTTTAGTGTTTTCTTTTGCTTTTATTTATGCAGAACTGGTCTCCTTGGTGCAGTGTGGTTATGAGCACCACCATCACAGTGAAACCATGACATGGCACTCTTCAGTTCTCTCCCTGACTGGACTAGCCTCTGCATATTCAATTTATTGGTAAAAAAAGATATCTTAAAGTTCCTATAATACGCAAAACTGACTCCTGTGAGCTTATAATGCTACCTGTTGTTACTATGTTTGAGTTTATTATTAGTTTTTCTATATATCTAAACCTCAAAATGCTCTGTTCCATGCTCTGTTTTTGTAGTAGTAGTTTATTCGGTTATTTTGCAGCACTACAAAACAAAACAAAACAAAACATAGACTACAACCCCATGGATCAGGAACGAAAGGGTTAAGCCTGAAGTAAAAAGTCTTTCTAATGCCAAACCCTATTAAACAATTAAACTATTATGAACAGCAAGTTAAGCATTTACAATTTCACTTGTGGCTTACTGTATATATAAGAGACAAAATATAAATTAAAACAAACAATATATGAAATCATCACTCAGGTTGCTCCATACACTAACCCCTCGAAGAGAAATCACTTTTTTTTAGTTCTTATTTTCATTTTTTTTTTACTATTTATGGTCGTGCAAACTAATAATAATGTTGACGAAGGCATAAAAGTTTATCGTTTATGATCGTACAAAATACTAGCCACATTTTACCTTTAGTTTAGCAGAGATTCTAGTCAGTTCTAGCGCTGAACTGGTCCAAATGACTCTAGTGAAGGTGTATGGAGTTTAAAAACACAATGGAGCACTTCCTGTAGTACCACATGACGTCACAAGGTGGAACAGAGTGTTTTCAGTTTGAGAGAAGCCTAAATCTGCAGGGTTTGTGTGTTAAACATGTGAGAATGAAACAAAACAGAACTCCATTATAACATAGAACAGAAAATAGTGTAACTGTCCTGCTTGTCTCCATGGAGATAGATTAGCTTAATGTCATAGTGTGGAACATGCGAAGCAAAAGCCACTTCTAAATTGGCACAGTTTGCTTGGGTGAGACACTGACATCATCCAAACAGAACTCAGGTTTTCTCAATAAATCAAACCTTAACTGTATCTGAATTATACTTTTAATCAAACGCTCAGTTATTTCACCAAAAAAATGTCGTAATTGTGAGTTTGTGTCACCGTGAGACGTGGCTGAAGCAGAAGCCAGAGGAAACACGACATATTTGCCTTGTCTGCAGTGAGTTTGAGCCTCTCTTTCTGGCTCATGTCACACGTGTTATGGAGGGATGTGTTTTGCAGCAGAACTATATTTTTGATGTTGGCGCGAGCGCATCTGTAAACAGGAAACAGCTGGCTCACTTTGTTTTGTGGAGCATGTCGACTCAACCAGTCCAGTCAATGGAAACACTTAGACAACTCAGTGACGAGAAATGATTGTCTTCTGTTTGTTTCTGCTTTTGGTCAGCTTGTTTTCACCAATTGTTGTCCAGCTGTAGATTTGTAGGGAGTATTATTTGTTACATAAGTGAAATTGTTGTGCAGTTGTAGGGAGTATTATCTGTTACATAAAGCTGAGTTGTTGTACAGTCGTAGGGAGTATTATACTTTTTGTCATCTTGTTTTTGTCGGAGTCTGTGTCTCTCGTCCAGTCACCTCCTATAACTCTAGACGGTTTAATTGTTTATGCAGGCGCCGCCTGAGTGCAGAAAGTGTCACTGTTTGTGTAGTTAAATAGTGTCACCAGCGAGCGATGGTGTCAGTTCTTCTGCTAAGTAAACATTAGCGAACTGAATGCTTCTTAAGAACCCGTATGTGTTAAATGCACGTGAGTGGGTAAGTGACAAGAGGAAATAGCCCAAACTTCAAGTCCACTTTATTTCTACAACACATTTTACAAACAAAACAGTTTCCAAAGTGCTGCACAGAGATCATAAAAAGAAAACAGCAAAAAGGTAAATTGCAAAAAATGTGGTCATACCAGTTCTAAAACAATAAAAGTAATGTAAAATCAAATTTAAAAAAAACAAAAAAATCATAAAATAGCAGTAGATAGAAAATAAATAAAATAAATAAAAGACACAGAGGACCACACAACTCAAGCTGTGTTAAAATCCAGAGAATAAAAGTGTGTTTTAAAACAAGACCTAAAACTGTGGGGGCTGGGGGCTGTTGGGACGTGGGGGGGGGGAAGCAGAGCGTTCCAGAGTTTGGGGCCGGCCACAGAAAAGGCCGAGCTGAAGCTGGAAATCTGGATGCGGTCTGAGACGTAACGTGGGGCCAGTCCATTCAAAGCTTTAAAAACACATAACCAAATCTTAAAATCAAATTTAAAACGAACTGGACGCCTGCGCGTATTGGACAGCAGAGGTATTGGACCAGCTGTAAACAAGATAGTGCACGGAGGCTAATACCAGAGAAAAGTGCATTACAGTCGTCTAAACTTGTGCCCGGACATCCATTTATACCTGATGGACACACCTCGCCCCGCGCCTGGGAAAGCCTCAAAATCTAAAACACAAGACATGACAGTGGCTCTTTCTGCAGACCACAGGCGCAATGGAGCGAGGAGGGATGTATAATCTGATAATCCCTCTATAGCTCCTCCCTAAAAAGTGTGCAGTGCTGATGTGACCTGGACCCCTGTGGAAGACGGTGCCCTTCAGGGTCAGACCATGGAGATACTCTCAGACTGATATGTCCAAACTGAAATAATAGAAACTAGGCTACAGGGTCTCCACACCGCAAATTTGTCTGTTCTGGCCAAGATTTGAAAACTTATATCAGGTTATTCATCTTTTTTCTGATTTATTGTTGACTTACTAGTTCTGGCACTGCTTCATTCTAGTTTAGAGGTCGTTTATTTTAAGATAATTTGTCAAGTAAAATGATCTCTCCATGCAGCAAGATACTTTCACTAGTTTTAAGTCATTTTCTGATAGATTTACGTGTTTATATCTTACGCTTTTGTACAATGCATGGATCATTCACCAGAAAAGTTACAGAATAAACCTATAGCCACATAACAATAGAGGATCCTGAGAACTGTCACCACCCTGTTTGTGTCTTTCTGACTGAACAGATCTGGCCAAGATTTGAAAACTTATATCAGGTTAATCATCTTGGTTTCAGATTTATTATCGACGTATTATATTTTCCGGACTATAAACTGCTCCAGAGTATAAGTTGCACCAGCCCAAAAATGCACAATGAAGAAGAAAAAGACAAATAAGTCGTACAACAGGCTGTGTCTGGTGTCTTAATGTCACATACGAACAGTTATTCAGAAAACTAAAGTAGAAACAACAGAACAATCTTAACAAACTCTCCATCTCACTCCAAATCACTAAATCCTTTGAATTCTTCATCCTCGGTGTCACTTCTGAGCAACTCCACCAACTCCAGCTAAATCCGGCTTTTAGCCACGATTAGCTTTGTTTGTTTCCTTCATTGCAGTTGAAGAATCCCCCTCTTATCGAGTTAAACACAAGTTTCTTGCTCACTCCAAACTTGTAATCTGCAGAATATGATGAATGGTTCTATATATGAAATTATATATTTTAATATATAAGTTGCACCCGAGTATAAGTCGCTGGAGCATTCAAACCATGAAAAAGTATGAAAAATAGAGTACTAGTTTTGAATTGGTTGTATAATCTTAAAAATGGTCACATATATTTCTTCCATGACTCAACTAGTCAGAAAATGTTAAATTTAAGCAATAAATGTTGAAAAGAAGCTACAATCCATTTACCAAAGTTTTACCCTGCAACACTTCACTTGTTTTTAGATTAGTATGAATGAACAAACTACTATTATGTACGACTGATTTAAGATCTAGAATTTCACATGTTTGAATTTATTATCAGGCCATGGACACTAATTATGAACTTGGTTTAAGAATGTTTATCTAAAATTTAGCAGAATTTAAGGTATTTTATCTAGAATTTGACACCTGAGAAGTTATTATCAGGCCATGAACACTAATCCTAAACTGGTTTTAAGTCTGTTTATCTCAAACTTTGCATCCATAAACTTATTTCCAGTGAATGAACACTCACCAGAGACTGCTTCATTCTAGTCTAGAGGTAGTTTATTTTAAGATGAAATGGTGCATGGACAAATAATTTCACTACTTTTAAGTCATTTCCTGATAGATTTAAATGTTTATATCTTAAACTTTTTGCCTGCCACACTTTTTGCAGAGTATTTCCCTTTAACACTGTCATGTAGAAGCGTGAGAAAAGTCCATAACTGTATTTTCACCAACAGAACATCCATAAAGTGTAATAACACCTGAACACGCTTTCCTTTATGACCCCCTCCACGTGCAGCAGCTCATCAGGAAGGTCGAGGATTTCTTATCAGGACAAAGCAGGTTATTAAACACTTAAAGGTGTGTGGCTCCTCTGGAAATGTCACACGCTTTATCTGCGTCTGAAAACAACGCAGCACAGGAAATAGAAAAGAAAAACAAAGGGCCAAAATAGAAATGGTTGTAATGAGTTCTAAATAAGTAGCAAAAATACCAAACCACACCAGCTTTACACAAACACACAGTAGAATAGACAAAGACACGCAGTCAAAATCACAACACAATGACTAAAAACAGAAAATAATAAGACACAAGATGCTCAAGTTCATTAACAGCAAGAAATGTACATCTCACTTGTTAAAATAAAAAAAGCTAAATAATAAGAGACTGGTGTCAAATAAGGCATAATTATATGTAAATGTACTAGTAAAAATAAAACAAAATAGAATATATAGAAAAAAGTAAGGGAGTATTATCTTTTACATAATTGTGAGTTGTTGTACAGTTGTAGGGAGTATTATCTGTTGCATAAAAGTGAGTTGGTGTACGATTGTAGGGAGTATTATAGTATGAATGTAGTCCTGTATCTCTCTCTGTTTGAGCGGAGCTGTAGGAGTCTATTATTTCTGTTATTTCAGTTATTTTTGTTTGTCTTTACAAATGAAACCAAGCCCCAGGAGTGAGGCGGGTCATGACTAACAGTGACTAACGCGCTGGAGTTTCACTTGTATTCAAAAATCCATTCGTCATCACAGGTGTAAACACATCCAGCAATAAAGCCGTGACTTGTATACTCGCTCTGTCAAGTTTAAAGGGCACTGTGGAACTTTTTGGATGGCGATCCGTCAACTGCTTGTTTTGATGGACGTGTTGTTGCTCTGCTTGGAATGTTTTAGGACTTTAAACAGTTCTGCTTTACATGTTTTCAATTACAGGTGGTTTAGAGCTCAAAAATACCTAGAAAAACAGGTATTCTGACTGTGAGCGGGGTCGACTCGCCACAGATCTGACCTGTAACTTGGCCCGGTTTGGTTTCCATGAAGATAGAAAACAATATCTAGTAGGTTTTAGCAGATTCATCCCACACTGTATATCTGCAATCTATGTTTTTACCTCAGATGCCCTGCCTGTTTCAGAATGTGAATGGAACAGGCAATAATAGAAAATGTAGTTGTAGTTGCAGTAGCAGCCGTAGTAGTATTAGTATTAGTAGCAGCAGCAGTAGTAGTAGTTGTAGTAGTAACAGTTGTAGGAGTAGTAGCTGTTGTAATAGTAGTTGTAGTAGTAGTTGTTGTAGTAGTACTTGTAATTGTAGTAGTGGTAGTAGTAGCAGTAGTAGTAGTAGTAGTAGCATTAGAAATAGTAGTAGCAGCAAAAGTAGCAGTAGTAGTAGTTGCAGTAGTAGTTGCAGTAGCAGTAGTAGTAGAATGTTATTTGTAGTATTTGTAGTAATAGCAGGAGCAGCAGCAGTAGTAGCAGCAGTAATAGTAGTAGTAGTAGGTGCAGTAGTAGCGGTAGTACAAGTCCACGTTATATTTATTCACATTTATTAAAAAAAAAAAAATAAAAATAAAAAAACAGCCATTCTGACTGTGAGTGAGGCTTTCCACTCCACTTGAAAACTATCACTACATGACATCACAAGGTGGAACAGAGCATTTGGAGCTTTGGAGATGTAGACAGACTAGTAATAACAGATTACTCAAACGTCTGTGAATGAAACAAAACTCAAGGTCCAGGGCTGTTTTTGAGGAGGTAACATAGCTCAGAAGAATTCACCTTTTGTAATATGGGACCTTTAAACTCATAAAACAGTTATTTGTTTCATTTTTATGCCTAAAAATACTGTGAAAAACATGTCTGCTTCACTGTGAATGGGGCCACCTCTCCACAGATGTTACCTGTAACCTGGGTTAGTTGTGTTACTTGTTTGCCTTCATGACGTAGGGAGTATTATCTGTTCCATAAGGGTGAATTGTTGCACAGTTGTAGGGAGTATTATCTGTTCCATAAGGGTGAGTTGTTGTACAGTTGTAGGGAGTATTATCTGTTCCATAAGGGTGAGTTGTTGCACAGTTGTAGGGAGTATTATCTGTTACATAAGGGTGAGTTGTTGTACAGTTGTAGGGAGTATTATCTGTTACATAAGGGTGAGTTGTTGTACAGTTGTAGGGAGTATTATCTGTTACATAAAGGCAAATTGTTGCACAGTTGTAGGGAGTATTATCTGTTACATAAGGGTGAGTTGTTGTACAGTTGTAGGGAGTATTATCTGTTACATAAGGGTGAATTGTTGCACAGTTGTAGGGAGTATTATCTGTTGCATAAGGGTGAATTGTTGCACAGTTGTAGGGAGTATTATCTGTTACATAAGGGTGAGTTGTTGCACAGTTGTAGGGAGTATTATCTGTTACATAAGGGTGAATTGTTGCACAGTTGTAGGGAGTATTATCTGTTATATAAAGGTGAGTTGTTGCACAGTTGTAGGGAGTATTATCTGTTCCATAAGGGTGAGTTGTTGCACAGTTGTAGGGAGTATTATCTGTTCCATAAGGGTGAGTTGTTGTACAGTTGTAGGGAGTATTATCTGTTCCATAAGGGTGAGTTGTTGCACAGTTGTAGGGAGTATTATCTGTTCCATAAGGGTGAGTTGTTGTACAGTTGTAGGGAGTATTATATGAATGTAGTTCTGTATCATGTATGCTGGGCTGTGAATGGGGTCGTCTCTCCTGTAACTTGGCTAAGTGTTGTCACCTGTTTGTCTTCATGAAGATAGAATTTAAAGTCATATGGTGGAACATTCCAGGAAAACCATGTAGATAAGCAGATGCCAGAAAAGTGACTTAACCCACCCTCGAATACACGTACGTTATGAAACAGATGACGTAAAACAAAGTCTGTGATTCTGTGCACTAAGCAGTATTTTGTGTTTGGAAGTTCCCCTTTTTGTCTGAGCTCACCGCAGCAAACGAGAACTCGGTTTGAGCAGATTCTTCCCACACTGTGTGTCTGCAGACTGTGTTTTTAGATCAGATGCCCTGCCTGCTGCTACAATCATGTGAATGCAACAGGCAATAGAAAATGTAGTTGTAATAGTAGTTGTTGTAGTTGCAGTAGTAGTAGTAGTAGTAGTAGTAGTAGTACTAGTAGTAGTAGTAGTAGTAGTAGTATTGGTAATAGTAGTAGTAGTAGTTGTAGTTGTGGTATTAGTAGTAGTAGTAGCTGTAGGAGTAGTAGTAGTAGGAGTAATTGTAGTAGTAGTAGTAATATTGGTAATAGTAGTAGTAGTTGTTGTAGTTGTGGTATTAGTAGTAGTAGCTGTAGGAGTAGTAGTAGTAGAATAGCAGTAAGTAGTAGCAGCAGTAGTAGTAGTAGTAGTTGCAGCAGTCGTAGCTGTAGTAGCGGGAATAGAAGTTGCTGTAGTAGTAGTAGTAGTAGTAGTAGTAGTAATAGTAAAGTAGCAGTAGTACTTGCAGTATACTAAAATAGTAGTTGCTGTAGTAGTAGCTTCAGCAGTAGTAGTAGTAATAATAGTTGCAGTAGCAGTAGTAGCAGTAGTAGCAGTAGTAGTAATAGTAGTAGTAGTAGTAGTAGCAGGAATAGAAGTTGCTGTTGTAGTAGTTGCAGTAGCAGTAGTAGTAATAGTGGTAGTAGTAGTAGTAGCAGGAGTAATAGTAGTTGCAGTAGCAGCAGCAGTAGTATTAGCAGCAGCAGCAGCAGCAAAAGTAGTAGCAGTAGCAGTACTAGTAATAACAGTAGTCACAGTAGTAGTAGTAGTTGCAGTAGTAGCAGTCCTAGTAGTAGCAGTAATCAGAGTAGTAGTAGTAGTAGTAGTTGCAGTAGTAGCAGTCCTAGCAGTAGGAGTAGTTACAGTAGTAGTAGTAGTAGTTGCAGTAGTAGCAGTCCTAGCAGTAGCAGTAGTCACAGTAGTAGTAGTAGTAGCAGTAGTAGTAGTAGTAGCAGTAGCAGTCCTAGCAGTAGCAGTAGTCACAGTAGCAGTAGTATTTTTCTTGAAGTAAACAGGAGTTGAAGAGTGATCGGCCACGTGTCGTTCACCGGGTCAATGAGCAGTAAACAAGTCCAAACTACATGTTATTGTAGCAGAAGAGGAACAGGATATTCCAGTTAGAACAGACACACAATACACAATACACATACACACAACACAAATCCATCACAACAACACACACAATACACATACACACAACACAAATCCATCACAACAACACACAATACACATACACAAATCCATCACAACAACACACACAATACACATACACACAACACAAATCCATCACAACAACACACACAATACACATACACACAACACAAATCCATCACAACAACACACACAATACACATACACACAACACAAATCCATCACAACAACACACACAATACACATACACACAACACAAATCCATCACAACAACACACAATACACATACACACAACACAAATCCATCACAACAACACACAATACACATACACACAACACAAATCCATCACAACAACACACACTACACATACACACAACACAAATCCATCACAACAACACACAATACACATACACACAACACAAATCCATCACAACAACACACACAATACACAAACACACAACACAAATCCATCACAACAACACACAATACACATACACACAACACAAATCCATCACAACAACACACACAATACACATACACAAATCCATCACAACAACACACAATACACATACACAAATCCATCACAACAACACACAATACACATACACACAACACAAATCCATCACAACAACACACAATACACATACACACAACACAAATCCATCACAACAACACACAATACACATACACACAACACAAATCCATCACAACAACACACACAATACACATACACACAACACAAATCCATCACAACAACACACACAATACACATACACAAATCCATCACAACAACACACAATACACATACACACAACACAAATCCATCACAACAACACACAATACACATACACACAACACAAATCCATCACAACAACACACAATACACATACACACAACACAAATCCATCACAACAACACACACAATACACATACACACAACACAAATCCATCACAACAACACACAATACACATACACACAACACAAATCCATCACAACAACACACACAATACACATACACAACACAAATCCATCACAACAACACACACAATACACATACACTCAACACAAATCCATCACAACAACACACACAATACACATACACACAACACAAATCCATCACAACAACACACACAATACACATACACACAACACAAATCCATCACAACAACACACACAATACACATACACACAACACAAATCCATCACAACAACACACAATACACATACACACAACACAAATCCATCACAACAACACACAATACACATACACACAACACAAATCCATCACAACAACACACACAATACACATACACACAACACAAATCCATCACAACAACACACAATACACATACACACAACACAAATCCATCACAACAACACACACAATACACATACACACAACACAAATCCATCACAACAACACACAATACACATACACACAACACAAATCCATCACAACAACACACACAATACACATACACACAACACAAATCCATCACAACAACACACACAATACACATACACACAACACAAATCCATCACAACAACACACAATACACATACACACAACACAAATCCATCACAACAACACACACAATACACATACACACAACACAAATCCATCACAACAACACACAATACACATACACACAACACAAATCCATCACAACAACACACACAATACACATACACACAACACAAATCCATCACAACAACACACAATACACATACACACAACACAAATCCATCACAACAACACACAATACACATACACACAACACAAATCCATCACAACAACACACAATACACATACACACAACACAAATCCATCACAACAACACACAATACACATACACACAACACAAATCCATCACAACAACACACAATACACATACACACAACACAAATCCATCACAACAACACACACAATACACATACACACAACACAAATCCATCACAACAACACACAATACACATACACACAACACAAATCCATCACAACAACACACAATACACATACACACAACACAAATCCATCACAACAACACACAATACACATACACACAACACAAATCCATCACAACAACACACAATACACATACACACAACACAAATCCATCACAACAACACACAATACACATACACACAACACAAATCCATCACAACAACACACAATACACATACACACAACACAAATCCATCACAACAACACACAATACACATACACACAACACAAATCCATCACAACAACACACACAATACACATACACACAACACAAATCCATCACAACAACACACAATACACATACACACAACACAAATCCATCACAACAACACACACAATACACATACACACAACACAAATCCATCACAACAACACACAATACACATACACACAACACAAATCCATCACAACAACACACAATACACATACACACAACACAAATCCATCACAACAACACACACAATACACATACACTCAACACAAATCCATCACAACAACACACAATACACATACACAAATCCATCACAACAACACACACAATACACATACACACAACACAAATCCATCACAACAACACACAATGCACATACACACAACACAAATCCATCACAACACACACAATACACATCCACCACAACACAAATCCATCACAACACACACAATACACATACACAACACAAATCCATCACAACAACACAAATTGATCACAACAACACATTGATCCTCTGGACAAAAGTGTCTCGCAGCATCACCGCCAGTGTCCAGGGGGCACCAGGTGAACAGTAAAGTTTCTTCTTCATTCTTGCTCCACTGGTTTCGGTGCTGAAATGGTTCATTTTCCAAGTATTTCCTCTGGAAGGTCTTCTGTCACATTTTCTGCCACATGTGGTGTAAATATAGTGACTTTATTCTGAGTTTATGTCAACTCAAGTTTGTCATAAATACTGTTAGTGTGAAAGTGGAGCAGAAGGTGATCTCCAACAGCAGTGTGTGAAGGACCTGATGGTTGGGCTTGTGGTGGACGGTCTGATCGAGGGGCAGGGACCTCTAATGAAACTTGAAATTACTAATGTCTTTTGTGAGTATTTGACCTTATTAAAAAAGTGTAATTCAGGGAGTGTAGATTTTATTATTAAAGATACAGTATGGAACTTTCACCTGCATGATCCCATGAAAATAGAAGGTTAGATCCACACTTCAGAACATTCTTCATGGAGAATCATGCATTTTACACCATACTATGGAAGATTATAGCCAAAAGAACATTTCCATAGAAACAAGAAGGCCAAAGTAGAATCAGGTTTGTGGAGATACACACACACACACACGCACACACACACACAAACACACTTTTATTTAAGTATATTTCTTTTTTTGGCAAAAACGTTACATATTGAGGCTTTAAGAAAATGTTTGTTTGTTTTAATGTTTGGGTGACGTCGTCTTAAGTAGCAGAGCCCTACTCCTGGTCCCAGAGTCATGCCCATCACAGAGATACAGATTCCACATTCAAATGAAGTGTGCTGAAGAGCGCCCAGGCAAACCGGTCTGGGGACTAACAGCGGGCGAAAGGCAGATATGGGGCATTGAAGGTGGAGCTTTAGGTCTCATGAGGACACTGAGGGGGCTCTGATGTTTGGGCTGATGTTGGGTTGATGTTGGGTTGATGGACGATGTTATGGAGGAGTTTTGGCTTGACTTCATGGAATTCTGTGTGCCTCAGGCGCTCCATTCTCAACACTGCCTTTTAGCAGCCCCCTCACACATACACACATGCAAACATACACACACGCACACACACACACCCACACACATGCATACACATACACACGAACACACACACACTGGAGAACAGAGAGCTGCCCAGTGTCCCGCTCTGTAACTGCCCTGTCAGAAACTCTTTGCTTATGATAACTGCTTGCTCTGTCCATTCACTATACACTTTGTCATATGTGCGTAATGAGACCAGAGGGTCAGGCTAAACTCGTCACTGCTGACCCCAGGCTGGGGCCTTCTCTGTGGAGCTCCGGGCAGGGCCTTTGTCTTCTGCACAATACAGCTGAAAAGAGCAGAGTGGCTCATGTTTTTGCACTCTTCTGCTGGTTACGAGTGCTTCTATTCACGGCCTATTGATCGGGGACTGGTGAAGCTGGGCCAGTCCACGGGCACTGCATTAACTTACTACAGACAATTCAAGAGGCTCTCCTCTGAATGACTCTGACATAGAGGCCTGCATCTGAGGAGGGGCAGATCTGGGACGATTTGCCCCAGTGACTCCTCAAGGGGCCAATGCTTCACTTAGTGTGTCAGAGTAACATATCATTACGAAGGCTGTCCTGGTGTACAAAGTATAGGGCACATATAATACACTGAATAAACTGCACATCTGTATTTAAAAAAAGTCTTAGAATCTGATTAGAATGTTTCAAATCATTGTTATTATCATCTGTTTTCTGAACCACTGCAGAGCAAGTTTTCCATTTCTGTTTTAAAAAGAAAAAAGTTTGTGTTGTTTGTGTCTGAACTACTTTTTAATTTTGTGCAGATTCAGCATGTGTGAGTCAACCGACATGTTCCAAAGTGAAGTAACTTATTATTGATGAAATGCTTGAAATGTTGCGCGTTGAACCTTTAACCTGACCACAAACATCTGCAGACAGACTGAACCTGGTGTCCTGTCTGAGCCGCAGAGCATAAAAACCAAAGTCTATTGTTTCAAATTCAAGTGTAAAAGAAAGTCAGAAACATGTCACAGGCACGTGTGATGTCAGGGAAGGTTAATTTGTGGTTATTTTTATTAAGGGCGGAGCTTTGAAGATGTAGCATTTAAAGGTCCTAGATTATGCACTACTGACTCTGAGCTTTAAGTCATCTTCTAATGTTGTTACCTCCCCAAAAACAGACCTGGGGCTGTGATTTGTTTCATTCACACATGTTTGAGTAACACTTTATTACTAGTCTATTTACATCTCCAAAGTGCAAAATGCTCTGTTCCAGTTTGTGATGTCATGCAGTGGTTGGTTTACAAGTTAAGAGCAAACCTACACAAAAATGTCAATTGCTATGGAAAAGTCTGTATTATTATATAAAATATGAATCAAAAGCAAATTACTAAAGACTTACATCCTTTTCCACAGCCTGAGATCATCTTATCTTCACTAGTTTTGCAGTTTGCCACCGTCTGCTAAGCGGAAATGATGTCCTATATTTACCACAGAAATTATAATTAATAATTTTAGAAATATACTCGCACAAATGAAAATTGTCACAGCAACATCCTCTATAATTTTGTTTTGAGCTCAATTTAACATTTTGAGGGGCTGGATGACGTCATTCGCCGAAAATAAAACTGCAAATATCTTAACCAGATTAGCACAAACAAAACTTTTTGCATCACAAAACAGCACAAACGAAGCACAAACGACTGACATAGTTTTTGTGTAGGTTTGAGTTTGATTGACTTCACGGAGGTTAGTGTGTGTAGTTTAAAAACACAATGGAGCACTTCCTGTATTACCACATGACATCACAAGGAGTATTTTCAGTTTGAGAGAAGAACTCATGTCTAAATATGCTTGTGAGTTAATCGTGTGAATGAAAGAAAACACAACTCCAAATCTGTTTTTGATGAGGAAACAAAATGATAACAGAGATCAGAAAATGGCTTAATATGGGCACTTTAAAGATACACTCTGTAACTTTTTGGTCGGGGGCCGCCTTCTTGTTCCTTTGGATATATCGCTAGCTCTACTATACATTTACTCAATTCCAGGTGGTTTTATAGCTCAGAAATGCATAGAAAAACAGGAATTCTGACTGTGAGCGGGTCTGGCTTGTAACTTGGTCTGGTTTGGTGTTTGCGAAGATAGAAAGGTTTAAATAATACCATACTGTGAAACATTCCAGACAAAGCAATAACATCTCCACAGAGACAGACCCTCCGCTCGCAAAGTTGCACAATGCACCTCTAGACCTTTGTTAATTCATGACTAACCCTCAGAATTTGCATCTTGTTTGGGTATCTCCAGCTCCAACTTGTGTCTGTCTGAACTCCCCGAGGCTGCGCTGGAGCTCCAATAAGAAAGCAGCACTCGAACACACAGAAGCCCACATACGAGCAGCCTTCTCCGTTACACCATGTGTGTTTGACCCCTAAACCCCGGTGCACTCAGGAGTCACTGGGTTCACGGGTGGGCGAGGCTGCACACACAAGGCGAGCGCGGTGCAGAGAGCGCGGTCCGTGGAGAGGGAGCGCAGGGTGCACGTATAGGGGGGGGTAGGTGGGTGGGTGCTGAGACACACGCGAAGTTCCTCTCTTCTGTACTCTCTAAACTTCCGCATTTACGTCTCAAAAATCGTCGCGTTTCCTCAAATGACACGTTCTGCTCGAGTTTCTCTCTCTCTCTCTCTCTCTCTGACTGTTTATCCTCGAATGACCCGAAGCTGAAGTGAGAACATCCCGTACCAGAGATATTAATAGCAGCCCTTGCGTCACCAAACTGTGCACCGCTTTTCAAGACACGCAAGCACCACGTTTTTCTTCACCACCAAAACATTGTTGCCCCACAGGTACAATCAAGTTTTATCGCAACGACTGCAAATCCAAATCACGGTTTACAAGTTACTACTATTACGCACGGTGTTGCCAAGGCGCACGGAGACAGAGCTGCAAGATAAAGCAGCCTATGCGTAAATGTATGCGTTAGTAGTGAAAATTAACCCAGTGTACATAGTGATTAACAATGTAAAACTTAGTATTATACGTTCAGAATAGGAAAAAGTCTTCAAAAATGCTCACTAAAGCATGAAGATTACGCACGTATGAGTAAAACACTGAACTCGGTGGCGTCAAAGTTATTTATGTCGACTTTCTAGGTACAAAAAACACCACCCCCTGTCCCACCAGTTCCAAACAGAAACCCATAATGTCTACAATGCACAATAAACCATATGTTAACCCGGTCCCTTCCCCCCTTCAAGTCGTGGAAGAGCGGGGAGGAGACGCGCGGCGCAGACGGGAGGCGGGAGGAGCAGGGGCTGTTGCCATGTTCACTGGGTGTCTCCTGTCTTTGGCTCTGCGGGTCTGGCGTGCGCTCGGCCTGACATGGCGCTGTATGTAGGTCACGGGAATAGGCCTATAGCGTTGAGTTGCGTCACGTGTCCGCGGAACCACGGCCTCACCCTGTATTTACACTGACTCATATGACTCCGTGTATGAACTGAGGAGTTAATTCCACTGGCCCTTGGTTCACACGCACGGGGAAAATGACTCGAAGATACTTTTTTGTTAAAGCTGGACTGATTTTATAAGCATTGACAGGAAAGTGTTATGTAATTTTATCTGTGCCATGATCAAGACTTTACATAGTGCAGATTAAGGTCCTATATTACACAAAATGGAGATTTTAGTCTTGGTAGAATGTTGTTACGTCATCAAAAACAGACCTGGAGTTGTGTTTTGTTTCATGCACACATTTCAGTAACATTTTATTATTAGTCTGTCTACATCTCCAAAGCTCAAAACGCTCTGTTGCACTTTGTGATGTCATGAAGCGGTAGTTTTCAGATCTTTTTACCTTTAGTTCTGTAGAGATGGGAAATTCCAGGGCTGAAGTTATCCAAATGATTTTAGTGAAAGTGAATGGAGTTTAAAAACACAGTGAAGCACTTGCTTGAATGTGTCCAGGAATAAAACAGTTCAAACCATGATCGTATAGACCCTTTTAGTGTGAGTAAACAGTGATGATGTAGGCATGGGTTGCGCACACATTTTGGCAACAGAAGTACGGCAGAACTCAGCAGCTTGTCGAGCTCTGCGAAAGGATTATCGTCAAAAGATCGCAAATATTTCCTCAACAAGCGACTTTGACAAATCGTGTCCGCCTGCCAGATCCTTGTGCGAGCAGTGAGTAAAACTTTAAAACTTTAGTGCGCCGGTAGAATATCGATTCTGACAAACACACATAACAACCAGACATTTTGGTGCTGGAAATGTTTTTATCTCCGTCTTCTGTCAATGTTCAGTCTGAACGAATCGTAATGAACTGGGAACAATGACACTTCTGTTGCCAAAATGCATTTGCAGCTTATTTTTAAATCACTTTCGCTCTAAAAGGGTCTATACCAGGGGAGTCCAAACTTTTTTCATCAAGGGCCACATATTAAAACACAGACCAGCAGGAGGGCCGATCGAGGGTCATAGACTGAGGGTCAAAACAGTGAGTAATTCAAATCTGTGCATTTATAACAGATTTAAATGACCCTCCAGACCTTTGTTCAGCCTTAGACTCTCAAAAGGAAACACTACATTTGCTTGATCAAGGTAGATTTCAAAAACATGCAGTAAAAAGTACTGCTTGTAGTAGTTTGGGCCAATTCACCTGGAAGCCTGAGGGCCAAAAGAATTTGGTCTGAGGGCCACATTTGGCCCCCGGGCCATAGTTTGGACATGCCTGGTCTATACTGTAGATGCTCTAACCAAGACTAACTTTGGACAGCACAGAACTAACCCAGAACTGTCCCAGTCCTAATCCAGTGTCAGGGCTATAGTATTTCTAACCCTGCAGATTTAGGCTGAGTTCTTCTCTGAAACACCTTGTGATGTCATGCAGTAATACTGGAAGTGCTCCGCCTTGTTTTTAATCTCCACACACCTTCACTAGAATCATTTGGATCATTTCAGCCCTGGAATTGTCTGTCTCTACTGAACTGAAGGTAAAAAATAGCTCTTAACTTGAAAACTATCTCTTCATGACATCACAACGTGGAACAGAGCATTTTGAGCTTTGGAGATATAGACAGACTAATAATAAATGTGCGAATGAAACAAAACACAACACCAGGTCTGTTTTTGATCAGGTAACATTATAACTTGGCTCTAACTTGGAGTCTATTTTGTGTAATATAGGATCTTTAATAGCACCTATCTAACTTAAGACTAAACCAGGACTGGGACTCAAGGTCTAAGCAAGTTCTAAACCAGGACTAAACCACAACCAACAAGATGGGGGCATGTTCAGTGTTCAGTTTAAAACCTGTTTACAATAGTACTATAATAATTCACAGCATTATTGCATCACCAAGCACCATTTCTGAAAACAGCTTGCATAACACAGGTATATCGGTGTAAACTGCGACTTCTTTTTAAAAACACTCCCACAATTCATTTCACTCTCTAACCTGAACTGGTCGTGTTGTTTTAACCTTGGGCTGGGTCATTATTGGACAGCAGATAAAATGTTCTTCACTGATAAAAACACAAGTGATTAAATGTTCTTTCCATTTGTTAACCACACACTGCTAACACTGACACACACACACACACATGCATGCAAACACACACACACACACACACACACACACACACACATGCATGCAAACACACACACACACACACACACACACACACACACGCACAAAGGTTTACTTTTACTTTCACCTTTGACATGAGATAAAGGGCAAATCTATTGAAATGTGAAGAAAACTATTGTGGAACATAACCAGACTGTATGAAGAAATAAGTAAGTAAGTCAAGTAAGTAAGTCAAGTAACTGAGTAAAGTAAGTAAGCAAGTAAGTAAAGTAAGTGAGTAAGTCAAGTAAGTATGTAAGTACGTAAGTAAGTAAGTAAGTAAGTCAAGTAACTGAGTAAAGTAAGTAAGTCAAGTAAGTAAGTAAGTAAACAAATAAGTAAGTCAAGAGTAACTGAGTAAAGTAAGTAAGCAAGTAAGTAAAGTAAGTGAGTAAGTCAAGTAAGTAAAGTAAGTGAGTAAGTCAAGTAAGTACGTAAGTAAGTAAGTAAGTAAGTAAGTAAGTAAGTAAGTAAGTAAGTAAGTCAAGTAACTGAGTAAAGTAAGTAAGTCAAGTAAGTAAGTAAGTAAACAAATAAGTAAGTCAAGAGTAACTGAGTAAAGTAAGTAAGCAAGTAAGTAAAGTAAGTGAGTAAGTCAAGTAAGTAAAGTAAGTGAGTAAGTCAAGTACGTAAGTAAGTAAGTAAGTAAGTCAAGTAAGTAAGTCAAGTAAGTAAGTAATTAAGTAAGTAAGTTAAGTTAAGTAAGTTAAGTCCATAAGTCAGTAAGTCAGTAAGTAAGTAAGTTAGTTAGTTAGTTAGTTAGTTAGTCATTTATACAGCACTTTTCACATATGTCACAAAGACGTTTTACAGAGTATTATTTGCACATCAGTATTCATTCACTCTATACCCAGTGGTGGTAAAGTACTATTGTAGCCACAGCTGTTCTGGAGCAGACTGACAGAAGCGACCACCACCATCACTCACACACACCACTTTCATACTTGGCAATGTTGGTAAAGTGCCTTGCCTATGGACACAACAGCAGTTTTTTGCGACTGGCGCCCTCCTGTGGCAGCTGATTTTCCCAGCAATCTCGCATCCAAGTACTGACCAGGCTCGGCCTTGCTTAGCTTCTGAGATCTGACGGGATCAGGCTTAGACAAGGAGGTATGGCCTATGTCACCCACAGCGAGGCTCACTGAGGCTCCAGCTATAGGAGCGAAATGGGGCAGAGTTCCATATTAGGAATTCAAATTTATTTAGGCCAAATTGTAAAATAAAAAACAGGGAATCATGAAAAGCAGGTTAATATAAATAGTTTAAAAACAAAATGACGAGGCTCACAGCAGCAGTTACAGAGAGAGGGACAACAGTTTTTCAATACAAAGTGAACTGGAGCAGGAAGCATGCCCATGTTCAGTTCCTGTTTGGTACACAGTGGCTAACAGGTTAGTTATGCTCATTTATATACACAGTGTATCAACAGGACTCTACACTGCAAAAAGCTTGGCCAAAATTTAAGCTATAAACACTTATACCTACCAGAAAGTGACTTAAAAGTAGTAAAATTATCTGTCTGTGCAGCAAGATCATTTCACTTATCTTAAAATAAACTACCTGTAGACTAGAATGAAGCAGTCTCAGAACTAGTAAGTAGAAAATAAATCTGAAAACAAGATGAATAACCTGATGTACATTTTAAAATCTTGGCCATTTGTAGTATATACACGCAACTTTTCTGGTGGAAGGTCTGCATTAATTTGTCTCTGTGGATATGTCAGTGCCTTGCCTGGAATGTTCCACAGGTCCTACACTAAATGCACCAAAATGGGTGAGGTTTAAGCCATGTTATAATGTTCCTTGATCAAAAACAGACCTGGAATTGTTTTGTCTCATTCATACATTTGAGTCAACTTTTATTATGAGTCTGTCTCCATCTCCAAAGCTGAAAATACTCTGCCTTTGGAGCTTTTAACAGAGTAGTGCTTTCAGTTAGCGTCACACCCACAGAGAATCCTGATGACGTCAGCTGCAGAGTGTCAACAATAGAATACTGAAGCATAATCTCTAAAGAGTGGTTAACAAATAGATTTTTAGTTGTGAATCACAACCTTTTACAAGTACGAGCACGGCTCCTCCAGCTCTACCTTAATCTCTTTACACTGTATTTCACACTGTACACACTGTTCTCTGCAGGAATGGCCACAGCCCAATGACGAGGCACATATGAACATCTCGATTAATGTGTTTTGTTTGAGGGTGAGTGTCAGATATCCTCCCTTGAGCCTGTGCGTGACCCAGAGGTGCCCGGCTCTCTGGGTTAATCCTCTCACATGTGGCACCGGAGCAATAATCCAGCTCCTCTGTTCTGTTCGAAAGCCCACGCCCACCTCTATACCAGTCTATACGAGCTGTCACTATACTGAAAGTCAAAGCAAATTGAAAACAACTGTATGTGAGATTTGTGCCCAGGTAGCAGGTAAACATGTTCAAATCAAATAGCTTTTACTGATAACAACTGTACTGCCGATTTCTTCTTAACTATAAAAACTTTGTACCTTGGCCCATTGACCCATTGATCCATATTATCTGGTGTTTTTGGTCTGAAGTCGATTCTCCAATCAGAAAGCAGAACGAGCCTCTCATGATCCTCTCGTTTGCGTTGTCAGGTTCAGTGCTGATATTCAGTGTGTTTAAACCTAAAATGGCTCTCTGACCTGAACAGCCAAAGAAGTCATATTGTGTCTGCTCCATAGTTATAATCTCTGACCCCCGTGGATCATTCTGTTCTAATTTGGACATTTTAAATCACAATATTCATCTAAAATGACTTCATGAAAGAAACAAGTCAGAGCAGAGCATCTTTACACATCTGGACCAAAATTACTGAACGACGAGGTTGAATTTTATATTACAAAATTAAAAAATTAAAAAAATTGTAGAATGAAGTAAGTAGAGACCAGTGGCCGTGTACTAGTAGATGTGAAAAGACCTAGTTTTCAGTTTTTGTGTTTTATCAAAATAATATCTGGTCATTGATTTTCGCTTTCCCCACCCGCCAACATAAGTGTTACTACGAAAACAACAGGCTCTATTCACGTTTATGTCCCAAACAGGAAGAGGGTTGGAAACATGTTATGATGACTTCCGGTGTAGTTCCCGACACTGGGCTCACCGACCGACTGTGATCAAACCCACTGAAGTAAATGTGATTGTTGGTAAAATGAAGACTGTAGACGTATGTGCTGTTTGGAATCATCTGGAGTTTGGCGTCCTCCTCTCTTCTAATCGCATGTACCCAGTGCGCTCGGAGTTTTGCGTCAGCGGGGAAATGATGAAAACTGAGGTATGGTTGTAATTGTTGATTTGCCGAACAAAACGGAACGCTACAATGACGTGGAGATGAAGAAAAAAAATCTGATTTTTCCTAGGTTTAAGACCGTGAACAGAGCCCACCAGAAGTTGTTATTACACCTTTCCAAACGTCCACAACCTCAACGACAAAACCCACTGTATTGTTCTTGTTGATGAGTTATTGAAATGAAAATATAAGTTCTTAAAAATCCCCCTGTCCTGCAACAGTTCCTTTTCGTAAATCTGCTTTTGTGTAGTTATAGTTTGTGCTAGAGCTAAGAGATATGACCACCACATGCTCTCACTGACAGAAGATTGGCTGTAGACTTCTCCATTAAAATGAAACAACTGAATCATGATCTGGATTCAAAGTTTGATTAACTGCACAATGTTGCAGTATAATAGTCACTAGGGACTGTGGAGCAGTGCAGTTCTCAGCGCTCTTCCCTTTGAAACGATGCTCTGCTCGTTTCTCCATATCAGAGTTTGTCCAGAGTGAGACAGGAAGAGGCTCAGAGTGGATCCAACATCTGCTGTTTGAAGGAAACTCCAGGCCCAAATCCTCTGGAAGAACCAAACTGTGCTGCACAAACACACAGGAGAGAGGAATTATGATCTGAGAATTAAACGAATATAGGCTATAGAAGAGCTGAACAATTTAGAAAAGTAGCTAATTGAGTGTTTTTTGTTTTGTTTTGACAAGTATTTGCGATCATAAAAGGGTTCTGTACACAAGAACCACCTTTCAGAACAGAGTTAGCAGTATTTATGCAGAATCAGACAGGAGGTTTTGTTGTTTGTGGAGGAAATGATGGTACTTCTAAAACTGCAGCCTTTGTGATTTGCTCATTTTGTTCGTCCAAATGGCGATTCTGCTCCTTCTCCTACCTTCTTATTTACCCAAGTTTCCCGGCAGTGACTGATCTGGGTTTGTTCAAACAGTACTTGCACAAATGTTAGTGGGTTTGTCCGTTTCATTTTTCTATTTAGTAAAAATGACAAACACACTCCATGTAGGCGCAATGTGATTTGATTTTACAGGGGGCGCCACTGTTGTTTACCACAGACTGTATAAAGAAGAGGACAGAGGGCACGTGACATCACCCACGGTGTTCAGCTTCAGTCAAATAAAGCTCACCGAGGCTAGCAGTTATAGGGTGAACTTGTTCCATATTAGGAGCAGGAATTGATTTACTTAGACTTAGACAAATTTATTGATCCACGAGGGAAATGACTTGAACACAGAAGCTCACACATCTCAATATATTACAATAATAAAGAGTAAATAATATGAAAATGGTAAAAACTTCCAAATAAGTAGCAATAAAAATAGCAAAATGGGTGTCAAATGAGACGTAATTATATAAAAGTTTGTACAAGTAAAGTAAAAAACTGAAATACAGTCAAATCAATACAGTTTCACTAGCAAAGATGACGTCAACAGCAACAACTTAGTGCCAAAGAAGAAGAGTTTATTATTGGGAGACGAAACAGGGTGGAGATGGCTGGGCTGAGACTCTAGGGTGGGGGTTTGTGTCTCAATCTTCACATGGCCCAGCCAGCACGGGACATCCCTCGTAAGCGTCTTATGTCTGGAAGAGATAGGGGACAAACTGTTGCTGCTACAAAATAGGCTTTTGGGAAATTGAGGTTTGGCAGAAGTGAGCTGTGATTCACTGGAGAGGAGGCGAGGGCGGTTGAAGCGTGGTTATTCGTATTAACTACAAATATATACACAGTTATATACAAGAGGTCGTAAAGAAACAGTGCAAAGATGATCTGGTGATTGACAGAAATGGAGGTTTATCTGTTATAAAGGTGAGTTGTTAAAAAACATCTGTCAGGTTCGTCATTTTGGTTTTAAAATGTTCATATTAACCCACTCTACATGATTCTCTACATGATTATGGGGTTTTTATTTCACTATAGGCTCGATTCACGCTTACGTCACAAACCAGGAAGACGTTTAGAAACCTGAGATGACAACTTCCGGTGTAGTTCCCGACACTGGGCTCAAGCAACTATGATTAAACCCACTGAAGTAAATGTGATTGTTGGTAAAATGAAGACTGCAGACGTATGTGGTGTTTGGAATCATCTGGGAAATTGGCGCCCTCGTGTCTTCTAATCACATGTACCCAGTGCGCTCAGAGTTGTGTCAGTGTGGAAATGATGAAAACTGAGGTATGGTTAGAATTGCTGATTAGCCAAACATAACGGAACGCTACAATGACATGGAGATGAAGAAAACTGGGACATTTTCTCATTTTTTCTAGATTTTGGCAAACTTACTACTGCGAACAGAGCCTGTCGAAAGTTCTCATTGCATGTTTCCATACGTCTTTCTGGTTTGTGACGTAAGCGTGAATAGAGCCTATAGTGAAATAAAAACAACATGATCATGTAGAGCAGTGTTTTTCAACCTTTTTCGTGCCAAGGCACACTTCTGTCATTGAAAAAATCCCGCGGCACACCACCAGCTAAAAATGTAAAAAAAAAAAGCTTATATTAACAAATATAAGTGTTGTATTGTTAATATAAGCGTTTTATAACATTGAAGAATGACATTATATTATAACGTCATGAATAGGAATCAAATAAACACAAAGAAAAAAGTATTTTATAATTTTTCATATTTATACTCACTCAGTGTGAAACCTGGGCCTGTTTGGATGAACACAGTGCTGATATCCTGGCAGGAATTGTTGAAAGACACACACGAAGCTCTTCCTCCACAGCTCTCAGTCTTTCTCTGTTTTTACTTTTTACAGCAGTCAGGCTTGAAAAGCTCACCTCACACAGATATGTTGTGGAAAATGGGAGCAATATCAAAATAGCTTTGTTGGCCAACATGGGGAACTCCTTGGCAGCTGCCAACCAAAAACTGTCCAAAGGTAGATCAGCAAAGCTTAGCTTGAGACCACGATCTTGTCTCAGTTCAGTTAGTTCCTCCTGCTCCTGTAAAGTCATGTCCTTTCCAACAGCTGATGCTGAGCTGAATGGGTCCCTAACCCAGTCAAGGTACTCCGTGGAGGCTGAAGAGAAATAAAATGACATCTTCTCCTCAAGAGTTTTCAAATGTTTAACTATTATTTCACACAGTATTAACATCTTGCAATTTATTGGTGAATGAGAACATTTCCAGATTGCCACTTTCCACATGTTGCTGCCAGAGTTCCAACTTTGAACGGAATCCACTTATTTTATCTGTACTTGTAAGCAGGTTTTCATTTCGGCCTTGCATTCGTGTGTTCAGTTCATTCTGATGATGAAAAAATATCTGCCAGGTATGCCAGCCGTGCACACCACTCATCACTTGCAATTAGCTTTCCGTAATCGGACCCCTCATTTGTTAGAAACACTTTAAGTTCCTCTCGCAGCTCATACACACGGGCCAGCACCTTGCCGCGCGACAACCATCGGACCTCCGTGTGAAACAGCAAAGTATTATGCTCCGCTCCCATTTCGTCACACAAAGCCGCAAACATGCGACTTTTCATAGGTCGTGACTTCACAAAGTTTACCATGCGCACAACATCATCCAACACAGGAACGAGGTCTGCTGGTAAAGTCTTGGCTACGAGGGCTTCGCGGTGTAAAAAACAGTGCGTAATGATCACATCTGGGCTTTTTCCTTGACTCTGCTTACAAAGCCTTTGGTGCGCCCGACCATGCGCCCGACCATGTTATCTGAGAGAGGGACTTTGGCTATTTCTTTAACCGCTTCGGGTCCGAGCATCTCATTTACAATGGCCTTGCAAGCGGGAAGTATTAATTGCTCTGCCACAGTGTGGGACTTTTTGGATTTAGCCACAAGTTCGGCGACGTGGTAGCTAGCACTGGCACACAAATTGGATAATTTCCCACGGCACACCTGACAATATCTCGCGGCACACCGGTGTGCCGCGTCACAGTGGTTGAAAAACGCTGATGTAGAGGATCACATAGAGTGGGTTAATATGAACATTTTGAAACCAAAATTACAAAACTGACAACAGAGGGGTTTTTTTTCTTACAAAAAAAGTGAATTGGACCCAGAGTTGATGAAACCGGAAACGATGCTGTGTATATAGGGTGACCAGGTTTTCAAAATCAAAAACTGGGACAGTTCCGGTTTCAGGTGGTTGGTAATAATAAAATTGTGAAAAAAGTGCCTAATTAAGGTAAAATGACCAGATTTTCAGAATTAAAACTGGGACACACCCGGGTTGGGATGTTGGTATAAATAAATTTGCGAAAAAAGCGTGTAACATTGTGCATTCTCGACTCACGTGTGGGTCAGTGTATAATGTGAGACAAAACAGAGAATTTATGCTCCTCCAGTTTACCTGATATAGTCCTGTTTTAGTCCAAGTTTAGTCCTGTTTAGACCTGGTTTAGGCCTGAAATAGTCCTGGTTTAGACCTGAGATGGACCTGAAATAGTCCTGGTTTAGACCTGAGATGGACCTGAAATAGTCCTGGTTTAGTCTTCTTTAGACCTGGTTTAGACCTGAAATAGTCATGGTTTAGTCCTAGTTTAGACCTGGTCTAGACCAGAAATAGATCTGGTTTAGTCCTAGTTTAGACCTGAAATAGTCATGGTTTAGTCCTAGTTTAGACCTGGTCTAGACCAGAAATAGATCTGGTCTAGACCAGAAATAGATCTGGTTTAGTCCTAGTTTAGACCTGAAATAGTCCTGGTTTAGTCCTCTTTAGACCTGGTTTAGACCTGACATAGACCCGAAATAGTCCTGGTTTAGTCCTAGTTAAGACCTGAAATAGTCCTGGTTTAGTCCTAGTTTAGACCTGAAATAGTCCTGGCTTAGTACTAGTTTAGACCTGGTTTAGACCTCAAATAGTCCTAGTTTAGTTCTAGTTTAGACCTGAAATAATCCTGGTTTAGCCCTAGTTTAGACCTGAAATAGTCTTGGTTTAGTCCTAGTTTAGACCTGAAATAGTCCTGGCTTAGTACTAGTTTATACCTGGTTTAGACCTCAAATAGTCCTAGCTTAGTTCTAGTTTAGACCTGAAATAGTTCTGGTTTAGCCCTAGTTTAAACCTGAAATAGTCCTGGTTTAGCCCTAGTTTAAACCTGAAATAATCCTGGTTTAGTCCTAGTTTAGACCTGATATAGTCATGGTTTAGTTTTAATTTAGTCCTGGTTTAGAGCAAATATGTCAAAAATAGGGACACCTGGGACATTTCTTGTATAAAACTGGGACAAATCAGTGGTTTTGGATAAATCTGCTGGGACAGGGGACACAGGGCTCAAAACTGGAACTGTCCCAGGTAAACACATCTGGGCACCCTGTGTATAAACTGTAGTCTGTGCTGTTTAACCTGTTACCCTGTCATTTTAGATCAATCTTTTAAATACGCAAACGATAGCGTCATGATCCACGGGTGTCATCGATTCTAACTACAGAGCGCACACAAACACTTCGGGTTAATGGAGCTTTAAGGTTTTATAACAACAATAATAATGCTGGTCAGACTTGAATGAAGGGTTATTCTTGTAGAGCTCCAGTCTGAAAAAAACATGTCCTGGAGTGTCCTGCCCTGCACATGTTATCTGAACACACACACTACACATACATAAACACACACACACACACACACACACACGCTCGTATTAAAAGCACACCTGCCCCAAGGGGAGCTCAGGTGAGGCTCAGGTGAGGTGTGGCATGTTCCTATGGCAACCAATGAGAAACACTGTCCTGTCCTTCTTATTGTCTCATTGTCGTGCCGCTTAAACAGCACAAGAGTCGGGTCTATTAAGGTAAAATCCACGCTCTGGTTCATGCACAGACCGATATATGTTTAGTAGAACCGGTTTAATCCTGGCTTAGGTCCAGCTATGCATCATCAGACTTTATTATATTTATATATGTAGTCCTGTAATTTGGACTTGTTGTAGTCTTGTTTTTTAAGTTGGTACAGACCCTGGTTTAGTCCATGTTCAGGTCTGTGCTCTGGTGTTTGTGTGTGTGACCTCACAGATGTGTGGAGTGGACTGGGACTAGGGCAGGTCTCTTCTTCTTCTACTGACAGGAGCCAAGTGAGAGGGTGAAAAACAGAAGTAGAAAATAAACAGCATCTCAAGCATTTTTAAGTGTCCAAAAAAGCGCTATATAAGTTTGACATATTATTATTATTATTATTATTATTATTATTATTATTATTATTATTATTATTATTATTATTATTATTATTATGGGCATTCAGTGCATCAGTGCACGCAAAGACTGGAGGCGAAGTGTCTTGCCCAAGGACACAATGTCAGTTTGCTGCTTATATCCTGCTAGTTTTATTACATCTGAACCATACGATCAAATATACGTATAAAACAGAACAGAGACACGTGACTGATTCATAATTTACAGCACTGATCTCAGATGACGCGCCCGGACACGGAGCCATACTCAAGGACGGAGCGCCCTCTACAGGACAAAGACACTTTCTGCACCTGAGGTCATTTTGGAGAAGTCTGACCTAAAAGGAAGACATTTAATGTATTGCTAAATTATTGTTATTCTATAAAAAGAAATGAAGAAATAAAGAAAATATAGGCCAAAAATATTACTGACATTTTATAACCTGCAATAAAGGTTTAGTCATTTGTTCTAAAATACAGTCAGGAAGCATTTGGCATCTTCAAGAACCCGTCTGTTTATGAATGTCTTAAACCTGTGTAGTAGGAGCCTATAACCACAAAAGACCGTGACATTGTGATTTAATATTTAATATTTCATTTTCCCAATATAAAGTTCAGAACAATTGAAACAGTAATACCAGAACTGTTTCACTAGAGGGAGCCACTGGACTGATTACAGTAAGAAACCTCGGGTTATTCTATGTAACTTTAAGAGAGTATTTGACTCTTCCCCTCCGAGACACTTGAGCTTGATCACTGTACCAGTGTTTATGTCATTTATGGACTCCAACATCACATATCAGCAGATATGTACATTTTAAAGGGGTCGTGCTCTGCCAGACTGACTTGGATCGCCTCATCAAATACATGATCGGAGTTTTGTGTCATTCATGTTTGGGTAATGCATGTTCAGTCGTTCTCATTCATTCAAATTCCTCTGTGCTGATGTCACAAGGTGTTGACCAAATGCTTGTCTGGACATTTTCAAGAATAAATGACCTCCGTCACAACAATTAGCAGCAGAAGTTTAATAAAACTGAATTAGGCAGAACTGGTTGAAAAACAATGACCACTGATAAGTAACCTCATCATGAACTGCAGAAATGTGATCATAGATGGACTTTAGAGGAATCCAACAGGACTCTCTCTTGATCCAGAATGTCTCCAAAACTATAACACACAATTACCTTAGTCTTCTGATAATTTATGTTGTTCGTTTTTTTTTTTCAGACTAAGGGTTTGTTTTCATCCCTGACAGTTTGGACAGCTGTGTTGGTCACGTGATGTTGCTGTGACAGGTTTTGGCGCTGTTTTCCTACCGTTGGAGGTGGACTTCCTCAGGACAGTATCCCAGGTGTGTGAGAGTAGAAAAGCCCCCTTGTCCAGGTTTATGGTCCCGTGGGCACGTTTATGTATTTCAATTGCCTCTTTATCCAGCGACGATGTTTGTTGTCCCCTGTCCCAGTCCCTAATGTAGTCCTCTCTTTTACAGTGGTCAGAAATGGCTGATTTGAGTTGTTCCTGTTCTGCTTTGTGTTTTGTTTCCCGTGTGTTGCCTTCGCTGTTTCCTTCTCACATTCTGTCCTATGTTCCTTTTTTTTCTGTACTGAACGCCCTCCCTGTTTCCCTGATATGTTTTGCACTGCGGAGGGCAATGAGAAAACATAATATCAACACACCAGTCAAACCGTACAGAAAACTATTACTCGCAATTACTTGTCCACCCAAAAGATAAAATAGAACTGGAGCATAAATATAATATAGAGTTACCTTTAGGGAGGCTGGTATCACCAACCCAGAACAAACATAAGCGCTTTTCACAACTCAGCTTAACAACTAACATGCTAACACGCACATCTGCTTATTGGATAATTGTAATTATCTTTATAATTAGATTAGATTAGGGTGACCAGACGTCCCTATTGACCCGGGGCAGTTCCAGTTTTGAGCCCTGTGTCCAAAAGCCATCGATTTGTCCCAGTTTTATACAAGAAATGTCCCAGGAGTCCCTATTTTTGGCCAATCTGATCCCTGCCAACAGTAACAAGAGGCATAAATTGTCATTTGTTTAGGGAAAATAGAGAAAAGCTGCTTAAAAATGACCAAAATACAAAGAAAATGTGACTTTACTGACTCACATTAGTGCAGAATGCGTAACAGTTCTCCTTAATTACGCACTCGTTTCACCATTTTATTATTTCTTTTGAATATCTGGTCACCCTAAATTAGATATAGACAACACGCAGCAGACTTATTCTGACCTCAAGAGACACATTTTGCACAGATTTCACTCAGATCTTCAAGTAAAATGCAGACGTCAAATTTGGACAATAACGGAAAGGGAACTGTCTAAAGGTAAACAAACTGCAGCTAAAACAAGCCAAAGTCTGCTTCCTTTTGGGCTTTTGTTAACCATTACAGATTTGTGCCTGATCTGCACCACACACAGGGCCTATGGCAACACACGCACACACACCAGGCCTTTAATATTTAACATTTAATAGCGAACTAAGCTAAAAACTGTGCCAAAAATGTGAGGGACATGTGGGTGGGGGTGTATCCTGGTAGAGTCCTGCAGCCAGATTCTGTCGCAAAGTGTTGTGTTCATTCATACAAGCTTCTTTTATGAGAGAAACCAGTGTGATTTCTTGTGCGCGGCCCGTGGAGTGACAGTAGATTTAAGTCCAATAACATTTATGAAGCTCAGTCCATTAGACACGCTGCTGTGGCGTTAAGCCTGATTATGAAGAGAGGCTCAGAGGCACAGAGGCAGAGCTGCTCATTCTCACATCAGCGCCGCCGACCCGGGAATCCCACCGGCAACCTCAAATGTACCAGGAGCGTTTTGTGTTGCTCCAAGGATCTCCTCGGTGGAAGCAGTGAAGATCTGAGGAGGTGATGGAGGCCAAAGGAGCTGGGGGCAAAAGGCCGTCCTTAAAGAGGTCCACGTCGGGATCGCAGAGGGTAAGTCAGAAGTTATAATGCTGTTACCTCCTCAAAACAGACCCAGAGTTGTGTTTTGCTTCCTTTATTATTAGTCTGTCTACATCTCCAAACCTCAAAAAGCTCTG
The DNA here is from genome assembly GCA_030686955.1 of Odontamblyopus rebecca. Lineage (NCBI taxonomy): Eukaryota > Metazoa > Chordata > Actinopteri > Gobiiformes > Gobiidae > Odontamblyopus > Odontamblyopus rebecca. The sequence continues at coordinate 10,542,026 of CM060659.1, read as the reverse complement.
TTCCACATTGTGAAGTGATAGATTTCAAGTGAACAGCTCCTTTTTCTCCTTTAGTTCAGTAGAGATGAGCAATTCCAGGGCTGAAGTTAAAGTCTAAATCATTTAACTGAAGCTGTATGGAGTTTAAAAACACAGTGGAGCACTTTCTGTATCAACTAAACTATGCAGGGTTTGCAGGTAAACATGTGTGAATGGAACAAAACACAACTCCAGGTCTGTTTGTGATGAGGAAACGGTCAGAAAATAGAGTAATACGAAACAACCATCATATCCCTCGATGTTTCCCATTTTAAAAATAGTATTTGTTGTCAATGATCATGGGGAGTTCTATTCTAGTTCTATTTATTCTGTGACTTGAGAGGGCAAAGAGGGGGGAGTGTCTTGCCTAAAAACACAGCAACAGTATTGTTCATTGTTCAGGTTTGAACAGGCTTCACTGCAAAAAAAGGCCTATAAAAAATGAGAAAAAAAACACTAATTTTGAGGTAAAAATGCCCTATTTTAAATGAAATTATCTGCCAGTGCAGTAAGAAATGTGCACTTTTTTGCAGTTTTCTGAAAACAAAACAAAATATGAATCTTGTTCTAAGCAGAAAACACTACTTTCAAGTATTTAAGGCAAGATTTTTCACCTTATTGGTTTGAGAAGGAAGTTAAAGAGGCTTAACCTGGCTTGATTTAATATACAAATTGCTTAGAATAAGTTGTAATATCTAAATAAGATATATCAGGATGGAATATCTTGAAACAAGTTAAAAAAATCTCATCTTATTAAGTAAAAAAAAATCTTAAAATGGATCTTTTAAGATGAATCTGCTTAATTCAAGTCAGTTTAACTATGCTAGAAAATCCTTTTTTGCAGTGTTCCTCTTCATCTGAGGGTGAAGTCTGATCCACTGCACCACAGTCACTCCTCATTTCCTTTTCTATCTGCAAGTCTACAATGTGAGGAAAAAATACGAAATAATCAAAAAGAACCAGAAGTTCAGAATAGTCCTTGAGTGGAGCACAGACCCGGAAACTTGCACTAAAATACAGTTTCATATATTATAAACACTTAAATCTATCAGAAAATGACGTGAAAGTAGTGAAATGATCTTGCTGCATGGACAGATCATTTTACTTGACAAATTATCTTAAAATAAATGACCTCTAGACTAGAATGAAGCCGTCTCAGAACTAGTAAGTCGATAATAAATCTGAAAACAAGATGAAGAACCTGATGTAAGTTTTAAAATCTTGGCCAAATCAGAGAAATTTGCAGTGTATGTGCTCCTCCTTCCTTTGTCTCCCAGGGTGATGTCATTTTTGCGTGAAATACTCCACAGCATGGCATTAAAATTTGATATCTTGCATGCATAATATGAGTGGGTTTCCCCCTCCATAGATCTGACCTGTAACTTGGCCTGGTGGTGTGACCTTCTCGTCTCTGTGGATGGAGATAAACGTGTTTAAAATATCGAGAAGGTTGAGGGTCAAAGTAACAGCATGTCACTGAATTAAAAATGAGACGTTTGCAGTGAAGGTGCAGTCATGGTCTGTCACTGCAGAGACGGGCTCCTCTCCAGAACATTCCAGACAAAGCTTTATCTCCATAGAGACCTTCCACGCACCTTTAAAGTTCCTATGTGACACAAAAGTGACTCTTGTGAGCTTCAGGACATGTAATAATTTGATTTGATTTGCTTTTATGAAGAGTTTGTGCCAAGAGAATCAATAATCATGCCCATACCACATATAGATTGTAGTCAGAAAAGCAGTAGAAGAAAAAAGACGTATATTAACCCACCCCTGTTCATTATAAAAATTCATTTGCTTATGTACACTGATGACGAAACGTAACAAATATTTACGTATTACAAAATAAATGACATACTAAATATAATTTTAACCCAATTTCATTCTCTTTTTTTGCATTGCACTGTATGATGTTCGTGCAAACTAATAATAACGATAAAGAAGGCACAGAATTTTATCATTTCTGATCGTATCAAAATAAGCAAAATGAGAATGAAGAAGGTAAGGATTTTTTTAAGGCTGTTTCCTCCTCAAAAACAGACCTGGACTTGCGTTTTGTTTCATTCACACATGTTTGAGTAACGCTTTATTATTAGTCTGTCTATATCTCCAAAGCTCAAAATACTCTGTCCCACCTTGTGATGTCATATAGTGGTAATTTTCATGTTAACCTCTATTTTTTACCTTAAATTCAGTAGAAAATGCCAATTCCAGGGCTGGAATGACTCAAATTATTGTAATGATGGTTTATGGAGCCTTCCCGTATTACCACACAATACATGACATCACAAGGTGGAACGGAGTATTTTCAGTTTGATAGAAGAACTTTAACGTCTAAATCTGCAGGGTTTATGTGTTAAACATGTGTGAATGAAACAAAACACAACTCCAGGTCTGTTTGGGATGAGGAAACATTCTAACAGCTCAGAATAAAGTGACTCTTTAATGTTTCCTGGTCCTGTCCGTGATGCTTTTGGCTCGTCTGGACCCTCTTGTGTGGAGTCTGTGCACGTGCTCCTCTTAATCCCTGTAATGGTCCAGTGCTCGGCCAGGCCACATTAGCCTCTGTCTGTGGAGCCGCTCTCATGTGATTAACACATTCCTCAAGTTCTGTGAGAGCAGAAGAACTCAAGTGTGCGCAGAGGTGACGGGAGCCCACAGGAGGTTTCATGAGATGGAAAATGTGAAGTCTAGAAAATAAAACTGTAGACGTAACGCAATATAATGGAAAAAAGTGTCCTTAGCTGTGAATTTGGCAGTGAAAACCTCTAGAATATCCCATCGACTCTGACTCTGATTCACTTTGTATTGCAAGTTTAAAAGCTCAGGGTTATCTATAAAATCTATAATTATATGTTAAATCTGTTTCTGTAACTTTATAAACCAAAAAGTTTTTCAAAAATTTCACCAAATCTTGTGTTTTAAATGAACTTTTTGGACTTGTGTAACTTTTAATGGACAGTCCGTCAAGTCCTCTTCTGTATTTATGGAGATGTTATTGCTTTGTCTGGAATGTTCCACAGTATTAAACCTTTCTATCTTCATGGAGACCAAACCAGACCAAGTTACAGGTCAGATCTGTGAAGAGGCGACCCCGCTTACAGTCAGAATACCTGTTTTTCTCCATATTTTTGAGCTATAAACCCACCTGTAATTCAATAAAAGTAAGGTAGAGCTGTTTAATGTCACACTGTGGAACATAGAGACATTTTCAATGGGAATAATGAATGGAAAATGTACTTCCAGAATCAGAGCGCTTGGTCACGGTTGAGCTCTGTATCAGTATTTTGTGTCTTCAGTTTTCCGGATGCTCTCGCTCATCACCCGTCGCTGCTTTGCTCCAGGATTTGTCTATAAAATAACGTGAATGATGCAAAGAGATAAATACATGTTTAATAGAGCGACAGTAGCTCATTTGTGTTTCCAGCTCCCACGGATGAATGCTGTTGTTGTGTCCTAGAGCAAGACACCCACCCCCAGTGTGTGTTCCTTGATGTAAAGCACTTTGAGTGTCTTCAAGGTGGAAAAGCGCTGTATAATTAAAAAAAAAAAAAAAAAGTGTGTGTGTGTGAGACAACATTTTACTTTATTTGAGTCAATTCAAGCAACATTTGATTTTGTTTCTTATTTTAAGTGTAGCAAGATGCATTTTCATGTTTTAAGAACAGTCTTGTTCCACTGGTAGATCATTTTACTCTGAAATTTACTCAAAACATTGTAAAACTTTCTAAATTCAAGTCATCTTAATTTGACTAGGCGAGATTTCTTATTTTGTAGTGCACTCACTGTGGTCTCATAATGTGAGCCCATCTCCTCCTGAAAACCAGATTTGAGTCGCATTTTATTTGTAACGTGAACTGTTCCTCCAAAATAATCAGATTAGGGAAAAATGTAATAATAATAATAATAATAATAATAATAATAATAATAATAATAATAATAATAATAATACGTCTTTATTTATAGAGCACGTTTAAATACACGGTTTACAAAGTGCTGTACAATAAAAATAGCACCAGCACAAAAACAGACAATGATGCAAAGAATTCAATTCATTATAATAAAGAAACTAATAAAATAGAATAAAATAAATAAGGAATAAAATCAGGCTAAAACCAGTTAAAGGACCAACCAATAAAAATGAGTTGTAAGCAATGATTTTAAAGATGATACTGATGGTGCAGCCTTATCTCCTCAGGCAGGTCGTTCCGAAGCCAAAATGCACAAAAGGACGAAGGGCGATGGAGCCTTTTTTTAGTCCGGTGCCTGGACTTTGGAACAGCCACAGGGACCTGCCCGAGGAACTAAGGCTGCAGGACGGCTCATACAAGGTTAAAAGTTCTGAAGAATTGAGCGTGAAAACCTGCAGAGTGCAAAAAAGCTTGAGCAAAATTTAAGATATCAACACATAAATCTATCAGAAAATGACTTAAAAGTAGTGAAATGATCAGTTCACGCAGTGAGATCATTTTACTTGACAAGTTCTCTTAAAATAAACGACCTCTAGACTTGAATAAAGGCGTCTCTGTAAGTGTTCATGGGCTGGAGATAAGTTTATAGATGCTAAGTTTGAGATAAACACACTTGAGTATCTAACAAATCTGTATCACTGAATCTAAAAACAAGTGAAGCGTTGCAGGGGGAAACTATGGTCAATGGATTTGGAGCTGAATCATGGAAGAAATATATATAGGACGATTTTAAGATGATACAACCAATTCAGAACTCGTAAGTAGATAATAAATCCGAAAATAAGACAAATAACCGGGTACATTTGCAGTGCGGTGAGCGTAGCCGTTGTCGTGCGGATCTTTCCCCCTCTGTTGCTTTCGAGGTGGTGTTGGACTTAAGAGCTCAGGCTGTATTCTTCCATGTGACGGGACATAAGTGCACAAATGCTCCGCACAGAGAATTATCTTTGTATAATCCACGGCCGGCGATACGAGCTTTTACAGAGGAGCCATCAGAGCGGCGCTTTTAATAAGACCTGAGGAGCTTTAAATAGAAACTAGAGCATCCTCCCTCCACCATTCACGTCGATGTGGTTATTCTGTGTAAAGAAGTGGACTGAGGGGTTCGGCTTCAGTCAAACGAAGCTCATCGAGGCTCGCGGTAATAGGGGCGAATCGGGAGCACATATTAGGAACAGGAAGTAATTTATGGATGAAATAGTCAAATAAAAACACCAGGATCATGTAGAGCGGGTTAATACGAACATTTTAAGACCAAAATAACAAGAGATACAGTTTAGTTTAGATACAGTTTTAATATCGATCTCAAACATTTATTATTAAACTTTTCATTATATTCATATTTCTGAGTATCACCAGATCTAACCTCAGAATATATCAGGCCTAGACACACCCGGGTTTGAATTTTTGCTCTAAATAAAATTGTGAAAAGAGAGAAAAGATTGTGCATTTTAGTGTCAGTTATAATCTGAGGGACTTCTTTTTTTTTGCTTTATGGTCATTTGCAAACACGGATTTCTGTATTTTGGCAAAACAAATGATAATTTATGCTCCTCTTTACTGTTGGCGGGGATCAGATTAGTCTAAAATTCAGTCCAGTCCTGGTTTAGACCTGATATAATCCTGGTTTAGTCCTGGTTTAGAGCCAATCGGTCAAAAATAGGGACACTTTGGACATTTCTTGTAAAAAATGGGACAAATCAGTGGTTTTGGATAAATCTGCTGGGACAGAGGACACAGGCCTCAAAACTGAGACTCTCCCAGGTCAATAGGGACATCTGGTCACCCTAATCAGGCCTAAATTGGAGCTAAAAATGCCAGAAATGAAACTAAACCAGGCATAGTTCAGATACAAGTGCCAGAGTCGATGAAGCCGGAACTCCCCCCATGCTCACTTCCCTATTTGGAACTCGGCAGCTGTCTTGTGTTTGTGTGTTTGTCCGTTGTCCGTTGGCCCTGGTCTGACCGAAGGAAGCAGCGCTAACTCAGGTCTCATGACTGTTCTAATCAGAGACACGCCGCACTCGTGATGCTCAAACCCCCGACACAACGAACGCCTTCACAAACAGGACAAAACACACTCACTATTCCTGTGTGAGAGGGACGGCCTGCAGTGGAGCATGTGAGGGCCATTTGGGCTGGAGGGGTGGGGGTGTGGTCTCTGCAGTCGGGTGTTAGAAGGCAAAAACAAAAGCATACATACAGTTAAAATCATTAGAATTCAGAAAGGTTATATTGATTTGGACTAGTTTGACACACTATCCTTGTAGACGTACCTATGGCTTATTTTGACACCCCCCTCAAAGACTCAGAAATGCAATCATTGCCCTGTCACTGTTTCAAACCTTTTATATAGCGCATTTTATAACCATTTTACCATATTTTTCAGACTATAAGTCACAGTTTTTTTCAGGGTTTGGGTGCGACTTATACTCAGGTGCGACTTATATATTACATTTTTCACACTGACAGTCCATAGACCAAATATATGAATCGTATAACAATAAGTCTGTTACCTTTGTCCCAGAAATCTTGTTGTTGACGCCAAAAATTCTAAATTCAGACTGCAGCGATCCCATGATGCAACGCAATTGCTGTAAAAATGCTGTAAAACGCCGCATGTACAGTATTGTTACAATAAAAATACAGGACTGACCATAAACTTCCCAAAATGCATTGCCACAGACAGTAAAAACACAAATACAATACATTGCTGTTAAATTTACTGTAAAAATGACATCAGTTGCTAACAGTCTATGAAATAAAAATGAAAAAACAAATCATTATGCGTTTTTTCATTTTGGTTTTAGAGACAAATAAAGAAAATAGTTGTTTTTTGTTGTTTTTTTACTTCTATATTTAAAAAACAAATTAACAAATGATGCATTGTTGTGATTCTTCTCTATTGGGTTGTTTTTATTATTATAATTTCTATAACTTACCTTTTAAGATGAAATGTCGGTTTTTGGTCTCTGATTTTTTAAAATAAATTTCCCCCAAAAAGTGCGACTTATAGTCCAGTGCAACTTATACATGTTTTTTTCTTCTTCATTGTGCATTTTTTGGCTAGTTCGGCTTATACTATAAAAATACAGCGTATGAAATGTCGTATCTGTGGGTTGTGTTGTTGATGTCTCTCACCTGGGACTTCCTTCCAGTGGGACTTTCCTTTAGATTTTGGTAAACATCTTTCAAAACAATTACCTCTGAGAGAGATTTTCTGTTTCATTCAGAGGTCTTCACTTTACAGAACAGACTTATGTGTAAAATGGGGCTTAGACAATCCAAACATCTGCAGAGTCGAAGATCAAACCAACATGTCTCTGAATTAGAAATGGCCCCTCTGCTCTGCTGTGGTGTGACCATCTGAACACAAGCTCCTCTATTGTTTTATTGTTTCCTAATCTGTGTTAATACGCCTGGTGTGACCAAATTGATCCATTCGTAATTTTTCTAATTCGCCAATCTTTTAAGCACCAGGAGCTTACAAGTGTCATTCAGCTTTGTAAAATTAAAAACGGTCCAGGATAAAAAAAACAACAACATTGTTATAGAGCTCTACCTCTTGTGTGTCATGTTAAAATGTTGTTACCTCTGTCCTATCGAAATGAACTCCCCGCACCCTAAAAGTCAAAATGAGCGACTTTACGTTTTTTTTCCGTTTACAGTTGTACAGATCCAATAAAGCAGGCGCGTCCAAACTTTTTTCCATAGAGGGCCACATATTAAAACAGCACAAGGGCCGAGGGTCATAGACTGGTGAGCAAAACAGTGAGTAATCCAAATCTGTGCATTTAAAACCGATTTGAATGACCCACCAGACCTTTGTTCATGCTTAGACCCCCAAAAGGACACACGAAATTTGCTTGCTCCAGATAGAGTTCCAAAATGCAGTAAAAAGTGCTACTTGCACTTTAACTCACTTTAACTCACATACTACTCAATCCTTTTCATCCTATTCCCTGCTCACACATGTATATAGTCATAAATAGGTCAATGATGTAAATAATTTCCCAGAGAGAGCTATTTTTATCTTTTATCTTATTGTATTTAGCTTATTTTGTAACTTGTTTGATGTACATGCTCTTGGTCGGTTGCATCTGTAACAAAGAAAATTTCCCTTCGGGGATGAATAAAAGTAATTCTGATTCTGATTCTGATACTTGCGGTACTATGGGCCAATTCACCTGGAAACCTGAGGGCCAAAACAACATGTGAAATAAAGAGAACCTCCCCAGTTTGACAACATATTTCTTTGGATTACGGACAGTGGGCTTGATGCTGTTTGCACACGGTGATCACACTTTATACTTTTATTTTTTAGTTATGTCAAATTTACACTTATGTATACGAATAGTTCATGTGTTGTTCATTTCTACAGTCGTCTTCTGCTCTAATCGGTCTCCGACTAAAGGTAGCACATATCGACAGGCCAGTTTAACCATTGAATAATGCTCCCACTGTAGAATCACCATTATTCACTCATTTAGATGAATGTGTGTAGAGGTAGCTCATTTAAACAAGTCTGTATCTTCTATCAAATAAGGCTCCCACGATATAAGAGAAAGAAAAGAGTGGAAACACTGAAATCTTTATAGTAAACAGCCTTAAATATATAATATCCTGGGCTACAGTGTGAATTTCCTATTATAATATAGTGATATTTTATTTCTACAGCACCTTTATAAACAAAGTTGCAAAGTTTTCTACACATGGAAACAAAATCAAATATGATGTAATGAAAATGATAACTATAAAATCAAATATTAAATCCAAACTATTCAATCATTTAACGTAGGTTCTGCCAAATCCAACACACACATGTCGTTGCTTAACTGGTCAAAACATACAATAAAACCAAAACACTTTTAAAATGTTACTTCACTTCTGCCTCGGAAGCTCAAATCGACGGTATTTAAGCGGTAACAGCGCTTGGGGGTCGCGCGCATCTGCAGTAGCGTTAGGGAGCTCAAATAGACGGAAAACCGCAAAAACAGACCTGGATTTGTGTTTTGTTTCATTCCTACATGTTTGCGTAACCCTTTATTATTAGTCTGTCTGCAAAGCTCACTGCTCTGTTCCACCTTGTGATGTCATCAAGCATTAGTTTAAGTGAACAGCTCCTTTTACCTTTAGTTCAGTAGAGATGGACAATTCCAGGGATGAAATCAGCCAAATGAGTCTAGTGAAGGTGTTTGGAGTTTAAACCACAGTGCAGCAGCCTAAATACGCAGAGTTTAGGTGTTAAACAGGTGAATGAAACAAAACTGTAGGTAAACAAAACTACATTATAGGATAGATCAGGAAACCGTGTAAAATGTGCCCTTTAAAAGAAAAACGAGAGAAGGTTGCTCCGTTCAGGTCGCTACTGCACCAAAAAAGGAGAGTTCACCAAAGCGTGTGACAGGTCGGGGCTCTGGCTCTGCTCAGAACCTGTGGGTGGCAAAAGTACTTAGATACTTATGTAAGATTAGACGATACGGCAAAATACAAGTCAAAGAAGTCAGCTTAAAGGGCCCAAATTACACTGTTTTCTAATGTGTTCTATGTTCTAATGGAGTTTCCTCATCACAAACAGACCTGGAGTTGTGTTTTGTTTCATTCACACATGTTTAACACACAAACTCTGCAGATTTGGGCTGAGTTTTTCTCTCAGATTGAGAAGAATCTGTTCTACCTTCTGATGTCATGTGGTAACAGTGGAAATACACGCTCCACTGTGTTTTAAGTAGTAGTAGTAGTAGTTTTTTTGGTCATTTTGCAGAACTACAAAACAAAACAAAACATAGACTACAAGCCTGTGGATCAGGACTGAAAGGGTTTAGGCTCAAGTAAAAAGTACTTTATTCCTATTCCAAGAAAGAAAAGCAGCGAATAAGCAAGTTTGAGTTTACAATTTCACTTATTGTATATATAAGAGACAAAATATAAATGAAAACAAACTAAATTAAATGCATAATTCATTCATTTCAGAGCTCTATATCTTTCCAAACATAACGGTTCATAATCTTTTTTAGAGGCTTTTACAGTGTTAGACTTTTCCAGGTTTAATTTTGAGCTGAAACTGAGAGATGAGAGGAGGTACACATCTGTTGGGTCATTTCAACTATTTAAGGTATGATTAATTTCCAAAAATGTTAGGAAAAAACAACTTTCAAACAGAATCAACCAAGAAAGAATATAAAGAAGCATCTGGTGTCATTTAAAAGTACATTGTAAAAGAGAATTATAAACTGGATTCAAAGATTTTAAGTGAAAAGAGATCCACAAACCTAAATAGTTTCTTCAGTTTCTTTTGTAATGGAGCCTACCTGGACAACTAAGGGATATTTCAGTGCTCATTTCCTTATAAGTCTTCAGAAAATGTCGGTAAAAACACCTTCAGAATTAAAAAGAAATGGAAAGAATAGAAAGTGCGCACTTAAAGTACATTATAAAAGAAAATTTACTGGACAAAAGATTTTGAGAACAGACTTAAGTACCTGTCAAAGCAGCTTTCTAGAGATATTTTTAAACCCTCACTCAGGTTGATCCATAAACTAACCCTTTTATTAGTTCTTATCTTCATTTTTTTTTAAGACGCCAGTTTTATTTTTTATTCTTTTCGTTTATGGTCGTAATAATAATGATAAAAAGGCACAGAAGTGTATAGTTTATGATCGTATCAAAATAAGCAAATAAGAATGAAGAATGTAAGGATTATGTTCATTTTTTTCTATATTTCTATATTTTTTCTATATTTTTTTCTAATAATGATGATAAAGAAGGCAAAAAATTATCGTTTATGATTGTGTGAAAATAAAACGTAATGTTAAAGAAAAAATGTTTAAACTCAATACACATTTTCTAGAATCATTTGGATAATTTCAGCCCTGGAATTCTCAATCTCTACTGAACGAAAGGTAAAACGTAGAAGTTAAATAATATCACTTCATGACATCACAAGGTAGAACATTTGGAGCTTTGGAGATGGAGACAGACTAATAGTAAAAAGTTACTCAAACATGTGAAAGAAACAAAACACAACTCCAGGTCTGTTTTTGAAGAGGAAACAACATTAGAACATGGCCCAAAGCTCATAAAAGTCCATTTGGTGCGATTTAGGACGTTTTCGATGATTTCTACAAATAGTTTTCAGCAAATTTACAAGTTGGCCTTTGATTTTGTGGTAGCGCCCGGTTCGCTCACCCCCCAGAGATCAGCTATGTCTTAACAAGGCTCCATAGGAAAGAATGGCTGCACCCAATTCTCCCAATTATGCAGATGAGCCTGAAATCAAAGTGGCAGCGAAGGGCAGAATTCAGACGAGAAGAAAGGAAAAAAGCGACTCCACCGCCCCACCACCGGCACCGTCCCTCCCGTCGAAGAAGCACAAACGGGTGATTAGGGGCCACTTATCAAAGTCCATTTCTTGAGAGGTTTGTAAGAGGAGATGAAAATACCCTGAAGCCGGAGAGGGTCATGGGACTACCAAAAGGATTACCTTCGACCACAGTCATGAGACCAGCCAACAAAGAGCTGCTCACATGCCCCTCGTATTAAAGTAGAGTTTGAAGTAGGCAGACTCAGAGAAGGGCCGAGGAGGCACGAGCGACGCCACGTAAACAAAACGCTCGGAGAAACGACGGAGAGCGATAAGAGGAGGTGCTCAGCTGGTGAGTCCTTTCAAAGTATTCATGGGGATTAATTTATTTCACCAGTTTAGACATAGGGAAATGGTGCAAAAATTAATACAAAAAGAATAGAAAAGGCAAGTTTTACTTTTTGGCGTGTGAAAATAATGGGAAAAAATGGTTTAAGAACTGAGAACGATAAGAGGAGGTGCACAGATGGTGAGTCGTTTCAAAGGATTCATGGAGATTCATTTATTTCACCAAATTTAGTTGTACAGAAATGTTTCAAAAACCATAACGTGAGTGAGATCATGTAAGTTTTACTCTTTGTTGACTGAAAATAATGGGAAAAAATGGTTTAAGAACTGAGAACGATAAGAGGAGGTGCACATCTGGTGAGTCCTTTCAAAGTATTCATGGAGATTCATTTATTTCACCAATTTAGACATATGGAAATATTGCAAAAAAACATTTAAATAAAAAAAAAGAATAGAAAAGGTAAGCATCTGAAAAACATGGAAAAGAAATGTTTGAGAAAGAACTAAGAATGATAAGAGGAGGTGCACAGATGGAGAGTCGTTTCAGAGTATTCATGGAGATTGATTTCTTTTACCATTTTAGACATATGGAAATATTGCAAAAAATATTTAAAAAAATTCTAAAAAAGAATAGAAAGGGTACGCATCTGGTGTCATGCAAGTTTTACTCTGTCGTCTGAAAAAAAAGAAAAAAAAGGTTTGAGAAACAACTAAGAACGATAAGAGGAGGTGCACAGATGGTGAGTCCTTTCAAAGTATTCATGGAGATTCATTTATTTCACCATTTTTAACCATACAGAAATGATGGAAAACAAATAAAAAAGAGAATAGAAAATGCACACATCTGGTGTCAATTAAAAGTACATTGTGAAAACAGACTCATCCAAGCAGCTTCTTCAGTTTTTTGAGAGACCACATGCAAGTTTTAGTCTTTGTCGTCTAAAAATAATGGGCAAAAATGGTTTGAGAAAGAACTGAGAACAATAAGAGGAGGTGATTCATTAGGAAGACAAAAATGTTGATAAAAACACGTAAAGAAATAGAAAGAGAAGAAGGTGACAATTTTAAATTCTTAACTGGACAAAACAGTTTAAGCGAGAATAGATCTGACCACACATCCAAGTAGCTTCCTCAGTTTTCTTCGGTGATGGAACCAACCTGTACAACAAAGACTGTACCGATATTTCATTGTTTTTATGGAGGTAACTAAATGTTGGTAAAAACGCTTTCAGAAACAGCTGAAAGAATAGAAGGAAGTCTGTATCTGGTGGCATTTGAAAGTGAATCGTAACAGAAAACTGAATGATTTGAAGTGAGGACCAAATTAACCAGTCATCCAAGTAGTTTTTTAGGTTTAATTTTGAGGAGGAACCTACCCTGGGAAGTGAGAGATTAAAGGAGGTACACATCTGTTGGGTCATTTCAAATATTTAAGGTATGATTCACTTCCTTAACCAAAAATGTTAGAAAAAAACAACTTTCAAACAGAAACAACCGAGAAAGAATATCAAGAAGCATCTGACATTTGTAAAAGAAAATTATAAACTGGACTCAAGATTTTAAGCGCCAAAAGATCCACACATTCAAGTAGTTTCTTCGGTTTTCTTTTGCGACAGAACCTACCTGGACAACTGAGGGATATTTCAAAGTATTTACAGTGTGCATTACCTTGTTAGCTCTCCAAAAATGTCAGTAAAAACACCTTCAGAAACAAAAAGAAAGGAAAAGAATTGAAAGTACGCATTTAAAAGTACATTATGAAAAAAAATTAACCGGACAAAAGATTCTTCTTTTGCCCCAAACCACTGAGGGACTGTACAGATGTCATTTCAAAGTATTTATTGAGATAATTCATTTCCTTATAAGCTACACAAAAATGTCCATCGAAGTCCTTCAGCGTTCATTTCCTTATTTAGCCATCCAAAAATGTTAGTAAAACACTTTCAAAAACAAGTGAGAAAGAAATAAAAGAGTAGAAAGTACGCATTTAAAAGTACATTATGAAAAAAAATTAACCGGACAAAAGATTTCATGTGAGAACAGACTTAACTACCTATCAAAGCAGCTTCTTCAGTTTTCTTTTTAGATGGAACCTGCCCAAATAACAGGAATTATGCAAATATTAGAAGTTTTTAGGGATGGGACAAGATCTCGTTCCACAAGATCTAAGATAAAGAGTCTGAACACATGAGAAAAATGATCGCGTCAGATTCTTTTTCCATTTAATCTACATTTAGAGTGGAAAAAAACTTAAGTGCTGGTAAGTTAAATCTCCTCCGAAGCTTTGGTTTCAAAAAGTAGATCGACAATTACAAAAAAAAAGTGAAATCCAAAAATGTCGGATCAAAATGGCAACACAGGATCACACATTTTTAAATGATCGACTACCTAAAATTCTCATTTGTTTCGATGTCGTGGCCCTTATCTCGTGTCTGGTCTGTCAAAATTGTTGTAGTAGTAGTTTATTTTCTTCTGTCATGTACTTAATCATGTTCTTTATAGACAGTTACAAACATTTCACATAAAACTATGACCAAAGGGGTTTAGGCTGAAGTGTCTTGAATTGTGAATTGAATTGTGTCTCGATCCGTCCCTAGAAGTTTTTGTTTTGGACATTTTTAAGATGTACGTTTGGCCCATTTTGATTGTAATGTTAGGTGTGAAAATATGATGTTGCAAAATCACTAAATGCACTAAAATATAAGTACTTTGAGGATTGTAAGAGTATTTAGAAGTCAGTTTTGCCTCTGTGCCTCCAGCCCACACCCACCCGCCCCCATCGCTCAGTCACAAGATTCAAATCAAACCATTTTCTACCATTTCATTAATGGCATGACCTGCATCCTGTTTTCAGTTACTTAGAGCTGATACGCAGGGGAAAAACAGCCTACACATTTTCCTTGTTTACAATATACTATAAAGTGCATAAGTGAGTTTCAGTGACTTCAGCAAAAGAAAATCAGGTTCTCATCTTGGCCTTCTCAGACTTTTGTTTTTTGTTTGCGATCTCTCCTTCAGGTGCAGAGGGCCTGGATCGAAAGAACATTTTGCAAAAGAGAATGTGTCCATATATTTCCCAGCAAAGACCCCATGAGGTAAGTCCTGGAAATGTGTAGAACTTTAAGATTTTACGTTTGATTGTTTTGAATAACTGAGTTTTGATCTGTTTTAGTTTATCTTCCAAAACTAAATTCTCAGTACAAACGCAGCTGCATGGACTTTTTCTTGGTTAAAAGTCCAGAACAGGAGCTCCTCAAAGACCAGGCTGAAAGGCTAAAAACAGTGACAGTGCCCATGATGTGGTTTAGAGACGTACTGTGATGAGAATAAAAAAAACATTCAGAAAAGGTCCATTTGACTCTTTTGGACATATTACAGAAGTCCTTTATTGGTCACGTGAGACGAGCCAGTGTGTTTTGACTCATCGTCTTTGAGAGGGCAGATTAAGTTTCCGTGTTGATTTCATAATACAAACGGTTAATCTTTACTATTTGACCAAAAATAATATAATTTATTCTTCCTAAGTCTGCACTCAGCTCTAAATGACGGGCTTTAACTGACAGAGGCATGTTTGTTTGTTTGTGGATGTCATGATTAAACACTCATAGATAAAACATTTATTGGACAAGACTGTGGGTCTTAGTCCACATTTGATTCAGCTGTAATGCTCAATTAAAGGTGCCCAAAGCCCCTGCGGGGGGTCTAATGGGTCTAATTTGGCCCTCGAGGGAGCTCTGAGATTTTAAGAATAATCTGTTTTGATTAAATTTTGTACTGAAAAGACTGTCAAGAGATGGGAAGGAGGCCAATCATGTCTATTTCCTCCTATTTCAAGTCAAATTTCTTGGAGAAAAATATTTTTTATGTGCAAACTGGCCATGAGGAAAAACTTTGACACTATTGTGTTAGTTGTTGGTATTTTCTGTTATTGAAGAGCATTCCAGCTGACCTGTTGTGTGTTTGTATTATAGATGTGCGTGTGGTCAGATCAGCACTCAGCATGTGGCCATCCCTCCAGGGGCCACGTCTCTGGAGGAGCACAGTTTGGCCCCTATCGACCCCAGAGACAAATGGTCTGTGGTGAAGCACACGCGCACTTACCCCACCGACGCATACGGCATGATCGAGTTCCAGGGCGGAGGCTTCATCAACAAGGCCCTGGTCAGTGCCAGCACAAACGATTCAGTAGTGGAGGGATAAAAGTGGGTATAAAAGGGTCTAAAAGGGTCTAAAAGGGTATAAAAGTGTTTTTGTGTAGGATGCCCTGCCAGCTGTTTATCCCCATGAAGTTGTTGTTTTGACTGTAATGTTCCACAGTTTAATGGAACATACCATTCAGTGTAACTCATTTCTATGAAGACAAACAGGTAGAGAACCCCCACTCATAAAAGTTCAATCATGCACTTTTAACCACATTATCTTTTGTACATTAAAAAGAAGAAAAGCCTACGCTAAATACTTTAAGCGGTGTTTACATTAACACTAGCAAAGCAAAAGGTCAGAGCCAAGGCTGAGTGACTGCAGCTCCATTTCTTATACTTAAAAATGAAGAAAAATGTTGCTGACTAAGAACGAGTGACGAAAGAGATCGGCCGACCCTTGTTGTAGTCTTACACCTCTAGATGTGCTCTGTGTAACTTATGTCTGATAGTTTGTGAGTTTTGGTCTGACTGAAGCATGGATTTAGAAACAAAACTGCATAAGACACCTCCTTGTACCCGAGTGAGACTGACTAGTGGCTGCTTCAGGTACTGCAGCGCCGGCCATGAGAGAATTCTCACATTGTAAATGAAAAAAACGTATTTATACTGAGTATTTCTTTGGGGAAACTGAACCTGCCTACATCTACAGCTCTTACAAACTTGGGTTTTGTAGGATTCTTCTGTATTTTTACTGCATTTTAAAACATTAACTTTTTTGAATTTTTAAATTAAAGTGCCTGGTCAAAACGGCTCATTCTGTGTACATTACTGACGTCACAAGTGGGAGGGGAACAGGTTTCATATTTGCCATCTACTGGTGAAAAAAATACAATCAACTTACAGACAACTTACAAGCCCAAGTGTCCTGAAGAGTAAAGAGACTAATGATGACTGTATCTTTCTCCAGTACATCCGCTGCTCCTTTGACACTAAACCGGACAGCCTGCTGCACCTGATGGTGAAGGACTGGCAGCTGGAGCTCCCCACACTGCTCATCTCCGTCCATGGGGGTCTGCAGAACTTCGACCTCCAGCCCAAACTCAAGCAGGTCTTTGGGAAAGGTCTGATCAAAGCAGCAGTCACCACAGGAGCGTGGATCTTCACCGGGGGAGTCAACACTGGTACATAACCCCCTTTACCAGAGCCGCCATGAGAGCATTATCCAAATTATGATTGTGTAACTCCTTCAGTCATTTCCTGGTAGAGATTTGCCTGGTTCAGATCATTTTAATTAAGCTCTGTGATGTTTTCCATTTCCCTGCCAACAACTATTTCCCATCCAACAAACATAATCACACACTGAGAACACTGAATCCTTGCACATAAACTGAGAGAACGCTCTTGCTCAAGTCCATTCCTGTTTTCTGTTCAATATTTGTTTTGTTTTTTCCTCAGGTGTGATCCGCCATGTTGGAGATGCTTTGAAAGACCACTCCTCCAAATCCAGAGGGAAGGTCTGTGCCATCGGGATCGCCCCCTGGGGGATACTGGAAAACAAAGAGGACCTGCTGGGGAAAGATGTACGACCTGTTCACAAACGTTCTCCACTGTGACTAGCCAACAAACTACAGCTAGCACCACCTCCCTCAAGAGTAGCCAATGCTCCCCCATTGCTCCATTTTCATAGGACATTCAATCACAACTAAAATGTAAAAATGGCAGTTATAGAATGTTACAAATGAAACTACCATTAAAAAAAATCAATGTCAAAGGGGAACTCCGGTACATTTGAAGCTAAAGTCCATTGCTAGAGGTGGTCGAATACTGTCAGAAGCCAAAAAACGGCACAGATCAGTGATTTCTAGGCGGAGATCTCACTGTGGTAGTGAGTCTGCAACAAACTAGTGTAGTGAATTGGGCAAGTTCTTAGCTTCCACGTAAAACACCAATTTGCGCACTGAAGAAGCTTAACACCACTTTCTAACCCATCTTATAACAGCCACGAGTCTAACAAACAAAATGCTCTGCCTGGCTCACTCATTAGTGTCTGGAAACGTTAGAAAACAACTTTATAAGCAGCCCTAGCATTACCTTGTTGATTTCCCACTGCGCATGTGAAATCCCAAAAGACTCGACTGCCGACTCCAGAAGCAACAAGTGAGAATCGACTACTGACGGTGAAGAAGAAGAGAAACTGAAAGTTGTTGAAAGAAAATGGTTCGGGAATGTATTTTTTTAGCGTTTTCAAAAAATATAATTCACTTGCAAATAAATAGGATTAGAAACAACATCAGCGATTGAGACTTTTGGGTTTTCGCAATGTGCAGTGGGAAATCAACAAAGGTAAGGCTAAGGCTGCTTATAAAGTCGTTTTATAACATTTCCAGACACTAATGAGTGAGCCAGACAGAGCGTTTTGTTTGTTAGACTCGTGGTTATGTTGTAAGATGGGTTAGAAAGTGGTGTTAAGCCTCTTCTGCGCAAATTGGTGTTCTACTTGCCCCATCACCACACTAGTTTGTTACCTTTACAAACTCACTACCACAGCGAGATCTCCATCTAGGCAACACTGATCTGTGCTGTTTTTTTGGCTTCTGACAGTATCTGACCACCTCTAGCTATGGACTTTAGCTTCAAACGTGCCGGAGTTTCCCTTTAAGTTTTATAAATCACTAGGGGCAAGCTACATTTGGTTTAAAACAGCAGAACAAATATGTTGGAGGTGGGGGTGCTCACATCCATAAAAACCTCTAAATGAACATGTTAAATGGGCACCCCTCATTGAAGACCTTAGCCCACCAAAGCTCCTCCTCCAATAAATGTCTGGCTCCGCCCCTGTGCTCATACTGAAGTGTTTCTGTCCTCAGGTTACGAGACCGTATCAGACCATGGCTAACCCGCTCAGTAAGCTCGCAGTGCTAAACAACAGCCACTCCCACTTCATCCTGACGGACAATGGCACCTGCGGGAAGTACGGCTCTGAAGTGAAACTGCGCCGCCTGCTGGAGAAACACATTTCACTGCAGAAGATCAACACGCGTAAGTGCAGAAATTTTCAGTCTTAAAACGTTTTTGTCTGTGTTTGCTAATGCGTGCATTGTGTCACCATGGTAACTGCTGAACATTCCATTAATAGAGATACATGTGCAGCGCCCCTAGCATAATATCGCTGCAGTATCGACTGAGGAGTTTTCTTGTGAATACATAAGTTGACTTTATTTGCCATTACTGTGGACGCTCAGGAGATGGCGCTCTTCTGTGACCCATGGCCTTCCCTTTGTCATCCTATGCCTGGAGCTCAGAGAAGGCAGGGACAGCAAAGGGAAGCCCAGAGGTCGCTCCAGCGAAACATGGAGACCTCAGCAAGACTTCATGGGTCCCATCGCGCTTAAAGCCGAAGTATTCCGCAGAAAGTGTGACGTAAAACAGATCCAGAACAAATCCATGCAAACTATCTTCATCTTTGAAACAAAAACCAAATGACTCACTATAGGACTATTTGTGACAAGAACTATTTGCCACTTTAAGACGGTCACTTCTCCATCTGAAAAAGATGTTCTTAAAGAGTAACTCCGGCACGTTTGAAGCTAAAGTCTATTGCTGTGGTAATAAGTCTGTCAAGGCAACAAACTAGCGTAGTGATGGGGGCAGATTCTTAACTTCCATGTAAAACGCCCAAAAAAAGTCTAAAAAAACAAAATGCTCTGCCTGGTTCACTCATTAGTGTCTGGAAATGTTAGAAAACAACTTTATAAGCTTAGCCTTACCTTTGTCAGTTTCCCACTGCACATGCAAAAGCCCAGAAAACTCGATTGCCAACTCCAGCAGAAGCAACAAGTGGTGAAGAAGAGAAACTGAAAGTTGTTGAAAGAAAATGGTTTGGGAATGTATTTTTTAGTGTTTTTAAAAATATATAATTCACTCGTAAATAAATGGGATTAGAAATGACATCGTCAATCGAGTCCTTTGGGCTTTCACATGCGCAGTGGGAAATCAACAAGCTAATGCTAAGGCTGCTTATAAAGTTGTTTTATAAAGTTTCCAGACTCTAATGAGTGAGTCAGGCAGAGCGTTTTGTTTGTTAGACTCGTGGCTGTTGTAAGATGGGTTAGAAAGTGGTGTTAAGCTTCTTCTGTGTGAAAATTGGTGTTTTACGCCCAAATCACTACACTAGTTTGTTACCTTGACAGACTCACTACCACAGCGAGATTCCGCTGAGGCAACACTGATCTGTGCTGATTTTTTGGCTTCTGACAGTATTCGACGGACTTTAGCTTCAAACATGCTGGAGTTCCCTTTTAACCTTATAGTAGAGTTTGCACATACTGCATTTAAATCTCACAGTTTAATATTCAGGTACTCTAGCTTTAAATAATGTTCACTATTATGTAACCTAATTGATCTGTTAGCTTTATGTTGCTGACAACAGTGACATGACACATTTAAATATGACTCTAACCTGTGTTTCTGGTGCTCTGCACTGCAGGCCTGGGGCAGGGGGTGCCTCTGGTGTGCCTGATCGTGGAGGGGGGTCCTAATGTGATCTCCATCGCTCTGGAGAGTCTCCGTGACGACCCGCCCGTCCCCGTGGTGGTTTGTGATGGCAGCGGGCGAGCCTCGGACATAATCTCCTTCGCCCACAAGTTCTCAGAGGAGGGAGGGTAAGGCCTGGACACTGGCACACATCATATTCATACTTAACACTGACATCATGCATGGGGGTTCTACATGTATGTCTACGACAGAATGTTTGGCTGTTACCATATTCAGCTCGCAAAGTATCAATAGACAGCAAGTCACCCAATCCACAGATCAATAGACAAAGTGGTACAGAAAGAATACTGTAAGCTGACAAGTCCAAAACTGACTCCTAAATTCTCCATCCATCTTCTTCTGCTTATCTGGCTGGGTCCCAGGGGCTGCTGTTCGCTGCCCAGTCCTCATAGCACCTGACCCCCCCTATGAACCCTCTGTGAGTGGTGAGCCCACAGGAGGGTGGATGTCATGGGCCTTGATGTTATTTCATTGGGTGCTGCATGTTTTGAGTTGATGGGGAGTACCCAGTGAAAACCCATCAAAAATGAGGGACACTAGTTATATATGTTATATTATTATTAATGAAGACTATGTGTAGCTACCCTGGTTTTCTTCGTTCACCTCGTTTAACTCCATCAACACAGTGAACATCATGAAAACTAAAAATAAAGACAGAAATAAAATTGCTCAGCTCTAATATTACATCAAAAAATTGTTTAAAGTCTTTTCTAGTCCTCTATCGTTTCATTTCTTTCGCAGCTACTACTTCTCACTCTGTTTACTTCCGGGGCAAATAAATAACAGTGGGGTTCTGACATCTTAATGTGTTACCATGAAAACAAATACACTGATATTATCATCAGCCGCAGTAAGTCTGATATTAGTTTAGGTTTCCATTTCCTCTTTCAGTCTGGTCAGTGACGATGTCCGAGACCAACTCCTGGTGACTATTCAGAAAACCTTCAACTACGGCAAAAGTCAGTCCCAGCAAATCCTGCTCATGGTGATGGAGTGTATGAAGAAGAGGGAGCTGGTAAGTCAGAGAATGGATGAAATAAATATAAGCAGTGGAGAAAGAAGTGCTTCATTTTGCTATTTAAGTAAAAGTAGATACAAGAGCAAAAATCTACTAAGTGAAAAGTATTTAAGTACTCTTTTAGTACTTTAGTAAAAAGTATTTCATGCTTCAAATGTAGTTAATTTCATACAGATTTGTGCTGAATTTTGTTCAGCAGAAACAACTAAATAGCTGAACCCTCAGCCTTTTCAGCAGGTCTCAAACTATAATAAATATACTTTTACTTTTCACTCTAGTTCAAAAATGTAGTGGAGTAGAAAGTACAGATACCTGCTCTCAAATAGTGAAGTAAAAATAAAAAAAATCCACTTAAAGCAGCATTGTGTATCTTTTCTGGTGGAGGGTCTGTCCAATGCTTTACTCAACAGAGACGTTATTGCTTTATCTGGAATGTTCCACAGTGTGGCATTAAACCTTTCTATCTTCATGGAGACCAAACCAGACCGAGTTACAGATCAGGTCTGTGGAGAGGCGACCACGCTCACAGTCAGAATGTCTGTTTTGTGTTTTTCTAGGTATTTTTTTTAGCTCTAAAACCACCTGTAATGTAATAAATGTGAGGTAGAGCTGTTTAAAGTCATACTGTGGAACATTCCGGGCAGAGCAGTGACATATGTGTACAGTAGAAACAAGCAGGTGATGGATCCTCAACCATAAAGTTACACAAAGTAAGTACATGCACCTAAAATACTTACATAAAATAATACAGCACTTAACTACTTTTACTTTGTTATGTTCATCACCATTTCCCTGCATTTCCCTGTATGTATATTTTTACCAATAAAGCCTGAGTTGTACATCACCGGTGTCCGTTGTCATCTCCTCTCCTCCAATCCCTTGTATCCATTAACATATTGAATAAACATAATCCTCGCCACCTTCTGGTCATTTCCTTCTTGTCCGTGTGTGTGTAGCGTCGTATAATCCACACATCGCTCCATCACCGATCGCACAGCCGCTAAGTGCTGTCACGCATCCGTAGTGATAAACTCTTTATTTATGATCATTAAAGCCACATTTAGGCACAACTTTGCTGATTAATTCTCAGAAGTGTGGTGGCGGTGTTGGGTCAAGAATATGAGCCATTAAGAGGTGCAGGACTTTCATGTATGTATGCATGGTATGATTAGTAGTTTAATACCCTGTGATATTATCTGTATATTTTTAGGTGGGAAAGAGCAGCCTTAGATCTGCTTAGTGCTCTTACAATATCCACACACTGTAAGACCACAGATGGTAGATCGTATAGTAATCCTTAAAGGTCCCATATCATACAAAACTGACTCTTGTGAGCTTTAAACCATGTTACAATGCTGTTTCCTCCTCAAAAACATACCTGGAGTTGTGTTTGGTTTCATTCACACATTCACACATGTTTGAGTAAACTCCCCCTCTCTTAAAAGATACAGAAAATGGAATTAAACTGCCGTAAAATACCAAATACTTAACAGACCGGGCATTTATTTGAGACCGGGCGGCAGTTTGGGACAGGCGATTCATTCCTTCCTCACAAAAATCTTGCTCAGCACAACTGGGAAAATATGGGACTCAGATTCTTTTAATCAGAATCAGAAAGGTTTTATTGCCATATGAGTGAACAGGTTCACATTAGGAAATTGCTGCGGTACTTGGAGCGACAAACACTATTAAACATGCAATAAATAAAATTAAATAAGGTAGAAAACAATAAACTCTATAATGTAACACAAAAAATTTTGAAAATTACAAGAATATAATAGTATGACTAATTTACTACAGTTTTTATCCCATTATACAGTACAATGGCCTTGTCAGCACTATTCCTGCTGCCAGACAGAAAAACGTCTCGCGGCGGCTTCTCCTGAGAATTCCTCTGCATATTTTACCAAAGAAAGGTGCTGCACCGGAGCCATGGCGATCAACAATGTGGTCAAAGACTGGCTAAAAGAAAGCACAACAGACTACGTAAAAACAAAGCAAAACGAAACATGCAAAGAAGAAAAAAACGTGCAGGGTCAGTGGTTTATTTATTTTTTTAATACACTAGACTCGCCATTTATTTTGTACTTATTACTTATTAAAATATACATCTGCACCCAGCGTTTAAAGGGAACCCGGCGGTTAAACCCGACTATTATTTGGTATTTTACAGTATTGTTTTAACTGTTGTCTTAAGTGTGTGGAGTTTAAAAACACAATGGAGCACTTCTTGGATTACCACATGACATCAAAAGGTGGAACAGAGTGTTCTGTTAGAAAGAAGAACTAAATATGCCTAAATATGCAGGGTTTGTATGTTAAAATTGTGTGAATGAAACAAAATACAACTCCGGGTCAGTTTGTGATGACATTATAACATCAGAAAATAGTGTAATATGAGCCCTTTTTCAGTGATTATTTCTATGATACAACTGTAGTTATGAGTTATGATGAGTATTAGACTGTATAATGACTGGTATTTTTGAAGATGTGCTAAAAGCTGGTGGTGGTGGTGGTGGTGGGCATGTTGGCGTAGCTCATTTGAACAGTGTAAATGTCATTGAGAGGTCTGTGTTAAAGTCAGGTGAAGCATGTCTGTGTCTGGCCCCGTTTAATCCTAAGTGCATCCACTCTGAACAGATGGACATCGCAAACAC
Source organism: Odontamblyopus rebecca (assembly GCA_030686955.1). Lineage (NCBI taxonomy): Eukaryota > Metazoa > Chordata > Actinopteri > Gobiiformes > Gobiidae > Odontamblyopus > Odontamblyopus rebecca. The sequence goes on along the minus strand of CM060659.1, from coordinate 10,518,015 downwards.
ATCCAGAGCACTTTGTCTGTATCACGCAACAGACAAGTGCGGCGTGGAGAAAGGAAAAGGTGCTATCTACGATGACCGACTTTGTCTCATGAGCATGGACTGTGCAAAGAAGTGGACTAAGGGAGTGTGACGTCACCCACAGCGTTCAGCTTCAGTCAAATACCAGGGATAGAAACTGATTTAGAGACAAACAGTGAAATAAAAACATCAGGATCATGTAGAGCCAAGACCAAACAAGCAGCAGTTCAGAGAGGGGCAACGTTTCTTCAGTATAAAGTGAATTTAAACCAGAGTCATTGGAGCCAGAAGCATGCCCAACGCTCATTTCCTGTTTGGAAAGTACTCCTGAGTCCAATGTCCTACAATAGAGCCACTCATCACACAAGGACGGGTCAAATGCAGATGATGAGTTAAATCAAATGTAACAATAACCAAAATATTGTGATATCGTATCCTCAGAGGTCTCACAATAATATCATGGACCATCACAATATATCGAATCACAGTCTCTTTGCTTAAATGAATAATTCTGATGCAGAAATAGCTAAAAAAAAAAAAAAAAAACAGAGAACTACATAGACCATGATCCTTTGCTCCGTTTCAGTGCAGACTACATGAAGAAATAACTGTTCTCAGCACTTTTACATCTTCATTCTTTGGATTACGTCTTGCGAAGGTATTTTTAGAGGAAAAAGTAGCATATTCACAGTTTTATATTGCAATAAATCTGGTACGGTGAGATGTATATGGTGAAAATATCATACAGAGAGATTTGGATATCGTTACATCCCTAATGACAATAAATGTTGTACCAAATGACTGGTGAAGGCATTTTATAATGTCAGTCTTGTTATTATGTAGAATATCGTAATATCGTGAACTTTCCCAGGATATCGCAATACATATCGTAATGTGAGGTTCATACCATGGCAATATCGTATCGTGAGACTAGAGAGATATCGTTACACCCCTATAAAATAATAATATAAACTATGACAAAATAAAAAATAAGGGCATGCAATACAAATAGAAATATGTAATACAAACACATTTAAAAATGGAAATAAAAATGAGAAAGGAGAACACATATTCATCAATTTATTTATGTGCAAACCTACAGACTGTTTAATTCATTGTGTTAGCATAATTACATGGTCAGATGGTTGAGTGCATAATGAAAAACTAAATTTTGCCCTTCAGATCACAGTGTTTCGAATGGGCTCTGAAGGACAGCAGGACATCGAAATGGCCATTCTGACGGCTCTGTTAAAAGGTAACCCTAACCCTCTGTCTGCGTGTCTGCGGTTCTGTGCGTGATGCAGTATAAAGTTGGTAAAACGATGAACTATAAACCACTGACCACCTCGTTCCACTGCACCAGGGACAAATGCCTCAGCTCCAGATCAGCTGAGTCTGGCTCTGGCCTGGAACAGAGTGGACATCGCTCGCAATCACATCTTTGTTTATGGACATCATCTACCTGTGAGTGTTTGTGGGACTGGGTGAAATTTAAGCTGTGTTTGCAGTGACGGACTTACCAACATGCATACAGTATATACAGAGTTCTGAGCTTAAGTTTCCCCCAAAAAAAGACTCTGGCAGGTTTTTATCCAGGCCATAATACATTGGGTTAGTAAAATGTGACAAAAAGTTCATCTCCATCATGTAGTTTTTCATTCTTCTGCACAAAAGAAAGAAATACTAATTGTAGTGTTTCTGAAAAGTATTATGAGGGGGTCTAAGCTATAGCTACAAGGCGGCTTTTTGATAAAAAGATGAAGATAGAACAGGGTTGCAAACATTATTCCTCCTTTGTGTTACTTTTACAAAATGAAAATGCCAAAGAGCTCCTCATTTTAGTGGTTACAAGAAATGGAATGAATTTTAAGAGCCATAACGGCCTTAGATGGGGCTGGATGTTTATACGTTTATTTAGTGCACAACTTTAGTCATCAAAATTATACATTTACAATAGTAATAGCCTTTTAATCAATCCAGTTTTAGTTATTCAGCACAATATGTGTAGTTCTGAAATCCCTTGGTGAGCTACTTGGATGGGGGTGGAGAGCTACTGGTAGCTCCCGAGGTACAGGTTGGAGACCCCTGAGACAGAATGTCCTCTGCAAAGAACAAAATATCACCTAAATAATTGTCTTTGTGATTTGATCATTTGATAATTGTGCCAAACTCAAAATTGCAACAAGCTGTGATCCATAAAGAAAAGAAAAACATTAGTTAAAGAGACAGTTTGGAATATTGGACATAGGGCCTCATTTCCTCGTGAGCCAGAGTGTTGGAGACATGTGGAGACACTTTTTAAAATATCCCATCCAGTCCTTGTATTTCCAGAGGCTGCTGGTGCTAGGCTAGTGCATGTCAATGGCCAATGTGTTGATAGAATAATGTTTGAAATAAAACTAACCTCGCATCACATGAATCATCACATGTTGACACACATGTCACATATATCAGTCCGCCGCTGCCAAGCTTTTTATCAGGAAGTACAACTCACTGCTGCTGCTCACACATAAACCCTTCAAATGCAACGTTGGTTTGACTTCTAAAATGATTCTATCAGCACAGACATTCACATCGACAGGAGTGGGTAAGACTGTTTTTAGTGGCAGGACAACTATGCCCATTGACCTGCACTAGCCTAGCACCAGCAACCTCTGCAAATACAAGGACTGGATGGATTTTTTTTTTTTAAGTGTCTCCACAGGTCTCCAACACTCTGCCTCACTAGGAAATGAGGCCCTATGTCCAAAATTCCGAACGGTCCCTTTAAGAACCAAACTACTGATAGTAAGATAATTGTTTACCACCTTTAGTTTTCGGTGCTTAATCTAAACCCTGTATGTGTGTGTGTGTGTGTAGCCTGCAGGGGCCCTCGCCGCCACCACCACAGCACCAGCCCCTCAGGAGAAGCAGAAGAGTCCTGCCAGTGCCCCCCAAAGCAAAGCCCGAGCCAAGAAGGGAAAAGGCAAAGGCAAAACCAAACCAGAGCCCCCAGAGGAGACAGACCCACGCAAACTGGAACTCATACGCTGGGTATGTTATCACCATCTGCAGTATGCCACTTCTTCATATATCATTACATCATCAATCAACCAATCAATCAAACTTTATTTATACAGCACTTTTCGTACACGAACAATCCCACATAAAGCTAAACTAAATAAGTGACTCTAACTGTGACATAACTATTTTTGCTTACTACCAACTGAAACAGGAAACTGTGAGATTACTACCTGTGACACACTATCTTTCATAACTCTTATTCTTAACTATAATAACTATAACTAACTACTACAGAGAAAAAAAGAAAATAGAGGAAGAACAACAAAAAAAAAACAGTACAGACATAATGACAAGACATTGCAACCTGGGAGGAGAGGGGGAGGTGGATATAGTCCAGGAGGCAGGCTTTTTGCCCCACCCACCATGCTGGGTGGAGCAAAAAGCTGCAAGGGCGTAGAGAAAATGTAGGGAGGAGAGTACGCTTCCTGCTCCAGTCTCTTCATGCCATTTACTGCTTCTTAGTGTTGCCGATAAACAATATGCTGATCAATATCAATGATTTAAAGGTCCTATATTACGTAAATAGAACACGCTTCAGTTTTTAGTCAAGTTGGGCTCTTTGTTACCTCCTTAAAAACATACCAGGAGTCGTGAGTGGGCATTTTCTAGTTAATACCTCCTTTTACATTTAGTTTAATAAAGATGGGCCATTCCAGGGCTGAAATCATCTGAATGATTCTAATGAAGGTGTGAAAGACGTTTCGACACTGGGCATGTGATAAATCTGTGGATTCAGCAGCAGCGTCTTCACAACCTGCCAAAGATTTCCACGTGGGATGTGACTCAAATCGCGTCTTCGATCTGCCGAACATAACGGAACGCTACAATCTTTTTTTTTTTTTTAAGCCAGACAAATGAATGTGCAATTTATAAATGGAAAAAATGTGCAATTGTGCAATTTATAAATGGAAAAAAAGAATACAATGACATCTAGGCGAAGAAAACTGGGCCATTGTCTCAGTTTTCCCAGATTTTTATTTTCGCCAAGAGCCCAAAGGAAGTCGCCATCCACATGTTTCCAAACGTCTTCCGGTTTTGTGATGTAAGCGTGACTAGAACCCGCTCTATCCCACCAGAGTTATCCATTTCAGAAATTTCAATGTATACTAATGTGTGCATTGCGTCTCCAATGTAGAACACTGCTCGATAACCATCAAAACATACATAAAACTCCATATGTCAACGCACCCTGTATAAAACCATTCCATAACTGTATAATCACACATATACCCGCATGACGTTACTCTTTATTACATCACTGCATCTAAAGTCGTCTTTATCTCACAACATCAATGTAAATCACTCCTGCATATAATACTACTACCACATTACACACTGTACATTAAAAGCTATGACCTCATCCTTTTACATTACTGTTACTATTAAAGCAGACATAAAGCCCCATTCGCACAGGGTAAGTACAACCTGACGTCTGGTAATTTGCAAATTACCGCCCCACCTCAGTGTCACTTGCAGCGCATTTGCACGAGATAAGCGAAGACTGTAGATTACTCTATTTTACTGACAGTAAAGAGAAAAGAACGCGGAAAGAAAAGAAAGAGATAGAAAAGGTTTGCGAATTACAGCAAACACTGAGATTCGCATGGGACCACAGTTGTATTTGCGGCGGAATTTTTACTTTACAAATTACAGACATGGCGCATTCGCATGGGATTAAGATCTCAGACAACCTCCGCAATTATTACAAATCACCAAAGGTCCACAGGTAATACTAATCCTGTGCGAACCAGGTTATATTGTGATCAGGGCTGTATTATTAAGAAGCCGCAGAAACGATGCATACCTCAATACCCAGGCCACGATACGATACACATCTCTTTACAGTGAACTTTATATTTGATACAATTCAATATATTTCAAATCGGTTCAGTAACAAAACAATGGCAAAATCATGGCTGTGATCCTAAAAAGTCTTTCTTGTGCAAGTGAATGTGAAACACGTCTATTTTACGCATCAAAACAGTGAAAATGTCAAATGGGTTGCATAAAAGAGTTTCCTTCCTCTAAACAAGCAACAAAACTGTAGCTCTGAAACAAAATAATTTAGTAAAATGTACCGGAAAATACTTTTGGCGATATATTAATAGTTCAGTTCATCTTTATTCCAGACTCATGGCCCATTTTTGAAACAAAGACAATGACAAGACAAAAGAATAAAGAACATTTATTTAAAGAACAATCATTCTGTCCTACAAAGGCAAAAGACCTTAACTCACCAGAGTGTGAAACTGAGAAAAATAACTTCAAAGTTTCTGTTTTGTCCAGACAAAAGTATAATAGGGCTCCCAAAATTAGTTGATATAATGAAGAAATATTTGTATGTGAAAAATATTGATTTCAAAATTGACCTTTGACCCTTATTTGGAAGTTACTGCATGTTACTACTGTCTCCACATATTGGACTGATATCGTATTGCACTGAATCTCGTATTTGTGAGTGACATTATTATTTCATTTTTCGATTTGTTCAGCCTGCAAATAAAACAGTACAGTACATTAAAATCCTTAGTACAGTTTATAAAGTGTAGTAACAAACATTTCCGTCACACTCGTCCATCATGGCCTCCTCAAAAGCACCCTCAAACCGTCAGTGTAGGCACCTGCAGTCTTCAAACTGGCTTTTTGTCATTAATCCAGTGGTGGGTTGTGTACAATGTGATTTAAACAATAACAACTTTACATAATTTGTACAAAAGCCAAACTTACACATAAAACTCTGAGCATAGAGCATCCTACACTGTCTATACACATCATCATCATCATCTGCCAAGTCCGCAGTGATGATATGCCCAAGATATTTCATTTTTGTTGTAACAGTCAACACAACAGCCCATAATACACTGATATTCAGATATTTTTGCACACCCGTAATTGTAAGAGCTTCACATCACAGTAGCAAAATAACAAAGTAACGAAATCAATACACGATGCTGCTAAATCCTACGTGTATCGACAGTTAAGGAAATATAATTGGGGAACAAAGTAAGTACAGAGAAAATTAAAGACTAACAATTGCTCAAACATGCAAAAATCACTCCAAATACAACTTCCGAAGAGTAAATGAGAAGAGGAAACAGCATATCACACCAGGCTCCTCTTCCTCAGGTGAACTCTCTGGAGCAGGCCATGATGGATGCACTGGTCCTGGACAGAGTGGACTTTGTGAAGCTGCTTCTAGAAAATGGAGTCAACATTCACCACTTCCTGACCATCCCCAGGCTGGAGGAGCTCTATAACACAGTGAGCAGACACATAACTCTGACATACTGAAGAAAGTGAAGATGCCACTAATACACTTCTGTCTTATCTAGAAACTGGGCCCCGCCAACACCCTACATCCTGTGGTTCGAGATGTAAAAAAGGTCATTTTAAAACCATTTCAGTCTTTGTGATGTCTGTTTGAATATTAGCCTGCATCTTCTGAATGGTAAAAAGTCCTCAAAATGTTAACAGGAAGTTAAAATCCATGAATCTGCATGTTGTTTTTCAGGGGAATCTTCCTCCAGATTATCAGATCACTCTGATCGACATCGGGCTGGTCCTGGAGTATCTGATGGGCGGAGCCTACAGGAGCAAGTACACGCGAAAGGCTTTCAGAAACCTCTACAACACCCTGTATGGACTAAAGAGGGTAACGGCGAAACAATCCTATTTAAAAGATGATTGTGCTTGTGTCTGTTATAATTCTAATCTCTCACCCCCATGGATCGTTATAATTTGTATGTTTGAAATCACAATATTGAACATGATTTGATAAAAAATGTGCTTACTTCAGCTTTAGAAAACTGAGACAGCTTTTCATTTGTACTTAAGTAACTACATGAATCCTATGTGTATCACAGATTAAGAAAATAAAATTGAATAATGAAGTAAGAACTAGGCCTGGGCAAAAATCTATTTAAAATAAAAATCAAATTAGCAAGTCAAATCGATCCGTTTTCGGAAAATATTTAAGATTTTTTTTATACAACACGTACATTTTGCATTCGCCAAGACTTCCTATAGGCTTTCCGTAGTCACTTCCTGCAGTGCGTCTTTCTCCTTTTCCCCCGGAAACGGCACAGGCACAAACAAATTTCTATCACAGAAAAAACACTCATATAATCCAATGAGTCATGTCCTTTAGTCCAACAGAAGCACCAGCGCACAAGGAAAGAGCTGCTTTTTATTCAGCGTTTACAGTTGAAGTGATGGCACGGTGGCTGAGTGGCAAGACTCAGGCCTCATAGCAAGAAGGTTGTGGGTTTGATCCCCGTTGAGTTTATTTATGCAGATTAGTAATAGTTCTAATAATGATGATAATTTTATATAAAAACATTAATGATTCATCGATAATTGAACATTTAATCAAATGCCCAACCCTACTGCGTACCATATGAAATGCTTCCAATTTATTTGGTGGAGAAGAGAGGTTTTCACAACATGGGAAAAGTTTTGTAGCGGTGGCTCTAAAAAATATCGGTTGCTCTGCAATATGGCTTCTTGAATATAAGTGATTAAAGATTACTCAAACTTGCACGAATCACTCCAAATACAACTTAGGAGGATAAATGGTGAAGAGAAACACCTATAACATAGAAGCTCTGGGTCGATTTTGTAGAATTGGTCTGCTTTAAGAGTCATTTCTTTTTATACAAATGTCAAATCAAAATATTCCTGTACTTCATCTTTGTTTTTGTCTTTCACAGCCCAAAGCGCTCAAACTTTTAGGAATGGAGGTAAAATGTTCAAACTATTTAAATCTGTCCTACTTTTGGTACAGACTCTACAATAAATAACAAAATGATTTAAGGATGACGAGCCTCGAACAAAGGGTAAGAAAAAGCCAAAGAAGAAAAAAGAGGAGGAGGTGGAGATAGACGTGGACGACCCGGAGGTGTGCCGATTCAAGTTCCCCTTCCACGAGCTGATGCTGTGGGCAGTGCTCATGAAGAGGCAGAAGATGGCGCTCTTCCTGTGGCAGCGTGGGGAGGAGGCCATGGCCAAAGCGCTGGTGGCCTGTAAACTGTACAAAGCCATGGCCCATGAGTGTTCTGAGAGCGAGCTGGTGGACGACATCTCCCAGGACCTCGAGAACAACTCCAGGTAGGCCATATACAGTACACTAGATGAACAACAAAAAATATCATGTGTACCTTGTTTTTTTAATATTTGTGGAGATAATTTTATTTATGTATTTACCATTAGGCCTATATAACATCATTTGTGTTGTAGATAATCCAATAATTAACTTACATGGCACTGTAGTATTATTAAAAGGCGGAAACTGGTATTAAAAATTAATATAACAAGTACTATAACTTTAGTGTTTTAATCTACCATTTATTTATTTATTGCCAAAACCTGTTTAATATGATTCACTTCATTCAAAATGGTTTTACTGTGATGATCCTGCTTTAAGGTTACTGAAATGAAAGTGGAATCAATAGATCACACATTGAAATGTGTTAGCGTGACCAGGTAGTAATCCAATATTTTTTATACTTCAGGTTAGTTGCATTAGAGATGAAAACTTTAAAAAGGCACTATGTCATTGTTTTGGTTGGGAGTCAGCTGTAATTGAATGAAGTTAATGCTTTGCCTGCAGTGTTCTACAGTATGGTATTAAGGTCCTCTACTTTTTTCATTTTCGTTTCGCTCCGGAGTATAAGTTGCACCAGCCACATTTTTTGGCGGAAATGTATTTGATCAAATCAGACACCAGGAACAGACATTTCATCTTGAAAGCAGCTTCACCAAGTCCACTCTTGAAAGTTATAGTAATACCAATAGAACAGAGAACAACAGGCTGAACATGTGTCTGGTGTGTTCACGTCACAGAACAAGTTTACCGAACTCTCATCTCACTCCAAATCACTAAATCCATTGAAATTTTCATTCTCGCTGTCACTTCTGAGCAACTCTGCTGACTCCAGCTAAATTTAGCTTTTAGTCATGATTAGCTTTTGTTTTCTTCATTGCAGTTCGAGTATCCTCTGCTTTTTGTCAGTCAAACAGTTTCTCGCTCACTCCAATCTTTCTTTCTGCTGCTCGATTGGTCCTCTCTACCACCGCTCCACATACATTTCCGGTACTCTGCTCAATTTATACACTGAGTAATAATGTGTTTAATGCAGCTTTGCACATTTGTTTACGTTTTACAGAAATTAAACTTAAAGTCGCATGGCTCATTTGCATATAGTGAAAAAAACAGCTCGTGCGCTGATGCAGTGAGCTTCTGTCAGACTAAAGGACAGGATTCAGTAGATTATTCACTGCCTGGACAAAAACAAGTCACCACCTGGATTTAACTAAGCCAACAGGTACGAGGCTGCTGCAGTTGGTGAATGAAGTGACAGTGGTACAGGAGTAATAGCATGAGACACATCAGATACTGGTACATAAGCCTAGAGCGCCCTCTTGTGGCTGTCAGTGTGAAAATAACCAACATGTGAAGTAATCTTTCTGGTCAAAACGCGTTGGTGTCCGATGCAATAAACAAGTTTTAATATATTCGGTTGGTGCCTCGGGTTTGTACTTTCCCCATGTTTACATTTTCCAGTGAGGGCTATTTCTTGTTTAGATGTGAATATATATTTCATATATAAGTCGCACCTGAGTATAAGTCCACCCAAACCATGAAAAAAGTGTGACTTGTATATGGTAGTCTTAATGTGATGCCTCTAACTTGAGTTTCTGGTTTGAGTTTATTTGTCCTTTAACAAAAAAACATGCATTGCCAAGAATATTCCACAGTATGGCATCTCCACAGAAACTAGTGTGTAAAAGTCCCTCACCAAAAAATGTCCATGTTATCCCATTGCTGTGAACAGAGAGTTTGGACAGTTGGCGTACGAGTTGCTGGACCAGTCGTACAAACACGACGAGCAGGTGGCCATGAAGCTCCTGACCTATGAACTGGTGAACTGGAGCAACTCCACCTGCCTCAAACTGGCCGTCGCTGCCAAACAGAGGGACTTCATCGCCCATACCTGCAGCCAGATGTTACTCACAGACATGTGGATGGGCTGTCTGCGCATCGGAAAGAACCCCGGGCTCAAGGTATCACTTTAGCTCAAAATCACTTTCTTGGCAGATACACATATATTAGATTTTGATAATGATTTCAAATTCACATAACACTTTCAGGTTATACTGGGGATCATTTTTCCTCCTCTGATCCTGCTGCTGGATTTCCGAGTTGGAGATGACGCGTATCAGGCAGGTTCAGGGACCGATGACGGGAAAGAGAAGGACGATGATACAAAATCTGGAAAGGTTTGTGTGGAAGAATGTTGGGATCTTTGCATAGACTGTATATATAAAACAGACATAGGTAACATGCTCGATAGCAGCTGTATTAGAAATAGGAAGTGAGCATGAGCGTGCTGCCCGACTCTATCGATTCACTTTCTACTGAAAAAATGTCAGCCCGTCTCTCTGTAACTGCTGCTGTCAGGCTCCACATTTTGATCTTAAAATGTTCATATTGACCCACTCTACGTGATCTTCATTTTTTTGATTTCTCTATTTTGTCTGTAAATTTTAATTAAGTAACAGTGGACCAAAGTTCCTGTTTAATGCCAAAATCAAGAGTTGTATGAACTTTTTGGGAGTAAATGGATAAAACTTTGTAGGGTTATCCTGATTTAGCTAAACAACACACAGAGATGTTTTATTTTTATACTTTATTTTAGTTCATTTAAGATGAAATTATGTGCAAAACTTGTTCAAACGGGTCTTTTCTTGCGGGAGTTTGAAGTGGTGGGTAGGAAGTGCCAAATTAACACTAAGGGAAGTTGAATGAACACGAGTGAAAGTTGAATTAACTTCAACCATAGCAACTCTGGCAAATAATATTTTTCAAATATATTTTACCCTGAAATTTTAACCCTCGAGTTTTGCTGTGTAGCATTAGCAAAAAGGTTTAATTGACTTCTTGGGCTCTTTTTAAAGGAAATACAGTAGGATAATAGGAGGTGTATGCTCTTTGGTTGCTATGATACTTGTGGTCAGAATTCCAAATATGGAAAAGAAAAGATGGCTCCAAATCCACTTCATTTGACTGGAGCTGAACGCTGCGGGTGACATCACACTCCCTTAATCCACTTCTTTAAACAGTCTGTGGGTCTTTGTTTTGGATTTTCAAGGTGACATTTTCAACAGTTATATATGTTGTATCAGGAACCTGCTGATGCCACCTCCAGAAAAGGAGACGAAGAGGAGGGAAGCACCAAAGTCCGGAAGATCCCTATTGCCAGACGATACTTTGAGTTTTATGACGCACCGTTCACAAAGTTCTGGTTCAACACAGTACGTTTCCTACAATCAAACCAAATCCTCACTCTTCCTTTGAGAGCAATAACAGTTTTATCGCTCCCACAGATTTCCTACCTGGGTTACTTGATGTTATACAACTACATAATCCTGGTGAAAATGGAGCGGTGGCCTTCAATTCAGGAGTGGATTGTCATAGCATATATTCTTACACTTGGAGCAGAAAAAGTCAGACAGGTAAGAGCAAAATAAGCAAAAGTAAACTGTTCAAATCCAGTATTTTACAGGTCTTATATTACACAAAATGAACTCTTGTGCACTTTAAATCATGTTGTAATGTTGTTACCTTCTCAAAAACAGACCTGGAGTTGTGTTTTGCTTCATTCACACATATTTGAGTATATTATTAGTCTGTCTACATCTCCAAAGCTCAAAATGCTCTGTTCCATGATTCCATTTCTGAATTGGCTGTCAATAATTTCGATAATTTGTGTGATGAAGTGATGAATCCGGTTAGTAGTTTGTAGTAGTCCTAAACAGACCTGTGCCTAGATCCTGATGTCTGAGCCAGGGAAGCTGAAGCAGAAGGTCAGTGTGTGGATGGAGGAGTACTGGAACATCACAGACCTGGTGGCCATCTGCACTTTCCTCCTGGGTCTGATGCTTCGTCTCCAGCCTGAGCCGTACATGGGCTACGGAAGGGTCATCTACTGCATCGACATCATCTTCTGGTACATCCGCGTCCTCGACATCTTTGGAGTCAACAAGTATCTGGGGCCCTACGTCATGATGATCGGCAAAATGGTAAAAAGAACCGTTTATATTTGTTTCTACAGGACAAAATGCATCTCTGAATTAGTTCAAATTAAGTCAGGAACACCTCTTTATTAGTTTGAATATTTTCATGTTTTTCAATGGTTCCAACTTCTTTCTGAGTGGAGGAAACAGTACTCAAATCAGGATCAGTGGTTCCCAGAAATTGTGCACTATGTCACTTTGTAGATGGAGGGTGGAGATGTGATTGGGAGAATGGTCCACAGTGTTGCATTAAAATGATCTATGTCTATGAAAACACACAAGTGGCACCACCAGGCCAAGTTATAGGTCAAATCTGGAGAGACAAATTCCCTAATTGAGAATTTTTTCAATGTATTTTTGAGCAGAAACAACATTGTGGTGGAATAAATGCAAGATAGAGCAATAGGCGACAGTAGCTCAGTAGAGCGTTTATCCACTGATCTTGGTTGGTGGTTCAATTCCCGCTCTTGGCATAAATATCATAGTGTAGGTAGAGTGGTCAGATCTACTGCCCTGCAAACTGGCAGTCTGATTCCAGCTCCCACATATGAAAATGTCCTTTGTATGTGATTGATGATGTAAATCACCTTCAGTACCTTGAAGGAGGAAAAGTTTAGATGACCAGACGCCCCTATTTATCCGGGACAGTCCCAGTTTTGAGCCCTGTGTCCCCTGTCCCAGCAGATTTATCCAAAGCCAGTGATTTGTGCCAGTTTTATACAAGAAATATCCCAGGTATTCCTCTTTTTAACCAACTTGATCTAAACCAGGAGTAAACCCAGATTAAAGATTGCAAGCAATAACCACCCCCACCTCACCACTCTGCCTCTCTATAGAGTCAATAGGGTTTAAATATAAAGGGAAAACCCATGTTAAAGTGCCTATAGCAGGTTAGACCAGGGGTGGGCAAACTTTTTGACTTGTGGGCCACAAAGGCTTCTAAAAGTTTGACGGAAGGGCCGGACCAGGAGCAGATGGTTGGAGTGTTTTGGTAATCCACCTCTTAAGAAAAAAAAGCTCTATTTTATATTTATTCAATCGCAGGTGGTTTTATAGCTCAAAAATACCTAGAAAAACAGACTGAGAGCGGGGTCGCCTCTCCACAGATCTGACCTGTAACTTGGTCTAGTTTGGTCTTCATGAAGGTAGAAAGGTTTAAAGGGCCCATATTACGCTATTTTCTGATCTGTAATAATGTTGTTTCCTCATCAAAACTACTAAACCACTCAATGAATTTGTGTAATATTTGATTATTCGTTATGTTTTTATTACTGAAATAATGGCTGTATGGAGGGCTGTTTATTCATTTATTAATGTTAAAAATATTAGATTCATGTTAAAACCCTGATGTGGTCATGGGTTTGTCCAGAGGAGGGGGTAAAGGAGTATTTAAGCTCATTCTTTAAAGTGTAATTATGTCTCATTTATAGTCTAAGAGAAAAGGCAGAAGAAATACTAGTAGTTTAACACCACAATAATGTATTTTGTACATAACATGATGACGCGTCACACCAAAATGTTGCACAAGTGATTTAATGTACAGAGAGCTCTGCTGGCACGTGAGCTCCTCTAGAACAGGGATCTGCTCAAGTCCTGGGAGGATCACAAATGCATAAGAGATGCTCTGAATAGCTCCACACCCTCGATGATGATCCCAACAGCCTCTGGCTCCTCCACTTCATCGGCACCTTCCTTGTGCACCACATAGACGCCCATGGGGTCTATGTCTCTGGGCTTCTTCCCCACTGTAATTCTGATAGTAGAAAAACATTTCATCATTATTTAAGACAAAAACCTCATCAGACACGTGACGTGTTTAAAGCAATTTCCTATCAGCAAATTTTCTACGTAACAAAACCAAACTAAAACAAAAACACAATACTGAAGTATAGTTCTCAAATGGAAAATATATTGTCTTAAGACATACGTAGTGTTAAAGATGGAAAGGATTAAAAGGGAATGGTCAAACTCACCAGATTCGAAGCACAGAAATCAGCCTTCTTCAAAACAGATGTCCAAAAATGGTGGTTCTGGTTCTAGTTCCAAGCAAAGATTCTAGCTCGACAATTGGCGATTAATTGGCAGCTGCCCCCTACTGTGCTGGAGTGTGATGTGTGTGTCCGTCCTTATCGGATCTTGTCAACTAAAGTTTACATGATTTGTTTACATATCGTTACGTGGCGAGTTCAAATACTGTTTCAGTGATTTAATTGACTACATTTTCAATTTTACAAATTTTACTTACATTTTATGTATAAATATTTCTTTATATTTACTAGGATCAAGAATAATTTTTTGAGTGTGCTACATAATAATATGACCATTTACCATCAATAAATGCCATACTGTGAAACATTCCAAAAAAAAAAAGGTTATATTTTTCTGTGGATACACTGCAAACATGTAGCAGATCTGCCACCAGAAAAGTTACAAGCTTAACTAATGTAGATATTCTTTTGTATGGCCCTCATAAAACCTCATGCTTCTCCTCTTCTTTCAGATGATCGATATGATGTACTTTGTGGTGATCATGCTGGTGGTGCTCATGAGTTTTGGAGTGGCGCGTCAGGCCATCCTCCACCCGGACGAGGAGCCAACATGGCGTCTGGCACGAAACATCTTCTACATGCCCTACTGGATGATCTATGGGGAGGTTTTTGCAGACTCGATAGACCGTAAGACTAGAATTCATAGTAAGATTTGGTTTCCTGATTCTGGGCAGATGATCCGTGTCATTTCCATCAATAATACAAAAGTACAGCACTAAAACTGTGATCATCTGCCATCTGGTCATTTTCAGTTCAATTTAAATACAACATGTGATTACTGTCATTGTTAAAAGGTCCTATATTATGCAAAATGTACTCTCGTGAGCTTTTATGTTATAATGTTGTTTTCTCCTCAGAAACATACTTGAATTGTGTTTTGTTTCATTTGCACACGTTTCAGTAACGCTTTATTTTAGTCTGTCTGAGCACTTCCTGTATTACTACTTCATGACATTACAAGGTGGAACTGATTGTTTTTGGTTTGAGAGAAGAACTGAGCCTAAATCTGCAGGGTTTGTGTGTTAGACATGTGTGAATGAAACAAAACACAACTCCAGGTCTGTTTGTGATGAGGAAACGACATTATAACATTAGATGAGAAAATAGCGCAATATGGGCCCTTAAACCCACGCATTAAAGCCAATTGTGCTTGTTCTAATGTTTTACTAACAATACTGTAGTTTAGGATTGCATATTGGTCAGATTATCCACATTTGACAATCGTCATGGCAACCCTACTGACATTTACTGTAGGCATCAGTGGAGTGAAACTAATCCAGCCTAACAATAAAACTGAGCTAAAGAAGCATAAACACATCATAACTCCATAAGACTAATAAAAATATTCATGCCTCATTAAAAAGTACAATATGTAGGATTTTAGGATAGAAGTGTTTATGTATGAACCTGAAAACCAATCTTATTTTCGTAAGATCTTATAGGCCTACTGTATGTAAAGAATAAGGAATCCTACATATTGTACCTTCTTTACAACTACAAACTTAAACTAATCTAAAGCTAATCTAACTCTTATAATATATGTCTGATTTTTTTTTTTGTATTTTCACTGTTGCCCATAAAGTTGGAGCCATATTTTCATCTTGTTTTGAATTGTCTGTTCATGACAGTGACTAACTCTGAGCAGAATGAGACCTGCTCTAGTGGAATTACTGCTGTGATCAGATACTTTAAAGCAGAATAAATGCATCTATATAGGCAACAGTACAGTATATGATTTTAAACTGAAATAACACCGTATAATCTATGTAAATTTAATGCTTTTGAATCTTTTTTTCTACATTTTCTTGCGTTACTTGGGGATTTGTACAAGTCTACGCCATGGAAATCAACCGTGAGTGTTTCTTAGCCTTAAAACTCCAACAGTTTAAACAGACTGACAAAGACGTACTGTCCCCTTGCAGCTCCTTGTGGTGAGCACCTGTATGACGAGGATGGGAAAAAGCTGCCTCCGTGTATCCCTGGGGCCTGGCTCACTCCGGCCATCATGGCCTGTTACCTGCTGGTGGCCAACATCCTGCTCGTCAACCTGCTCATCGCCGTCTTCAAGTGAGTGGAGTCCTCTTCTGTGTCTTACGCCATATAATAACAAAAAACATAGATAGTATTCTTCAATATCAATACAAATTTAACACTTTATGCCAGGGAATTCATAATATTTCATATTCTAAGACGTTCAACAGCACTTAAACCCTTGGTACACAGGAAGTAGGTGTGGCTGACCAACCAAAGACAGGCAGAGACACTCTCATATTTAACCATTTTATATGTTTAAGTTTAGATTTCCTCAATTATAGTAACGTTTTAGTTGTTTTTTTTCTGAATGCATCTTGTGAATGTAGGATACACTTACAACCCTCTTAGCCATTTTTTGCTAAATCATTATTAATGTAAT
Organism: Odontamblyopus rebecca; assembly: GCA_030686955.1. Lineage (NCBI taxonomy): Eukaryota > Metazoa > Chordata > Actinopteri > Gobiiformes > Gobiidae > Odontamblyopus > Odontamblyopus rebecca. Next base: position 10,501,398 of record CM060659.1, on the reverse strand, counting down.
GCACTTTTACCTTAAAATTTTTGTTGTCTTCTAGAAACAAGGGATATTTACAATAAAGTTGCTATTTATTTATTTATTTGCTTATTTATTTATTATTTAGCTAATTGTGAGCTGTTTTTCCCACAGCAATACGTTCTTTGAGGTGAAGTCCATCTCGAACCAGGTGTGGAAGTTCCAGAGATACCAGCTCATCATGACGTTCCACGACCGGCCCATTCTTCCTCCTCCCCTCATCATCCTCAGTCACCTGTACATCCTCCAGAGCCGACTGTTCAAGCGCTGTGCCAAGAAGAGACAGGAGGGGGAGCTAGACGAGAAGGATCGCGGCCTCAGTGTGTATATTCTCTAAATGACACTTTTACAATCAGTGACTGTAACTTCACAGTTTAATATGGTGTCAAATGTACACAGATAAGAGGGGAACTGTTTGTCAGAAGGTCACAGAATTCAATCAAAGAAGCTTTTGGATGGGGATGAACAGAGCACAAATTTAAAACATGATGAATATGATGTTTTTCTTCCTAGAGCTGAGGCTGAATCCAGAGGAGCTGAAAAGCCTGTATGAGTTTGAGGAGCAGTGTGTGGAGGAGTACTTCAGGGAGAAGGAGGATGAGCAGCAGTCGTCCAGTGATGAACGCATCAAAGTTACCTCCGAGCGGTCAGTCTTTCTGAACATAAGGATTCCTCTGGTCTCACTATAGACGGTATAAATGGAGATAGCTAACTCACTAGGAAGTGAGCATGGACGCACTTCTGGATCCACAGGCTCCAGCTTCCATTGAGTTGACAATGGTTCACTAACAAGGACAACGCTACAACAATGGAATATGATAATATATTTATTGACAGCGGATAGATGGCTGGGGGGAGACTCAGGGTGGGGGTACAATCTCCAATCCAAAATGGTCACCCAAAGAATTAGAACCACCCCTCCTGAGAGCTGAGGTGGACGGTGTTGTCAGGATAGGCCGTATAAATAGGGCTTCTGGGTAATTGAAGGTGTGGTTGAGATAAACCGTGGCTGGCTGGAGATGATGTTGAGGCGTGGTCCAGCTCCTGAAACTCAGCTAATCATATTTACTCCACTTACAGAGAGAAGTGACGATCTTAAAATGTTCATGTTACTATTTTGTCCCTAAATCACCATATGAAAATTAACAACAAACAAATCAGGCATCTACTTTTCCCGAGGTTGCTTCCGTTAGCAACAGTTTGATTAACAACATTCTATAGGCCAATGATATTTAATACAGATGGGGGCAGCTAAAATAAATACCGTTAAAATGTAGGTTTTTGTTGTACAATAGAAAGTTAATGGGCTTAGTCACCAATAGAAACTTTTTGTATATTTCATGACAAAGTACAGTGTTATTAACAGGGAAATCTGTGTCTTGACCCCCATCTGAGCGTATGATCACCAAATGATGGTTTTCACATTCTAGAATCTGATGTCATACGCTCAGATGGGGGGAAAAAGACAGATTTCCATATTAATAACATTATATTTTGGCATGAAATATAGTTTATTTACAAATGTTTAAAGTGATCTTTTCTATTGGTGACAGTCCATTAACTCCTATATTTTAACTGCATTTATTTTAGTTGCCCCCATCTGTATGAAATATTATTGACCTACAGAATGTTGTGATGTCATCTGAAACCCACCAATAATTGGTGGTTTTCAGATTTTCAGAATGTGATGGTGTCATACTTCCAGATGGGGGGGGCAATTTTTCCTATTAATTAACAAATTAACAAATATGGAACCTGATCATTTCTATTATTGACCAGATCAAAGACCATTCTGTTTTACAACAGAAACCTACAGTTGGACAATATTAATTTTAGCGGCCCTCCATCTGTATGAAATATTATTGGCCTATAGAATGTTGTGATGTCATCTGAAAACCACCAATAATACCAGTGGTGTGGGCGAGGTGTTAAGGGGTGTTATCTTCAACTGCCTTGCTTTGAATTGGCTCTTTGGTTGCTAAGAAACAAATAAATATGGAACTCTACTTCAACTTCTCTTCATTTTACTGGAGCTGAATACCGTGGGTTGCTTAGTCAATTTTATACAGTCTGTGGGCTCAGGTCGCCTTAACCCTGATCTGTCCTTCTTGCAGAGTGGAGAACATGTCCATGCGTCTGGAGGAGGTGAACGAGAGGGAGAACACGATGAAGGCCTCGCTGCAGACCGTGGACCTACGCCTGGCCCAGCTGGAGGAGATCCACGGGAGAATGGCAGTGGCCCTGGAGAAGCTGGCCGGAGTGGACAAACTGGATCTGTCCAGAAGCCACTCAAGAAACTCCTCCGTGTGCGACCCCTCCTCTCTCCTCCGCCAGGGCAGCATCAACAGCGCAGACGGGTACAGCCTCTACCGCTTCAACATGGACGTTGAGGAGTTCTCTCAGAAACAGAAAGAAGGGGACGAAAGTAAAACTGTGGAGAAGCAGAAGAGTGTGCGCTCAACTCACTCCGCGCTGAACAAAGACAGCAACAGCCTGGACGTGTGTGGGATTGACCGATCCAGACCTGGGTCTCGTGTGGACATCTTGATCTCTCCGTGCGAGCAGAAGTCACTCAGCTCAAGTCAGGAAATAGTGTCCAGAGATTTACAGGGCAGTACACAGATATTGGACAAACTCATAGATCAGAACAGACTTCGTCCTTCATCGCCTCCAAAACGAACAAAATCCCTGCGATGCTATCCGCAAGAAGAACAGACCGCATCACCTCACCTGACCAAACGTAGATCAATGAGTACGATAATAATCAGCCCTCCAGATGAGCCAGAGGAGCCACAGACCGTAACGCCAACATTTGACATTCCAGTTCGTTCTTCTCCACAAAGAACTAAGTCTTTAAGATATGACCCTCCTGAAGGCGTAGTTACAAAGAAGAGAACTATGAGTAGCATCATCTATAATCCAAAAGAACCTGATGACTGTATGCAAGTGGACTACAAATCACTTCTGGAGCAGGTCAGCCAAACACCAAACCAGTGGCCAGCAAATTTAGAATATAAACTGCATCCAAGTGTCTCTGGACAGATGCCGAAAGTTTCAACTGTTAGAAATCTAGCGCAGCAATTTCAAGACTCTTCAAGACAGACTGAAGAGCAAGAAAGAGTTGTAGAAAACATCCCAGCCATTCCTCCACCAGTGCCACCAAAAGTACCAGCCAGAAGGAACTTATCGGACTCCACTGACTACCTGGCTGTAGCAGATGATCGGTTTCTTCCCTATTACAGGTCCCGGAGCTTTAATGTTTCTGACAGAAAACCCAAGCCCACGGTGAGTGAGTCCAGAGCGGCCAGCAGCCAGATGGACCTCAGTAAAGTCTGTGGAGCTCCTGAAGAAGAGAGTGAGGCGGGGACAACAGAACAAACAGAAACGAAGGGACCAGAAGAGGACTGAATACAACCATGATGTAATTGTAAATGGTTCAACAGTGGTTTTGACTAGATTTTAAGTCAGGGGTCTCCAACTTGTATCTCTCCACCCCCTTCCAAGCGTCTCGCCAAGGGATTTCAGAATTATACATAGTGTAGCAAATCCCTCTGAATGAAGAATGACACTTAAACTGGTGATTTTTAGATTAAATGGCAATAAATCCTCCAATCTGTCGTAAGAGCTAAAAGGAATACAAAATACAGTGTGTAAATACAAATACACAAAAACTCAAATGCAAGTATAACTTATTTACATTCACTGTGACAACACAAATCAACCAAGATAATATTTTAAGATGCAAAGTTATCTAAAACACAATTTTTAAATCAACAACATACCTTATGCCTCTTCAGAGGAGGAGCATAAAAATATATGAAAAGAAAAAATATTTGCGAATAACGTCTTTTGCCGGTCTCGATGTTAAGCTAATTAGCCGTCTTGCACTAACCGGAAGTAAACCCTTCAAAATAAAAGCGCTACATGTAAAAACGGAAGTTAATGTCAATAATAGTTCATAGAATGCAGTAAAAAAAAAAAAAAAAAATCCAAAAAGTGTTTTAACTGCTGAATGACAAATTTGATATCATTTTGATGTGACTTTGTGCACTAATAACTGGATAATGCTTTATATTTTAAAACTGTTCCCACCTGAGGCTGCGGCTCCTGTATTTACCGTTTCTTGCGCTAAAATTAGAAACTCTCTGGCATTTTCGTTTTGTAAAGGAGCTTACCGGAGGAAGAAGGTTGGAGACCCCTGTTTTAAGTTGAATATGTTTAAGTTCTGATCAGGGCTGTATGATGTGACAAAAATATCAATCCCTAATAATAATAATTAGTATTTTGTATTTGATATTATATTAATATGTTATGGTTTCTTTGTGAAAAGCAAATAAATGACTTTTAATAAGGTTATAAGCAAGGTTCTTGAACAAAGACAAAGGCAGATTTTTAAATTAATTTTTTAAACTCGTGCTATTTTAAGGGCCCATATTAGGCCATTTTCATTTTCTGACCTATGATATAATCCCATTTCCCCATCAAAAACATACCTGGAGTTGTTGTTTTTTTGTTGTTGTTGTTTTGTTTTTTTTTGTCAGGCTGAGTTGATCTCTCAAACAGAAACCCTTGTGATGTCATGTGGTAATACAGGATTACTACATTGTGTTTTTAAACCCTATACACCTTCACAAGAATCATTTGGATCATTTCTGCCCTGGAATTGCCAATATTTACTGAACTAAAGATAAAAAAGTGGCAGTTAACTCTAAAAGCACCACTACATGACATCACATGGTGGAACAGAGCATTTTAAACATTGGAGCTGTAGATAGACTAATATAATAATAAAGGGTAACTCAAAAATGTGAGATCAAGATAAAAGTGGCAGGTCTTACCAAAGCAACCCTCTCCATTTGTCCAGGCTGGGGACTGGCACAGACGGACACAGCGCCCTCTGTGGCTGGATTAGACCCACCGCTTTTGAAGGGTTAGCGTTGTTAGTGTTAGTAGGTGTGTGCAGAGATACTCACCACAAACAGCAGCCTCTGGAACCTGTGAAGACTAATTTAAAAGGTAAAACAGTTTAGATCTGCAACAAGAAGAGATTTCAGAAGAGTTTGGCTTAGACTCATTCTAACAACAACATACAAAATGGCAGAATTGACCCTCAACATTAGTATGAGATTTAACCTTGTGTTAAATTACAGTGTTCAAAGGGAAATGTCAACATACTTCAAACTGTAAGGTTAAAATGAAAAGACCAGTAACAATGCAAACCTGTGAAAGAGTTTAGAATAACCAATATTTCAGTTCAGTGAAAGTGGAGAGAACCAGTGAAGTAAACCAGTCTAAATCTGGCCCACATTTAGACTAGTTCAGCCAAAATTCAATCCAAAACACATCACATTCAGTCAGCCAAGGTCAGGCTCTTGGTCTGAACCAGGTCTGTCTGGAACTGACTAAGCAAAGTAAAAAAAAAAACTGTTAAACCTGTGGAATTGTTAGTTTAGAATCAGGAGTTTTAGTCTTAGACCCATGTGTCCATTACATGTTTTACCCAGTGTTAAATCTGGTCCACATTTAGATCAGACCAGACCAACCAGGTTTAAGTCTGCACAGACAGACCAATAAAAGCTGTGAAACCAACAGCAGAGAGAGCCCATCCCTGTAAGATTATTTCAGGCACAAACTGAACCATTTCTCTTAAGTCCATGTGTGGACTTCTCTGGGGAAGGGAAAAATAAAAAAACACAAGGGCCAAAACCAGGACTGTTACTATATTCAAAGTTTGATGGTTTTCGAACATCTCCCTTTCACTGTTGGCCAAATGCACATTAAAAGAGAGTAAAATTAAAGTAATGGCTCCCGAGACCATATCCTCCTGCTTCACCTGGGTACCGAAGCGCGCCATATTTAGAGGCACCCATGCATTACCTGGCGGGAATCACCATGGCAACTGTCCTAAAGGTCTAGCTCTAATATGGTGATAATATACTAGTATAATGGGTGTTGGTAAACAGTGGATCTAGAATGAAAGATCTTATTATACTTCCATAGGTCGACTCTAGGCTGTTGTTGGGTTTCAGTTGACATCACAACAATCTATAGGCCAGATACAGCTCAAATTATTATTAAAATGCAGCTTTCTCTTGTAATACAGCGAGTTTTTGGCTCTACATTTGTGCATTTACCTTCTAGATATTTCAGGCCAAAGTGCAATAGAATAGAAAAGGGAAATCCGTCTCTTTCCCTCCATCTGAGAGTCTGACATTATTACATTCTAGAATCTGAAAACCACCGATTAATGGGAACGCAAATGAGTGTTTAATGCTGTCTCTATTTTTCCTCTGGGCAACGACAGAAAGCGCTCACCTTTTGTGGAAACGAAGGTGGTGGGAAAAAAAAAGATTTCTATTTCAGTGTCATTGAGCAGTTTAAAAAAGTCATCACAACTAACCAATAAAGAAGTAAAGGTGCTGAACATTCCAGGCAAAGTATTAATATCGCCATGGAGACAGGCAGGTGGAAGACTCTCCAGAAAAGTTACACAGCACAACTTAATTAGTGCTACTAGTAACTGACCCAAACTAATATTCCATAACAACCATGTAAAACTTCTGGTTCTTCTGATTTCTGATTTAGAAGAGACCATAAATGAAGACCGCATTTGGAAATACTGTGCGTTTTATTAAGAAAAATATGGAATTACCTTCACAGAAAGTATAATCTGACAAAAACACGCTTAAATAAAGACGTAACGAACATTTACAGCGTGACAGACGTTTGTGTTTTTGAGTCCGAGCCTCAAAACGAAGAAAACAAAACTCTGACGGACGTTTTGAGTTTGGGCGGAGGAGCGGTTCACTGGGTCTGACACTGGACTTCCGACCGTGGGGCGTCGTCGTCCTCCTCGTAGGCCTCTCCCTGCTGCTTCCTCTGCTGCGCCTGGATGCCCACCTCCTCCAGGTTCACCTCCTCCATTTCGTCCGTCAGCATCACGTCTTCTCTGTCAGGGAGCAGTCTCTCCAGCTGGAACATGAGGTGTTCGGGAAGCCACTCTTTCTCTGGGAATTCAATCTGAAAAACAAAAAAAGCACAATTAGCCTGCATCTCTGCATCTCCAAAGCTCAAAACGCTCTGCTCCACCTTATGATGTCATGTAGTAGTAGTAGTTTAAGTAAGCAGCCCCTTTTACCTTTAGTTCAGTAAAGATTGGCAATTCCAGGGTTGAAGATCCAACAAATGATTCTAGTGAAGTTTAAAACACGGTGGAGCACATCCTGTATTACCACATGACATCACAAGGTGGCACTGTGTGTTTTCTGTTTGAGAGTGGCAGGGTTTGTGTGTTAAACATGTGTGAATGAAACAAACACAACTCCAGGTCTGTTTGTGATGAGGAAACTACATTAGAACTGCATACGTGACATGAGCACTTTAATACACTTTTGGATCTATATAAATGGCGTATTTTTGGGACTATAAGCGCACTTAAAATCCTTTTAATTTATCAAAAATCGACAGTGTGCCTTATGTATTAAGTCTGGTAGTGCTTACTGAGTTTGAACTGATTTTATGTGGTACATGGCGCTCAAAAATCAAAATGTTTTAGTACGACTTTAAGCTACGAATCTGCACCGCTCGATGGATTGTCTGAGCATCTCAGCGACCGTAGTCAGGAGCGTCGCAGAGTAATACGTACTGTGCTTCAGCATCATATTATGGTGTGTTTAAGGAGCCCAAAATGGCCCCTGTTCAGAGACATGCGGACTTACACGCACAAGTGAAGCAAATTCATCCTTCTGGGTGGATTAACCAAAGAAACCCAACCTCTAGATATTGGTGTCAACAGGTTGTTCAAAGTTAAACTGCAGCTGTGTGGGAGCGTTGGACGACAGAAGGTGAACTCACATTCACCAAGACAGGGAGGCAACGCCGGGCGAGTTACACCACGATCTGCCAGTGGATCGTGGATTCCCAGGCGAAGGTATCAGTCTCGCTTAATGCGCCTTATAATCCGGTGCGCCTTATAGTCCGAAAAATATGGTACTCATGACCAATATTTTGTGTTTTTCTAATGTAACTGCAAATACCACATCGTTTACAAAGCCATAATGGTTCCTGATCCTTCCTGAAGTGACGCTGAATCGCCATAATCACCATTCGGAATCACCGGAAGTACTTACAAAGAAATTGACGAAGAGCTGTCCCTTGTCACATGGATCTCTGTAAATGGGCATTCCTTCACTCTGAATACATTTGATGTCATTGGGTTTGATGACTTGTCCTGGGGGAAAAAAAAACAAAAAACACATTAGTAGGTTAACAGTGTACAAGTTTGACATGTTAAAGCTGCACGGTGTAACTTTGTCTCCATGGAGATGCTACTGCTTTGCCTGGAATGTCCCACAGTATGACATTAAACAGCTCTACCTCATATTTATTACATTTTATAGTTTTAAAGCTGAAAACTATGAAGAAAAACAAGCATTCTGACTGTGAGCGGGGTCACCTCTCCACAGATCTGACCTGTAACTCGGTCTGGTTTGGTCTCTGAGAAGATAGAAAGGTTTAATGCCTTACTGCGAAACATTCCAGACACAGAAATAACATCTCCATGGAGACAAACAACACACCCAAAAAAAAGTGGCAAAGCGAGGACATCTCCATGGAAACGGGGAGCTGACGGACCTTCCACCTTCTTTAAATACACGTAAGCTTCATTTACCTGGTGAGGAGGTGATGACGAGAGTTCTGTTGTCCAGTGTGGTGAGCGTTTTTCGGAATCCGCACAGAGCTTCCACCAGTTTGATGTCCATCTTTGTGATCAGGTCGTCTCCCCGTCTCTGGAACAAGGGATGGTCCTTCTGATCCAAAACGATGATCACGTCTCCGGGCTCCAGTCCCGGCTCCTGGTCGCCTTCTCCGTGGAATGTGATTTTCTGTCCGTCCTTCATACCTACGAAAAGACGGAGAGCAGGTTTACGAAGGAGAAATTAGCAGGATTAAGCGTCTATGTGTGGTCAAACCCGGATTAAGAACCAAAGAAAGAAAAAAAAAAACATATGTTCCCCAGTTTAAATAAGTAATGTAAAAGAAAGAACAGAGTTTACTTAAATGTCATATTTGATTCAACATTAACCTTTTTTCATTTATTGTTTTAAAGGTCCTATATAATACCAAATTATTTCTTGCGAGTTTATTATAATGTTGTTACCTCCTCAAAAACAGACCTGGAGTTACGTTTTGTGTCATTCATGTTTGAGAAACTCTTTATTATTAGTAATGTAGCAATAAAAAATAAACAAGTAAATACCTTTGTCGATGTGGACCTCCAGGATCTTCTTCACACGTTCGACTTTGCGGCCGTGGCAGTTCTTGCAGCGATCTTTGGAGCTGAACTTCTCGCCTTGTCCCTGACAGTCTGAACACATGCTCTGGATCTGCTGAATCATGCCCGGACCGATCTGCTGAACTTTCACCTGCACTCCTCGGCCTTTACACGTGGAGCACTTCTCCAGGGCGCCCTTCTTTCCTCCGTAACCTGTGGGAGAAGATGCAGGAAGAGATTAGATGAAGCAGGTAAGGAGCAAATAAACAAAAAAGATAACTGCCTTGAGTTGATGAATTCACATTATTTATTGCATTTCTATTATTACTGGAATTTTCACACTGGGGGGAAATTTATTTTATAAAATCAGTGACCAAGAACCGACATTTCATCTTGAAAGGCAAGTTAAAGAAGTTATAGTAATAAAAACAACCCAATATAGAAGAATCTGTGTATCATTCATTCATTCGTTTTTCAATATAGAACCAAAAATAAGAAAACGAAAAAAACAACTATTTTCTTTATTATTTGTCTCTAAAACCAAAATGAAAAAAAAAAAAACAGATAACAATTTGTTTTTTTTTTCATTTTTGATTCATATATTCAATTCATATATATGGTCTATGGATTGAGTGTGAAAAATCTAATATACAAGTCACACCCAAACCCTGAAAAATACAGTCACCCCATTGCTTTTTAGTGAAATGTGCACAGTCAAAACCTTCTATACGGTTTTAACCCATTTATGCCTGCTGCTGCTTAGTACAGCATTATTGTTGATTTGTCCCCATTTTCATGACAAATTGTATTTCATTTTTCATTTCATCAAATTTCTTGATGCAATTTAATAAGAGCCAAGAGTCTTAATCTTTTAAATGCAATCGATTTCATGTTTTTATGTGCTTCAGAGGCTGAGATATTAAGGTTTTCATAAAACCCTCAGGTGATAAGGACCCTTTTACCCTAGAATAGCATAGGCATAAATGGGTTAAAGGTCCTAGATTATGTAAAAGTGACTCTTGTGAGCTTCAAGTCTTGTTCTAACGTTATTACCCCCACAAAACAGACCTGGAGTTGCGTTTTGTTAGTCTGCCTACATTTCTACAGCTCCCTTCCACCTTGTGGAGTGAAAGTTTAAGTGAAACTTTTTTACTTTTAGTTTAGTAGAAATGGGCAATTCCAGGACTGAAATCACCCAAATATTTCCAGTGAAGGTGTGTGGAAGTTAAAAACACAGTGGAGCACTTCCTGTATTACCAGATGACATCACAAGGTGGAACAGTCTTTTCAGTTTGAGAGAAAAACTGTTTGTGACGAGGAACAACATTATAACATAGATCAGAAAATAGCATAAAATGGGCCTTTTAATTGTTAATCTCTTTGAATCAGATACAACAAACATAAAGAATAAATAAATAAAACCATGTACACTGACGTACCTTCACATTTTTCACAGATTACATTCTTCTGCAGTGCGAGTTTTCTGGTGGAGCCGTTGTACATTTCATCCAGTGAAACTCCGAGCTGATGGACTACATTTTTCCCTAGAAGAAGAAGAAGGCACAACAGTTTGGTTTAGATTTGGTCAAACTATTGCAGGTTTGTTGCTAAAATAAAAAAAAAATCTATATGTATATACACCGTTACCTCTTCTCTCTCTCTGCATTCGTCCCCCTCCTCCGAAAAACATGTTGAAAATGTCCATAGGAGACTGGCCTCCGTTCATGCCGCCCTCTTTAATGGCCTGCTCCCCTCCCTGGTCGTAAAGGTCCCTCCTCTTTGGATCAGACAGGACTTCATAAGCCTGGGAGATGAGCTTGAACTGTGGAAAGAAAGATGCACAAACATTAATACAACCTCTACAAGTGGTGTCCTAACATGTCAAACTTAATTAAAATACTTTGGATCAGACCTGATAATCATTTCTTACAATTACAATAAATACACAGTCATTGTTTCTCTTCATGTTATGTTAGTTTTAGTATTAATTCAAATCTGTTTTTCTTCATCCATCTCTAGTAGTTATGTTAGTCTAGTTATGTTTTGTATTGCTATTTGTACATTTTTATTTCTCCTTGAACACAACTGTAGGCTATACTTAAGCCTCATTTGACACCAGTCTTGTCATTTTTGATACTTATTTTGTTATTATATTTAATGCTACTGTGTCCAAATAATTTCCCTTGTGTCTAAGTCTAATTGCAATCCTTAGTTCTTACTAGCGTTACCGTTTAAACACAAAATGTAGAAAATGCTTCTGTTTTTTATAGGTTTTTAGTGTGTGCAGTACTTGAAATTCTAGCTATCATCACTAGACAAAAAAGGGAGACCAGATTTACAAAATCTGATGGTTGGTGATAATAAAATTGTGAAACAAGTGTGGAATTAAGGAAAACTGTTGTGCACTCGGCCCATTCATGACTTACTCATGACTAACACGTGTCAGTATTGGTCATTTTTAAGCAGCTTTTCTGTATTTTACCTAAACAGATGACAATGTAGGCCTCTCTTTACTGTTGGCAGGGATCAGATAGGTTAAAAATAGGGACACCTGGGATATTTCTTGTATATAGCTGGGACAAATCAATGGTTTTAGATCAGTCCGCTGGGACAGGAGACACAGGGCTCAAAACTGGGACTGTCCGGGGTAAATAGGGACGTCTGGTCACCCTGGACCAGGGGTCTCCAATGTGTAGCTTGGGAAATTCCAGTAGCTCTCTACTTCTTTCAAAGTAACTCACAAAGTGATTTTTGAATTCTATGTATTGTGCTGAATGACAAAAAAAATGAGGAATTACCATTGTAAATCGGTTATTTTGATGCTTGATTTTGGGCACTAACAAATGGACAATGGTTTAAACATGTTTTATAGACAGTTAAGGCATCTAAGGCTTACAAGTTTATGTATATAGCAGTGGTAGTTTTCAAATTAACACCATGTATGTATATAGATCCATGGTTAACGGCTGCCAATTGCCTTTTATTCAGCAGAGACAGGCAATTCTAGGGCTGAAATGATCCAAAAAATACTCACGTTACTGGCTCATATATTGTTGATTGTATATATTTTAAATGTACTATATAAATAAACTTGAATACAGTGGCTTTCACATTCTCGTACAAATTCTCGTGACCACTAAAACGAGTAGCTCTCTGGCATTTTTGTTTCTTTTGGTGAAGTGTTGCAGTAGTGATTGTGTTATAGATTGGTGTGGACAGCAGGGGACACTGTTGCTTTTGCAGACTCGCACATTCCAGAAACTTCTCGGTCCTCCACATGTTCCTCTTCATGTTCCTCTTACCTAACGTGAGCTAATGTGTCAAACTAAACTTAGACCCCGCCTGTGACAGCTGTAACTGTCCTAACCGACCGTAACTCACCCTTTCCCCTTCGTTCGGGTTCTTGTCCGGATGATATTTCAGCGCTAGCTTTCTGTACGCTTTTTTAATCTCATCGGGGGACGCGGTGGGACTCACTCCGAGCAGGTCGTAGTAGCCGGTTTCGTGGACCATTTTGACGCCCTAAAATGAAAAAACACAGCGTTAAAACACCACTTTATCATAATATAAAACAACCCGAAACAAGGATTACAGTTTGGAAAGACGCTAGGTATTTTACAGCGTTAAAAGATCAATAAAATAGCTGCATATATAGAAGTCTCCGGATTCGTGGACCATTTTGACGTCCTAAAATAAAATAAAAAAATAAAAAATATATCTTCCTTATGAAACAGTCTGAAACAAGATTACAATTTGGAGAGACACTGCTAATTTTACAGCGTTAATAGCCCAATAATCGAAATTGCTGAAATAGATGTTAAGACGTTTTCTTATAAAACACAGCACGAGTCACTTGCATCAAAAACTTTAAGGTCTGCATAATAATAAAAATACTAATAATAAAAATAATATCCACTATTGAGTTTGGTTTGTATGTTGAGATCGTACTTACTTTGCAGGTAGTGTCTCTTATCTCCCTTGTGCCTCGCTTCCGGGTCTTGTAGAAGGCTCTGGAGCTCTGTCTGCATCGGACCTGGGAGGATCTTTATATCTGAGTTTCACTGGAACCTTCTGGAGGCTCCGGCGCAGTCAGTGACAGCAGCCCGGAAAAGGCGAAGAATCCAGGGGCGGAGCGCGCTGCTCCACTTGGACCCTCCTGCACTTTCTAGAAACACCCGTAGATATAGAACGGTAGATCTCGCACTGACTACCGCCGTCAATTGGAACGAATGCGTCAACGAAGCCGCCATCTTGGTACAGGGTAACGCTACTTTAAATGAATGAACATCGATCTGGGATAAGGCGATATCAGGGTTTTCCACAGACCAAGTGGCATTGTGTGGTTGGTTTAGACCTGGTGCAGTCCTGGTTTAGTTCTGTTTTAGGCCTGTTTTAGACCTGGTTCAGTCCTGTTTTAGACCTATTTTAGACCTGGTTCAGTCCTGGTTCAGTCCTAATTCAGTCCTATTTTAGTCCCGTTTTAGACCTGGTTTAGTCCTTTTTTTAGACCCGTTTTATACCTGTTTTAGTCCTGTTTTAGTCCGGATTTAGTCTGGGTTTAGTCCTGGGTTCAGTCAGTCTGGGTTCAAAACACAACATTTAGTATCATAAGCATACAAAATAAAATCCTATGTAATGTTATGCCTTCCTCTTTCATCCAGCATCTTCGCTCTGATACTGTGAAAAACTTTACCGTAGACCAGGGGTTTTCAACTTAGGTGAATGTGACCCTCCTTAGAATAGGTAAAGACAGCCAAGCCTCCCCCTTGCCTAAAATCCCGTCCGCTTCCCTCCCCCACACAGGCCTTTGAAGTAAATGCAGCTTTGGTGTTCCTGCAATGATGAGTTTCAGTAACATCCATCCATCCATCTTCTCCCGCTTAATCCGGCTGGGTCGCGGGGGCAGCTTACTGCCCAATACTCATAGCACCTGACCCCCCCTATGAACCCCTCTGCAGGTGGTGAGCCCACAGGAGGGTGGACAACATGGTCCTTGATGTTAGTTCATAGGGGTGCGGGCATGTTTTTGGGTTGATGGGGGAAACCGGAGTACCCGGAGGAAACCCATCCAGACACGGGGAGGAACATGTAAACTCCACACAGAAAGGCCCGGGCGACCCGCAACCTTCTTGCTGTGAGGCCTGAGTGTTGCCACTCAGCCACCGTGCCGCCGAGTTTCAGTAACAACTAATAATATATTTTTTAACATTGTATTTTCATATTTTTAAAAGTGCATTCATAAACGATTTTTGCAACAGCAAATAATTTCCAACTTCATGCAGACTTAATGGAGGTTATGTTTAACATCCCTGAACATCAGTAGGCTGATCCAAATCAACAGAACATGCTTAACATTTGTAACTAGTGCTAAAACTCCCGCTGACAACACCTGATGCTGAAATCAGCACATGTCTGGGCCTTATATTTAGCTCTACCGCTGTTTCCTGGACCTGGATTGGGGGTCCATTCCTTGGTCTTGTGCCGTCCTCTGAGCACGTTGGTCAGTTCGGTCCAGACGCTCCGTCCTCCATGTGCCGGTTCCAGACAGGGACGTCCAAGACCATTCCGCAGTGGAGCGGTTCCATGCCATCCTCTGTGCGCTGGTTCTGTGTGGGGAAAGCGGGAATGCACAGTAGTCCAGGTGGGTTGCTCCAATCCTTCATGCCCGAGGACTGCGGCTGGTTCTGAGGTGGTGCAAAGCATCCAGACAGAATCACAAATCTGGTTTGATTCATTATAGCTTGTTCTGAGTGGCCCGTCCTTTGTTCTTGGTTCTTCCTGAGGAAAGCTCTTCTCAGGCCGAGGCACTGGACCACTCCCCACTCCAGCTTCTCTGAGTCCCACCTGAACTAGATCTGCTCCCACTGGTTACATGATGTTGTGGCAGAGGTGCAGTCTCGGAACCCGACCAAGTGAAACCGAACATTAAATAACCAGGATATTTAAAAAACATTTGTTTTTTGCTGGGTCCTGCCTCCTCCCTTGCTGCTGCTAATACACACATGCACAATTATTGATATCAATACTGCTGCAGATGTGTAGAGATCTGGACAGTATTTTTTATTTTATTTCACATGCCTCCCCAGTGGCTCTTTGGTGCTCCCAGGGGAGGCGCCTCACCAGTTGAAGACCTCTGCCTTAGACCATGGAACCCCCACCCCAAGATGGCTGTGATATTACCATGCCAAGAGGCTGAACGCGAGATCTACCATTCTATATATATATATATATATATATATATATATATATATATATATATATATATATATATATATATATATATATATATATATATATATATATATAGCGGTTGGTTAGCTCAATGGGTTAGTCACTGGACTTTCCCATGGGGGACCCGGATCGAATCCACCCCCAAGGGCATAAGGAGCGAAACCAGTGTGGGTCCTTGGGCAAGACCCTTTACGCTACTGCCCACCTCATACAATGATGAGAGGCGATAAAACTTACGAGATGCCGGCTCAGACGTCGCCCGGCCAAACAAGGTCTGCGTCAGGTGTCGAGGAACCAGGACACCTTGGATGAGAAATGGGCTACTGGAACAAGACGGAAATGGGCGAGATGCGAGAACCAGGCTCTGTTGAATGCTACTACTCCAGTAACCCTAGTCAGAGGGGTTTACATGAACAGGATGTGGGAGAAATGGTTACTACGATACCCACAGTCCAAGCTAACGGCCAAACAACTAGTAGCTCAGTGTTCCAACATCCACAAACGGCAACTGCTATCACAACTAGAGATTGACGAGGTACAACACAATTGCTACGGCAAGGGGGAGCCAGGACGCCAGGTCAGAGGGGAGTTAACACTAACTCCCCAACCAGAGATTGGGAAGGAAGCCCCAATAAGTATCACGCTGAGCGAGGCAGCGACTGACCTGAAAGATAAGATCATGGCCCGGATGAACACAAGGCAACCCCGACGCCAGCTACACAGGCTAAGTGAAGTACCATCTGAAAGTCTGCTAGAGGATGTGAATGCAGCACTCAGAGCGATCCCTACCACAACCATCACTGAAACCAATGAGCTGATCTACACTTCAGCAGCAGTGATCCTAGAGGTGTTGGGCTATAAGAGCAACCATGGGAGCCATGAGATACGATACCCACCATGGAAAAGACGGTTAGAGGCTAAAATCAAGGAAGTGCGGCGAGAAGTGAGCCAACTGTCAGAGGCCCAGAAAGGAGTGATGAAAAAGCGAGTACCCAAGAGGCACAGCCAGATGCCCATACCTGAAGCACTCGAAACTGCCAAACAAAGGCTCTAAGCCTTGGCCAGCCACCTAAAGAGGTACACGCCTGTTCACAACACAACCTGCGAAAGTGTATGCTCAATGGCAGGATAATAACAGCAGAGCAGACCCACCAAGGCTGGAGACTGAGAGGTACTGGAAAGACATATGGCATCACATAACACCGATGCACAGTGGCTGGTGGCTCTGAGGGCAGACCACAGCAACCTCCCTGAACAGAATCCAGTTACCATCTCAGTGGCAGACATCCAGGAAAGAGTCATGAAGAGGCATGAAAAGTTGGACAGCACCAGGCCCTGACATGATCCACGCATACTGGCTAAAGAAGCTCACTGCTCTCCACGAGCGCCTAGCAGCACAAAATGAACCAGCTGCTAAGGGATGGGACTCACCCTGAATGGCTAAACCCAAGGGCGTACGATCCTGATCCTGAAGGATCCCTCAAAGGGCAGCAGTCCCATCCAACTATCGGCCAATAACCTGTCTCTCCACAACATGGAAGCTCATGTCAGGCATCATCGTGGCTAAGATAAGCGGGCACATGGATCAATACATGAGCGCAGCACAGAAGGGCATTGGCAAAGACACCAGGGGGAGCCAAACACCAACTCCTGGTTGACCGAACAGTCGCCGAGACTGCAGAACCCGTCAGACCAACCTGTGCACTGCCTGGATTGATTACAAGAAAGCCTATGACTCAATGCCACACACATGGATCACTGAGTGCCTGGAGCTGTACAATATCAACAGGACTCTAAGGGCGTTCATTGCAAACTCGATGCGGTTGTGGAAAACCACCTTGAAACCAATGGCAAGCCACTTGCACAAGTGACCATCAAATGTGGCATATTCCAAGGAGACGCACTGTCCCCACTGCTGTTTGCATAGGTCTGAACCCCTCAGCCAAATAATCGACCACCCTGGCTATGGATACCGACCCAGAAACGGGGCCACCATCAGTCACCTCCTCTACATGGATGACATCAAGCTGTACGCTAAGAGCGAGCGAGACATCGACTCACTGATCCACACCACCAGGATCTACAGCACAGACATTGGAATGTCATTCGGGCTCGAGACGTGTAGTAGGATGGTGACAAAGAGAGGGGAAGGTAGTCCACACAGAGGGGGTCTCACTCCCAGAGGGAACAATAACAGACATTGAGGACAGCTACAAGTACCTTGGTATCCCACAGGCAAATGGCAACCTTGACGAGGCAACAAGGAAAGCGGCGACAGCCAAATACCTGCAAAGAGTACGGCAGGTCCTAAGAAGCCAGCTCAATGGCAAGAACAAGGCGCAGGCAATAAACAGCTACGCCTCTGCCAGTGATCAGATACCCAGCAGGAATCATAAGTTGGCCAAAGGAGGAGATACAGATCACAGATGTTAAGACACGAAAGCTCCTGACCATGCATGGAGGGTTCCATCCCAAGTCCAGCACCCTGAGACTGTACACGAGCCGGAAGGAAGGAGGTCGAGGACTAGTGAGTGTGGGAACCACTGTCCAGGATGAAAATCCAAGCTCCACAAGTCCATCAGTGACAAGGCCCAGACTGATGACGTGCTCAGAGAATGTCTCAGACAGTGGGGCGCAGAGGAAGAGGTGCTGGAGGGACCATCATGGCAGGACAAACCCCTACACACCGAAACATAACTGAAGTGGCTGATATCAAGAAATCCTACCAATGGCTGGAGAGGGCTGGTCTGAAGGACAGCACAGAGGCACTCATCCTGGCTGCACAGGAGCAGGCCTTGAGCACCCGAGCAATAGAGGCCCAGATCTACCACACCAGACAAGACCCAAGGTGCAGGTTGTGCAAAGAAGTGCCTGAGACAGTCCAGCACATAACTGCAGGGTGTAAGATGCTGGCAGGGAAAGCGTACATGGAGCGACATAACCAAGTAGCGGGCATAGTGTACAGAAACATCTGTGCAGAGTACGGGCTGGAGACCCCAGGATCAAGGTGGGAAACACCTCCAAAGGTTGTGGAGAATGAGCGGGCCAAGATCCTGTGGGACTTCCAAATACAGACTGACAGAATGGTGATGGCGAACCAACCAGACATCGTGGTTCTGGATAAGCGGAGAACCAAGTCACAGGTGGACATTGTAATACCGAGCGATGGCAATGTCAGGAAAAAGGAACACGAGAAACTAGAGAAATATCAGGGGCTCAAGGAAGAGCTGGAGAGAGCCTGGAAGGTGAAAGCATCGGTGGTGCCTGTGGTGATCGGAGCACTCGGGGCCGTGACCCCCAAACTAGAGGAGTGGTTGCAGCAGATCCCAGGAAGGACAACAGACATCTCAGTCCAGAAAAGTGCAGTACTGGGAACAGCAAAGATACTGCGCAGCAAGCTCCCAGGCCTCTGGTAGAGGACCCGAGCTGATGAGGGTGAGAGAGACCAACCACCGTGGAAGGTGAGAAATGCGTTTTTTTTTTTTTTTTTTATATATATATTAGGGGTGTGTTCAAAAAATCGATACGGGGATACATCGTCGTGGGCCTCTTGGCGATACACGTATCGATACGGAGGCGTCAGTATCGATATTTTACATGCAACAAACATTATTTATCAAGCTTCAGCAAACTGCGTCTGATAAGTGATCCTTGCTTGCAATGCGCATTTCGTATTGTCAAAGGCAGCATTCCTTCTGCACTACAGCCTTGTTAAGGCCATATCTTAAGTTTACTTTCATCAAAGGTAGCTACATGTCAGCATACAGCCTTGTTAAGCCATGTTTACATTAATAAACTTAACATCCACCAAAGCGCCGGCGTGGCGATTACACAACATTAAAAAGTCAAGCCAGATATTCACCGTACTTATTTTTCCAATACTGACATGCTATACATCGTTTGAAAGCTTAATTCCTCAGTAAAACCACCATATCATTCATTTTATGCCACACAGCGAGCCCAAAGAGCCATAACTTATAATTCCCGAAAATATTCATCACATTTCTTACCTTTGAGCCGGTTCTGTCGGTCCGAAACGGGTCCAATCCAGGAATAGCTGTGCTCAATTAGTCCGTAACAGTCCACAGAAAAAGAATATCCAGTTGTTATACGCCCGTTGTAAAACGGGACGTATTATGCTATGGCGCTGTCCGTCCGTCCGTCTGTCTGTCTGTCTGTCTGTCTGTGGACACTTCAAAGCTTTGAAGTCTTTGAAGCTTGTCTTCATGAAGAGGCAAAAATGTTCTGCTGAAAGCGAGAACAACCCACATTCTCTGCTTCTTTGAGCTTTGACACATTAAAGCTTTGTCGTGTCTTTAAGTTCTGTTGCTGCAATCTGATTGGTGGAATTCCGATTCTAGAATGTGATGATGTCATACTCATACTCCTACTGCAAGAGCCAGATTTCCCTATTGATTATCCGTCCGTCTGTCTGTCCGTCTGTCCGTCTGTCTGTGGACAATTTCTTGTCCGCGCTCTAACTCGACAACCGTCTCACCTAGGAATGTCAAACTTCCAAACTGCGCCAACAATTAATTAATTCAAAGTACGGGCATATTTTGCCCTGCTGGCGGAGCTCTTGTTTTTTTCATAAAATAATTCCATGTGGAGAAATAATCCAAAAAGTCCGAGTTTGTCTGAATGGATGAGCGACGAATCTCTCTACTATTCTCGCTCTTGGTCCTTAGCATAGCTAAACGCTTAGCTCCTGTTAGCGGTGTGGGGTATGTTTGTTTTCTCCACACTCTTAGCTACAAAACAAGCGTATCCAGGCTTCGGTCCGGCTCGTAGCTTCATTAATCACTCCGTGGACTACTTTTCCCCTGATCGTGAAAAAAATGTGAGTGTTTGATGAAAATCTCTCCAAATAGGAAAGTTTCAGTGGACTTTATCACGTTAGCTTCAGGTGACTAACTTTTAATACATTTTATTTGTATTGCACTTGACAGTTCAAGGAAATCTCAAAGTGCTACTTTTAGCTTTTTTAACTTTAAACTTTTAGCTCAAAGCTCCGAATTTCACGCAATTAAAAACAAGCTTATTTGACAGTTGTGTGAGTAATGATTTCCCAAAGTTAAAAGCATGTTCTCACGTTTTCTCCTCCGGACGGGCTTCTTGCTCCGTGTATATATGTGCAAACAAATTCCAGAATGTAAAAACAAACTTATTTAATCAACATTTATTTGCAGTCAAAATAAAAGTTTCCTCGCCCCATAGGTCTACATAAAAGGCTAATATAAATTAAAAAATAAAAGTATACGGTAGAGGTGACGTGTTTCCGGTCTAGCGGAGCTCCACGCGTCTGCAGCCAGACCCTCTTGATGGTTGTGAGTAATTCTTCCTCTAACTCCCGCACCCGTCACTTTGACGGCTCTATGAATTACACTGTAATATTTTTTCGCGGTTGACAGTAGCACGTGAGTGTTGCCTAGTAACCGTTAGGGTCTCCGGAGCTAAAGCTGGGTACCAAAATGAATTGGAGAAGACGCTTGTCAGTGACTGAGGCACTGGACATGCTTCAAAACATTGATGAAGCGGATTCGGGAGGTGATGGAGAATCAGACGGGGACTCATGGGTTTTGTCTGAGTCAGACAGCGAGTCTGAGGAGGAGGAGGAACAACCCCCTCCAAAACGGAGCCGCCCAACTGGCAGGTGGGCCACTGACACTGTTCAAGGTATTTCCACCTTATTTATTTTAGACTACAGAAAGTCTGGAGATGAGATCAGTAAACTAATAAGTGCCTAATTTTGTACAACAGCTATTCATCTATCGCCAGCTGAGCGGCCTATTCTCACCAGCAGCAGCGGCGATAATGTTCAAGGTATTTATTTATGACAAACTATAGACTATAGGATAATATAAATGTGTTGTGATGTATACCGTAATTTCACGACCATAAGGCGCATATAAACGTCTTAGATTTTCTTCAAAATGAGCCACGCGCCCTTTCGTGCAGTGCGCCTTGTGTGAGGCGGACGTGATAGAAAAAGGGGTGCGCCCTATGTGAGGCGGACGTGTTAGAAAAAGCATGAGAACGTTAAAGGGGGAAGTGTGGGCGTGGCTTGTGTATAAAAGAACAGGTATGTGCTTTATGCACAACATTGCTGTTTTAACAACCCTGAAAATGGCAAAGAGACACGCCTATGAAGCTCAATTTAAACTGACGGCGATCAGTTACGCGGAGGTCGATGGTTCGTAAGTGGAGGAAGATGGAAAACGAACTGCGACAGGTGAAGAAGACGCAGCTGAGTTTCCGCGGAAATAAGGCGAGGTGGCCAGAGTTGGAGGCGAGACTCGAGCAGTGGATCATAGAGCAAAGAACGAGTGGCAGGAGCGTTTCGACGGTGACTATGCGCCTAAAGGCAGAAACGCTAGCGAAGGAGATGAAAATCGAACATTTCCAAGGAGGTCCGTCTTGGTGCTTCCGCTTTATGAGACGGTGCCATTTATCGATCCGGACCAGGACTACGGTAGCGCAGCAACGGCCGGCGGATTACAATGAAAAGCTGACAAACTTTCGCTCGTACTGCAGGAAGCACATCAGCGACAAACGGATCCAACCAAGCCACATCACTAACATGGACGAGGTGCCGCTCACGTTCGACATCCCGAATAGTCACACGGTAGAGAAGACGGGGACCAGCACGGTGTCGATACGCACAACGGGGTGCGAAAGGGCTTCGTTTACTGTTGTGCTTGGCTGCCACGCCGATGGACAGAAACTGCCCCCGATGGTGATTTTTAAAAGAAAGACTTTGCCTAAGGAGAAGTTTCCAGCGGGAGTCATTGTTAAGGCAAACAAAAAGGGTTGGATGGACGAGCAAATGATGAAACAGTGGCTGAGGGAGGTGTATGTTCAGAGAGTGGGTGGTTTTTTCCACGCATCACCATCGCTTCTAATTTATGACTCTATGCGTGCTCATCTCACCGCTGACGTGAAAAAACAAGTGAAGCAAATGAACGCTACGCTTGCTGTGATTCCGGGAGGGCTGACGAAAGAAGTCCAACCGCTGGACATCGGCGTGAACCAGCCGTTCAAAGTAAGGATGCGAGCGGCATGGGAGCGATGGATGACCGAAGGAGACCACAGCTTCACGAAGGGTGGAAGGCAGCGCCGGGCGAGTTACGCTACAGTTTGCCAATGGATTGTAGATGCTTGGGCTAACGTGTCTGCTGGTACTGTTAAACGAGCTTTCGCAAAAGCCGGTATAATTTCTGAGGAGCCGCACGGTACAGACAGTGACTCCGACAGCGAGGAGCGAAGTGGACCTGCTATGGATTTTGCGCAGCTGTTCGATTCCGAAACAGAGGATGAGGACTTTGACGGATTTGAATAATGACTATTGTTTAATAAACTCAGTTTTGCTCCCTATATATTTTTCAATACGCACATTTGCATGCTTGTTTGTGCGCCTTTTCGTACGGTGCGCTTTATGTGTGTGTTAAATACAGTAATGGCACACAAAACTGAGACTGCGCCTTTTCGTACGGTGCGCCGTATGGTCGTGAAATTACGGTAATATTATTTGGTAAATCTATTGTAAGCAATGGGATTGTAGCAGCCGATAATGTAATAATGACCAATAATGTAATAACTGCCTATAACGTAATAATTTTTATGTAATAAAACCAATAAAGTAATAACTTGCCAGTAATGTAAGAAAATGTTGGAAATGATAATGTAATAACCTGATGCCAATAATGTAGTAACGTATTACGTTACTGGTTAGTTATTACATTATTGGCTAGTTTAATTTTAAAAACAAAATCTTTAAAATGAAATAACTGCAACCACTAATGTAATAATTTCTTCTATATCACTTAATCAAAGATTTATTTATTAAATTAAAAGTGTCACACTACATTAGAATGTATTGTTACTATTGTCTCTTTCAAATAACTGTTCAAAGAACTGGTCACACTCTTTTCTTCTCTACATAACTGTCACTCTCCACTAGCAGCCAGAATGATTTATCTATCTATTCTGTACCTGGAGGCAGTTATCAGCAGGCTTCCTTACATCTATGGCAAAATGTGAAAAAGGTAATGATTCATGGTGTTTACTTGGAAAAACAAAAAATACATTTCTTGTGTCTTATATTTAATGGAAGATTATGTAAAATGTTCATAGAGTTTAGAGCAATGTCAAAGTTAACAATGTTAAATCTAGTAAATGGTCAGCTAACTATTAGCATTGCAACATTAGCATTAAATGAATCCCAACAATTAATCCCATTAATTTGGGGCAGGAGATTAATTCCTTCCTCACATAAATCTTGCTCAGCAAAACTGGGAAAATATGGAATATGGAATTATTTTAAGCAGTACTAGTGCAGAGCCTGTACAGTCTGCTCTGTGTCTGTACCATATAAGAATGAACAGAGCCAAACAGGAAGTGCTCCAGGAGGTCTTCTGGCTCCTTCTGTCTCCAATTGGCTTACATTGGGATCTTGTGGCTCCTCTCTCTGTACCTGCTGTTGTGGCCTCATCATTTTGGTCTTAAAATGTTCATATGAACCCGCTCCACATGATTCTGATTTTTTTTTTTTGTAATTTTGCCTGTCAAAAATTCCCATTCATAACATAGAGCCTGGCTCCAGATTGGACTGTAACCGTGGCATCATGAGCCTTGCTTGACCGGTGCTGAATACTGTGGGTAACATCAAACTTGCTTAGTCCACTTTTTTGTGGACTATTCAGTGCACCGTGGTCTGTACAGTCCACGGTGCACTGGTGTCCTGTCGACTTGAGCTCTCTGCGCATGTGCACAACCCCCAAGCACAGTCCCAGTTTAAATGCCGTCGATTTGATCTCCTGAGGCAGAAGTGGAGAAACAAGTCACATTTTAAAAGTGTATTGGTTTTATTGTATGTTTTGACCAGCCTGTAAATATAGACATGTGCATGTTGGATTCGCGGCAGAATAACTACGTTAGATGATTGAATAGTTTGGATTTAATATTTGATTTTATCGTATTTTATTTTGTTTCCATGAGTTGAAACCTAACTTTGTTTCAAAGGTGCTGTATAAATAAAGTATCACTATATTATAATGGGAAATTCACACCGGAGCCTGTGCTATTAGCATGGGCGTCGCATCAATTCAATGAATTGTTCGTTTTGTCCTCCCCACATTAATCATTAAAAAATAATTTGTTCATCCAGCGTTGTTTCGAAACAATCCATTTCACTTAATGGCGATCCGCTCCGGGTTTTCCATGTTGCCTGTGTGCACACGTGTTGCCGAGGACTCATCAAAAAGTTCATCCAGCGTTGTTTCCCAAAACAATCCATTCCACTTAATCGCTGAGAGATACACATACCACTGACGATCCGCTCCGGGTTTTCTATGTTGGCTGTCTGCGCGTGTGTTGCCTGGAACTAATCACATGGAAGTGAATCGTCAGTGCAACAGTTGCTTCTAGGCTGCTCGAAGGAGGTAACGTCAGCCCCATCCAGCTTTTTGTCAAAACCCTATTTTTGTTCTGTCCCTCAAAATTAAGCCTAGGCCATGTTAAATCAATGTTCAACTGAACAATGAAATATTAGGAGTAAGTTTCCTTTTTTTTTTATCTTAGGCTAACAGTAAGAGATCCTTCTTGGTTGGAGGTATTCTTGGTTGATGAGCAGTGTTTTGATATTTACTCCTTTTCCAGACAGACACTAATGGACATATAAGGAAATTCCTGATAAAGAAACATAAAGTAGGCCTAAGTCAAAATTACTATGGTGGAACTGTTAATGCAGTTAGCTGGCTGGTCAATATTATCAACTATCTTAACCCCCAGACCCCCGCCACTGTGTCCCCCCCACATTATGAAAGCTTGTGACGCCCATGGCTATTAGCCTTAAACTTTATATGTCTAAGGCAATTTAATATGAAGATTTCAGTGTTTCCAGTCATTTCTTTCTTTTATATATAGAACTGTATATAGTTCTCTTGAAATGTGAAATGAGCCTCTACCCAAATTCATATAAATGAGTAACCCTATAGTCATGAGCTCTAAAGCTGGGCACCAAAATGAATTGGAGAAGACGCTTGTAAGTTTGTGGCCAAAAGTGGTACTGCAATCATGTATGAAATACTGCAGAGCAGAGTATCTCCTCCACCAGACAAGAGGTCACCAGCTCGGCTGCAGAAATCAGACAGATGAAGGGAGGCGCAACAGGCCAAAACACATAATATACACATAATGACAACAAAATATATACTGAGGGCTGCAGTTTATATGGGAAAGGGAATATTCAGGCTGGATCACTGTTGTCAGTGATACAAGTATTTGAAATGATCCTGATTCCTCAATGTCTGTGACCAGTTCTTTTAACAGTTATTTGAAAGAGACAATAGTAACAATACATTTTAATGTAGTGTGACACTTTTAATTTAATAAATAAATCTTTGATTAAGTGATATAGAAGAAATTATTACATTAGTGGTTGCAGTTATTTCATTTTAAAGATTTTTTTTTTTTTTAATAATGTAATAACTAACCAATAATGTAATATGTTACTACATTATTGGCATCAGGTCATTACATTTTCTTACATTACTGGCAAGTTATTACATTATTGGCTTTATTACATTGAAATTATTACATTATAGACAGTTATTACATTATTGGCCGTTATTACATTATCGGCTGCTACAGGGATCAACAAACTAATACGCGTATTGTTGCTATTTTCTGAAACAGCGGCCCCGCGAGCATCAGCTGAGCGAGCGCCCCAGCAGCACCCACATCCTCCTCCTCCGCCTCCTCAGTCCACTGAACCTGGGCAGGAGATAGGAAAAGATGGCACTTTGTGGACTTTAGTTCACGGAGAAGAGAGAGGGAGACGGCAGAGTCAGGACGTGCTGACAGAGGCGGGAGGGCCCACTACACACGCACTGCGCCATGTCCAGGATGTCCTTACCTCATTCATGTGTCTCGTAGATGTGGACATGCTGGAGAACATCCGTGACTGCACTGTGGCAGAAGCCCGCAGGGTACTGGGGGATACAGCCTGGCACTTGGAAGCGGATGAGCTCATGGCTTTCGTGGCTTTAGTGTACATGCGCGGAGCCAAAGGGGGCAGAGCACAGGAGCTGTCCAGCTTTTGGTCTTCTGAATGGGGACTACCTTATTTCAAGGAGACAATGTCCAGGAATCGCTTCCAAGCCATCATGCGCTTCCTGAGGTTTGATCGTAAGGAGACAAGGAACACACGCCTCCAGACCAATAAATTTGCCCTGGCAAGTGACGTTTGGGAAGGATTTGTCAGCAACAGCATCCTCTGCTACAAACTCGGTCCTGACATCACCATTGACGAGCAGCTTCTTTCGACAAAAGCCAGATGCTCGTTTACCCAATACATGGCAAACAAGCCAGACAAATTTGGCATAAAGTTTTGGGTGGCAGCAGATGTCAGCACGAAGTACATGTTGAATGCAGCGCCGTATTTGGGTAAAGATGTGACATGCGCACCAGGTCAGGGGCTTGGTGACAGTGTGGTGCTGAAACTGGCCGAGCCTTACACTGGGAAAGGGAGGAACATCACGACCAACAACTTTTTCACATCCCTTGATTTGGCCTGGGCCCTACAAGAGCAAAAAAACAGTCTTGTCGGCACGGTGAATAAAAGTAGACGAGAGCTTCCTCCCAGTGTCAAAGAAAAAATGCCGCTGTTCTCCACAAAAGTCCTGAAAAACACGCACACGACCCTCACCATCTACCAGTGCAAAGCCAAGACCAACGTGTGCATTATGAACACAGTGCACTCGTCTGCTGGTACCCTCAGTGGCCCGAAAGCAAAGCCAGAGCCTGTGCTTTACCACAACCGCACCAAGGTTGGAGTAGACGTGCTGGACCAGATGCTGAAGCAGTATTCTGTCAAAGCAGCAACGCGAAGGTGGCCAGTTGCTGTTTTTTATAACATGCTGGACATGGCAGCTTTCAACTCCTGGATTTTGTACAGGAAATGTCTGGGTGAGAAAATATCCAGACGTGACTTCATCTCCGAGCTGGCAAATGCGCTGAGAGCTCGTCACATGCGCGCGAAGGAGCCGGTTCCTGTCCTGTTTGAGCAAGGGCCAGATCTGATGCGAAGAAGGCAGTGCCAGGTGCGACGAAACTGCAGTAAAAACCGCTCCAAAGACGCGTGTGTGCGGTGCCAAAAAGTTGTGTGTGGGCAATGCGCTGGAGGAGTCAGTGTAATCTGTCGAAACTGTAAGTAATGTTTCATGCAATAATGTTCTTTTTACCTATATTTATATATTAATTATTATTTAGGTTTACAGTAACTTGTTTTATTTATTAGCTAAAATATTTATTGTGTGACTTGTTGTGTTCTGAGGCCTTCAATTCGCTGCAGTGTCCATGTCACCAGACTGCACTGTGTGTAAGTGTGTATTCTCTTGTCTCTTGCAGGTGTCCAGGTGTCCTCTCTGTGTCCTGCTCCGACTCCACACATTACAGAAGAACACAACATCAAACAGGAGGAGATTCAGCTGCAAGTGTGAGTCTCAGACACTTTCAAATTGCAGTTCTTTATTTTGTTATTCATTCTTATTCTTTTCTATTCCAAATATTCAGATTGGGATTGAAATATCCAAATGTCGCTTCTATTTTTCAGGTCTGTCCCAGAGTTTAGTGCTGTGAGTTTGAAGACAGAAGAGTTGTCACTGCTTCAACAAAGACAAACTGGGCAGAGAGAGGACATCAGAGCAGAGACACATGTCCACAGAGAGGACACACAGGGACAGGACATCAGAGCAGAGACACATGTCCACAGAGAGGACACACAGGGACAGGACATCAGAGCAGAGACACATGTCCACAGAGAGGACACACAGGGACAGGACATCAGAGCAGAGACACATGTCCACAGAGAGGACACACAGGGACAGGACATCAGAGCAGAGACACATGTCCACAGAGAGGACACACAGGGACAGGACATCCACGTCCACTCAGAGACTGAGGGAGACACAGAGCACTCTTCTGACACTGATGAAGACTGGAGAGCTCCACTCAGCTGTTCACCTGCACACATGGACACAGGGGCTGATGGAGACCACCACAACCAAGTTCAGAGCAGAGTCAGAAGCACCACTGCACAAAACACATGTCTGTCCCCCAAGGACAAGTGTGCACCAGAGACCAGAGCCACTGTGAACAAAGGAGACATGTCAGGAACTGGTGAAGGAGCTGAGAGCAGGAAACACAAGTGCTCTGTTTGTAAAGAGAGATTTGAGTCTAATTATAAACTACGAATACACAGGAGAGTTCACACAGGAGAGGAATTCAGCTGTTCAGTTTGTAAGAAAGTGTTTGGTTATAGTTCTAGTCTCAAAACACATAATAAGACACAGCATAGACTTTAGAGACACACACTGCAAATGCTCTAGTCGCCCGTTCCAGACAGGAAGTTCACATGCAGCTCTTTCTGCTCCTGCTGATTCTGGCTCCCATTGATTTACAGTGGAATATTGGGGCCCCTCTCTCTGTAACTGCTGCTGTGAGCCTTGTCGTTTTGGTCTTAAAGTGTTTGCATTAACCCGCTCTATGTGATTTCGGTGATTTTCCGATTTCGTTCATTAAAAAAAATGCTATTCATAATATAGATTTACTGCAGTTTGTGGTTTTGTCACTTTATTGTACATTTAGAATAGTTTTAGGGATAAACACGTTGTGTCAATGGCATGAATTTGTTTCTGTATTGTTGTCTGTATTTTGCATTGTCTATAATTGAATGTGAGCATATATAATAACAACTAATAAATCAGTTCACTGGTGGTATCTTTACAAATGTCAACATCACCAAGCGCAAAAAAAAAAAAAAAAAAAGGAAACGTGTCAAGTTAGATTCTAATAATTGTTCACTATGGACTTCCAATGATTTAAAAACATTTGTATCATGACATGTGAACCAGAACTCCAAATCACTATTACATGTTAGCAGTAAAAAAAAAAGTAAAGCTTTCTTACAAGAAATAATTTAGTGCATGATATTGAATCTTATAGTACTAGTAATAGTAGTAGTTTAGTCTAGTGTCGTAGTGCTGGGTTTCAGATGTCAATATTAACTAATACAGATGGGGGTAGTTAAAATTAATATTGTCAAAATGCTAAATTATCTCGTAATACTGTAATTTCTTGGGTTTAGTCGACAACTGAAAATACCAGGTTCAGTATTTATGACTTTACCTTTTGGATATTTCAAGGCAAAGTACAAAGTAATCAGTAAGGAAATGTGGCCCCATCTGCGAGTATGAAGCTTTTCATTGTAGAATGTGAAAACAACCAATAGAGGCAGTATCATAACAGTGTTTCCATGCTCTCCCTTCCTGCGTCACTGTGATAGGTTAGAATGATACTATATGCTGCTCATACTGTGCTCTGTGCCTATTTACACTTTCATTTACGTAAGCCTTAAAACAGTTAAATACAGTTAAAAGTTTGCTAAAATGCTTCTTCTATTTTATTTTTTAGTAATATTGCTGTCATTTTGTTCAAGGAAATTATTATCATATCATCAGTCGACTACTAAACCTGATCCTTTGTTTTAGTGATTGGTGGATTTCGTGCTCTTTCTCCTCATGGCATTAAGCTTATGCATGAGATCACTCTTGTTACTCTTGATCATAACTGATAATGTGTAGAATTCAGTGTGGCACAGATCAGTTTAGTGTGAGACAGGTTAGTTTCGGTACTTTAGATGACTTTTAAACAAGAGGAAAGCATCAGTTGTAACTTCTAAACTTAAAGTTCATAGTTAATACTTTTGCCATAAACTTATATCTAATTACGTAACTGTTGACATTTCACTTGAATTCTTCCTAGACCATCAAGTTGTATTTATAATTTAGTTTGTTCATTTTACAGAGACCATGTACAGGAGAATTAACCGAAGAAGCAGAAGAGATGCTTTGTTACTCTCTATAGCTCATTTCCATCATTCAGAACACAGAATCCACACATACAGAATACATATAGTGATCTATAGTGATAATATGCACATAGTGATTATTGTTCTTATCTTCCATTTAAGCGTCAAAGATAAAGGACGAGTGTGTTTGTGTGAGTTAAGGCTGAGCATGTGGGTCATGGGACTGAAGCATGTTCTGTGACAGTGACTTGGGTTTGGGCACATTCTGTTTGCCTATGCACAGCTGACGCCCACAGTGAAAATCCAGAACACTGAAGCAGCGAAACACAACTGCACACCAACAATACACACAGTATATTTATAATAAAACACTTCACTCGAAAAAGTAAGCAGAATTATGTTCCGGACAAAAGGAACTGATAGAAACAATAGATGAAAAAAATCATCAGATCTTTGTTGTTATAGTGCGATGTATGAGCTACTGTGTCCAAGTCATTTCCCTTATGGATCAGTAAAGTCTTAAATAAATAGCACCAGTGCACTGTGTTGCCATTTTCTTTATTTCTTGGAACTTTAACTGACCATCTGATGGCACCACAATAATATAATAAAACATTTTCCTTGTTGTAAGACAATGCATTTGGGCCCATCAGTTGAAATAGATATGAAACTAATATCTTATTTCATAAGCATACACTTGTTAAAAGAAAGATATATTATACTCTGATATAGGCAAGAACAATTTATTAAAATATATTTCCTTCATTCATGAAAAAAGTGCTTAAGATGCTGAGTTAAGTAGAACATAAATATGTGCAGGATTTGATATATTGTATAAAGAAATATGGTGAATATTGATTATTAAAACATTTAGCAGTAGTTATCTCATTATATATACCCCACTGGCCAAACAGTCCCTATAATGTGCATTTAAAGCTCATGGTTGGCTGGACAGGACCCAGTACAAAACCATCAGGAAAACTGCAGGAACCACGCTCATCTTTTTAGGCGCCCCAGTTAGATCTTATAGCCACACAGGTCGCTGTGCCGACAGCATCTGTAAAAACCTTGACAATAAATGCATCTGGAGGAAGGTCTGTGACTGGTGTATTTGGTTTGGCCACAACCACCAGTTCAACATCAACAGTACGTGCTTTGCTCTTTGGCTTCTTTTCCCTGAAAACAGAAGGGCATAAAACTGTAATATACAACTGCACTTTATATGTCACTGTGGTTTCATTTGAGACTCACTTGAATTTCTTAACTCGGCAATTGCCAAACCATGAATACTTTTGGAAAATGAGACGACACTACAAGGACAAAGGTTTCATGAATAAAAATGAATATGCATATGATCGTATATATACTGGGACAAATCACACTTACAGTTTGTATACTTCTCTGCTCAAGATTTTTGTACTGGCTGCTGTTTTTGTCCTCAAGTTCAGGCACATAAGGTTCATCAGTAGTGCATGGCAGACCTGCTGTAGTTGGGGCCACAGTAGTTGGGGCCGCAGTAGTCGGGGCCGCTGTAGTCGGGGCCGCTGTAGTCGGGGCCGCTGTAGTCGGGGCCGCAGTAGTCGGGGCCGCAGTAGTCGGGGCCGCAGTAGTCGGGGCCGCTGTAGTCGGGGCCGCTGTAGTCGGGGCCGCAGTAGTCGGGGCCGCTGTAGTCGGGGCCGCAGTAGTCGGGGCCGCAGTAGTCGGGGCCGCTGTAGTCGGGGCCGCTGTAGTCGGGGCCGCAGTAGTCGGGGCCGCAGTAGTCGGGGCCGCTGTAGTCGGGGCCGCTGTAGTCGGGGCCGCAGTAGTTGGGGCCGCAGTAGTAGTAGTAGTTGTAATTAGGGCTGCACTAGCTGCAAAAGATGAAAATAGAACTTGGTCTTAATCAGGCCTAAAACAGGTCTAAACAGGACTAAACCAGGTGTGGAGCAGGTGAGTGGAGCAGGTGTATGTAGAGGTGGGCGGAGCAGATGAGACATTACCTGGGTGGTTGCAATAGGTGGTGTTGCAGCAGGACACAGAATTGCCTGAGCTTATGTCCAGGTGAAGCAATCGAGTGTTGCACAGATTGTTGGACACACAGCCGTGCATCAAACGCCCATAATCTGTCAGAACAGTCACCAAGAATTCACACGGCAACAATTCATTCACAATGTACAATACAAATGCTATTTTAGTCTCCAGCACACACACACACACACACACACACACACACACACACACACACACACACACACACATATATATATATATATATATATATATATATATATATATATATATATATATATATATATATATATAGTAAAGGTTTCATATCTTTTAGCCAATCTTTTGAACCACAGAACCACTTGACTGGAGGTAGTTGGATAAAGACAGGAGGATTTAGGCACTTAGACACCGGATACATACATGAAATGTTGGTGCAGCTCTGTCCTGCATCACAGCTCATGTACGTGCAGCTTTCGCTCCAATATGCACAGCCATAGCACTGCAGAGAGCCAGCAGGGGGCGCTAAGAGGAAAGACACAGGCTTATAAGACACGCTTCAGGTGATGCTGACTGATAATCTGATAATAAGCATGTGCTAAAAGAGACGTTTAAAGTCTCCATGGAGATGTTAATCCTTTGACTGGATTATTCCACAATTATGATTACTATAATAAGCAGGTGATGCCACCAGTCTATATTACAGGTCAGATCTGTGGAGAAGTGTACCCTCACCCAGTCACTTTTTGGGAGAAAACACCTGTTATTGTATAAATGTTAGCTCTGTTAAATGCCACCCTTAGATACAACCACATGTGTGTGTTTGTGTTGAGACTGAAGGTGTGACAAGCTGTTTAAAAGCATTTCTTTTGGTGATACTTTAGAGCAGACTACCTTACACAGTGTATTACTTTCCAGAGGTGGAAATGGACAGTTAAAAGCATATTCGATATGATACGTTTTCAGCCATACTCCGGATGATTATAGAAAAACATTTCCATGAAAAAAGCAGGAGGAGGCCTCGAGGCCATGTAGGAGTCAGGTTTGTGGAGAATCAACCAATATGAGAAAAAAACATGGTTTTATCTTATGGGATAGTTAAAGGAGACTTGCAAAACTTTTTAGAATGCTAAAATATGTAATTAGACCTTAAGACACTGTGTGGAGACGTGTAGGCTGGACTCAAAAGGTAAAGAGTGCTTCAGATGCATTTTTGACTGTATTTTGCATTAATATATTATATTATAGTATTATATTATAGTATTATAGTATTCCCATTATAAAAGAGTTTTGCAAGTCTCTTTTTACTATTGTGGCCTAAGGTGCTGAGCACCTAACCTTTTTTATACATGTTTTATACATACACAGTATTGCTACCAGATTCCCCCATGCATTTGCTCATTCCTTCTTTTTATGGAATTATCTTAGCCTATTTATTAGCTAAAAGTGACATAGTGTGGCTTTAATCTAATATTTAAGCCTTTACATGTGGCTGCATAGGATGAGATTGGCTAAATAGTTCTCTCTAAATGTTTTGCAAGAATACACAATGTGCAGGATTTCTTCTTGTTTTAAGAGTACTAAAGACTGAACTAGCAGAGGCTGACCGGGCTGAGGGAGCGCGTTGCATCCGTCCGAGCCGCAGCAGAAGAGCGTCTCTGTGTACTGGCCCGTACTGAAGGAGAAGACCTCAGGTTGGGCTGTAGAGCACAGGTTCTCAACGATGCAGCCTTTTGCCACTGAAGTGCGGTTTGTACCATCATTGTAGATTACTGAGAGCCAAGAACATACAACAACCAATCAGAGGAGAGAAAGGAGAATACTGACCAATCACACTGACAGGTGCATACCACTGACCAAACAACAAGACCAAAATTTTTGACCAGAGCAAGAAATGGCTTTATTTTCCACTTCACTATTTACTGCCTACAGTCCAGAAGTAAATTTCCCGTTCATCTGCCTCACAGATAATCAGTCACAGGGGAACTCCGACACATTTGAAGCTAAAGTTCAAAATCAGATGCCACCGTTGGAGGCACCGATGGAGCAGACTGGGAGCCTCGCTTCCGTCAGTCTGCCCGTCTGAAAGAATAATGTTTTGTAAAGCGTGTTTCAGTGTCCAAAAAAAAAGCTACATAAAACTGTTCCATTATTGTTAAATAGAGGGATCATGCTGAAGGAGGAGGTATTACATGTCTTTGGGGTATTATTATATTATTGCTAACACATATTTAGTTCAGCATGTAGATTGCCAGAGCTCTGTCACAACACAATCATGTGTCCCGCTAATGAAACATCTGCACATCTCATCAGGTTTGTCAGGTATATTTATGGTGAACTGCCAGGAGCATGGGTCATGTAGGTTTGTGGGCAGAGCATTCAACAGAAACATACTGTCAACCATAAGGAGGGTTTGAAAAGGGCACAAGAGAGATTGCTAAATTACTCAAACATGCAGGAATGACCGTATAAAACCGCTGCAGGCATGTTTACTGTTGAAGGAACTCTATAATAGAGAGTTCAACAATCAATTTAGCATAATACCCTGTCTTTAATCAACAGAAAGTGTGAGAACAACACACTCACTACTCAGGTACTACAAAAGAAAATACTTGAAACATTTGGACATATCGATATTTGGACATAGGCAAATCAGCACCTTACCTGTCGTGGTGCGGGTGTAACAGGGTGAGTTCTTGAAGCATCTCACTGGGCGCTCTTCGGAGCAGGCTCCGTCCTCACAGGTGTTGCACTGCACACCCAACTCTGTGACAGAAACAGCCCATTCAGTGTGAAGACCAGCCTGAGACCAGGACCACATGTGGGGCCACATCTGGGAGACCGGACACATTTAGGACAATAGACTCCACATACACAAGGGCCCTGGAAACCTCACTGTTAGCATCACTACTTCCTGTCCACTTTTGTCTCAATGAGGTCTTTGCTGAGTTGTGCTAAAATGAATAAATAAGGCAGTGAACAGGGAGATGTGGGCGGATGTCACTGACAACATGTTGGGACAGACCTGGGTGGACGCATGTGGGACAGACACATGTGGGACAGACCTGGGTGGACACATGTGGGACAGACACATGTGGGACAGACCTGGGTGGACACATGTGGGACAGACACATGTGGGACAGACACATGTGGGACAGACCTGGGTGGACACAGGTGGGACAGACACATGTGGGACAGACCTGGGGGGACACATGTGGGACAGACACATGTGGGACAGACCTGGGGGGACACATGTGGGACAGACACATGTGGGACAGACCTGGGGGGACACATGTGGGACAGACACATGTGGGACAGACCTGGGGGGACACATGTGGGACAGACACATGTGGGACAGACACATGTGGAACAGTCCTAGGTGGACACATATGGGACAGACACATGTGGGACAGACCTGGGGGGACACATGTGGGACAGACACATGTGGGACAGACCTGGGTGGACACATGTGGGACAGACACATGTGGGACAGACCTGGGTGGACACATGTGGGACAGACACATGTGGGACAGACCTGGGTGGACACATGTGGGACAGACACATGTGGGACAGACCTGGGTGGACACATGTGGGACAGACACATGTGGGGCAGACCTGGGTGGACACATGTGGGACAGACCTGGGGGACACAGGTGGGACAGACACATGTGGGAAAGACCTGGGGGGACACAGGTGGGACGGACACATGTGGGACAGACCTGGGTGGACACATGTGGGACAGACACATGTGGGACAGACCTGGGGGGACACATGTGGGACAGACACATGTGGGACAGACACATGTGGGACAGACCTGGGTGGACACAGGTGGGACAGACACATGTGGGACAGACCTGGGGGGACACATGTGGGACAGACACATGTGGGACAGACACATGTGGGACAGACCTGGGTGGACACAGTTGGGACAGACACATGTGGGACAGACCTGGGGGGACACAGGTGGGACAGACACATGTGGGACAGACCTGGGGGGACACATGTGGGACAGACACATGTGGGACAGACCTGGGGGGACACATGTGGGACAGACACATGTGGGACAGACACATGTGGGACAGACACATGTGGGACAGACCTGGGTGGACACATGTGGGACAGACACATGTGGGACAGACACATGTGGGACAGACCTGGGTGGACACATGTGGGACAGACACATGTGGGACAGACCTGGGTGGACACATGTGGGACAGACACATGTGGGACAGACACATGTGGGACAGACACATGTGGGACAGACCTGGGTGGACACATGTGGGACAGACACATGTGGGACAGACACATGTGGGACAGACCTGGGTGGACACAGGTGGGACAGACACATGTGGGACAGACCTGGGTGGACACATGTGGGACAGACACATGT
The DNA here is from genome assembly GCA_030686955.1 of Odontamblyopus rebecca. Taxonomy (NCBI): domain Eukaryota; kingdom Metazoa; phylum Chordata; class Actinopteri; order Gobiiformes; family Gobiidae; genus Odontamblyopus; species Odontamblyopus rebecca. Next base: position 10,464,636 of record CM060659.1, on the reverse strand, counting down.
GGGACAGACCTGGGATGTTGCAGTGGGACGTGTTGCAGCACACAGTGGACTGGCCCCGGAACACATCGCCGCTGCAGATGTTCTCAGAGACACAGCCGTAGAAAGGCTGGACATCCGACATCACTAACAACAACAAAAATAAAAAAACAACAATAAAAACAACAATAATAATAACAACAATAATAACAACAACAACAGCAACGACATGCAGAGGGAACAGTGGCTCTTACTTACGAGAAGTAGATTTACTTTTTATTATTATTGCTTTGTACTTCCACTCGAGTAATATCATTTTGAAATAAGATCACGTTTACTTTAGTACATTTTGGGTTACTCTGGTTTCACCTCATTTCTTTATTTTACTCACAATTGTATTTTGAGTGATTTATGCATGTTTCAATGATCCTGTATTGTCTGGCATTTGGGACACGAGTCCTTGGAAAATCCCCTGAACTCCTCTAACCTGTTCAGGAAGAGGAATTCTCCAGATATTTGTGTAAGTTATGGAATATCACAAATAAAAACACTGTAGCGTGAGTCAAAAAGCTGTGTTTTTGGTGTAGTGGGCTGGGAAATGCTATGACAGAGACAATCACAGGTGGATTAGTGTGGAGGTGGAGGAGCTGTAGGTGGAGCTGTACTGTATGAGGAGCATGATGCTGTATGGCACTGTCAGCCCAGACGAGACGCCCAACCACCATAAGGTCTGACTAATATGCACCTCATTGTTATTGTCAGTAACTTTGATATTTATGTAGTGTGATCTTCATGTGGGGAATTATTTATTTGTCTAATAATAATAATAACTCCAAATCCAAGACGTGTTTGTTAGAAAGATAGGTTCGAACGCTTATTGAACACACTGACCAAATCCTCCGCACACCTCCTGGACGTTGCAGGTCACATTTGTTGTACACTCGTAGGTATGAGGGTCACAGCCGTAGCACTGCAGAGAGCCAGCAGGGAGCGCAGGGACTGAAACACAACACAGATTAATGCATGAACTCTCTGTGATGTGGGAGAGTCTGGCCACGGTCACTCACTGGGGGGCTGGGCGGAGTTACACAGGTCTGAGTCACAGCACGTGAAGTTGTCGAGTCGTGGAGTGTCGTAGTTGTACGAGTAGAAGATGCCTCCATCAGTACACGCCCGGTCGGCTGGAGACGTGCAGCCTTTTCTGATGGTGATTCTCCCAGAGGCTGCAGCAGTAACAGAATAAACCTACAGACACCACTACATTCTATAGGCCAATCCCATTTAAAGGGCCCATATGTGGGTATTTTCTGATCCATGTTCTAACATTGTTTCTTCATCACAAATATAGTGTGAGTTATGTTTTGTTTTATTCACACATGTTTAACACACAAACTCTGCAGATTTAGGCTGAGCTCTTCTCTTAAATGGAACCACATCACCTTGTGCCCTGGAATTGCTCATCTTTATTGAACAGAAGTAAATTCTTCTTCTTCTTCTTCTTCTTCTTCTTCTTCTTATTATTATTATTATTATTATTAAAAGAAAATTACTACTCCATAACATCACACGGTGGAACAGTTGTAGACAGACTAATAAAAAGGTTTACTCAAATACATGCAGCTAGTTCTACAACTACATTTCTCTGCCCTAATTAGCTACTGGTAACTAATAAGCACAAGATCTATAATGTAAAATTTGTCTGTAACTTTATAAACTGCTAGTTTATAAAGTTACAATGTTTTGCAGAGTCTTGCGTTTTAAATGTTCTTTTAGGACTTAATACAGTCGTTTTATGGATATTTGTAGCTGTTTAGCCTCTGTGATGAACTTTGAAGTTTGTAATATTTGAGTTTATAGAAATACCTGTGGGAGAAATGAATGGCACATGTGCCTAGCAGGCTGTTCCTAAATGTGGAATGTGAACTGACTGTTCAGTGCATGGTTTATGCTATGACCAGGTCCTTTATCCTGCTGTAGTTTTGGACATAACCAGTTGAGAGAGCAGTTACCATTGATGGCACTTGTGTAACACAGAGTCTGCCAGGAGGCGCAGGTCTGTGGATTCTGTGAAGAACAAGTGAAGTCTGCACAGGTCATACACTCCAGCCCAGCAGCTGTAAGAGAAAAGAGCAGGATAAGGCCAGGACATCTGCTACCAGTCAAACAGACCAGGTCTAAACCAGGTCTATTTCAGGTCTAAACCAGGACTAACCCAGGTCTAAAACAGGTTTATTTAAGGTCTAAACCAGGACCAACCCAGGTCTAAACCAGGTCTATTTCAGGTCTAAACCAGGACCAACCCAGGTCTAAACCAGGTCTATTTCAGGTCTAAACCAGGACTAACCCAGGTCTAAACCAGGTTTATTTAAGGTCTAAACCAGGACTAACCCAGGTCTAAACCAGGTTTATTTAAGGTCTAAACCAGGACTAACCCAGGTCTAAACCAGGTCTATTTTAGGTCTAAACCAGGTCTATTTCAGGTCTAAACCAGGACTAACCCAGGTCTAAACCAGGTTTATTTAAGGTCTAAACCAGGACTAACCCCGGTCTAAACCAGGTTTATTTAAGGTCTAAACCAGGACTAACCCAGGTCTAAACCAGGTCTATTTTAGGTCTAAACCAGGTCTATTTCAGGTCTAAACCAGGACTAACCCAGGTCTAAACCAGGTTTATTTAAGGTCTAAACCAGGACTAACCCAGGTCTAAACCAGGTTTATTTAAGGTCTAAACCAGGACTAACCCAGGTCTAAACCAGGTCTATTTTAGGTCTAAACCAGGTCTATTTTAGGTCTAAACCAGGTATATTTCAGGACTAAACCTGGTCTAAACCAGGACTAACTCAGTTCTAAACCAGAGGAGCATAAATTGCATTTGTTTAGCCCAAATCCAGAAGACTGCACTTCTGTATTTTGTTTCAGATTATCAACTGACCCACAGGTGAGTCGAGAACGGAAAAAGTCACACACTTTTTTCACTATGTATACCAACCATCCCAACCTGGGTGTGTCCCCGTTTTGAAATATTAAAATTAGGGGTGGGTGATATCTTGATATTTAAATATATCGAGATATTTTTGAAATTTGATATGAATTCTGACATATCGATATATCGCTGTAATGCTTATGTTTACTTCTGGTTTCGCCGCTTCGCTTGTCTCACCTTCTCTGTGCCACGCTCGCCTCCGCCTCCTACTTTTGTCCCCCGAGCTCCTCCGCGGAGCCCGGAGCTGGCCTCGGACTAAACCAGGACTAGGACTAAACCAAGACTAGGACCAGGGCTCTACAGTGCGCCCATTTCACTTGGATTTGCGAGTAAATATTTCGGCCTGCGAACGTGGAAAACAAAACAATCGCATCTGTGCGAGTGCTTCTGCAGCACAATAAGGAGCTGCGCACAGACGTAACTTGACGAGTTAAACTTTCTAAATGCACGTTTCCCAGCACGAGCGCAACCACATGACACCTCCGACCGCGCACGACCCCAGCATACGAGCTCCACGTGTGACCGATATCACTCATATGAACAAACTCCGCTTCAAAACACACCCACGCCCCTTAAACGAGGAGCGCCCCACAGCAGGACCCACACCTGTCCCACCACTCAGTAGACACCCCCACGCCGCTGGACTTCCTTCTCCGCCAAAGCGATGGTTTTGTCTTGGTCTTATCTCGGACTCGAGCGCATTTGGACTCGGTCTTGTCTCGGACTCAAGGTCTGAATACTGAATGTGATCATTTTTCATTAAAGCCGCTGCTGTCGCCAATAAACTCATCCCGGTGTGCGGGAGCGTGCAGGACTTCTCTCTGTAGCCTGTGCCAAATGCGAAATAAATCCGTTTGTCACAATGTGCGTTTGATTTGGTAAATGTGCAGAGACTAAATACCACTTTAAAACAAGAAAATGTAACTCCAGTTTGGAATTTGAAAATACAGGTTTAAAAATCCTACACACTTCGTTCACTTTGAAGCAGTTTTGTGTAAAGTGCCAGTGGAAGTTCTCTTAAAGAACAGGTTCTTAAACTGTGGGTGAGGGTCCAAAAAGGGGTGCAGAGTGTTTTAAGTGCAGTACTAAATGAATATTAATCATATATATATATATATATTTTTTTTTGCAGTAGTTTGGGGGGGGCTATATTTTTCCTGTAAAGATATCGAGATATATATCGTACATTGAGATTAAAATCTGGTTCCTCTACGGGCCGGTGTTAGATACGGGAAGGAAGCCAAGAGTCCCTGTACAAAACAACATGAGTGCGCGTAACATTTGATCTTAAATGAAACTCAATCCACAGCCGCTCATTTAAAGCAGTAAATTCATTCACAGACAAGAGAACAGATGTGAACCTGTGTGAGCGCTCACCTGAGCAGATGCAAACAAACATGACAGTTAGAGACACACACGTCTTCATGATTTTGGTGGAGTTTGTGGTTTCTGTCTCCTTCTCTGCCTCTGTTATCCTAGATCTTCTCCTCTGGCTCTCCTCTGATTCTCCTCCTCTGGCTTTGCTCCTCTGGCTCTCCTCTGATTCTCCTCCTCTGGCTTTGCTCCTCTGGCTCTCCTCTGGCTCTGCTCTCAGATAAATACAGAACAGTTTAGACCACATTCTCAGTATACTTGACATGTCTTTTCGGCCGGGAGCCAGGTCCACGCCTCAGGATGTTTTTTGCTACCCTTTTTTCACTATTATTTCCTGTTATCATATATCTTCGGCCATCGTGAGTTGATAGGGACCAACCCCATCTCAGCCCCCTTTGGTCTGAAGGTCCGAAAAAAACCCTGTTTAGAAAAACCCTTTGGCGGAATTATATCATTGTAAATATTAAGGTGCTGCAACTGCATAAATGGTCAGATAACCCTAAAATTTTGCCTGGTGTATCCTTGGTTCAGTTCTCTGCCTCCTTCATTTCCATCATTCAGAACACAGAATCCACACATACAGAATACATATAGTGATCTATAGTGATAATATGCACATAGTGATTATTGTTCTTATCTTCCATTTAAGCAAAACCTTTTGTTTTGTTTCATGGTAACTGAGCGTCAAAGATAAAGGACAAGTGTGTTTGTGTGAGTTAAGGCTGAGCATGTGGGTCATGGGACTGAAGCATGTTCTGTGACAGTGACTTGGGTTTGGGCACATTCTGTTTGCCTATGCACAGCTGACGCCCACAGTGAAGACGTGTGTGTGGGTGTGTGTGTACGTGTGTGTGCGTGTGTGCGTGTGTGCGTGTGTGCGTGTGTGTGTGTGGGTGTGTGCATGTGTGTGTGTGTGTGTGGGTGTGTACGTGTGTGTGTGGGTGTGTGCATGTGTGTGTGTGTGGGTGTGTACGTGTGTGTGGGTGTGTGTGTGTGTGTACGTGTGTGTGGGTGTGTGCATGTGTGTGCGTGTGTGTGTACGTGTGTGTGTGGGTGTGTGTGTGTGTGTGGGTGTGTACGTGTGTGTGTGGGTGTGTGCATGTGTGTGTGGGTGTGTACGTGTGTACGTACAACATTTGATAATGATGAAATTTGTTTGTTTTTAGTTATGGAAAATGTGGCAAGCAGCAGATAGTTGCTGCATCTTCCACCATCCTTTAGGAGCTTTTAGCCATGTTCTAGTTGTTTCCTCTTCTCATTTACCCTCTCAAAGTTGTATTTGGCGTTATTTGTGCATGTTTGAACAATCTTTAATCTTTTAATTGACTGTTTTTTGTTGATTTTATTTGCTAGTTTATTTTAAGTTTTTTATTTACTTACTTTTTATTTATTTTATGCTTTATATTAATTAATGTGTTAATTTATTTTGTGTCTACTCTGTGCAGCACTTTGGAGACTTTTTGCTGGTAAAATGTGCTATGCATTAAAGTTGGACTGGATTATTTTCACATTTGGGCAACTATAACCCGTAGCATATACTTAAAGGTGCAATATGTAATAGTGTTTTGATAGCTGTTGCTATGGCTGCAATATTCCACTGTATGGCTTTAAATGTATCTGTCTTGCATTTATTCAACAATAGGTGTTCTTATTGGTAAGACAGAAACATGCATTCTTAAGGGAGGTAACGTGTTCTCCATGAAGATATGTTTAGTGCAGCTCTAGGCAAAGCACCCCCATCTCCATGGAGACGAGCAGATGCTGAGTGTCCACCAAAACATTTACATAGTGCACCTTTAATTTGCACCACGACTGAGCTTTGCACTTCCAGCTGTACCCACACCACAGTTTGAGAAGCAGGGTCCTAAAATCTTACAGTAATGGGGTAAGTACATGTGACATTTGTGCTGCTATCTTATACACAACTGCTCGTTATTCTGTATTTTCTGTTGTGTTGTCATTCCATCTCACCCGGTCGCTTGAATATGTTATTTCAGACATATGTGTTTCATATAAAGGCGGATTTTGTTTGTTTTTAGGTGAAGTCGGTGATGAACCTGCTGTTTGCGGCCTATACAGGAGATGTCTCTGCTCTCAGAAGGTACAACTGTAGCACCACTCCTGATTTAACAATACACCAGGACCTTTAATACACTATTTATGTGGTTGGCTACTGACATTTAGTGGCTGAAGTGGAGGTGGGATCATCTGTTTCTTGATGTGATTATTCCAACACTTTCTGCCATCAGTCCTGCATTGTATTTGCAGATGGAAACTAGCCATTTAGCTATAATCTGGTGCGGAACATCTCTGTCTTTTTAAGCTTAATGTCTATGTACACTTCAAATAAAGACTAAACTAATGATATTTATTTTATGTAATGAAAATGAAGGAGAGGTTTCTGCATTTCTGTTTGTGGAGTAAGATTGTAGAATAAGTTAATTGTGGAGCTCAAGGAATGTCCAAATTTAAAACAGAAAGGAACTATGTAATGTTTGCAGTGGCTAATCAGAACGGTAGCCCATGGCGTGGGCGGTAGCGATACTGAAGACTGCAGGAGCGGGTGGGAGTGGGATTGTGTCCCGCAGACCTCTACCTGCTGCTGCACGTAAGCTCGACGTCAGTGGCGATGATTAAAGTGACTTGTGTTTTCACTGCACAGGAGAAATGAAGGTCAATTACCGGTTCTTTTCTGTTTTTGACCTCGTTTTAATCAGCACAGTTGCTGCCATGTTAAAAGGCACTGTTCGGAAAGAATCTGTTCAGGTACATAAATGTACATTTACAGTACAAAATTGTTCTGTATATGCAGTAAATATCTCATTTTTCAACATAGATATCAGCGGCTTATAGCCCGGTTGCGGCTTGTACAACTTTTTTCTTAATTTTTTTTAAAAATAGCATGGGTGTGGCTTATATACCGGTGCGCTCAATAGTCCGGAAAATACGGTAAGTCCTAATGAAACTAACTTTCTAAATTTGGAGAAGGGGTGGGATTTAATACGTTTTTTAATTTCCTCCCACTCCTTTTCGGGCTTGTAAACAAATTTGATTGTCCTTGTTTAAATTTTCTTTCCTTTTGTTTCTTGTATTTGGAGTTTGCATGTCTGTACCATAGACCGTATACATGAGTGGACTAAGCTATCCCGTTAGCCGCCGCGTGCCAAACAGGAGGCTCTTCCGGCTCCTTCTATCCCTTTTTCCCATTGACTTACATTGGGATCTGATCGCTTGTCTCTCTGTACCTGTTGCTTTGAGCCTCATCATTTTGGTCTTAAAATGTTCGTATGAATTCGCTCTACATAATTATGATTTTTTTCCCCGCTATTTTGTCTGTTAAAAGAAACCTATTCTTAACATTGAGTCTGGCTCCAAATTCGCCCCTATAGCCGTTAGCATCGCGAGCCTCATTTGAGCGACGCTAAACGCTATGGGTGACGTCACACTCACTTAGTCCACTTCTTTTATACAGTCTATGGTCTGTACATATGATTTTGTGTACTATGCTCGAAATAAACCAACCAACCAAAATCACACACAAATAAACAAATCTGAATATTTGAAAATAACAGCTCAACAAATTAAACAAAAAATAAAAGAGTAACCCATTCAAATGTACAGTATATATGGTGTACATTGTGAGATTTATGAATGTTCCTTTTAATCATTTTAATAAGGCACAAAATGTTTTCGTATTGTATTTCATTCCATTTCTTCTCCATTACTTCAAATGAGGATTGAGATGTGCACATTTCAAATACATCCAAATATACCATGCTCATCAATCAAGTTTTTCTGGCTCTAAACTCCATCACAACTGAATCTTAATCCACTCTTCTGTCTCATGGTGACATGGAGCAGAGAGACTGTGACTTCAGGACGCCTCTGACACTGAACACAGTCAAAGTATTTGTCTAATTACACAAAACATGCATTATCAGAGTGGCTCAGATATCTAATATATACTGTATATCTCATATATTAGTACTGTACAAATAATGCAGGACTTATCGAAGTGTCATAATGTATATATGTGTTCTTTTTGTTGTTCTTCCTCTATTTTCTTTTTTCTCTGTAGTAGTTAGTTATAGTTATTATAGTTAGTATAGAGAGTTATGAAAGATAGTATAGAGATAGAGTTATAAAAGATAGTAGTCACGGTAGTAATCTCAGTTCGTAGTAAATAAAGATAGTTATGTCACAGTCGGATTCACTTATTTAGTTTAGCTTTATGTGGGACTGTCAGATAGTAATCTCCAGACTTACCTGTTTATCTTAGCTTTGTGGGGGGGGTGGAGGGCAGTGAGGAAATATGGGACTGGTTTTTTAATCACTGCTCTATAAATTAAGTTTGATTGATTGATTGAAGTGGTGCACTTCCTTCTTGAAAACCAGTTCCCAGAAACAGCCATCTCTGAGGCCAATACAATCTATGGTATTTTTAAAGAGTCATTGTTGAGAAAAAGTGAATGTTCTTCCTTATATAAGATTTGCATTGTCCAATTATGAGCCAAGACACTCCTATAAGACACACTCCTTGACTCTAAGCTTGGACAACAACTGTACTGCTGTGTAAAAGAGGCCACCAGCCAGTGCAGAGACCTGAGACCAAGACTTATGTGCTCGTACTTCCTGGTTGGAGTCAGGACCTGAGCTGCAGTGTTCTGGATGTTCTGTAGCTGTTTTATAGCTCGTTTGGAGAGACCAGTGAGAGGCTGTTACAGTAATCTAACCTACTGGAGACAAACGCATGGATAAGTCTCTCCAAGTCTGCTTTAGACAGTAGACCATTGATTTTTGCTATGTTTTTAGATGGTAAAAGGTTGCAGATGTTATTGATCTGATGTGTCTGTTAAAGTTCAAGTCTGAGTCCATTATTAGCTCTAGATTTCTAGCCTGATTTAAAGGTTTTAGAGAGAGAGACACTGGAGGTGACTGCTGACAGTGTCTCTTTGTTTCTGTGGGCCAAAGACTATGACTTCTGTCTTGTCTGAGTTGGATAAAGTTGTTTTGCCTCCACACACTGATCTGTTGAATGCAGTGGCAGAGTGAGTCCACTGGTCCATAGTCCCCTCCTGCCAGTGAGACATAGATCTGAGTATTGTCTGCGTAGTTGTGGTAGGACACATTATTGCTGCTTATTAACTGGCCTAATGGCAGCATGTACAGATTGAACAAAAGGGGGCCCAGGATCGACCCCTGGGGCACCCCACAGGTCAGGGCCACTTGATCTGAGACACAGTTCCCAATTTCAACAAAATACTTCCTGTCTTCTAGATAGGACTTGAACCAGTTTAGTGCAGTACCTCAGGTGCCCTCCCAGTCCTCTAGTCTCTGAAAGAGGATCCCATGATCAACAGTGTTAAAAGCAGCACTCAGATCTAACAGGATCAACACTGAGACTTTTCCTGCATCAGTGTTCAAGCAGATGTCATTTGTCACCTTGATCTCAGCGCTGTGGTCGGCTCTAAAACCTGACTGGAAAACATCGGAGTTGTTCATTTGGAGAAAGTTAGTAAGCTGTTGGTAAACAGCTTTTTCAACGACCTTGCCAAAAAACGGCAGATTTGAGATGGGTCGGAAATTGTTCAGTAGTGTGGCATCAAGACTGCTCTTGTTTAGGAGAGGCTAAATGACTGCAGTTTTCAAAGCTCTTGGGAATGTTCCAGATTGAAGTAGACAGATTAGTAAACATTTAACCACGCTGCTCAAAATGAAAAGACTTCCACTGAGAGATAATTCATTATTTATTTGGGTGTAAAATTTTACATTTTGCAGGTTAACAAGAACCAACAGGTAGTGCCAGAGATGACTTTACAATAAATTATTAGATGAGATATAAGTCTAAGTAATGATAAAAATAATAATAAAGGGTAATAAATTTGCAGTGACATATTTGAAACTATAACAAGTCTTAATCATTTACTGGAAGTGAGATAGGAGAGTAGGCATAGACTGTAGACATAGACTGTATAAAGAAATGGACTAAGGTAGCGTTACATCATCCATGGCATTCGGTTCCAGTCAAACAAAGCTCACCGAGGCCAGCTGTTATGGGAGCGCATTTGGAGCCAGTTCTATATTAGAAATAGGAATTGATTCACAAACAAAGTAGCAAAAAAAAAAAAAAAACAGGATCATGCAGAGCGGGTTAATACGAACATTTTAAGACAAAAATGACGAGGCTCACAGACGCAGTTACAGAGAGAGGGTCCATTTATATATACAGTCTATGGTGAGCATACATGGTGCAGGTGGAGTAGAAAAAGCATGTGCAATATTAATTAAAGGGGAACTCCAGCACGTTTGAAGCTAAAGTCCGTTGCTAGAGGTGGTCGAATTCTGTCAGAAGCCAAAAAAAACAGCACAGATCAGTGTCACCAAGGAGGAGATCTCGCTGTGGCAGTGAGTCTGTCAAGGCAACAAACTAGTGTAGTGATCGGGGCAAGTTCTTAACCTCCACGTAAAACGCCAATTTGCGCAGAAGCTTAACACCACTTTCTAAGCCATCTTATAACAGCCATGAGTCTAACAAACAAAACACTCTGTCTGGCTCACTCATTAGTGTCTGGAAACATTATAAAACAACTTTATAAGCAGCCTTAACATTAGCTTTGTCGATTTCCTACTGCGCATGCAAAAGGGACTGTGACTTCAGGACGCCTCTGACACTGAACACAGTCAAAGTGTTTGTCTAATTACACAAAACATGCATTATCAGAGCGGCTCAGATATCTAATATATACTGTATATCTCATATATTAATACTGTACAAATAATGCAGGACTTATTGAAGTGTTATAATGTATATATGTGTTCTTTTTGTTGTTCGTCTATTTTCTTTTTTCTCTGTAGTAGAGACAGATAGAGATAGATGAAAGAGTTATAAAAGATAGTAGTCACAGTAGTAATCTCATAGCTTCATGTTTTAGTTCGTAGTAAATAAAGATAGTTATGTCACAGTTAGACTCACTTGTTTAGTATGTGGGATTGTCAGATAGTAATCTCCAGACTTACCTGTTTATCTTAGCTTTGTGGGGGGGTGGAGGGCAGTGAGGAAATGTGGGACTGGTTTTTTAATCACTGCTCTATAAATTAAGTTTGATTGATTGATTGAAGTGGTGCACTTCCTTCTTGAAACCAGTTCCCAGAAACAGCCATCTCTGAGGCCAATACAATCTATGGTATTTTTAAAGAGTCATTGTTGAGAAAAAGTGAATGTTCTTCCTTATATAAGATTTGCATTGTCCAATTATGAGCCAAGACACTCCTATAAGACACACTCCTTGACTCTAAGCTTGGACAACAACTGTACTGCTGTGTAAAAGAGGCCACCAGCGCCGTCATTGCCTGAGGAAATTGTCCTTCTGCCGTGTAGACAGAACCATGATGACACTGTTCTACAAGACGTTTATGGACTCAGTTTGAACTTTTTCACTGGTCTCATGGTTTGGGAGAATCTCTGCTAAAAACAAGAGCTCCCTGAACAGTTGGTTTAAGACTACTCCAATAACGTAACAGCAAGTCATAAAAGCAGACGTTCCAAAACACACCGGATACAACAGCACGGATTAAATTGTGGAATTGGGACTTTTGGAATTTGTTTTATATAAACATAACTATAATGGGAATATAATAGTTACAGTAAGGCAAGGCAAGGCAAGTTTATTTGTATAGCACAATTTGTACACAAAGTAATTGAAAGTGCTTTACAGAATAAGAAATACATTAAAATCACAATACAAACAAATCAAAACATAAATCATCATGACATTTTAAAATAGAGATGGGACATTAAATTAGAGAGAATTAGAGAGAAGAGTGCAGAATGGAAAATGAAAACCTTTCAGTCATATGCTGTTATGTTCAAAGAACTATTTTTCTGTGTAGTGATACCGCAGTAATGAGCCGTGCACAGCGCGGAGTAATACTACATATATATTGATGTACAGAATGTATGCTACTTGTGTAGTGTGTTTTCGGACTCCCATCAAGCCAGTAAAGACAAGTTAACTGCACTCCGCTCTTCCCGTCTGTTTTGTTGATGAGAACACAACAATTGGCGACGAGTCTCGAACCAAACGTGCACTGAAGTCAAATGGAAGTGAAAATTGTCTCCTTCCATCAGTGGTTGTTTTGCTTACCCCTGTATCGAAGCAAGGTAAAGCCCAGCTCGCGAAGAAGGGAGGAGGAAAACATAGGCGGCAGGGCCGTGAGTAACGTAACGAAAAGGAAAGTGGCTTAAACACGAAATAAAAGTGAAATGTGTTAACGAGTGACACCCATAAACATCTAAAGAAAATGGCTGGATGTGTTGGACAGATTTACGCGTTCGATAGTACAGTTGAAGATTGGACCACATACATTGAAAGAGTTGAACAGTATTGCCTGGCTAACAAAATCGAAGACGACAGGAAAGTGGCAGTGTTACTCAGCGTAATGGGCGCAAAAACCTATAATCTACTTCGAAGTTTAATGGCACCTGACAAACCAGCAAGTAAGCCATTCGAGGAAATTGTGAAAGTGTTGCGGGAGCATTTAAACCCAAAACCGCTGGTCATTGCTGAGAGATTTAGATTTCACAATAGAAATCAAATGAAAACGGAGTCTGTAACTGAATACATGGCTGAATTGCGCAGGTTATCGGAGCATTGCCAATTTGGAGAGACATTGTCCGACGCGCTACATGATCGATTGGTGTGTGGCCTCATACACGAAGGCACACAGAAACGGCTCCTCACTGAGAGAGATCTGATGCTAGGGCGCGCTCTTGAAATAGCAGTGTCAGTGGAGACCGCTGCAAAGGGTGCAGTTGAATTCCAAAAGAAAACAGCGCCATCTAGCAAATGTACAGTGAACAAGATGGCAACAAAACGCCCTGAAAAGATGGCAGCTTGTTACCGATGTGGTAAGAAATCCCACAGCCCTGCAGAATGTTGGTTCAAAGACAAAGACTGTAACTTGTGCAACAGAACAGGGCATATACAAAAGATGTGCAAAACCAAACAAAAAGAGAGAAAATCAAATATCAAGTGGAGAAACAAAAAGGTGAATGAACTAAATGAGGATCATTCAAATGAATCCAATTCAGATGAATATGAGCAGGAAGTGGCTTGCTTAGAACTTCATTCAGTGAAAGAAACTGAACACAATGTCATTTGGGTGACACCTGAAATTGAGGGACAGAAACTCAGAATGGAGTTAGACACAGGCTCAGCCCTGTCAATCATATCCTATAAAGACTACAAGAACAAATTTGGAAAAATAAAGCTGAAACGCACCTCACTCACATTGAAGACTTACACAGGTGAAAAAGTCTCCCCTTTGGGAAAATTAAAGGTGAAAGTAAAGTATGACAAAACAAGACGAGTACTGGATCTGTATGTCGTGCAAAATGACAATGTTCCATTATTTGGACGAGAATGGCTGCGCAGTATCCAGCTTAACTGGAAAGAAATCAAAGTCATACAGGTGTCTGAGGAAAGCACTCAGCCTACCCCAGAAATACTGAGAAACCTACTGGATCGCTTTGCACCAGTTTTTCGAGACAGCATCGGAACCTTGGCACAGATAAAAGCAAAAGTAGTTCTAACTGAAAACGCACAACCAAAATTCCACAAAGCCCGCAACCTGCCTTATGCACTACGCCCAAAGGTGGAAGCAGAGCTCAAGCGCCTTGAGGACCAAGGTATCTTGTCAAAGGTGGAATGGTCAGAGTGGGCAACGCCCATTGTGCCGGTCATAAAGAAGAGTGGTGCTTTACGCATCTGTGGTGACTTCAAAGTCAGCATAAATCCAGTGCTCCAGGCAGACCAATATCCACTACCTCGCATAGAGGATATCTTTGCCTCGCTGGCTGGAGGCCAGCACTTCTCTAAGATCGACTTAGCGCAGGCCTACCTGCAAATGGAGTTGGAAGATTCGTCAAAGAAATACCTAACCATAAACACTCACAAGGGACTGTTTCAATACAACCGGCTGGTCTTTGGAATAGCGTCTGCCCCTGCCGTTTGGCAGAGAGCCATAGACCAAGTGCTTCAAGGCATCCCTGGCACTCAGTGTTATTTGGATGACATCCTTGTGACTGGTAGTGATGAAGACACACACCTGACCAACCTTGAGAAAGTCTTGCAGAGGCTAGCAGATTTTGGACTCAGAGTTAACAAAGAGAAATGTGAGTTCTTTAGTGACTCAATAGAGTACTGCGGCCATAGGATCGACAAGGATGGTTTTCATAAAGCACAGGACAAAGTGGATGCAGTCTTGAAAGCACCCAGACCCGAGAACGTCAGTCAGCTACGCTCATTTTTGGGCCTTGTAAATTATTATGCCAAATTCTTGCCAAACATAGCAACAGTGTTGCATGCATTGAACAGTCTGTTACAAGTGAAAGCTGTGTGGAAGTGGACCAAGTCCTGTGAGAAGGCATTCACGGCTGCAAAGAAACTGATCACATCTGAAAAGGTGCTGACGCATTACAACCCTGATTTACCATTGCGTTTAGCCTGTGACGCATCACCATATGGAATTGGGGCCGTGCTGTCCCACAAGATGAAGGATGGCTCAGAACGACCTATCGCTTTTGCTTCCAGGTCCCTGAACAAAGCCGAGCAAAATTATGCCCAAATTGACCGTGAGGGCTTAAGCTTAGTCTGGGGGGTCAAGAAATTTAATCAATACCTGTACGGTAAACACTTTACACTAATCACTGACCATCGGCCTCTAGTGGCTATCTTCAACCCCAGCAAATCAGTCCCTACCATGATGGCAGCTCGTCTGCAGAGGTGGTCATTATTTTTAGGCGCTCATGATTACACCATTGAGTTCAAAGGCACTAAGCTTCATGGCAATGCGGATGGTCTTTCTCGTCTCCTGCATGGGTCATGTGACACTTCTGTGTGTTTGGATCCAGCTGAAGTTTTTCACTTCACACAGATGGAAACTCTGCCTGTCACTTGTCTGGAGGTGAAGAGGGAAACGCATCAAGACCCTACAATGGTGAGATTCTACGACTTGACGGTGAAGGGGTGGCCTCAGAAGGGTCATGCTGACCTACCTGAATATGCAAAGTGGCGAGAGCAGTTGTCCGTATGCCAAGGTTGTGTAATGTGGGGCACCAGAGTCATCATTCCACCAAAGCTTCGGCACAGAGTGCTGCAGTCTCTTCATGATGGACATTTAGGTGTAGTCAAAATGAAGAGCCTGGCCAGGAGCTATGTGTGGTGGCCTGGCCTTGACCATGAAATTGAAGACATCACCAAGGCATGCGCAGGATGCCAGCAGACCCAGCGCCAACCACAGGTGGCACCACCACACGTATGGGAGTGGCCATCCACTGTCTGGCAAAGAGTTCACGTCGACTACGCAGGTCCCTTTCTGGACAGAATGTTTCTAGTAGTTGTCGATGCTTACTCTAAGTGGCCTGAAGTGTTCCCTGTCAAGAATGCAACATCAGCGGTGACCATTGAAGCTCTTCGTGCTCTGTTTGCTCGTGCCGGAATGCCGCAGCAATTAGTGAGTGACAACGGAAGTCAATTTACTTCAGAGGAATTCCAGTTGTTCATGAAAGGAAATGGAATCAAGCACATAACCACCGTGCCATTTCACCCTGCCACAAATGGACTTGCAGAGAGATTTGTCCAAACCTTCAAGCAATCCATGAAAACAATGACAAACACCAAATTGTCCTTATCTGAGAAACTGGGTAACTTCCTGTTGTCTTACCGTAACAGTGAGCACTCTAACACAGGTGAAACACCTTCAATGCTCTACATGGGAAGATCCCTAAGATCACGTCTGGACCTCTTGAAACCCGACCTGCACAGGGACGTATCCAAGAAACAAAGCTGTCAAATCAAAAAGCAATCGCCACTGAGAACCTTTCATGTGGGTCAATCCGTGCTTGCCAGAGATTATCGTCATGGGAATCAGAAGTGGCAAACAGGTGAGATTGGTTCCAAAACTGGCCCATTGACATACACTGTCCAAGTACCACCAGGACTGATTTGGCGCAGACATGTGGATCAGTTACTCGACAGTGTGACCCGACACTCCATCAGAAACAACACAAGTTGTAGCGCAGACTGTGCAGACAGTTCTGAGCAATTTGCAGCATTCACACAAGATGAACCAACAGACGAACTGAATAATCCTGTTCCAGAGACTGATAGCCCAGCTGCTTCTTCTAGGCCTGTTGTGGATACACAGGAACGGCGCTACCCGGACCGAGCGCAACAACCTCCACAGAACCAGTTTAGTGCAGTACCAGAGATGCCCACCCAGTCCTCTAGTCTCTGAAAGAGGATCCCATGATCAACAGTGTTAAAAGCAGCACTCAGATCTAACAGGATCAACACTGAGACTTTTCCTGCATCAGTGTTCAAGCAGATGTCATTTGTCACCTTGATCTCAGCGCTGTGGTCGGCTCTAAAACCTGACTGGAAAACATCGGAGTTGTTCATTTGGAGAAAGTTAGTAAGCTGTTGGTAAACAGCTTTTTCAAGGACCTTGCCAAAAAACGGCAGATTTGAGATGGGTCGGAAATTGTTCAGTACTGTGGCATCAAGACTGCTCTTGTTTAGGAGAGGCTAAATGACCGCAGTTTTCAAAGCTCTTGGGAATGTTCCAGATTGAAGTAGACAGATTAGTAAACATTTAACCACGCTGCTCAAAATGAAAAGACTTCCACTGAGAGATAATTCATTATTTATTTGGGTGTAAAATTCTACATTTTGCAGGTTAACAAGAACCAACAGGTAGTGCCAGAGATGACTTTACAATAAATTATTAGATGAGATATAAGTCTAAGTACTGATAAAAATAATAATAAAGGGTAATAAATTTGCAGTGACATATCTGAAACTATAACAAGTCTTAATCATTTACTGGAAGTGAGATAGGACAGTAGGCATAGACTGTAGACATAGACTGTATAAAGAAATGGACTAAGGGAGCGTGACATCATCCATGGCATTCGGTTCCAGTCAAACAAAGCTCACCGAGGCCAGCTGTTATGGGAGCGCATTTGGAGCCAGTTCTATATTAGAAATAGGAATTGATTCACAAACAAAATAGCAAAATAAAATAAAAAAACAGGATCATGCAGAGCGGGTTAATACGAACATTTTAAGACAAAAATGACGAGGCTCACAGACGCAGTTACAGAGAGAGGGTCCATTTATATATACAGTCTATGGTGAGCATACATGGTGCAGGTGGAGTAGAAAAAGCATGTGCAATATTAATTAAAGGGGAACTCCAGGACGTTTGAAGCTAAAGTCCGTTGCTAGAGGTGGTCGAATTCTGTCAGAAGCCAAAAAAACAGCACAGATCAGTGTCACCAAGGAGGAGATCTCGCTGTGGCAGTGAGTCTGTCAAGGCAACAAACTAGTGTAGTGATGGGGGCAAGTTCTTAACTTCCACGTAAAACGCCAATTTGCGCAGAAGCTTAACACCACTTTCTAAGCCATCTTATAACAGCCATGAGTCTAACAAACAAAACGCTCTGTCTGGCTCACTCATTAGTGTCTGGAAACGTTATAAAACAACTTTATAAGCAGCCTTAACATTAGCTTTGTCGATTTCCTACTGCGCATGCAAAAGAGACTGTGACTTCAGGACGCCTCTGACACTGAACACAGTCAAAGTGTTTGTCTAATTACACAAAACATGCATTATCAGAGCGGCTCAGATATCTAATATATACTGTATATCTCATATATTAATACTGTACAAATAATGCAGGACTTATTGAAGTGTCATAATGTATATATGTGTTCTTTTTGTTGTTCGTCTATTTTCTTTTTTCTCTGTAGTAAGTAAGTAAGTAAGTAAGTAAACTTTATTTATATAGCACCTTTCACAGATAAAATCACAAAGTGCTTTACAGAGTGCAAGTAAAAATAGATGAAGTGCAAAACAACAATAATAAATGTTAAAACAGGTAAATAAGACAAAGAGCAGTGAATTAACTAAAAGCTTGTTTGAATAACAGTGTCTTTAGCTGCTTTTTAAAAGAATCAACAGATTCAGCCACACGAAGAGACAGAGGCAGGGCATTCCACAGTCTAGGGGCTACCGCTTGAAAGGACAGGTCTCCTCGAGTTTTAAATCGGGTCTTTGGGACCTTCAGGAGGTTTTGGCCTGAAGACCGGAGGGAGCGGCCAGAGGTGTGAGGGAACAACATTTCTGAAATGTATTCAGGGGCCTGTCCATTAAGAGCTCTAAAAGTCAAGACTAAAATTTTAAAATCAATTCTGAATTTGACAGGTAGCCAATGTAAAGCAGATAAAACCGGAGTGATGTGTGCTATCTGTCTCTAGTAGAGACAGATAGAGATAGATGAAAGAGTTATAAAAGATAGTAGTCACGGCAGTAATCTCAAAGCTTCATATTTCAGTTCGTAGTAAATAAAGATAGTTATGTCACAGTTAGACTCACTTGTTTAGTATGTGGGACTGTCAGATAGTAATCTCCAGACTTACCTGTTTATCTTAGCTTTGTGGGGGGGTGGAGGGGAAATGTGGGACTGGTTTTTTAATCACTGCTTTATAAATTAAGTTTGATTGATTGATTGAAGTGGTGCACTTCCTTCTTGAAACCAGTTCCCAGAAACAGCCATCTCTGAGGCCAATACAATCTATGGTATTTTTAAAGAGTCATTGTTGAGAAAAAGTGAATGTTCTTCCTTATTCAAGATTTGCATTGTCCAATTATGAGCCAAGACACTCCTATAAGACACACTCCTTGACTCTAAGCTTGGACAACAACTGTACTGCTGTGTAAAAGAGGCCACCAGCGCCATCATTGCCTGAGGAAATTGTCCTTCTGCCGTGTAGACAGAACCATGATGACACTGTTCTACAAGACGTTTATGGAATCAGTTTGAACTTTTTCACTGGTCTCATGGTTTGGGAGAATCTCTGCTAAAAACAAGAGCTCCCTGAACAGTTGGTTTAAGACTACTCCAATAACGTAACAGCAAGTCATAAAAGGAGACGTTCCAAAACACACCGGATACAACAGCACGGATTAAATTGTGGAATTTGGACTTTTGGAATTTGTTTTATATAAACATAACTATAATGGGAATATAATAGTTACAGTAAGGCAAGGCAAGGCAAGTTTATTTGTATAGCACAATTCGTACACAAAGTAATTCAAAGTGCTTTACAGAATAAGAAATACATTAAAATCACAATACAAACAAATCAAAACATAAATAATCATCATGACATTTTAAAATAGAGATGGGACATTAAATTAGAGAGAATTAGAGAGAAGAGTGCAGAATGGAAAATGAAAACCTTTCAGTCATATGCACAGCTAAACAGAACCGTTTTTAGTCTGGATTTAAACAGAGTCACAGTAGAGTCTGTCTCACATGTTCAGACTGTTCCAGGTTTTAGCTGCATGAGTCTGAAACGATGACTCAGTTTAGTCCTGACTCTGGGCACCAGCAGGAGGCCGGTCCCTGAGCTCCTCAGAGTGCAGATGGTTCATATGACACTAACATGTCACAGATGGACTTTGGTGCTCGGCCATGGAGAGACTTGTACACAAGCAGAGCTGCTTTAAAGTCTATTCTCTGAGCCACAGGAGCCAGTGCAGAGACCTGAGACCAGGACTTATGTGCTCGTATTTCCTGGTTCGAGTCAGGACCCGAGCTGCAGTGTTCTGGATGTTCTGTAGCTGTTTTACAGCTCGTTTGGAGAGACCAGTGAGAGGCCGTTACAGTAATCTAACCTACTGGAGACAAACACATGGATAAGTCTCTCCAAGTCTGCTTTAGACAGTAGACCTCTGATTTTTGCTATGTTTTTAGATGGTAAAAGGCTGCAGATGTTATTGATCTGATGTGTCTGTTAAAGTTCAAGTCTGAGTCCATTATTAGCTCTAGATTTCTAGCCTGATTTGAAGGTTTTAGAGAGAGAGACACTGGAGGTGACTGCTGACAGTGTCTCTTTGTTTCTGTGGGCCAAAGACTATGACTTCTGTCTTGTCTGAGTTGGATAAAGTTGTTTTGCCTCCACACACTGATCTGTTGAATGCAGTGGCAGAGTGAGTCCACTGGTCCATAGTCTCCTCCTGCCAGTGAGACATAGATCTGAGTATTGTCTGCGTAGTTGTGGTAGGACACATTATTGCTGCTTATTAACTGGCCTAACGGCAGCATGTACAGATTGAACAAAAGTGGGCCCAGGATCGACCCCTGGGGCATCCCACAGGTCAGGGCCACTTGATCTGAGACACAGTTCCCAATTTCAACAAAATACTTCCTGTCTTCTAGATAGGACTTGAACCAGTTTAGTGCAGTACCTCAGTACCCCAGTCCTCTAGTCCTCTAGTCTCTGAAAGAGGATCCCATGATCAACAGTGTTAAAAGCAGCACTCAGATCTAACAGGATCAACACTGAGACTTTTCCTGCATCAGTGTTCAAGCAGATGTCATTTGTCACCTTGATCTCAGCGCTGTGGTCGGCTCTAAAACCTGACTGGAAAACATCGGAGTTGTTCATTTGGAGAAAGTTAGTAAGCTGTTGGTAAACAGCTTTTTCAAGGACCTTGCCAAAAAACGGCAGATTTGAGATGGGTCGGAAATTGTTCAGTACTGTGGCATCAAGACTGCTCTTGTTTAGGAGAGGCTAAATGACCGCAGTTTTCAAAGCTCTTGGGAATGTTCCAGATTGAAGTAGACAGATTAGTAAACATTTAACCACGCTGCTCAAACCATATATAGGGCCGATGATTTTCCACTTCAAAAATTAACATTTTTCGTTTCAGAAGTTTTGACTTCCGTTTGATTGTGACACATTTGATAATTCTGTTGACGGTGTTGGGAAGGTTACTTTAAACTGTATTCCCTACAGATTACAGATTACATACCCCAAAATGTAGTTTGTAATGTAATCCATTAAATTACTTAAATAAGTAACTGGATTACTTGATATTGTCATGTTTTTTTTAAAACTACATGAATGTAGCAACCACCTCCTGCAAATTCTTGTTTGGTTTTAGACCTGGTTTTAGTCCTGGTTTAGACCTGGTTTTAATCCTGGTTTAGACCTGGTTTTAGTCCTGATTTAATGCTTGTTTACACATGGTGTAGACCTGCTTTAGACCTGGCTTAGTCCTGGTGTTAGTTCTGGTTTAGAGGTGCACAGGAGAATGCGAGGTCCACGCAGCGTATGCAACAAGACACAGTCCACGCGCGGTGTCCACACCGAACAGGAGGAAATGTGGCACGCGCCGTGCGGGAGCAGGTGCAGTGTGCGTGGCACACTAGATATA
The DNA here is from genome assembly GCA_030686955.1 of Odontamblyopus rebecca. Classification (NCBI taxonomy): domain Eukaryota; kingdom Metazoa; phylum Chordata; class Actinopteri; order Gobiiformes; family Gobiidae; genus Odontamblyopus; species Odontamblyopus rebecca. Next base: position 10,443,015 of record CM060659.1, on the reverse strand, counting down.
TACTTGGCCACAGTGCTTTATGGGAAGGTTTTCGGACCATGAGTGAGGAAGTCGTGTTCAAGATATAGTTCTACCACCGGGCACTGTACACCTGGCCCATGTGGATAATTTGGTTTTATGTATCACTGTATCTAGAGTGCGCCATCTATTGGGAAATGCCAGAATTGCAGGGAAAATAAAACTAATAAATTTTATTGCAGTTCATTCATGTTTGGCGGGCCGGATTAAAAAGGCTGTATGTGGCCCCCGGGCCGTAGTTTGCCCACCCCTGTTTTAGATAGTGGAGGATTTTATCCCCCATCGCCGATTTTTGCGCTCGGCGCCCCCTAGTGGAGCGGCGCCCTTAGCATTTGCCTATGTTGCCTAATGGGGGGGCCGGCCCTGCAAGTGGCATTGTGTGGTTGGTTTAGACCTGGTGCAGTCCTGGTTTAGTTCTGTTTTAGGCCTGTTTTAGACCTGGTTCAGTCCTGTTTTAGACCTATTTTAGACCTGGTTCAGTCCTGGTTCAGTCCTAATTCAGTCCTATTTTAGTCCCGTTTTAGACCTGGTTTAGTCCTTTTTTTAGACATGTTTTATACCTGTTTTAGTCCTGTTTTAGTCCGGGTTTAGTCCTGGGTTCAGTCAGTCTGGGTTCAAAACACAACATTTAGTATCATAAGCATACAAAATAAAATCCTATGTAATATTATGCCTTCCTCTATCATCCAGCATCTTCAATCTGATACTGTGAAAAACTTTACCTTAGACCAGGGGTTTTCAACTTAGGTGAATGTGAGCCCCTCCTTAGAATAGGTAAAGACAGCCAAGCCTCCCCCTTGCCTAAAATCCCGTCCGCTTCCCTCCCCCACACAGGCCTTTGAAGTAAATGCAGCTTTGGTGTTCCTGCAATGATGAGTTTCAATAACAACTAATAATATATTTTTTAACATTGTATTTTCCATCCATCCATCCATCTTCTCCCGCTTAATCCAGCTGGGTCGCGGGGGCAGTGTACTCATAGCACCTGACCCCCCATGAACCCCTCTGAAATCGCTGTATTTCAGGAATACACCTTAAAAGGCTAAATTACTTTAAAGATTCAAAAACTGTGATGAGATATGCATTATTAATTCTTAATTATTTTAAAATTGACGAGGAGTTACATTTATTCAGGGAGTGTATTTAAGTCAGTTTATAAAGAAGGAGATCTCTCCTTTGAGAAAAGATGGTTTATTATACAATCAAATAAACTTCTGGAATTTATCATATGAATATCCATCCATCTTCTCCCGCTTAATCCGGCTGGGTCGCGGGGGCAGTTTACTGCCCAATCCTCATAGCACCTGACCCCCCCATGAACCTCTCTGCAGGTGGTGAGCCCACAGGAGGGTGGAAAATATTGTCCTTGATGTTAGTTCATAGGGGTGCGGGCATGTTTTGGGTTGATGGGGGAAACCGGAGTACCCGGAGGAAACCCATCCAGACACGGGGAGGAACATGCAAACTCCACACAGAAAGGCCCGGGCGACCCGGGGATCGAAGCCGCAACCTTCTTGCTGTGAGGCCTGAGTGTTGCCACTCAGCCACCGTGTCGCCACATTGTATTTTCATATTTTTAAAAGTGCATTTATAAATATTTATAATTTCCAACTTCATGCAGACTTAATGGAGGTTATGTTTAACATCACTGAACATCAGTAGGCTGATCCAAATCAACAGAACATGCTTAACATTTATATATATAACTTTATTTAACCAGGGAAATCCCATTGAAATTAAAAACCTCTTTTTCAAGGGAGCCCTGGCCAAGAGGCAGCAAAAAGACAATTACAACACAATTAAAATTACATACAAATGAGTTAAAAACAGGCAGTAAAAAGACAATTACAACACAATTAAAATGACAGATTAGTTAAAACAGGTACAATTTATGGAGGCTGTCTCAAGTGCTCTCAGTCTGGATTTAAAGCCATTCAATGAAATAAGTTCTGTTAATTTCCAGTCCTTTTGCAGCTTGATCCATGTCGAGGGGGCAGAGAAGACAAAAGCCCTTTTTCCCAACTCTGTGCGAACAAACGGAACAGAGAGCAACACCTGATCATTGGAACGCAAACTATAAGAATCAACACTTGTCTGTGTGATTAAGTTACAGATGTAGGAGGGCAGTAGTCCAAGCATGGCCTTGTAGATAAAAGTGTAAAAGTGAGTTAATCTCCTAGTGGATAAAGACGGCCATCCTACTCGGGAATACAGTTCACAGTGGTGGGTCAAGGCCCTGCAATTAGTAACAAACCTCAAAGCAGCATGATACACAGAGTCAATCTTACTCAGACATTGAGCTGAAGCATTCATATACAGCAAGTCACCATAGTCTAAAATGGATAAAAAAGTTGCAGTAACAAGGCACTTTTTAACCTTAAAAGAAAAACAAAATTTATTTTGGAATAAAAAACCCAATTTCAATTTGAGTTTCTTCACAAGATTCTCAATGTGGGGTTTAAAAGTCAGGGCATCATCAAGCAAGATACCAAGATATTTGTACAAATGAACCACCTCAATTTCATTTCCCTCAAGAGTGGACACTGTGGGGACATCTTGCAGATACTTCCTAGAGTTTGAGAACAACATTAGTTTAGTTTTGTCAGCATTAAGCACTAGTTTTAGCTGCAGAAGTGTGTGCTGCACCACATCAAAAGCTTTCTGCAGAGATTCAACAGCATTAAGAGGAGATGAGCTGAAGCAGTAAATGATTGTGTCATCGGCATAAAAGTGCATGTTAGCACTGGACACATTTTGTCCCAAATCATTAATATACATAATGAATAGGAGAGGTCCTAATATAGAACCCTGTGGCACCCCCTTGTGGAGACTCACAAATTCAGAGCACAGACCATCATATTTGATACATTGGGTCCTGTCACTCAAATAATTAGTGAACCAGGAGACTACATGATCTGACAGACCAAAACTGATAAGCCTTTGCTTTATGACTGTGTGGTCCACAGTGTCAAACGCCTTTGACAGATCAATAAAGAGTGCAGCGCAGTATTGCTTTTTATCAAGAGCAACAAGTATATCATTGATTACTTTTGTAGCAGCAGTGATGGTACTGTGCTTTTTCCTAAAGCCTGACTGCAGTTTTGAAAGAAGATCATTAGAATATAGAAACTCTTTAAGTTGATCACAAACAAGGGATTCAAGAATTTTTGACAAAACGCACAGATTTGATATTGGCCTGTAGTTAGTTAAAACTGCAGGATCACCTCCTTTTAGGAGAGGAACAACAAATGCTGACTTCCAGACTGGAGGAATTTCTTTGTTTTCAATTGATAGATTAAAAAGTATTGTAAGAGGCTCTGCAATAAAATCAGCAGCCATTTTCAAAAAGTAAGGCTCTATCAAATCTGGCCCAGGAGGTTTTCTGTGATTTAGTATTTTGAGAGCCTTATGAACTTGCTGCACACTAAAAGGTACAAATGTAAAAGGTTCTCCTGAGAACATTTGAGAGTTTGTACAATAAGGCACAGAGGCAAGTCCTGTAGAGTCAAACAAAGACCCAGATGACACAAAATGCTTATTAAAGCTATTTAAGACCTCAGTTCTGTCATAAACTGGGACTGAGTCTTTTAAAACAAAAGTGGGAAGAACCTGGGGGCTTTTGTTCACAGATGAAGACTTAATAACTTTCCAAAATTTCAATGGGTTATTTAGGTTCTCAGTTGTGACCGATAAGTAATATTCTGATTTGGCCTTTTTAATAAGAGATGTGCATTTATTTCTTAGTTGTCTGAAAATAGACCAGTCACTGGCAGAATCACTTTTTCTAGCTTTAGCCCATGCCACATTACGCTGATGGATGACATCAGACAATTCTGGGGAGAACCAGGGGTTTTCTCGCCCCTTCACTCTGACTTTCCTTAAAGGAGCATGTTTGTTTACAATTTTCTCAAAGTTTTCCTTAAAGAAGGTCCAAGCAAGTTCAACATCTGGCAACAGGCCTATATGTTCCCATTTAACCAAGGACAAGTCATGATGATAGGCTTGTTCATTAAATTTCTTCAAATTCCTCTTAAAAATAATACGAGGTTTACATTTAGGGATTTTTGTGTCTCTGCAGGCTGCAACTACACAATGGTCACTCAAGTCATTGCAGAAAACACCCAAGGAAGAGAACTTGTGCGGGGCATTTGTTAGAATTAAATCAATCAAAGTGGACTTTTTAGGGCATTTAGTGTTTGGCCTAGTTGGTTGATTAATCAACTGGCTAAAATTTACAGAGTCACAGAAGGATTTAAACTCTTCAGAAGCTGTGTTTAGCCAATCCCAATTAAGGTCTCCTGCCATTATAAGTTCATTGTAGTTTAATTTGGACAGAAGATGCCTTAAGGATGACAATACCTCCTTGGTGGCAGACGGAGGTCTATAACAACCAACAGCAGTTATGGAGAGGGATTTGGCTATTTCCACATTTAAGGCTAAAAACTCCATCTGCTTACAAATAGACTCAGACAAGACGATTGAAGCATCGAATCTTGATTTAACATAGATGGCTACACCACCACCTTTTTTAGGCCTGTCAGTACGATAGACATTGTATCCATTTATATTAATATCATCACTTGTAATATATTTTGTCAGCCATGTTTCAGAGATAAACACAATGTCCGCATCTGTTGAACTAACCCAAATTTTGACTGCATCCATTTTAGATAGTAAACTGCGTACATTAAGATGAATAATTTTGAGGCCAGACATTGATTTAAAATCAGCAGGGGTCTGGGTACATTGCAGTTCAGGTCCAGGGTTTGGATGCACATTTCCAGATAAAAGTAAGAGGAGAACAATCATCAATCTTTGCTTCACTTTACATTTTGAAGCAGTATTTCTGAAAGTTGAAGCCAGGCAAATCTTTTTACTGTGCGAAAGTGTAAGGTCATATAGAATAAACACATTTTGAAGTTTAAGTAATTCCCTGGAAACATCTGTCCGGGAGCATAAGACCCAGACCAAATGAATCTGTGGCTTCTTAAAAACAGAATTAAAATCAGTGCCACTATAATACGTGTCCCAGAAACACAACACACTCTCATGGGTACTCACCCGAGGAGCATTGTTTGGTTTCATGTCCCAGGCTGCCAACCACCATATAAAAATAATGAAAAATGTCATTGTCCTCCGCTTTCTGCACACTTCTGGAGGATGCAACAGGCCTAAGCTAATTAGCTCGGCTCCAGGCAGATGTAGCAGGGGCAGGCCTCCCAGCCCAGTCTCCAGGTGGATGTAGCAGGCTCAAGCTAGTTAGCTCAGCTCCAGGCAGATGTAGTAGGGGCAGGCCTCCCAGCCCAGTCTCCAGGTGGATGTAGCAGGCTCAAGCTAGTTAGCTTGGCTCCAGGCAGATGTAGCAGGGGCAGGCCTCCCAGCCCAGTCTCCAGGTGGATGTAGCAGGCTCAAGCTAATTAGCTCGGCTCCAGAAAGATGTAGCAGGGGCAGGCCTCACAGCCCAGTCTCCAGCTGGATGTAGCAGGCTCAAGCTAGTTAGCTCGGCTCCAATAGGCAATTAATGCTGCCTGTTGTGGTGCGAGGAGGATGTAGCCTTCAAAGAACATTCACAGTCCATATCTCCCTATATTTGAGACATACTCCATTAAAAGTACCAACTGTCATATGCCAAGAGATAAAAAATGATATAAAATTACTTAAAAATTATGTTAAAAACAGCAAAACACAGATAACTGCTTAACAGACAAAGCACATGCTGCCATCTTGGTTTAGGGGCGGGCTATTATTGTAACTGGTGCTAAAACTCCCGCTGACAACACCTGATGCTGAAATCAGCACATGTCTGGGCCTTATATTTAGCTCTACCGCTGTTTCCTGGACCTGGATTGGGGGTCCATTCCTTGGTCTTGTGCCGTCCTCTGAGCACGTTGGTCAGTTCGGTCCAGACGCTCTGTCCTCCATGTGCCGGTTCCAGACAGGGACGTGCAAGACCATTCCGCAGTGGAGCGGTTCCATGCCATCCTCTGTGCGCTGGTTCTGTGTGGGGAAAGCGGGAATGCACAGTGGTCCAGGTGGGTTGCTCCAATCCTTCATGCCCAAGGACTGCGGCTGGTTCTGAGGTTGTGCAAAGCATCCAGACAGAATCACAAATCTGGTTTGATTCATTATAGCTTGTTCTGAGTGGCCCGTCCTCTTTGTTCTTGGTTCTTCCTGAGGAAAGCTCTTCTCAGGCCGAGGCACTGGACCACTCCCCACTCCAGCTTCTCTGAGTCCCACCTGAACCAGAGCTGCTCCCACTGGTTACATGATGTTGTGGCAGAGGTGCAGTCTCGGAACCCGAACAAGTGAAACCGAACATTAAATAACCAGGATCATATTTAAAAACATTTGTTTTTTGCTGGGTCCTGCCTCCTCCCTTGCTGCTGCTAATACACACATGCACAATTACTGATATCAATACTGCTGCAGATGTGTAGAGATCTGGACAGTATTTTTTTTTTTTTATTTCACATGCCTCTCCAGTGGCTCTTTGGTGCTCCCAGGGGAGGCGCGCCTCACCAGTTGAAGACCTCTGCCTTAGACCATGGAACCCCCACCCCAAGATGGCTGTGATATTACATGCCAAGAGGCTGAACGCGAGATCTACCATTCTATATATATATATATATGCCAAATCCCAACCAGAAACTGTACATGTGCTCTACACACTGACCCATACCTGAGACGGTCTAAAAGTAGAGAGCTAACTGTTATGTAACTGCACGACCTTCACTGTTTTCTGTTAGAACAAATGAAATCAACAATATATGAGCCAATAACAAGAGTATTTTTAGATCATCTCAGCCCTAGAATTGCCCATCTCTACTGAACAAAAGGTTGGCCTAAATGGTAGCTGTTAACCATGGATCTGTGTATATCCATGCTGTTAACTTTAAAATTACCACTTCATGACATCACAAGGTGGAACAGAGCATTTTCATCTTTGGAGATGTACACAGACTAATAAACCAGGATTATTCAAATGTGAATGAAACAAAACACAACTCCAGGCATGTTTTTGAGCAGCTAACAACATTATAACATGGCTAAACTGGAGTCAGGAATTCCACTGACTGTTGGCAGATAAAATGCCTGTATTTAATGTAAGAGATGGGGAAGACAGAGCAGATTTTTTTGTTTTGTACTGTGAAAGCATGGACCTAATCAGTATTACATCATTTATTCCATCATAAAAATAAGTCCCTGGTCTCCAGCAGAGTTTATCTGGGAGCAGCAAAAGCTCTTAACCCCACAAACTGGACTCACGAGACTACAACTGCACAAGAGTCCATGCAAAAACAACAAATTGAGTAAAAAGTACTGGGAAATTGAGTAAATAAAGAGATTAACTGATTAAATAAAGAGATAAAACTTAGACATTGTGAGTTCAATCTGACTTTTTACATAAAGGCCTAAAAAATGAATCTTGAGCTAAATTCACCTTTTCTGTTGTTGTAGCATATAAATCCTTATAATTGACATAAAATGATTATTCGACTAAGACACCATCAAGTGCTTAATAAAGTGAATGACTGCAGGACCTACCATGACCCCTACAGAGGAGAGACCCTAAAGCTGCTCCATCAATAAAACATGCCCCCATAATCTGAGAAGATGCAGCTGTACAGAGCGTGAGTGCAGATTAAGCACAGTGGACTATATGATACTGGACTATATAGCCCAGGTCATGTGCTGCTCGGGCTGGGCTATTTCACAGTCATTTTACACATGATATTACATTACAGTCACATAAAGATATTACATATCTTTATGTGACAGACCCAAACTGCACTCACAAGATACATCTGCACAGGAGTTAGTGCAAAAACAACTATTTATGCAGAAAAAATATAGGAAATCAATGTATTTGTATAAAGACAGATTAAACTTGTGAATCAAGCGTTTTGTGTGTCTTTTTACAGGTAAATATCAAGATGGATGCGTTCAATCCATGCATCAGTCTGAATTTATTATGTAAATAATCAAATTGGTGTTTACTTACTGGTGTAACTGAATGTATGATTCTTTGAGTCTTCGTCATCCTGTCCTCAATGCTTAAGAAATTTGCTTGTTTTGATTAATAAACCACACAAATGAATTTGGGTCTCAAGTGATTTTAGGATTTATTTTATTTTATATTCGATTTTGGTTGTATTCATTGTGCAGGTCTTTCCCAGGGTCCAGGGCTGTGTGTGAAGACAGAACCTGAATATTATCGTCACATATCGTGCACATTTCAGTTTTTTAACAGAAGAAAATAAATAGCAATTAGATGCTGAAATGACACTACTATCCCCACAGTCCTGTCTTCACTACTGATTAGTTCAGTTGTTCTTTAAAGAGGTGGCACCAAGTTGTTGTTCTGCGAGTAAGTCAAGTATTTGACCTCAAGCCTGAGTCAACTCCAAGTCAAGTCAAATATAGGCCTATAGGCCTATTAGTACTAACATATATCATAGACTGTATAAAGAAATCGGACTAAGAGAGTGTGGTGTCAGTCATAGCGTTCAGCATTGGAAAGCAGAATTGTCCTCCTTTATATGAAGTTATCTATTTTTAGTAGTTATTTTAGATACTACTACCATCACTACTACTAACACACTGTGCTGTGTTCAAAGTGCCAAAGAGTCACTATACTTGTGGAAATGAGAAGCCTTCTAAACGTGCTTTCCTCTTTACTCTAAGGTTGACCCTGGGCACTCAGAGATACTTTACAACCAAATAGGAAACATTAAAGCTGCCTCTGTTTCAACACGGACCAAAACTCTCATGAAATCATTCCAGAGCTCTGGCTGTGTCAGTAATCTCCATTTGAAAGTGTTGAGCAAAGATGCTACTGCAGCACCACGGACGACCAGTGGATGGCGCAATACGCCACTGTGCTCCTAGGAGTGTGTGGAGCATGGATCTATAATAGCTAAACATCTGATTATTATAGTTCTATGGTGTGGATCAATCGATCAATCGATCGATCGATCTATCGATCTATCTATCTATCTATCTATCTATCGTGTTCACAGCAAGATGTCGTGTAATATTTCACTCTGGGTAATTGTGTCAAAATTATGAGTCAGTCCCTATTATGGCAGCAAATTGTGTGAAATAGATAATTGTACACATTATGTAAATCTTTATGTGTACATAAACACTACATCCATGATAGTGAAAACACAGACAACATTTTGTGCTTGACCATTTTTATTTTTTTGTGACACATTTTGATGATAGGGATATGGCAGCTGTCATAGGGAGCGCCTGAAGCAGCGGCCAGATCAAGTCATTTAGCACTTTCATGCGCAACATTTGTTACCTCAAACGCCAGGCCAGTATGGGAACATGTACGGGATACATTTGGATTAGTTTGCAAAGGAAATAGTATGGCACCACGATAAAGAAGGAAACACAATACAGCTCCGGCAGTTTTGTATCTCTGGATAGGAATGAATGGAAGCCGCAAAGGCACCACCAAGCTCACAGATGTGACTCCGCCTTTACTTTTATTTTATTTATTTAACCTTTATTTTACCAGGCCCGGCCCTGCTCTTCTGAGATCTGACGGGATCATCAGACTTTGACAAACCGGTATGGCCACAAAACCCGTTAAGCTGATCAGCAGAAGATCCACAATCGGGGTGGAGGGTCGGAGATAGCAGCGTCATCAGCTAGTAGAAAGTCTAATCTTCGGAAAAGTGTGGGAAATTCAAAACTGATTGTTCACCCTTCGTTGCCGGCGGCTGAGCAGAACTGTTCCGGGAGTGGGTCTGAGGTTGGCAGTTGGGCAGATCTCCTAGATTTGAGGGAGGATGATGTTGTTAGCATCGAGCAAAATGAGCAGAGGGAGGACAACAGGCTTCCTAAGAATTACAAGCGAGTTAGAAATAACAGTAGCGATAGCGAAGCTGACCTTACTATAACTGAGAGACTGAAAGTAGACAATATGATTGTGATTTTGAGATTCAATGAAAAAAAAAACAGGCTAGTGTTAAGAAGCTTAGCCGTTTATTTTGACCACTGACTTGAGTAGCAAGCTGGGGGATATTGTATCGGCAAAAGTTTTTGCAGATGGAAATCTTTTTGTGCACTGTGCCAATGAAAGGCCGCTTAAAAAGCGCTGGATCTAAAACAGCTGGGAAAGTTTAAAGTTGATAGTGGGACAAGTGGGTGCCAAAAGAGCTCATGGATGCAAGGGAGTTATCACGGGAGTACCTTGTTGAGTTGTTGCAAAAATGGATGATCTTAGAAGGCGTGAAAGTGGATAGTGAAAGCATCCTGATTCACTTTGAGGAAGAAATCCTTCCCAAAAAAGTGTTTCTTGGATTTATTTGTTTCCCAGTGAGAGCGTATGTCCCAAAACCACTGAGGTGCTATAACTGTCAAAGATTTGGACACATGGTGAAAAACTGTCAAGATAAGAGAAGGTGTGCTCGCTGTGGGGGGATCATGAGTATGGCAAGTGTGGAACAGGGGTCCAACCAAAGTGCTGTAGTTGTGATGGAGCCCATAGTGTGGCATATGCTGGATGCGAGATGATGAAGCGAGAGAAAAATATCCAAAAAGTGAGATTGGAGAGAAAAATTTCACATGCAGAAGCACTGAAGTTTACCAGAGAAAATGGGTTGAACAGCATGGGAGGCTGAGGCCCAGAAGGTACTCCAGATGAACCCTAATGTTCTTGTATTTGATAAAAAGGCATTGGTTACTTTCATTGCTGGTGTAATAAATGCCACATCTGTTGTGAAATCAAAAAATGAAAAAAATCTGTTGATCATAAAGGCAGCAGTTAATCATTTGAGACTTGGAGGACTGACATGGGAAGAGGTGAGGAACAATCTCAATTATCAGTCGAGTCAGGAAACATAATGTATATTCTCCTAATCATGGTTTTCCTTCTTCAGTGGAACGCTGGAAGTTTACTGGCATTACTAAGCATTTCATTAAAGATCTACAGTAACTGTTGAGCCTGATGTTATTTGTGTGCAGGAAACATGGCTCAAGCCCTCTTTGGATTTTGTGATTTATGGTTACTCTGGCATAAGGAAGGACGGGGATCATGGAGGTGGCAGGGACTGTGCAACATTTATGAAGCAAGATATCCCATACAGAATATTAGGGAAAGGCGGTAACTTGGAATATATTGCAGTGGAAATTTGGGACAAAAATGAACCAACAGTGATAATTAATTTTAAAAATCCATGTCTCAGATTAGAGCTACAACATCTTCTTAGTGTTGAAGGTCAAGATCGTCGTAACGTTATATGGTCTGGAGATTTCAATGCCCATAGCACAGTGTGGGGGGACTTGCATACAGACACCAATGGCAGCGTGATTGAGGACTTAATGAATGAATGTGAGCTTGTATGTATGAATGATGGAAGGGGAACTCGGTATAATGCTGTAAATGGCACAGAGTCCATATTGGATTTGACTTTAGTGTCTAATGTTCTTGCAGGAGTAAGCCAGTGGACCGTCAGAACAGATACTATTCTGGGGAGTGACCACTACCCCGTCTTTTGTTCAGTCGGGGACAAGGTACAGGTAACACACAGTAACAGGAATAATAAATGGATCTTTCACAGGGCAGATTGGGAAAAGTTTCAGAGGCTGTGTGAAGAATCTATGGTTTGCATTGATGAGTCTAATAGCATAGACTTTATGAATAATCAGCTAACTGAGGCAATGTTAGAAGCAGCTCAGTCCTCTATCCCCGTGAGTAAAAATAAACTTTGTAGAGTACTGGTTCCTTGGTGGACAAGTGAATGCCAACAGGCAGTAAAGGATCGCAATAAATCCTTTAGGCTGCTTAAAAAGATGCTAAATATGCAAAACCTTATACAATTCAGGAAAGCTGAGGAGCTGGTCAAAAGGCGAAGCGAGGGAGCTGGAGAACTTTCTGTTCAAAAAATAGGGAGAACTACACCAGTGGGTGACGTGGGGAATGGTTAAGAGGATGCGTGGAGACAGACGAGCGTGGGACTACCCTGTTTTAACTTCAGTGGAGGAGCTGCAGTGTCAGACCAACAAAAGGCTGAGATTATAGTTTTGCAGCAGTCCACAGCTCTGACACTTTATCAGAGATGGCAAAAGCAAGATTAGAGCAGACCAAAGCACAAAATCTAGAGGCATTAAAGAGAACGACTATCTCAGGTCATAATTTGGACTCTTTATTTACTGTGGAGGAAATGAAGAGGGCACTAAGGACAACAAAGACAACTGCTCCTGGGAAAGATGAAATCTGTTATTCAATGTTGAAAAATCTTGGTAGGGAGGCTCTCAAAAAGTTACTATGTCTTATCAATCGAATATGGATCCAGGGGGAACTCCCCGCCACTTGGAAGGAGGCAGTTATAGTCCCAATAAGAAAGCCAGGAAAAGATCCTTCCAAGCCAGCTAGTTATAGACCTATTGCCCTCACTTCCAACCTGTGTAAACTTATGGAGCGAATGATAACTGAAAGATTGACTTTTGATTTGGAGAAACGAGGAATGTTAAACAATTTTCAAAGTGGTTTCAGGAAGGCAAGAAACACAGCAGATGCAATTGTTTGGCTTGATATTCTCATTAGAAAAGCCCAGTTAAATAAGGAATCAGTATTAGCTCTCTCCTTTGACATTGAGAAAGCGTATGATATGCTGTGGAGGGAGGGCCTGTTAATTAAACTTCATAAGCTGGGAGTAGGTGCCAGGGCCTTCAACTGGATCAAGGACTTCCTCTTTGGTAGGAAAAGTCAGGTTCGAGTAGGAGCAACTCTTTCTAGTCAGTACGTAGTGGACAATGGGACACCGCAAGGGAGTGCGATTAGTCCTTTGCTTTTTGTTATTACTATTAGCGATGTGTTCTCTGCAGTTCCTGAGGGGATTGGCAGGTCACTTTTTGCAGACGATGGCGCCCTGTGGAAGAGAGGCAGGTGTGTTGAGCACATTGTTAATAAGGTCCAAGATGTGATAAATGTTGTGGTTGAGTGGGGTTTCAATTGGGGATTCAGGTTTTCAGTAGAAAAGACAAAACTGATGTTCTTTACCAAAAGTAAAGTTAGTGAGGCCTTAAAACTTAAGATGTACTGTGAGGAAATTGAGAGAGTCAGCTCATTTAAATTTTTAGGGGTTATATTTGACTCACATCTGACGTGAGAGGCCCACATTGACAAAATTGAAACTAAATGTAAGAAGATAATTAATGTCATGAGGTGTGTAGCTGGGAGAGAATGGGGGGCTAGTTGCTCAGCATTAAGAAGACTTTATCAAGCCCTCATAAAATCTGTGTTTGACTATGACCGTGTGGCGTATGGATCAACAGCTCCTTCTGTGTTAAAACGATTAGATGTCCTCCAGACACAAGCTTTGAGAGTGTGCTGTGGTGCTTTTAAAACTTCTATTAATGCTCTGCAAGTTGAGATGGGGGAGATGCCCCTTGACCTGAGGAGGAAGCAAATCTCTGCTAACTTAGATTCATCTCAGGAGTCATGGTGAATTGTCACCTAGCAACCAAAACACGCTGCTATCGCTAATGCTAACAACACGCACCACACAGATATACGGATAGTCTGATTTTGAGACCATTTTGAGTTATTCTAGTAATTCTCATCCAAAACGAAAACTTATGTTTAATATTGGCAAAACAAAATCGCTGTATTTCAGGAATACACCTAAAAAGGCTAAATTACTTTAAAGATTCAAAAACTGTGATGAGATATGCATTATTAATTATTAATTATTTTAAAATTGATGAGGAGTTACATTTATTCAGGGAGTGTATTTAAGTCAGTTTATAAAGAAGGAGATCTCTCCTTTGAGAAAAGATGGTTTATTATACAATCAAATAAACATCTGGAATTTATCATATGAATATCCATCCATCTTCTCCCACTTAATCCGGCTGGGTCGCGGGGGCAGTTTACTGCCCAATCCTCATAGCACGTGACCCCCCCATGAACCCCTCTGCAGGTGGTGAGCCCACAGGAGGGTGGACAACATGGTCCTTGATGTTAGTTCATAGGGGTGCTGCATGTTTTGGGTTGATGGGGGAAACCGGAGTAACCGGAGGAAACCCATCCAGACACGGGGAGAACATGCAAACTCCACACAGAAAGGCCCGGGCGACCCTGGGATCAAACCCGCAACCTTCTGAGGCCTGAGTGTTGCCACTCAGCCACCGTGCCGCATCATATGAATAGTGAAACATTAAACCCATACACACACACATACACAATGCTTAATTAATAGGCTAATACAAACAGCTGTATGTCATTGTACTCTCAAATAGTTTTCCCTTTTTGCTGAAGCAGGTGACCATCCATCCATCCATCTTCTCCTGCTTAATCCAGCTGGGTCGCGGGGGCAGCTTGCTGCCCAATAGTCATAGCACCTGAGCCCCCCAATGAACCCCTCTGCAGGTGGTGAGCCCACAGGAGCAGGTGACAATCCAAAATGAACAAATTATCTTTGCAAAATATGATCAGGTGGAATACCACTGCTTAAATGCAGTACAGTAGTACATTCTTATAGTACGTGTAACTGCAGTACAATAGACATTCTTATTGTACATGTAATTACAGTTACTATAAAAGAGACATCAAATAAACAGCACATTTCATCATGAATCAAATGTCAGTATAGATTGAAAAACATTCAGATAAACGTATTACAGGCAAATTATGTTTTCAGTGACTCACGCACTTGTTAAGGTCACATAAGGCCACATTTATCACTTCCTCAGTGATGAAGTTGTTTAGGTGCTCCTCAGCTAAGATGAAAAGAAATTACCATTTTACTGTTTCACTTCTGTAGGAAATTAGAAGTTAAACCTAAACTTCATGGACACATCACTATTAGGACACATTCAGGACAGCAGCAGACAGAATGTGCAGGAGGAAGGCCTGATGTAACCAGAGGCCCCACAGGTCTTCTCGCTGGGCCTCTACCTCAGTCTGGACACAGACAGTGGAGACATGACCCAGTGTATTTGGGCCACTCAGTCTGATGCATCTCATGTCTTCTGGAGGAGGAATGGCAGAATGGGCCTTATGTCTGATTGGCTCTGTCCTGCAGAGTGAAAACCTGACACACACATTAAGAAAACTCCAAAACTATTACTGTAAAATGAGGTTCACAGAGCATGTACATTCACATCCAAAGGCAGTTTGTATAAACCAAAACAGTTAAATTAATAGAGGAATCCCACACATTTAAGAAAGGCATGTTGATGATATGATGATGCATGATATATTCAAACTGTGTCGTTTAACTTTAATGTATGAAATAATGCGTGTTTTTACCTCACCTCTGAGCTGCTTGGCCAAGTGTTTAGTCCTCGTAGCTTCATTAATCACTCCGTGGACTACTTTTCCCCTGATCGTGAAAAAAATGTTAGTGTTTGATGAAAATCTCTCCAAATAGGAAAGTTTCAGTGGACTTTATCGCGTTAGCTTCAGGTGACTAACTTTTAATACATTTTATTTGTATTGCACTTGACAGTTCAAGGAAATCTCAAAGTGCTACTTTTAGCTTTTTTAACTTTAAACTTTTAGCTCAAAGCTCCGAATTTCACGCAATTAAAAACAAGCTTATTTGACAGTTTTATGGGCTATGGCCGCATTTTACGTTGACAGTTGTGTGAGTAATGATTTCCCAAAGTTAAAAGCATGTTCTCACGTTTTCTCCTCCGAACGGGCTTCTTGCTCCGTGTATATACACTCAACAAAAATATAAACGCAACACTTTTGTTTTTGCTCCCATTTGTCATGAGATGGACTCAAAGATCTAAAATTCATTCCAGATACACAATATTACCATTTCTCTCAAACATTGTTCACAAATCTGTCTAAATGTGTGATAGTGAGCACTTTTGCTTTGCTGAGATAATCCATCCCACCTCACAGGTGTGCCACATCAAGATGCTCATCAGACACCATGATTAGTGCACAGGTGTACCTTAGACTGCCCACAATAAAAGGCCACTCTGAAATGTGCAGTTGTTGCTTTATTGGGGGTCTGGGGACTCAGAACCAGTCAGTATCTGGTGTGACCACCATTTGCCTCATGCAGTGCAACACATCTTCTTCACATAGAGTTTATCAGATTGTCAATTGTGGCCTGTGGAATGTTGGTCCACTCCTCTTCAATGGCTGTGCGAAGTTGCTGGATATTAGTGAGAACTGGTACGCGCTGTCGTATACGCCGGTCAAGCACATCCCAAACATGCTCAATGGGTGACATGTCCGGTGAGTATGCTGGCCATGCAAGAACTGGGACATTTTCAGCTTCCAAGAATTGTGTACAGATCCTTGCAACATGGGGCCGTGCATTATCTTGCTGAAACATGAGGTGATGTTCATGGATGTATGGCACAACAATGGGCCTCAGGATCTCATCACGGTATCTCTGTGCATTCAAAATGCCATCAATAAAATGCACCTGTGTTCTTCGTCCATAACAGAGACCTGCCCATACCATAACCCCACCACCACCCTCGGCCACTCGATCCACAACATTGACATCAGCAAAGCGCTCACCCACACGACGCCACACACGCTGTCTGCCATCTGCCCTGAACAATGTAAACTGAGATTCATCCGAGAAGAGAACACCTCTCCAACGTGCCAGACGCCATCGAATGTGGGCATTTGCCCACTCAAGTCTGTTACGGCGACGGTCTGGAGTCAGTTTAAGACCCCGATGAGGACGACGAGCATGCAGTTGAGCTTCCCTGAGACGGTTTCTGACAGTTTGTGCAGAAATTCTTTGGTTATGCAAACCAATTGTTTCAGCAGCTGTCTGAGTAGCTGGTCTCAGACGATCTTGGAGGTGAACCTGCTGGATGTGGAGGTCCTGGGCTGGTGTGGTTACACGTGGTCTGCGGTTGTGAGGCCGGTTGGATGTACTGCCATATTCTCTGAAACGCCTTTGGAGATGGCTTATGGTGGAGAAATGAACATTCAATGCCCGAGCAACAGATCTGGTTGACATTCCTGCTGTCAGCATGCCAATTGCACGCTCCCTCAATGCTTGCGCCATCTGTGGCAGTTTGCTGTGAGACAAAACTGCACATTTCAGGGTGGCCTTTTATTGTGGGCAGTCTAAGGTACATCTGTGCACTAATCATGGTGTCTGATGAGCATCTTGATGTGGCACACCTGTGAGGTGGGATGGATTATCTCAGCAAAGCAAAAGTGCTCACTATCACACATTTAGACAGATTTGTGAACAATGTTTGAGAGAAATGGTAATATTGTGTATCTGGAATGAATTTTAGATCTTTGAGTCCATCTCATGAAAAATGGGAGCAAAAACAAAAGTGTTGCGTTTATATTTTTGTTGAGTGTATGTGCGAACAAATTCCAGAACGTAAAACCAAACTTCTTTAATCAACATTTATTTGCAGTCAAAATAAAAGTTTCCTCGCCCCATAGGTCTACATAAAAGGCTAATATAAATTAAAAAATAAAAGTATACGGTAGAGGTGACGTGTTTCCGGTCTAGCGGAGCTCCACGCGTCTGCAGCCAGACCCTCTTGATGGTTGTGAGTAATTCTTCCTTTAACTCCCGCACCCGTCACTTTGACGGCTCTATGAATTACACTGTAATATTTTTTCGCGGTTGACAGTAGCACGTGAGTGTTGCCTAGTAACCGTTAGGGTCTCCGGAGCTAAAGCTGGGCACCAAAATGAATTGGAGAAGACGCTTGTCAGTGACTGATGTCATGGTTTGAGTGTGGTTGAGGACCCCAAAGCAGAGACATAGGCGCAGGTAGATGTTTAACAGGTTTATTGCCGGGAATGAAGGATGTGGTGATGGAAACAGGCTGGAGACATAGACGGAGGGAAGACACTGGGGTAGACTCACAGGTAGACAGACTGGACAACAAGGTCAGGCAGGACGACATGGACAAGCAGGAGATGGACGTGGACAAGGGCTAAAGAAGGAATGAACTGACAAAGAACAAAGGATGAGGACAGAACTAAGTAGTGGGGCTGATTAGACAATTAACTGCAGGTGAACCACCAAGCAGGTGATCCACACTGCAGCATTAGCCCAGCCACGCCCCCAAGAGGAGCAGACAGACACAGAAGGGAGGGGGAACACATAACAGACACCAAACCCTGACACCGCTGTAGTTGGGGCCGCATTAGTTGGGGCCGCTGTAGTTGGGGCCGCAGTAGTTGGGGCCGCTGTAGTTGGGGCCGCAGTAGTTGGGGCCGCTGTAGTTGGGGCCGCAGTAGTTGGGGCCGCAGTAGTTGGGGCCGCAGTAGTTGGGGCCGCAGTAGTTGGGGCCGCTGTAGTTGGGGCCGCAGTAGTTGGGGCCGCAGTAGTTGGGGCCGCTGTAGTTGGGGCCGCTGTAGTTGGGGCCGCAGTAGTTGGGGCCGCAGTAGTTGGGGCCGCAGTAGTTGGGGCCGCTGTAGTTGGGGCCGCTGTAGTTGGGGCCGCAGTAGTTGGGGCCGCAGTAGTTGGGGCCGCTGTAGTTGGGGCCGCAGTAGTTGGGGCCGCAGTAGTTGGGGCCGCAGTAGTTGGGGCCGCAGTAGTTGGGGCCGCAGTAGTTGGGGCCGCAGTAGGTGTGGCCGCAGCAGTTGGGGCCGCAGCAGTTGGGGCCGCAGCCGTCGGGGCCGCAGAAGTTGGGGCCGCAGTAGGTGGGGCCGCTGTCGTTGGGGCCGCTGTAGTTGGGGCCGCTGTAGTTGGGGCCGCTGTCGTTGGGGCCGCAGTCGTTGGGGCCGCAGTCGTTGGGGCCGCAGTCGTTGGGGCCGCTGTAGTTGGGGCCGCAGTAGTTGGGGCCGCAGTAGTTGGGGCCGCTGTAGTTGGGGCCGCAGTAGTTGGGGCCGCTGTAGTTGGGGCCGCAGTAGTTGGGGCCGCTGTAGTTGGGGCCGCAGTAGTTGGGGCCGCTGTAGTTGGGGCCGCAGTAGTTGGGGCCGCAGTAGTTGGGGCCGCTGTAGTTGGGGCCGCAGTAGTTGGGGCCGCAGAAGTTGGGAACGCTGTAGTTGGGGCCGCTGTAGTTGAAGACGCAGTAGTTGGGGCCGCAGTAGTTGAACGCAGTAGTTGGGGCCGCTGTAGTTGGGGCCGCAGTAGTTGGGGCGCGGTAGTTGAACCGCTGTAGTTGGGGCGCTGTAGTTGGGGCGCAGTAGTTGAACGCTGTAGTTGGGGCCGCGGTAGTTGAAGACGCGCTGTAGTTGGGGCCGCTGTAGTTGAAACGCAGTAGTTGGGGCCGCTGTAGTTGAACGCTGTCGTTGGGGGCGCGGTCGTTGGGGCCGCGGTCGTTGGGGCGCTGTAGTTGGGGCGCTGTAGTTGGAACCGCAGTAGTTGGGGCCGCTGTAGTTGGGGCGCGGTAGTTGGGGCGCTGTAGTTGGGGCCGCAGTAGTTGGGGCCGCGGTAGTTGGGGCGCAGTAGTTGGGGCCGCTGTAGTTGGGGCCGCAGTAGTTGGGGCGCTGTAGTTGAACGCAGTAGTTGGGGCGCTGTAGTTGGGGCCGCGGTAGTTGGGGCGCTGTAGTTGAACGCTGTAGTTGGGGCGCTGTAGTTGGGGCGCGGTCGTTGGGGCGCGGTCGTTGAACGCGGTCGTTGGGGCGCGGTCGTTGAACGCGGTCGTTGGGGCGCGGTAGTTGAACGCTGTAGTTGGGGCCGCGGTAGTTGGGGCCGCTGTAGTTGGGGCGCGGTAGTTGAACGCTGTAGTTGGGGCCGCGGTAGTTGGGGCGCGGTAGTTGGGGCCGCAGTAGTTGGGGCGCTGTAGTTGGGGCCGCGGTAGTTGGGGCCGCTGTAGTTGGGGCCGCAGTAGTTGGGGCGCTGTAGTTGGGGCCGCTGTAGTTGGGGCCGCGGTAGTTGGGCACGCAGTAGTTGAGACGCAGTAGTTGGGGCGCTGTAGTTGGGGCCGCGGTAGTTGGGGCCGCAGTAGTTGGGGCCGCAGTAGTTGGGGCGCTGTCGTTGGGGCCGCAGTAGTAGTAGTTGGGGCCGCAGTAGTTGGGGCCGCTGTAGTTGGGGCCGCAGTAGTTGGGGCCGCAGTAGTTGAAGACGCAGTAGTTGGGGCCGCTGTAGTTGGGGCCGCAGTCGTTGGGGCCGCAGTCGTTGGGGCCGCTGTAGTTGGGGCCGCTGTAGTTGGGGCCGCAGTAGTTGGGGCCGCAGTAGTTGGGGCCGCAGTAGTTGGGGCCGCAGTAGTTGGGGCCGCAGTAGTTGGGGCCGCTGTCGTTGGGGCCGCAGTCGTTGGGGCCGCAGTAGTTGGGGCCGCTGTAGTTGGGGCCGCAGTAGTTGGGGCCGCAGTAGTTGGGGCCGCTGTAGTTGGGGCCGCAGTAGTTGGGGCCGCTGTCGTTGGGGCCGCTGTCGTTGGGGCCGCAGTAGTTGGGGCCGCTGTCGTTGGGGCCGCTGTAGTTGGGGCCGCTGTAGTTGGGGCCGCAGTAGTTGGGGCCGCAGTAGTTGGGGCCGCAGTAGTTGGGGCCGCTGTCGTTGGGGCCGCAGTAGTTGGGGCCGCAGTAGTTGGGGCCGCAGTAGTTGGGGCCGCAGTAGTTGGGGCCGCTGTCGTTGGGGCCGCAGTCGTTGGGGCCGCAGTCGTTGGGGCCGCTGTAGTTGGGGCCGCTGTAGTTGGGGCCGCAGTAGTTGGGGCCGCTGTAGTTGGGGCCGCAGTAGTTGGGGCCGCTGTAGTTGGGGCCGCAGTAGTTGGGGCCGCAGTAGTTGGGGCCGCTGTAGTTGGGGCCGCAGTAGTTGGGGCCGCTGTAGTTGGGGCCGCAGTAGTTGGGGCCGCAGTAGTTGGGGCCGCAGTAGTTAGAACGCTGTAGTTGGGGCCGCTGTAGTTGGGGCCGCAGTAGTTGGGGCCGCTGTAGTTGGGGCCGCTGTAGTTGGGGCCGCTGTAGTTGGGGCCGCAGTAGTTGGGGCCGCTGTAGTTGGGGCCGCTGTAGTTGGGGCCGCAGTAGTTGGGGCCGCTGTAGTTGGGGCCGCAGTAGTTGGGGCCGCAGTAGTAGTTGTACTTAGGGCTGCACTAGCTGCAAAAGATGAAAATAGAACTTGGTCTTAATCAGGCCTAAAACAGGATTATAGAAAAACATTTCCATGAAAAAAGCAGGAGGAGGCCTCGAGGCCATGTAGGAGTCAGGAGGAGTCACATGTGGGACAGACACATGTGGGACAGACACATGTGGGACAGACACATGTGGGACAGACACATGTGGGACAGACACATGTGGGACAGACACATGTGGGACAGACACATGTGGGACAGACACATGTGGGACAGACACATGTGGGACACACCTGGGATGTTGCAGTGGGACGTGTTGCAGCACACAATGGACTGGCCCGGGAACACCACAACATCGCCGCTGCAGATGTTCTCAGAGACACAGCCGTAGAAAGCATCCGGCATCACTAACAACAAGAATAACAACAACAAAAATAAAAAAACACAACAACAATAAAAACAACAACAACAGCAACGACATGCAGAGGGAACAGTGGCTCTTACTTACGAGAAGTAGATTTACTTTTTATTATTATTGCTTTGTACTTCCACTCGAGTAATATCATTTTGAAATAAGATCACGTTTACTTTAGTACATTTTGGGTTACTCTGGTTTCACCTCATTTCTTTATTTTACTCACAATTGTATTTTGAGTGATTTATGCATGTTTCAATGATCCTGTATTGTCTGGCATTTGGGACACGAGTCCTTGGAAAATTCCCTGAACTCCTCTAACCTGTTCAGGAAGAGGAATTCTCCAGATATTTGTGTAAGTTATGGAATATCACAAATAAAAACACTGTAGCGTGAGTCAAAAAGCTGTGTTTTTGGTGTAGTGGGCTGGGAAATGCTATGACAGAGACAATCACAGGTGGATTAGTGTGGAGGTGGAGGAGCTGTAGGTGGAGCTGTACTGTATGAGGAGCATGATGCTGTATGGCACTGTCAGCCCAGACGAGACGCCCAACCACCATAAGGTCTGACTAATATGCACCTCATTGTTATTGTCAGTAACTTTGATATTTATGTAGTGTGATCTTCATGTGGGGAATTATTTATTTGTCTAATAATAATAATAACTCCAAATCCAAGACGTGTTTGTTAGAAAGATAGGTTCGAACGCTTATTGAACACACTGACCAGCTCCTCCGCACACCTCCTGGACGTTGCAGGTCACATTTGTTGTACACTCATAGGTATAAGGGTCACAGCCGTGGCACTGCAGAGAGCCAGCAGGGGGCACAGGGACTGAAACACAACACAGATTAATGCATGAACTCTCTGTGATGTGGGAAAGTCTGGCCACGGTCACTCACTGGGGGGCTGGGCGGAGTTACACAGGTCTGAGTCACAGCACGTGATCTTGAGGAGGTGCGAGAAGGAGCCGTCGTTGTACGAGTAGAAGATTCCTCCATCAGTACAGTACTGGTTGTCTGGAGACGTGCAGCCTTTAGTGATGGTGATTCTCCCAGAGTCTGCAACAGTAACAGAATAAACCTATGGACACCACTACATTCTATAGGTCAATCCTATTTAAAGGGCCCATATGTGGGTATTTTCTGATCCATGTTCTAACATTGTTTCTTCATCACAAATATAGTGTGAGTTATGTTTTGTTTTATTCACACATGTTTAACACACAAACTCTGCAGATTTAGGCTGAGCACTTCTCTTAAATGGAACCACATCACCTTGTGCCCTGGAATTGCTCATCTTTATTGAACAGAAGTAAATTATTATTATTCTTATTATTCTTATTATTATTCTTCTTATTATTATTATAAGAAAATTACTACTCCATAACATCACACGGTGGAACAGTTGTAGACAGACTAATAAAAAGGTTTACTCAAATACATGCAGCTAGTTCTACAACTACATTTCTCTGCCCTAATTAGCTACTGGTAACTAATAAGCACAAGATCTATAATGTAAAATTTGTCTGTAACTTTATAAACTGCTAATTTATAGTTACAATGTTTTGCCGAGTCTTGCGTTTTAAATGTTCTTTTAGGACTTAATACAGTTGTTTTATGGATATTTGTAGCTGTTTAGCCTCTGTGATGAACTTTGAAGTTTGTAATATTTGAGTTTATAGAAATACCTGTGGGAGAAATGAATGGCACATGTGCCTAGCAGGCTGTTCCTAAATGTGAAATGTGAACTGACTGTTCAGTGCATGGTTTATGCTATGACCAGGTCCTTTATCCTGCTGTAGTTTTGGACATAACCAGTTGAGAGAGCAGTTACCATTCCTGGCAAATGTGTAACACAGAGTCTGCCAGGAGGCGCAGGTCTGTGGATTCTGTGAAGAACAAGTGAAGTCTGCACAGGTCATACACTCCAGCCCAGCAGCTGTAAGAGAAAAGAGCAGGATAAGGCCAGGACATCTGCTACCAGTCAAACAGACTAGGTCTAAACCAGGTCTATTTCAGGTCTAAACCAGGATTATTTAAGGTCTAAACCAGGACCAACCCAGGTCTAAACCAGGTCTATTTCAGGTCTAAACCAGGTCTATTTCAGGTCTAAACCAGGTTTATTTAAGGTCTAAACCAGGACTAACCCAGGTCTAAACCAGGTCTATTTCAGGTCTAAACCAGGATTATTTAAGGTCTAAACCAGGACTAACCCAGGTCTAAACCAGGTCTATTTCAGGTCTAAACCAGGACTAACCCAGGTCTAAACCAGGATTATTTAAGGTCTAAACCAGGACTAACCCAGGTCTAAACCAGGTCTATTTCAGGTCTAAACCAGGACTAACCCAGGTCAAAACCAGGTCTATTTCAGGTCTAAACCTGTAGTTGGGGCCGCAGTAGTTGGGGCCGCAGTAGTTGGGGCCGCTGTAGTTGGGGCCGCTGTAGTTGGGGCCGCAGTAGTTGGGGCCGCAGTAGTTGGGGCCGCAGTAGTTGGGGCCGCTGTAGTTGGGGCCGCTGTAGTTGGGGCCGCTGTAGTTGGGGCCGCTGTAGTTGGGGCCGCAGTAGTTGGGGCCGCTGTAGTTGGGGCCGCAGTAGTTGGGGCCGCTGTAGTTGGGGCCGCTGTAGTTGGGGCCGCAGTAGTTGGGGCCGCAGTAGTTGGGGCCGCAGTAGTAGTTGTACTTAGGGCTGCACTAGCTGCAAAAGATGAAAATAGAACTTGGTCTTAATCAGGCCTAAAACAGGATTATAGAAAAACATTTCCATGAAAAAAAGCAGGAGGAGGCCTCGAGGCCATGTAGGAGTCAGGAGGAGACACATGTGGGACAGACACATGTGGGACAGACACATGTGGGACAGACACATGTGGGACAGACACATGTGGGACAGACACATGTGGGACAGACACATGTGGGACAGACCTGGGATGTTGCAGTGGGACGTGTTGCAGCACACAATGGACTGGCCCGGGAACACCACAACATCGCCGCTGCAGATTTTCTCAGAGAAACAGCCGTAGAAAGGCAGGACATCCCATGTCACTAACAACAAGAATAACAACAACAAAAATAAAAAAACACAACAACAATAAAAACAACAACAACAGCAACGACATGCAGAGGGAACAGTGGCTCTTACTTACGAGAAGTAGATTTACTTTTTCTTATTATTGCTTTGTACTTCCACTCGAGTAATATCATTTTGAAATAAGATCACTTTTACTTTAGTACATTTTGGGTTACTCTGGTTTCACCTCATTTCTTTATTTTACTCACAATTGTATTTTGAGTGATTTATGCATGTTTCAATGATCCTGTATTGTCTGGCATTTGGGACACGAGTCCTTGGAAAATCCCCTGAACTCCTCTAACCTGTTCAGGAAGAGGAATTCTCCAGATATTTGTGTAAGTTATGGAATATCACAAATAAAAACACTGTAGCGTGAGTCAAAAAGCTGTGTTTTTGGTGTAGTGGGCTGGGAAATGCTATGACAGAGACAATCACAGGTGGATTAGTGTGGAGGTGGAGGAGCTGTAGGTGGAGCTGTACTGTATGAGGAGCATGATGCTGTATGGCACTGTCAGCCCAGACGAGACGCCCAACCACCATAAGGTCTGACTAATATGCACCTCATTGTTATTGTCAGTAACTTTGATATTTATGTAGTGTGATCTTCATGTGGGGAATTATTTATTTGTCTAATAATAATAATAACTCCAAATCCAAGACGTGTTTGTTAGAAAGATAGGTTCGAACGCTTATTGAACACACTGACCAGCTCCTCCGCACACCTCCTGGACGTTGCAGGTCACATTTGTTGTACACTCGTAGGTATGACGGTCACAGCCGTAGCACTGCAGAGAGCCAGCAGGGGGCGCAGGGACTGAAACACAACACAGATTAATGCATGAACTCTCTGTGATGTGGGAGAGTCTGGCCACGGTCACTCACTGGGGGGCTGGGCGGAGTTACACAGGTCTGAGTCACAGCACGTGAAGTTGTCGAGTTGTGGAGTGCCGGAGTTGTACGAGTAGAAGATGCCTCCATCAGTACAGTACGGGTCGGCTGGAGACGTGCAGCCTTTTTTGATGATGATTGTCCCAGAGGCTGCAACAGTAACAGAATAAACCTACGGACACCACTACATTCTATAGGCCAATCCCATTTAAAGGGCCCATATGTGGGTATTTTCTGATCCATGTTCTAACATTGTTTCTTCATCACAAATATAGTGTGAGTTATGTTTTGTTTTATTCACACATGTTTAACACACAAACTCTGCAGATTTAGGCTGAGCTCTTCTCTTAAATGGAACCACATCACCTTGTGCCCTGGAATTGCTCATCTTTATTGAACAGAAGTAAATTATTATTATTCTTATTATTCTTATTATTCTTATTATTATAAGAAAATTACTACTCCATAACATCACACGGTGGAACAGTTGTAGACAGACTAATAAAAAGGTTTACTCAAATACATGCAGCTAGTTCTACAACTACATTTCTCTGCCCTAATTAGCTACTGGTAACTAATAAGCACAAGATCTATAATGTAAAATTTGTCTGTAACTTTATAAACTGCTAGTTTATAGTTACAATGTTTTGCAGAATCTTGCGTTTTAAATGTTCTTTTAGGACTTAATACAGTTGTTTTATGGATATTTGTAGCTGTTTAGCCTCTGTGATGAACTTTGAAGTTTGTAATATTTGAGTTTATAGAAATACCTGTGGGAGAAATGAATGGCACATGTGCCTAGCAGGCTGTTCCTAAATGTGAAATGTGAACTGACTGTTCAGTGCATGGTTTATGCTATGACCAGGTCCTTTATCCTGCTGTAGTTTTGGACATAACCAGTTGAGAGAGCAGTTACCATTGATGGCCCTTGTGTAACACAGAGTCTGCCAGGAGACGCAGGTCTGTGGGTTCTGTGAAGAACAAGTGAAGTCTGCACAGGTCATACACTCCAGCCCAGCAGCTGTAAGAGAAAAGAGCAGGATAAGGCCAGGACATCTGCTACCAGTCAAACCAACCAGGTCTAAACCAGGTCTATTTCAGGTCTAAACCAGGATTATTTAAGGTCTAAACCAGGACCAACCCAGGTCTAAACCAGGTCTATTTCAGGTCTAAACCAGGACTAACCCAGGTCTAAACCAGGTTTATTTAAGGTCTAAACCAGGACTAACCCAGGTCTAAACCAGGTCTATTTCAGGCCTAAACCAGGACTAACCCAGGTCAAAACCAGGTCTATTTCAGGTCTAAACCTGTAGTTGGGGCCGCAGTAGTTGGGGCCGCAGTAGTTGGGGCCGCTGTAGTTGGGGCCGCAGTAGTTGGGGCCGCAGTAGTTGGGGCCGCAGTAGTTGGGGCCGCAGTAGTTGGGGCCGCTGTAGTTGGGGCCGCTGTAGTTGGGGCCGCTGTAGTTGGGGCCGCTGTAGTTGGGGCCGCAGTAGTTGGGGCCGCAGTAGTTGGGGCCGCAGTAGTTGGGGCCGCAGTAGTTGGGGCCTCAGTAGTAGTTGTACTTAGGGCTGCACTAGCTGCAAAAGATGAAAATAGAACTTGGTCTTAATCAGGCCTAAAACTGGATTATAGAAAAACATTTCCATGAAAAAAGCAGGAGGAGGCCTCGAGGCCATGTAGGAGTCAGGAGGAGTCACATGTGGGACAGACACATGTGGGACAGACACATGTGGGACAGACACATGTGGGACAGACACATGTGGGACAGACACATGTGGGACAGACACATGTGGGACAGACACATGTGGGACAGACACATGTGGGACACACCTGGGATGTTGCAGTGGGACGTGTTGCAGCACACAATGGACTGGCCCGGGAACACCACAACATCGCCGCTGCAGATGTTCTCAGAGACACAGCCGTAGAAAGCATCCGGCATCACTAACAACAAGAATAACAACAACAAAAATAAAAAAACACAACAACAATAAAAACAACAACAGCAACGACATGCAGAGGGAACAGTGGCTCTTACTTACGAGAAGTAGATTTACTTTTTATTATTATTGCTTTGTACTTCCACTCGAGTAATATCATTTTGAAATAAGATCACGTTTACTTTAGTACATTTTGGGTTACTCTGGTTACACCTCATTTCTTTATTTTACTCACAATTGTATTTTGAGTGATTTATGCATGTTTCAATGATCCTGTATTGTCTGGCATTTGGGACACGAGTCCTTGGAAAATTCCCTGAACTCCTCTAACCTGTTCAGGAAGAGGAATTCTCCAGATATTTGTGTAAGTTATGGAATATCACAAATAAAAACACTGTAGCGTGAGTCAAAAAGCTGTGTTTTTGGTGTAGTGGGCTGGGAAATGCTATGACAGAGACAATCACAGGTGGATTAGTGTGGAGGTGGAGGAGCTGTAGGTGGAGCTGTACTGTATGAGGAGCATGATGCTGTATGGCACTGTCAGCCCAGACGAGACGCCCAACCACCATAAGGTCTGACTAATATGCACCTCATTGTTATTGTCAGTAACTTTGATATTTATGTAGTGTGATCTTCATGTGGGGAATTATTTATTTGTCTAATAATAATAATAACTCCAAATCCAAGACGTGTTTGTTAGAAAGATAGGTTCGAACGCTTATTGAACACACTGACCAGCTCCTCCGCACACCTCCTGGACGTTGCAGGTCACATTTGTTGTACACTCATAGGTATGACGGTCACAGCCGTAGCACTGCAGAGAGCCAGCAGGGGCGCAGGGACTGAAACACAACACAGATTAATGCATGAACTCTCTGTGATGTGGGAGAGTCTGGCCACGGTCACTCACTGGGGGCTGGGCGGAGTTACACAGGTCTGAGTCACAGCACGTGAAGTTGTCGAGTTGTGGAGTGCCGGAGTTGTACGAGTAGAAGATGCCTCCATCAGTACAGTACGGGTCGGCTGGAGACGTGCAGCCTTTTTTGATGATGATTGTCCCAGAGGCTGCAACAGTAACAGAATAAACCTACGGACACCACTACATTCTATAGGCCAATCCCATTTAAAGGGCCCATATGTGGGTATTTTCTGATCCATGTTCTAACATTGTTTCTTCATCACAAATATAGTGTGAGTTATGTTTTGTTTTATTCACACATGTTTAACACACAAACTCTGCAGATTTAGGCTGAGCTCTTCTCTTAAATGGAACCACATCACCTTGTGCCCTGGAATTGCTCATCTTTATTGAACAGAAGTAAATTATTATTATTCTTATTATTCTTATTATTCTTATTATTCTTATTATTCTTATTATTCTTATTCTTATTATTATAAGAAAATTACTACTCCATAACATCACACGGTGGAACAGTTGTAGACAGACTAATAAAAAGGTTTACTCAAATACATGCAGCTAGTTCTACAACTACATTTCTCTGCCCTAATTAGCTACTGGTAACTAATAAGCACAAGATCTATAATGTAAAATTTGTCTGTAACTTTATAAACTGCTAATTTATAGTTACAATGTTTTGCCGAGTCTTGCGTTTTAAATGTTCTTTTAGGACTTAATACAGTCGTTTTATGGATATTTGTAGCTGTTTAGCCTCTGTGATGAACTTTGAAGTTTGTAATATTTGAGTTTATAGAAATACCTGTGGGAGAAATGAATGGCACATGTGCCTAGCAGGCTGTTCCTAAATGTGAAATGTGAACTGACTGTTCAGTGCATGGTTTATGCTATGACCAGGTCCTTTATCCTGCTGTAGTTTTGGACATAACCAGTTGAGAGAGCAGTTACCATTGATGGCCCTTGTGTAACACAGAGTCTGCCAGGAGACGCAGGTCTGTGGGTTCTGTGAAGAACAAGTGAAGTCTGCACAGGTCATACACTCCAGCCCAGCAGCTGTAAGAGAAAAGAGCAGGATAAGGCCAGGACATCTGCTACCAGTCAAACCAACCAGGTCTAAACCAGGTCTATTTCAGGTCTAAACCAGGATTATTTAAGGTCTAAACCAGGACCAACCCAGGTCTAAACCAGGTCTATTTCAGGTCTAAACCAGGACTAACCCAGGTCTAAACCAGGTTTATTTAAGGTCTAAACCAGGACTAACCCAGGTCTAAACCAGGTCTATTTCAGGCCTAAACCAGGACTAACCCAGGTCAAAACCAGGTCTATTTCAGGTCTAAACCTGTAGTTGGGGCCGCAGTAGTTGGGGCCGCAGTAGTTGGGGCCGCTGTAGTTGGGGCCGCAGTAGTTGGGGCCGCAGTAGTTGGGGCCGCAGTAGTTGGGGCCGCAGTAGTTGGGGCCGCTGTAGTTGGGGCCGCTGTAGTTGGGGCCGCTGTAGTTGGGGCCGCTGTAGTTGGGGCCGCAGTAGTTGGGGCCGCAGTAGTTGGGGCCGCTGTAGTTGGGGCCGCAGTAGTTGGGGCCGCTGTAGTAGTTGTACTTAGGGCTGCACTAGCTGCAAAAGATGAAAATAGAACTTGGTCTTAATCAGGCCTAAAACAGGATTATAGAAAAACATTTCCATGAAAAAAGCAGGAGGAGGCCTCGAGGCCATGTAGGAGTCAGGAGGAGTCACATGTGGGACAGACACATGTGGGACAGACACATGTGGGACAGACACATGTGGGACAGACACATGTGGGACAGACACATGTGGGACAGACACATGTGGGACACACCTGGGATGTTGCAGTGGGACGTGTTGCAGCACACAATGGACTGGCCCGGGAACACCACAACATCGCCGCTGCAGATGTTCTCAGAGACACAGCCGTAGAAAGCATCCGGCATCACTAACAACAAGAATAACAACAACAAAAATAAAAAAACACAACAACAATAAAAACAACAACAGCAACGACATGCAGAGGGAACAGTGGCTCTTACTTACGAGAAGTAGATTTACTTTTTATTATTATTGCTTTGTACTTCCACTCGAGTAATATCATTTTGAAATAAGATCACGTTTACTTTAGTACATTTTGGGTTACTCTGGTTTCACCTCATTTCTTTATTTTACTCACAATTGTATTTTGAGTGATTTATGCATGTTTCAATGATCCTGTATTGTCTGGCATTTGGGACACGAGTCCTTGGAAAATCCCCTGAACTCCTCTAACCTGTTCAGGAAGAGGAATTCTCCAGATATTTGTGTAAGTTATGGAATATCACAAATAAAAACACTGTAGCGTGAGTCAAAAAGCTGTGTTTTTGGTGTAGTGGGCTGGGAAATGCTATGACAGAGACAATCACAGGTGGATTAGTGTGGAGGTGGAGGAGCTGTAGGTGGAGCTGTACTGTATGAGGAGCATGATGCTGTATGGCACTGTCAGCCCAGACGAGACGCCCAACCACCATAAGGTCTGACTAATATGCACCTCATTGTTATTGTCAGTAACTTTGATATTTATGTAGTGTGATCTTCATGTGGGGAATTATTTATTTGTCTAATAATAATAATAACTCCAAATCCAAGACGTGTTTGTTAGAAAGATAGGTTCGAACGCTTATTGAACACACTGACCAGCTCCTCCGCACACCTCCTGGACGTTGCAGGTCACATTTGTTGTACACTCGTAGGTATGACGGTCACAGCCGTAGCACTGCAGAGAGCCAGCAGGGGGCGCAGGGACTGAAACACAACACAGATTAATGCATGAACTCTCTGTGATGTGGGAGAGTCTGGCCACGGTCACTCACTGGGGGGCTGGGCGGAGTTACACAGGTCTGAGTCACAGCACGTGAAGTTGTCGAGTTGTGGAGTGCCGGAGTTGTACGAGTAGAAGATGCCTCCATCAGTACAGTACGGGTCGGCTGGAGACGTGCAGCCTTTTTTGATGATGATTGTCCCAGAGGCTGCAACAGTAACAGAATAAACCTACGGACACCACTACATTCTATAGGCCAATCCCATTTAAAGGGCCCATATGTGGGTATTTTCTGATCCATGTTCTAACATTGTTTCTTCATCACAAATATAGTGTGAGTTATGTTTTGTTTTATTCACACATGTTTAACACACAAACTCTGCAGATTTAGGCTGAGCTCTTCTCTTAAATGGAACCACATCACCTTGTGCCCTGGAATTGCTCATCTTTATTGAACAGAAGTAAATTATTATTATTCTTATTATTCTTATTATTATTCTTCTTATTATTATTATAAGAAAATTACTACTCCATAACATCACACGGTGGAACAGTTGTAGACAGACTAATAAAAAGGTTTACTCAAATACATGCAGCTAGTTCTACAACTACATTTCTCTGCCCTAATTAGCTACTGGTAACTAATAAGCACAAGATCTATAATGTAAAATTTGTCTGTAACTTTATAAACTGCTAATTTATAGTTACAATGTTTTGCCGAGTCTTGCGTTTTAAATGTTCTTTTAGGACTTAATACAGTCGTTTTATGGATATTTGTAGCTGTTTAGCCTCTGTGATGAACTTTGAAGTTTGTAATATTTGAGTTTATAGAAATACCTGTGGGAGAAATGAATGGCACATGTGCCTAGCAGGCTGTTCCTAAATGTGAAATGTGAACTGACTGTTCAGTGCATGGTTTATGCTATGACCAGGTCCTTTTTCCGGCTGTAGTTTTGGACATAACCAGTTGAGAGAGCAGTTACCATTGATGGCCCTTGTGTAACACAGAGTCTGCCAGGAGACGCAGGTCTGTGGGTTCTGTGAAGAACAAGTGAAGTCTGCACAGGTCATACACTCCAGCCCAGCAGCTGTAAGAGAAAAGAGCAGGATAAGGCCAGGACATCTGCTACCAGTCAAACCAACCAGGTCTAAACCAGGTCTATTTCAGGTCTAAACCAGGATTATTTAAGGTCTAAACCAGGACCAACCCAGGTCTAAACCAGGTCTATTTCAGGTCTAAACCAGGACTAACCCAGGTCTAAACCAGGTTTATTTAAGGTCTAAACCAGGACTAACCCAGGTCTAAACCAGGTCTATTTCAGGCCTAAACCAGGACTAACCCAGGTCAAAACCAGGTCTATTTCAGGTCTAAACCTGTAGTTGGGGCCGCAGTAGTTGGGGCCGCAGTAGTTGGGGCCGCTGTAGTTGGGGCCGCAGTAGTTGGGGCCGCAGTAGTTGGGGCCGCAGTAGTTGGGGCCGCAGTAGTTGGGGCCGCAGTAGTTGGGGCCGCTGTAGTTGGGGCCGCTGTAGTTGGGGCCGCTGTAGTTGGGGCCGCAGTAGTTGGGGCCGCAGTAGTTGGGGCCGCAGTAGTTGGGGCCGCAGTAGTTGGGGCCGCTGTAGTAGTTGTACTTAGGGCTGCACTAGCTGCAAAAGATGAAAATAGAACTTGGTCTTAATCAGGCCTAAAACAGGATTATAGAAAAACATTTCCATGAAAAAAGCAGGAGGAGGCCTCGAGGCCATGTAGGAGTCAGGAGGAGTCACATGTGGGACAGACACATGTGGGACAGACACATGTGGGACAGACACATGTGGGACAGACACATGTGGGACAGACACATGTGGGACAGACACATGTGGGACAGACACATGTGGGACACACCTGGGATGTTGCAGTGGGACGTGTTGCAGCACACAATGGACTGGCCCGGGAACACCACAACATCGCCGCTGCAGATGTTCTCAGAGACACAGCCGTAGAAAGCATCCGGCATCACTAACAACAAGAATAACAACAACAAAAATAAAAAAACACAACAACAATAAAAACAACAACAACAGCAACGACATGCAGAGGGAACAGTGGCTCTTACTTACGAGAAGTAGATTTACTTTTTATTATTATTGCTTTGTACTTCCACTCGAGTAATATCATTTTGAAATAAGATCACGTTTACTTTAGTACATTTTGGGTTACTCTGGTTTCACCTCATTTCTTTATTTTACTCACAATTGTATTTTGAGTGATTTATGCATGTTTCAATGATCCTGTATTGTCTGGCATTTGGGACACGAGTCCTTGGAAAATCCCCTGAACTCCTCTAACCTGTTCAGGAAGAGGAATTCTCCAGATATTTGTGTAAGTTATGGAATATCACAAATAAAAACACTGTAGCGTGAGTCAATAAGCTGTGTTTTTGGTGTAGTGGGCTGGGAAATGCTATGACAGAGACAATCACAGGTGGATTAGTGTGGAGGTGGAGGAGCTGTAGGTGGAGCTGTACTGTATGAGGAGCATGATGCTGTATGGCACTGTCAGCCCAGACGAGACGCCCAACCACCATAAGGTCTGACTAATATGCACCTCATTGTTATTGTCAGTAACTTTGATATTTATGTAGTGTGATCTTCATGTGGGGAATTATTTATTTGTCTAATAATAATAATAACTCCAAATCCAAGACGTGTTTGTTAGAAAGATAGGTTCGAACGCTTATTGAACACACTGACCAGCTCCTCCGCACACCTCCTGGACGTTGCAGGTCACATTTGTTGTACACTCGTAGGTATGACGGTCACAGCCGTAGCACTGCAGAGAGCCAGCAGGGGGCGCAGGGACTGAAACACAACACAGATTAATGCATGAACTCTCTGTGATGTGGGAGAGTCTGGCCACGGTCACTCACTGGGGGGCTGGGCGGAGTTACACAGGTCTGAGTCACAGCACGTGAAGTTGTCGAGTTGTGGAGTGCCGGAGTTGTACGAGTAGAAGATGCCTCCATCAGTACAGTACGGGTCGGCTGGAGACGTGCAGCCTTTTTTGATGATGATTGTCCCAGAGGCTGCAACAGTAACAGAATAAACCTACGGACACCACTACATTCTATAGGCCAATCCCATTTAAAGGGCCCATATGTGGGTATTTTCTGATCCATGTTCTAACATTGTTTCTTCATCACAAATATAGTGTGAGTTATGTTTTGTTTTATTCACACATGTTTAACACACAAACTCTGCAGATTTAGGCTGAGCTCTTCTCTTAAATGGAACCACATCACCTTGTGCCCTGGAATTGCTCATCTTTATTGAACAGAAGTAAATTATTATTATTCTTATTATTCTTATTATTCTTATTATTCTTATTATTCTTATTATTCTTATTATTCTTATTATTCTTATTCTTATTATTATAAGAAAATTACTACTCCATAACATCACACGGTGGAACAGTTGTAGACAGACTAATAAAAAGGTTTACTCAAATACATGCAGCTAGTTCTACAACTACATTTCTCTGCCCTAATTAGCTACTGGTAACTAATAAGCACAAGATCTATAATGTAAAATTTGTCTGTAACTTTATAAACTGCTAGTTTATAGTTACAATGTTTTGCAGAGTCTTGCGTTTTAAATGTTCTTTTAGGACTTAATACAGTTGTTTTATGGATATTTGTAGCTGTTTAGCCTCTGTGATGAACTTTGAAGTTTGTAATATTTGAGTTTATAGAAATACCTGTGGGAGAAATGAATGGCACATGTGCCTAGCAGGCTGTTCCTAAATGTGAAATGTGAACTGACTGTTCAGTGCATGGTTTATGCTATGACCAGGTCCTTTTTCCGGCTGTAGTTTTGGACATAACCAGTTGAGAGAGCAGTTACCATTGATGGCCCTTGTGTAACACAGAGTCTGCCAGGAGACGCAGGTCTGTGGGTTCTGTGAAGAACAAGTGAAGTCTGCACAGGTCATACACTCCAGCCCAGCAGCTGTAAGAGAAAAGAGCAGGATAAGGCCAGGACATCTGCTACCAGTCAAACAGACCAGGTCTAAACCAGGTCTATTTCAGGTCTAAACCAGGACTAACCCAGGTCTAAACCAGGTTTATTTAAGGTCTAAACCAGGACTAACCCAGGTCTAAACCAGGTCTATTTCAGGCCTAAACCAGGACTAACCCAGGTCAAAACCAGGTCTATTTCAGGTCTAAACCTGTAGTTGGGGCCGCAGTAGTTGGGGCCGCAGTAGTTGGGGCCGCTGTAGTTGGGGCCGCAGTAGTTGGGGCCGCAGTAGTTGGGGCCGCAGTAGTTGGGGCCGCAGTAGTTGGGGCCGCTGTAGTTGGGGCCGCTGTAGTTGGGGCCGCTGTAGTTGGGGCCGCTGTAGTTGGGGCCGCAGTAGTTGGGGCCGCTGTAGTTGGGGCCGCAGTAGTTGGGGCCGCTGTAGTTGGGGCCGCTGTAGTTGGGGCCGCAGTAGTTGGGGCCGCTGTAGTAGTTGTACTTAGGGCTGCACTAGCTGCAAAAGATGAAAATAGAACTTGGTCTTAATCAGGCCTAAAACTGGATTATAGAAAAACATTTCCATGAAAAAAGCAGGAGGAGGCCTCGAGGCCATGTAGGAGTCAGGAGGAGTCACATGTGGGACAGACACATGTGGGACAGACACATGTGGGACAGACACATGTGGGACAGACACATGTGGGACAGACACATGTGGGACAGACACATGTGGGACAGACACAGGTGGGACAGACACAGGTGGGACAGACACAGGTGGGACAGACACATGTGGGACACACCTGGGATGTTGCAGTGGGACGTGTTGCAGCACACAATGGACTGGCCCGGGAACACCACAACATCGCCGCTGCAGATGTTCTCAGAGACACAGCCGTAGAAAGCATCCGGCATCACTAACAACAAGAATAACAACAACAAAAATAAAAAAAACACAACAACAATAAAAACAACAACAGCAACGACATGCAGAGGGAACAGTGGCTCTTACTTATGAGAAGTAGATTTACTTTTTCTTATTATTGCTTTGTACTTCCACTCGAGTAATATCATTTTGAAATAAGATCACGTTTACTTTAGTACATTTTGGGTTACTCTGGTTTCACCTCATTTCTTTATTTTACTCACAATTGTATTTTGAGTGATTTATGCATGTTTCAATGATCCTGTATTGTCTGGCATTTGGGACACGAGTCCTTGGAAAATCCCCTGAACTCCTCTAACCTGTTCAGGAAGAGGAATTCTCCAGATATTTGTGTAAGTTATGGAATATCACAAATAAAAACACTGTAGCGTGAGTCAAAAAGCTGTGTTTTTGGTGTAGTGGGCTGGGAAATGCTATGACAGAGACAATCACAGGTGGATTAGTGTGGAGGTGGAGGAGCTGTAGGTGGAGCTGTACTGTATGAGGAGCATGATGCTGTATGGCACTGTCAGCCCAGACGAGACGCCCAACCACCATAAGGTCTGACTAATATGCACCTCATTGTTATTGTCAGTAACTTTGATATTTATGTAGTGTGATCTTCATGTGGGGAATTATTTATTTGTCTAATAATAATAATAACTCCAAATCCAAGACGTGTTTGTTAGAAAGATAGGTTCGAACGCTTATTGAACACACTGACCAGCTCCTCCGCACACCTCCTGGACGTTGCAGGTCACATTTGTTGTACACTCGTAGGTATGACGGTCACAGCCGTAGCACTGCAGAGAGCCAGCAGGGGGCGCAGGGACTGAAACACAACACAGATTAATGCATGAACTCTCTGTGATGTGGGAGAGTCTGGCCACGGTCACTCACTGGGGGGCTGGGCGGAGTTACACAGGTCTGAGTCACAGCACGTGAAGTTGTCGAGTTGTGGAGTGCCGGAGTTGTACGAGTAGAAGATGCCTCCATCAGTACAGTACGGGTCGGCTGGAGACGTGCAGCCTTTTTTGATGATGATTGTCCCAGAGGCTGCAACAGTAACAGAATAAACCTACGGACACCACTACATTCTATAGGCCAATCCCATTTAAAGGGCCCATATGTGGGTATTTTCTGATCCATGTTCTAACATTGTTTCTTCATCACAAATATAGTGTGAGTTATGTTTTGTTTTATTCACACATGTTTAACACACAAACTCTGCAGATTTAGGCTGAGCTCTTCTCTTAAATGGAACCACATCACCTTGTGCCCTGGAATTGCTCATCTTTATTGAACAGAAGTAAATTATTATTATTCTTATTATTCTTATTATTCTTCTTATTATTATTATTATAAGAAAATTACTACTCCATAACATCACACGGTGGAACAGTTGTAGACAGACTAATAAAAAGGTTTACTCAAATACATGCAGCTAGTTCTACAACTACATTTCTCTGCCCTAATTAGCTACTGGTAACTAATAAGCACAAGATCTATAATGTAAAATTTGTCTGTAACTTTATAAACTGCTAGTTTATAGTTACAATGTTTTGCAGAATCTTGCGTTTTAAATGTTCTTTTAGGACTTAATACAGTTGTTTTATGGATATTTGTAGCTGTTTAGCCTCTGTGATGAACTTTGAAGTTTGTAATATTTGAGTTTATAGAAATACCTGTGGGAGAAATGAATGGCACATGTGCCTAGCAGGCTGTTCCTAAATGTGGAATGTGAACTGACTGTTCAGTGCATGGTTTATGCTATGACCAGGTCCTTTTTCCGGCTGTAGTTTTGGACATAACCAGTTGAGAGAGCAGTTACCATTGATGGCCCTTGTGTAACACAGAGTCTGCCAGGAGACGCAGGTCTGTGGGTTCTGTGAAGAACAAGTGAAGTCTGCACAGGTCATACACTCCAGCCCAGCAGCTGTAAGAGAAAAGAGCAGGATAAGGCCAGGACATCTGCTACCAGTCAAACCAACCAGGTCTAAACCAGGATTATTTCAGGTCTAAACCAGGACCAACCCAGGTCTAAACCAGGTCTATTTCAGGTCTAAACCAGGACTAACCCAGGTCT
The DNA here is from genome assembly GCA_030686955.1 of Odontamblyopus rebecca. NCBI lineage: Eukaryota > Metazoa > Chordata > Actinopteri > Gobiiformes > Gobiidae > Odontamblyopus > Odontamblyopus rebecca. The sequence continues at coordinate 10,405,052 of CM060659.1, read as the reverse complement.
AAACCAGGTTTATTTAAGGTCTAAACCAGGACTAACCCAGGTCTAAACCAGGTCTATTTCAGGCCTAAACCAGGACTAACCCAGGTCAAAACCAGGTCTATTTCAGGTCTAAACCTGTAGTTGGGGCCGCAGTAGTTGGGGCCGCTGTAGTTGGGGCCGCAGTAGTTGGGGCCGCAGTAGTTGGGGCCGCAGTAGTTGGGGCCGCAGTAGTTGGGGCCGCTGTAGTTGGGGCCGCTGTAGTTGGGGCCGCTGTAGTTGGGGCCGCTGTAGTTGGGGCCGCAGTAGTTGGGGCCGCAGTAGTTGGGGCCGCAGTAGTTGGGGCCGCTGTAGTTGGGGCCGCAGTAGTTGGGGCCGCTGTAGTAGTTGTACTTAGGGCTGCACTAGCTGCAAAAGATGAAAATAGAACTTGGTCTTAATCAGGCCTAAAACTGGATTATAGAAAAACATTTCCATGAAAAAAGCAGGAGGAGGCCTCGAGGCCATGTAGGAGTCAGGAGGAGTCACATGTGGGACAGACACATGTGGGACAGACACATGTGGGACAGACACATGTGGGACAGACACATGTGGGACAGACACATGTGGGACAGACACATGTGGGACAGACACAGGTGGGACAGACACATGTGGGACACACCTGGGATGTTGCAGTGGGACGTGTTGCAGCACACAATGGACTGGCCCGGGAACACCACAACATCGCCGCTGCAGATGTTCTCAGAGACACAGCCGTAGAAAGCATCCGGCATCACTAACAACAAGAATAACAACAACAAAAATAAAAAAAACACAACAACAATAAAAACAACAACAGCAACGACATGCAGAGGGAACAGTGGCTCTTACTTACGAGAAGTAGATTTACTTTTTATTATTATTGCTTTGTACTTCCACTCGAGTAATATCATTTTGAAATAAGATCACGTTTACTTTAGTACATTTTGGGTTACTCTGGTTTCACCTCATTTCTTTATTTTACTCACAATTGTATTTTGAGTGATTTATGCATGTTTCAATGATCCTGTATTGTCTGGCATTTGGGACACGAGTCCTTGGAAAATCCCCTGAACTCCTCTAACCTGTTCAGGAAGAGGAATTCTCCAGATATTTGTGTAAGTTATGGAATATCACAAATAAAAACACTGTAGCGTGAGTCAAAAAGCTGTGTTTTTGGTGTAGTGGGCTGGGAAATGCTATGACAGAGACAATCACAGGTGGATTAGTGTGGAGGTGGAGGAGCTGTAGGTGGAGCTGTACTGTATGAGGAGCATGATGCTGTATGGCACTGTCAGCCCAGACGAGACGCCCAACCACCATAAGGTCTGACTAATATGCGCCTCATTGTTATTGTCAGTAACTTTGATATTTATGTAGTGTGATCTTCATGTGGGGAATTATTTATTTGTCTAATAATAATAATAACTCCAAATCCAAGACGTGTTTGTTAGAAAGATAGGTTCGAACGCTTATTGAACACACTGACCAGCTCCTCCGCACACCTCCTGGACGTTGCAGGTCACATTTGTTGTACACTCGTAGGTATGACGGTCACAGCCGTAGCACTGCAGAGAGCCAGCAGGGGGCGCAGGGACTGAAACACAACACAGATTAATGCATGAACTCTCTGTGATGTGGGAGAGTCTGGCCACGGTCACTCACTGGGGGGCTGGGCGGAGTTACACAGGTCTGAGTCACAGCACGTGAAGTTGTGGAGTTGTGGAGTGCCGGAGTTGTACGAGTAGAAGATGCCTCCATCAGTACAGTACTGGTTGTCTGGAGACATGCAGCCTTTTTTGATGATGATTCTCCCAGAGGCTGCAACAGTAACAGAATAAACCTACGGACACCACTACATTCTATAGGCCAATCCCATTTAAAGGGCCCATATGTGGGTATTTTCTGATCCATGTTCTAACATTGTTTCTTCATCACAAATATAGTGTGAGTTATGTTTTGTTTTATTCACACATGTTTAACACACAAACTCTGCAGATTTAGGCTGAGCTCTTCTCTTAAATGGAACCACATCACCTTGTGCCCTGGAATTGCTCATCTTTATTGAACAGAAGTAAATTATTATTATTGTTATTATTATTATTATTATTATTATTATTATTATTATTATTATTAAAAGAAAATTACTACTCCATAACATCACACGGTGGAACAGTTGTAGACAGACTAATAAAAAGGTTTACTCAAATACATGCAGCTAGTTCTACAACTACATTTCTCTGCCCTAATTAGCTACTGGTAACTAATAAGCACAAGATCTATAATGTAAAATTTGTCTGTAACTTTATAAACTGCTAGTTTATAGTTACAATGTTTTGCAGAATCTTGCGTTTTAAATGTTCTTTTAGGACTTAATACAGTTGTTTTATGGATATTTGTAGCTGTTTAGCCTCTGTGATGAACTTTGAAGTTTGTAATATTTGAGTTTATAGAAATACCTGTGGGAGAAATGAATGGCACATGTGCCTAGCAGGCTGTTCCTAAATGTGGAATGTGAACTGACTGTTCAGTGCATGGTTTATGCTATGACCAGGTCCTTTATCCTGCTGTAGTTTTGGACATAACCAGTTGAGAGAGCAGTTACCATTGCTGGCAACTGTGAAACACAGAGTCTGCAAGGAGGCGCAGGTCTGTGGATTCTGTGAAGAACAAGTGGAGTCTGCACAGGTCATACACTCCAGCCCAGCAGCTGTAAGAGAAAAGAGCAGGATAAGGCCAGGACATCTGCTACCAGTCAAACAGACCACGTCTAAACCAGGTCTATTTCAGGTCTAAACCAGGACTAACCCAGGTCTAAAACAGGTTTATTTAAGGTCTAAACCAGGATTATTTAAGGTCTAAACCAGGACCAACCCAGGTCTAAACCAGGTCTATTTCAGGTCTAAACCAGGACCAACCCAGGTCTAAACCAGGTCTATTTCAGGTCTAAACCAGGACTAACCCAGGTCTAAACCAGGTTTATTTAAGGTCTAAACCAGGACCAACCCAGGTCTAAACCAGGTCTATTTCAGGTCTAAACCAGGACCAACCCAGGTCTAAACCAGGTCTATTTCAGGTCTAAACCAGGACTAACCTAGGTCTAAACCTGATCTATTTTAGGTCTAAACCAGGTCTATTTTAGGTCTAAACCAGGTCTATTTCAGGACTAAACCTGGTCTAAACCAGGACTAACTCAGTTCTAAACCAGAGGAGCATAAATTGCATTTGTTTAGCCCAAATCCAGAAGACTGCACTTCTGTATTTTGTTTCAGATTATCAACTGACCCACAGGTGAGTCGAGAACGGAAAAAGTCATGCGCTTTTTTCACTATGTATACCAACCATCCCAACCTGGGTGTGTCCCCGTTTTGAAATATAAAAATTAGGGGTGGGTGATATCTCGATATTTAAATATATCGAGATATTTTTGAAACTTGATATGAATTCTGACATATCGATATATCGCTGTAATGCTTACGTTTACTTCTGGTTTCGCCGCTTCGCTTGTCTCACCTTCTCTGTGCCGCGCTCGCCTCCGCCTCCTGCTTTTGTCCCCGAGCTCCTCCGCGGAGCCCGGAGCTGGCCTCGGATTAAACCAGGACTAGGACTAAACCAAAACTAGGACCAGGGCTCTACAGTGCGCCCATTTCACTTGCATTTGCGAGTAAATATTTCGGCCTGCGAACGTGGAAAACAAAACAATCGCATCTGTGCGAGTGCTTCTGCAGCCACAATAAGGAGCTGCGCACAGACGTAACATGACGAGTTAAACTTTTGAAATGCACATTTCCCAGCACGAGCGCAACCACATGACACCTCAGACCGCGCACGACCCCAGCATACGAGCTCCGCGTGTGGCCGATATCACTGATACGAACAAACTCTGCTTCAAAACACACCCACGTCCCCTTAAACGAGGAGCGCCCCACAGCAGGACCCACACCTGTCCCACCACTCAGTAGACACCCCCACGCCGCTGGGCTTCCCTCTCCGCTAAAGCGATGGTTTTGTCTTGGTCTTGTCTTGGACTCGAGCGCATTTAGACTCGGTCTTGTCAGGGACTCGAGGGCTGAATACTGAGTGCGGTCATTTTTCATTAATGCCGCTGCTGTCGCCAATAAACTCATCCCGATGTGCGGGAGCGTGCGGGGCTTCTCTCTGCAGCCTGTGCCAAATGCGAAATAAATCCGTTTGTCACAATGTGCGTTTGCTTTGGTAAATGTGCAGAGGCTAAATACCACTTTAAAACAAGAGAATGTAACTCCAGTTTGGAATTTAAAAATACAGGTTTAAAAATCCTGCACACTTTATTCACTTTGAAGCAGTTTTGTGTAAAGTGCCAGTGGAAGTTCTCTTAAAGAACAGGTTCTCAAACTGTGGGTGAGGGTCCAAAAAGGGGTGCAGAGTGTTTAATTGCAGTACTAAATGAATATTAATCAGATAAAAATGTATTTATTTATTTATTTTTTGCAGTAGTTTGGGGGGGCTATATTTTTCCTGTAAAGATATCGAGATATATATCGTATATTGAGATATAGCAAAATATATCGAGATATATTTTTTGGTCCATATCGCCCAGCCCTAATTAAAATCTGGTTCCTCTATGGGCCGGTGTTAGATACGGGAAGGAAGCCAAGAGTCCCTGTACAAAACAACATGAGTGTGCGTAACATTTGATCTTAAATGAAACTCAATCCACAGCCGCTCATTTAAAGCAGTAAATTCATTCACAGACAAGAGAACAGATGTGAACCTGTGTGAGCGCTCACCTGAGCAGATGCAAACAAACATGACAGTTAGAGACACACACGTCTTCATGATTTTGGTGGAGTTTGTGGTTTCTGTCTCCTTCTCTGCCTCTGTTATCCTAGATCTTCTCCTCTGGCTCTCCTCTGATTCTCCTCCTCTGGCTTTGCTCCTCTGGCTCTCCTCTGATTCTCCTCCTCTGGCTTTGCTCCTCTGGCTCTCCTCTGATTCTCCTCCTCTGGCTTTGCTCCTCTGGCTCTCCTCTGGCTCTGCTCTCAGATAAATACAGAACAGTTTAGACCACATTCTCAGTATACTTGACATGTCTTTTAGGCCGCGAGCCAGGTCCACGCCTCAGGATGTTTTTTGCTACCCTTTTTTCACTATTATTTCCTGTTATCATATATCTTCGGCCATCATGAGTTGATAGGGACCAACCCCATCTCAGCCTCCTTTGGTCTGGAGGTCCGAAAAAAAACCCTGTTTAGAAAAACCCTTTGGCGGAATTATATAATTGTAAATATTAAGGTGCTGCAACTGCATAAATGGTCAGATAACCCTAAAATTTTGCCTGGTGTATCCTTGGTTCAGTTCTCTGCCTCCTTCATTTCCATCATTCAGAACACAGAATCCACACATACAGAATACATATAGTGATCTATAGTGATAATATGCACATAGTGATTATTGTTCTTATCTTCCATTTAAGCAAAACCTTTTGTTTTGTTTCATGGTAACTGAGCGTCAAAGATAAAGGACAAGTGTGTTTGTGTGAGTTAAGGCTGAGCATGTGGGTCATGGGACTGAAGCATGTTCTGTGACAGTGACTTGGGTTTGGGCACATTCTGTTTGCCTATGCACAGCTGACGCCCACAGTGAAGACGTGTGTGTGCGTGTGTGTGTGTGTGGGTGTGTGCGTGTGTGCGTGTGTGCGTGTGTGTGTGGGTGTGTGCATGTGTGTGTGGGTGTGTACATGTGTACGTACAACATTTGATAATGATGAAATTTGTTTGTTTTTAGTTATTATGGAAAATGTGGCAAGCAGCAGACAGTTGCTGCATCTTCCACCATCCTTTAGGAGCTTTTAGCCATGTTCTAGTTGTTTCCTCTTCTCATTTACCCTCTCAAAGTTGTATTTGGCGTTATTTGTGCATGTCTGAACAATCTTTAATCTTTTAATTGACTGTTTTTTGTTGATTTTATTTGCTAGTTTTCTATTTGCTAATTTAGTATTTTAAGTTTTTTATTGACTTACTTTTTATTTATTTTATGCTTTATATTAATTAATGTGTTAATTTATTTTGTGTCTACTCTGTGCAGCACTTTGGAGACTTTTTGCTGGTAAAATGTGCTATGCATTAAAGTTGGATTGGATTATTTTCACATTTGGGCAACTATAACCCGTAGCATATACTTAAAGGTGCAATATGTAATAGTGTTTTGATAGCTGTTGCTATGGCTGCAATATTCCACTGTATGGCTTTAAATGTATCTGTCTTGCATTTATTCAACAATAGGTGTTCTTATTGGTAAGACAGAAACATGCATTCTTAAGGGAGGTAACGTGTTCTCCATGTTTAGTGCAGCTCTAGGCAAAGCACCCCCATCTCCATGGAGACGAGCAGATGCTGAGTGTCCACCAAAACATTTACATAGTGCACCTTTAATTTGCACCACGACTGAGCTTCTTTGCACTTCCAGCTGTACCCACGCCACAGTTTGAGAAGCAGGGTCCTAAAATCTTACAGTAATGGGGTAAGTACATGTGACATTTGTGCTGCTATCTTATACACAACTGCTCGTTATTCTGTATTTTCTGTTGTGTTGTCATTCCATCTCACCCGGTCGCTTGAATATGTTATTTCAGACATATGTGTTTCATATAAAGGCGGATTTTGTTTGTTTTTAGGTGAAGTCGGTGATGAACCTGCTGTTTGCGGCCTATACAGGAGATGTCTCTGCTCTCAGAAGGTACAACTGTAGCACCACTCCTGATTTAACAATAAACCAGGACCTTTAATACACTATTTATATGGTTGGCTACTGACATTTAGTGGCTGGAGTTTGCATGTCTGTACCATAGACCGTATACATGAGTGGACATAGCTATCCCGTTAGCCGCCGCATGCCAAACAGGAAGTGCTCCAGGAGGCTCTTCCGGCTCCTTCTATCCCTTTTTCCCATTGACTTACATTGGGATCTGATCGCTTGTCTCTCTGTACCTGTTGCTTTGAGCCTCATCATTTTGGTCTTAAAATGTTCGTATGAATTCGCTCTACATGATTATGATTTTTTTTCCCGCTATTTTGTCTGTCAGAAGAAACCTATTCTTAACATTGAGTCTGGCTCCAAATTCGCCCCTATAGCCGTTAGCATCGCGAGCCTCATTTGAGCGACGCTAAACGCTATGGGTGACGTCACACTCACTTAGTCCACTTCTTTTATAGAGTCTATGGTCTGTACATATGATTTTGTGTACTATGCTCGAAATAAACCAACCAACCAAAATCACACACAAATAAACAAATCTGAATATTTGAAAATAACAGCTCAACAAATTAAACAAAAAATAAAAGAGTAACCCATTCAAATGTACAGTATATATGGTGTACATTGTGAGATTTATGAATGTTCCTTTTAATCATTTTAATAAGGCACAAAATGTTTTCGTATTGTATTTCATTCCATTTCTTCTCCATTACTTCAAATGAGGATTGAGATGTGCACATTTCAAATACATCCAAATATACCATGCTCATCAATCAAGTTTTTCTGGCTCTAAACTCCATCACAACTGAATCTTAATCCACTCTTCTGTCTCATGGTGACATGGAGCAGAGAGACTGTGACTTCAGGACGCCTCTGACACTGAACACAGTCAAAGTGTTTGTCTAATTACACAAAACATGCATTATCAGAGTGGCTCAGATATCTAATATATACTGTATATCTCATATATTAGTACTGTACAAATAATGCAGGACTTATCGAAGTGTCATAATGTATATATGTGTTCTTTTTGTTGTTCTTCCTCTATTTTCTTTTTTCTCTGTAGTAGTTAGTTATAGTTATTATAGAGAGTTATGAAAGATAGTATAGAGATAGAGTTATAAAAGATAGTAGTCACGGTAGTAATCTCAGTTCGTAGTGAATAAAGTGTCACAGTTCTGCCTATTGTCTACATGTTCTTCCCCAGTCCAGCTCCAGATCTGTTCCAGTCCTCCTTTTGCTCCCTCCCTGTTCTCCGACACCTGTCTCTCATTCCCTAATTATCCCTAGGGAGCCTATATAAGCTCCTGGTCTTCACTCAGTCTTCGCTAGATTGTTGATCTGTGAACACCAATTCTCAAGCTCTGTATCTGAAACCCTGTATCTGTATCTGTATCATCTTGCATTTGAGCAATTCTGATTTAAATCCCTGAATCCCTGAGTTCTTTCCCTGCCTGTTTTCTTGTTGAAGAGATTCCCAGTTTTGGAGGATATTTTAGTTCACTTTACAAATCATATAATTCCTTTGTTGTTATCTACCTGCCTTGCCATTTAGGCCTTACCTTTTGTAGGACACTTTCTGTTGTACTGAAATAATACTTTGTGTTGGATGGCATTCTTTGTGTTGCATTTGAGTCCTGTGCTCCTGCGTGATATAAAGATAGTTATGTCACAGTCGGATTCACTTATTTAGTTTAGCTTTATGTGGGACTGTCAGATAGTAATCTCCAGACTTACCTGTTTAGCTTAGCTTTGTGGGGGGGTGGAGGGCAGTGAGGAAATATGGGACTGTTTTTTTAATCACTGCTCTATAAATTAAGTTTGATTGATTGAAGTGGTGCACTTCCTTCTTGAAACCAGTTCCAAACAGCCATCTCTGAGGCCAATACAATCTATGGTATTTTTAAAGAGTCATTGTTGAGACAAAGTGAATGTTCTCCTTATTCAAGATTTGCATAGTCCAATTATAGACCAAGACACTCCTATAAGACACACTCCTTGACTCTAAGCTTGGACAACAACTGTACTGCTGTGTAAAAAAGGCCACCAGCGCCGTCATTGCCTGAGGAAATTGTCCTTCTGCCGTGTAGACAGAACCATGATGACACTGTTCTACAAGACGTTTATGGCCTCAGTTTGAACTTTTTCACTGGTCTCATGGTTTGGGAGAATCTCTTCTAAAAATAAGAGCTGAACAGTTGGTTTAAGACTACTCCAATAACGTAACAGCAAGTCATAAAAGCAGACATTCCAAAACACACCGGATACAACAGCACGGATTAAATTGTGGAATTGGGACTTTTGGAATTTGTTTTATGTTATGAATTAAACATAACTATAATAAGAATAATATAGCTGCAAGCGGCAATGATCGGCCCTTGTGTGTGCCTACACCGTATCCCGCTAACGCTGTGCCCTACAAAACAACGTGTCCCACTAACAGCGTGCCCCAAAAACGCGGTGCTCAGCAAACACCGTGCCCAGCACATCGCGCCGTGCAAACGCCGTGCCCCACACTAACCCTAATAACCGTAAGCCCCAACCACACTTTTCATATGCTTTACAGTGTATTATATTCAGGCCGAGATCACGCATTAATGATTCAAATTTCCCGGGCCAACACATCCTCCATCAGAAAAATTACATAGTGCACCTTAAAATTTTTGAGGAGTCTTTGCGCCAACAGTGAAAAATTCCCCATGTCCATAATGTAGTTCTTTGCTCATAGTCATGCATAGAATTCAATTCCCAAATTTGGTACAAATCCAATAATGTTGATGTTTCATGTCTAGGGGGTGCTGTAGTGTAATTTTTCATATGCTTTATAGTGTTTTATATTCAGGTCGAGATCAGCATCAGTGACTCAAATTTCAGCACGATCGGACTAAGTCTGTGCCAACGGGAGCAAATCTTGACATCGAATCTTGTCTAAATTTTGATTGAACTTTGTGGTTTCGCTGCACGTAAACAGTGACAGTTTTCAAAAAACATGGAGGAAACTTTTGAAGCCGCACTTCTCTAGATGATGTACGGTGATTTTCAGCCCTGTGGGTGAAGCGCCTTCAGAGGAGTGTGTTCAAACGCCACATAAAAAGTATATAAAAACATTACAAAAAACATGCACAATTTACCACATACAAAGAATACTAATATTAGGCAATTCTAATATTCAATCCAAGATGGCCGCCTTCTGCTTTGTCAGGGGGCGTGGCCATAATATTTTTTATTTGTCTTCACATGACGAATGTGTGGTCCGATTTTCGTGGCTCTACGAAAAAGTAGAGCTGGGACGGCTCCAATAGGAGTGGGCGGAGCCTAATATTTGAGGCGGTGTATTATCTCCTATATTTTTTATCCCCACGCATGAAACCTATATTTTCTCAAATGTCTCATCATTTTTGAACTTTTGGCAAAGTTTGAGTTTTTGTACATGTTTGGGGGGTCACGTTTTATTTCAGTCTGTAGGGGTCGCTAATGCACCAAATTAATATTTTTCACATTCAGTGGCTTTAGGGCAGAGAGTTTAAGAACTGTATCAAATTTCATTGAAATCAGAGTTTGTTTGAGCAAATAGGAGCAATTTGTAAATATCCAAAATTTGTGTTCATTATTTGTTGCTTCACTGCTCAGAGACCGTCAGACGGATTTAGGATCTGTTGACATTTTTGACGTTCCGCCCCTGGAGATAATGTGGACCAAATTTGAGGTCGTTCGGGTGAGAGCCCGCGGAGGAGTGCGTTTCAGCTTTGCTAATTTTAATCCAATTCATCTATACATTTTCGGAAACCGCTGGCGCATTGCTACGTCATGGCGAGGGTCCCTGGTCGAGTCATTTTAGTTCCCGCCCCCAGTCGGCAGCCTCTGGCGCTCGGGCCTAATAACAGTTACAGTAGACAGATTAGTAAACATTTAACCACGTTGCTCAAAATGAAAAGACTTCCACTGAGAGATAATTCATTATTATTTATTTGGGTGTAAAATTCTACATTTTGCAGGTTAACAAGGACCAACAGGTGGTGCCAGAGATGACTAAAGTGCATGTATCTTACCATCGCTTCAACATCTAATAACTTTACAATAAGTTATTGGATGAGATGTAAGTCTAAGTAATGATAAAAATAATAATAAAGGGTAATAAATAATTTGCAGTGACATATTTGGAACTATAACAAGTCTTAATCATTTTACTGGAAGTGAGATAGGACAGTAGGCATAGACTGTAGACATAGACTGTATAAAGAAATGGACTAAGGGAGCGTGACATTATTCATAGCATTCGGTTCCAGTCAAATGAAGCTCACAGAGGCCGGCAGTTATGGGAGCAAATTTGGAGCCAGTTCTATATTAGAATTGATTCACGGACAAAATAGCAAAATCATGTAGAGCGTATATGAACATTTTATGACAAAAATGATGAGGCTCACAGAAGCAGTTACAGAGACAAGACAAGAGACAACTTTTCAATGAGAAAATTAATTGAAGCGAAAGTGGATGGAGCCGGAGGAGCCCCCATGCTCACGTCCTATTTGGAACGTGGCGGGAAGCAGGTTAGCGATGTCCATTTATATATACAGTCTATGGTGAGCATACATGGTGTAGGTGGAGTGGAAAAAGCATGTGCAATATTAAAGGGGAACTCCGGCACGTTTGAAGCTCAAGTCCGTTGCCAGAGGTGGTGGAATTCTGTCAGAAGCCAAGAAACGGCACAGATCAGTGTCGCCGAGGCGGAGATCTTGCTGTGGCAGTGAGTCTGTCAAGGCAACAAACTAGTGTAGTGATGGGGGCAAGTTCTTAACTTCCACTTAAAACACCAATTTTGACAGAAGAGGCCACCACTTTCTAAGCCATCTTATAACAGCCATGAGTCTAACAAACAAAACACTGTCTGGCTCATTAGTGTCTGGAAACATTATAAAACAACTTTATAAGCAGCCTTAGGATTCGCTTTGATGATTTCCCACTGCGCATGTGAAAGCCCAAAAGTCTCGACTGTCGACTCCAGCGGGGGCAAGAGGCTCAAGCCGCCAAAAGCAACAAGTGAGGATCGACTACTGATGGTGAAGAAGAATAGAACCTGCAAATTGTTGAAAGAAAATGGTTCGGGAAAGTATTTTTTAGCGTTTTTCAAAAAATATAATTCACTCGTAAATAAATGGAATTAGAAATTACATCCGCGATCAAGTCTTTTGGGCTTTGGCCTGTGCAGTGGGAAATCAACAAAGGTAAGGTTAAGTCTGTTTATAAAGTTGTTTTATAACGTTTCCAGACACTAATGAGTGAGCCAGACAGAGTGTTTTGTTTGTTAGACTCGTGGCTGTTGTAAGATGGGTTAAAGTGGTGTTAAGTCTCTTCTGTGCAAACTGGTGTTTTACGTGGAAGTTAAGAACTTTCCCCGATTCACTAGACTAGCTTGTTACCTTGACAGACTCACTAACACAGTGAGATCTCCGCCTAGAAAACACTGATCTGTGCCGTTTTTTGGCTTCTGACAGTATTCGACCACCTCTAGCAATGGACTTTAGCTTCAAACATGCCGGAGTTCCCCTTTAAGGTAGAGAACTTCAAACTGCACACTTCCAGTAAACTCACTTAAATGATCAGTGCATAGAAAATGAATGGCTGGTCTGTGGCGTGCATCAGTGACACTTGAGGGTAAAGCTGAAACCAACAGTACAAACAGCCATGACTCAGAATCATGGAGAAAAAGCAGCTAATTCTCTTGAATGGCCTGGTGAACTCAGATGGCGTACTGCTTGGACTGCTTCTTCAGGCTCATGGACCTCTCCGTTTGAGAGATGACGTGAGTGGCTCTGTTGTTCAGCAGCCGGCATTCATGAAGAACATCTGGGGAAAAACACAAAGAATAAAAATAATAACGTGTTTTATTTATATAACACTTTTCAGTACACTTAAAGACACATATTAGAACAGTCAAAAGGGCAATAAGCAAAAGTAACACCGGAAAGAATCAACTGTTTACATAATATGAATGATACATTTACATGAAACACTAAATGGTAAGAGCATATTCTGTCAGGGTTCCCACTCTTTCCCTGACAATATTTCTAAACTTTTTCATGACCTAAAGTGAATTTTCCATGACTTTACGGCCCCCTACATGTGTAAAATTTTGCATACTTTTAGGGCTAAATATGAAATGAGAACCCTTTCCACTCACCTTATGATTTGGTATTAGTTTTTTTTAACATTCAAAATACTGTCAATGCTTTTATTGTCGTCTCTTTTAAACAAAACACCTTAGTATGTACTGTCCGGCAGTGTTTCCCGCAGAACATTTGTTAGTCAAGGTGGGCGGGGGGTCATCTGCAGTACGCATAAGCCGGTTTAAACCCTAGCCTCCTAGCGTTGTAGTTGTGAATTAGAGCAGAATCATAAATCAAAAATGATGCGACAAGGCGATGGCGACAGTGTGCGTTGGGTTGATGCAGAACTATAATTCACCCTTTAGCCAGTATCAGAGGCGAGTGACTATCATCATTGGTAAGGCTATGTGGTAAAATATGATATGAATCCCCCAGAAATAAATAGTTTATACAATGTTTTGAGTGACCACAGCCGGTGGAAGGGCGGTAGAGACAACTTCCCCGTCATGAGTCACATTCATGCGGGAGCGGCTGGCACATACGTTCAGAAATAATGATAATAGTCTCATGAGAACTTAACAGAATGCTGGAGTTGCGTGCAAGAGATACTAAAATTCCATGGCTTTTCCAGGCTTGGAAATGGACATTTTCAAAACAAAACTGTCCCAAACTCTCTCTGTAACTGCAGCTTTCAGGCTCATTTTAATAATAATAATAATAATTAAAGCCGCTCGCGGCAATGATGGCCCTCGCCCCGGCGTGCACCCCCCTCCCACGCGACCGCCGAGGACTCGGAACCCCCCTGCCATGACACTCTCTCTTCCCGACAGCTTGTCCACCAGAAAAGTTACATAGTGCGCCTTTATATCCATTATGTACTTTTTTGGTTGTAGGCATGCATAGAATTTAACCCCCAAATCTGGTACAAATCCAATCAGGTTGACAATTCATGTCTTTGGTAGGTGGCGCTATAGTGCAACTTTTCATATGCTTTAGGGTTTAATATATTCAGGCCATGTTCAAGCTTTAGTGATTCAAATTTCAGCACAATCAGACAAAGCCTGTGCATGTAGTAATTTTTTAACTATTTATTGGAGTCTTTGCACCCCTGCTGGCCAACCATGGATAATACCCAATATTCATAATGTACTTTTTTTGGTTGTAGCCACGCATAGAATTGAATCCCCAAATTTGGTGTAACTCCAATAATGTTGACATTTCTTGTATAGGCTAGGTGGCGCTATAGAGTAACTTTTCATATGCTTTATAGTTTATTATAATCAAGCCCTAATCAGGTATTAGTGATTCAAATTTCAGCACGATCAGACAAAGCCTGTGTGTGTAGGCATTTTTAAACTATTTTTTTAGGGAGTCTTTGCGCCCCTGCTGGACCAGCTTTTGCTTGAAATCATGCATAGAATTTAATCCCCAAATTTGGTACAAATTGGATAATGTTGAAGATTCACGTATACACTAGGTGCCGCTAAAGAGTTCACTTTTATTATATTTCATATTTCATCACATTCAGGCCGGGATCACACAATAGTGATGTGACTTTGAGCTCTGTAGGCCAAAGCTTGCAGTCGTGAGAGGGCACCAAAGAAACAGGAAATGAAGGTGTTATTCGCCGGCGTGCTATGGACAAACTGTGAAAAAGTGCGCTTAGAAAAATAATGCGTTTGTGGATCCACATCTGCTGGATGTGGATGTAGATGTGACATGTCAAATCTGAGCTCGTTTGGACCAAAAACTAGACAGTTGATGACTTTTGCGGACACGCAGTCAAAACAGCAAGTTTTTTAATCCAATATGGCCGACTTTCTGTTGGTCATAGGGATGCACAACGCTTGGCTTTTTTGCTTGTCTCCTTGAGTTCTATCACTGCCCCAAATTTCATTGACCGTTTCGTTGATCGTTATTGAGGGCCAATTTAAGCCGCTCAAGGCGATGATGGCCCTCGCCCCGGCGCGCACGCCCCTACCACGCAACCGCCAAGGTCTCACAACCCCCCTGGCACGACACTCTCTTCTCGACAGCAAAACATTATGACCAGATGACTTTGATTCGGTCAAACTGTTACAGTTAACATCCCTACCTGAGACAGTCCAGCACATAACTGCAGGTGTAAGATGCTGCAGGGAAAGCCAACATAGAGCTCCACACATGGAGCTCCGTGAAAAGTGAGGCACATATTTATGTAATGGGTTCCTCACCTGCCACGGTTTGTTTGTCTTTTACCCTCCTTTTCTATGGGGTCATAATAGGGAATATTAAAATCAATACAAGAACTGACTTCACAATCACAATAAGCTTTTTGCTGTTGACGGTGAACACATTTTAACAAAGAAGGAATGTGTTTTGCTGGTTTGACACACCCATAACATGGAACAAGACAAAAAAAAAAGATAATAATCGTTATGAATTAGGACATGGCTATCAAAAGACATGATAACCTGTTTGTTGAACACTCAGTAAGTATCAATATGCAAATCAATACGCAGATTCATCCAGAAGCACGAACAGCCCGTTTAAAACCAAAAGTACATAGCTATCATGAGGAGGAGGAGGAAGCGCGTTCCAGTGTGTTTATCCCATGAAGACCTAAGGGCAGTTTTAGTACATTTCTCCTCACCTGGATTTTTTCTTAATTTTGCTTTTAAAACTGCCCCTTTTACCCCCTAATGAAGTGTTCTACCTCCTTTTGTTCAGTACAGCCTGTTATTTCACAATCTGCTGCTGTAGTTGTGTCATGTGGCTGTGATAAAAGCTACAGGGCCAGAAATAGAGATGGAGAAAAAAAAAAAAAACAGAAAATAAAATTCACACTGTTTATACAAAACACACAGCAAACATGTAGAAACAACTTTTTGGACATAAGAAATGCTTAATTTAGGGCCTTAGCTACAAAAATGCAAAATATCAAGTCTGTAAGTAAATTAAAAAATCTCCTTATTGCCCTAAAAACAAAAAAAAGTGCAATGGCCCATGACTTTCCTGGTCCAGTCCTGGAAACAGCTCCTGCCAGGGCCAGGGCCAGAGCCACAGCACTTCTGCATTTCCAGGGTGGAAATTACATTTGGATTTGCACTTTTGGACTGAAATAAAAATAGAAGGGGATGTGCAATTACACAGACCAAGATCTGTAATTTTCCATTTATGTGAGAATTAACTCCACTTAAGAGTGACTTTTTCACTCGTTATAAACACACACAGTCAGAGGAGTCGACCATTTTGACTCACTTCACTCTTTGGCAAAGTTTGGGTTGATCAAAATGGACAGAGTGCATGAGTTTAGGAAAACAAAGTTCCTATTGGACACTCGTTTTGCGCACGTCATCACACAGTGATGGTATCATATACGATATCCTCCTACGATATACGATATCCTCCTACGATATCCTCCTACGATATACGATATCCTCCTACGATATACGATATCCTCCTACGATATACGATATCCTCCTACGGTATACGGTATCTTTTCTATAACCACGCAGAACTTTCTAACCGTAAAAGACAGAAACTTCCTTTGAAAGTGCAGACATAGAGGTTTCTGTACATTTCTGCAACTTTATCCTACACATGTGTAACCTGGTCTCTGTGCTCTTCCACTCATTCCTGATCGTTCTAAACACGTTCAGGAAAGGTTCTAAAGCAGGGGTCACCAACTCGCGGACCGGGGTGCGCGAAGGTCCAGTCAGACAAAATCTCCAAGCAGAGGTCCGGGACATCATTATGGATGCAACGATACAGTTTTCCCACGATTCAATACGTATCACGGGCCACGATATACGATTTTGATACATTTTAAGACGTAAAAAAATCTCATGTCATTTTGTTCTAATAATGAGCATAGTATAATAACACTGTGATATTGCAGTGTAACTAATGTACAGCTGTAGTTCATATGTGAAGTGTTCATTTGGTTCACAACTCAGAATTTTAATTCAGTGAAAATAAGATCAGAGCTTTCTCAGGCTATTTTATATTTTACAATCTAGTCTACTCTTAACAGAGTGGTAGGGGAGTTACACTATCAGACTTTTCCTTCTTTGATGATAATTTGATGATTTCTTTTCATCCTGAGTCCTCTCACTGGATGCACAAACCTCATACCAGTGTCTGCACTGCTCTGCTGTCCTGCCACAGTCTGTTCTCTTACAGAAACAGAGCGCTCTTCCATCCTCTTTCTGGATGCTAAAATTATATTATATTACAATTAGATGTCTGAACGGTTTGTTTTGTGAATAAAACTTATGAGACAGAGTTTGAGAAAAAGATTGCGTATATCACGAGTCACATCGCGTGTGCGTATACAGCACATTTGATGTGAAGCTCATTCCACGGTTTAGCAACATAAAATAAAGAGTAAGTAAAAGATAAAACCCGCCTCTCTCACTCTTACAATATTTCAGCTATAAGTCCCTATAGATCTGTTTTCTTGCTGCATCTGAGAAGGACGCTATGATAACTGTTTTGATTTCGGACCAAAATAAATGAATAAATACAGCGCGCATGGAGGAACATATCGATATGGGTCCGGATGGGATGCCGTCTGGGTCCGGACTTGGACCCCGGTCCGCGAGTTGTTGACCCCTGTAATAGGGAATATTAAAATCAATACAAGAACTGACTTCACAATCACAATAAGCTTTTTGCTGTTGACAGTGAACACATTTTAACAAAGAAGGAATGTGTTTTGCTGGTTTGACACACCCATAACATGGAACAAGACAATAAAAAAGATAATAGTTATGAATTAGGACATGGCTATCAAAAGACATGATAACCTGTTTGTTGAATACTCAGTAAGTATCAATATGCAAATCAATACGCAGATTCATCCAGAAGCACGAACAGCCCGTTTAAAACCAAAGGTACATAGCTATCGTGAGGAGGAGGAGGAAGCGCGTTCCAGTGTGTTTATCCCATGAAGACCTAAGGGCAGTTTTAGTATATTTCTCCTCACCTGGATTTTTTCTTAATTTTGCTTTTAAAACTGCCCCTTTTACCCCCTAATGAAGTGTTCTACCTCCTTTTGTTCAGTACAGCCTGTTATTTCACAATCTGCTGCTGTAGTTGTGTCATGTGGCTGTGAAAAAAGCTACAGGACCAGAAATAGAGATGGAAAAAAAAAAAAACAGAAAATAAAATTCACACGCTTTAATCAAAAAATCTCCGTATTGCCCTAAAAACAAAAAAAAAGTGCAGTGGCCCCATGACTTTCCTGGTCCAGTCCTGGAAACAGCTCCTGCCAGGGCCAGGGCCAGAGCCACAGCACTTCTGCATTTCCAGGGTGGAAATTACATTTGGATTTGCACTTTTGGGACTGAAATAAACCTTTAAATAAAAATAGAAGGGGATGTGCAATTACACAGACCAAGATCTGTAATTTTCCATTTATGTGAGAATTAACTCCACTTAGAGTGACTTTTTCACTCGTTATAAACACACACAGTCAGAGGAGTCGACCATTTTGACTCACTTCACTCTTTGGCAAAGTTTGGGTTGATCAAAATGGACAGAGTGCATGAGTTTAGGAAAACAAAGTTCCTACTGGACACTCGTTTTGCGCACGTCATCACACAGTGATGGTATCGTATACGATATCCTCCTACGATATACGATATCCTCCTACGATATACGATATCCTCCTACAATATACGATATCCTCCTACGATATACAATTCCTCGGTATCGTATACGATAGGAATATCTTTTCTATAACCGCGCAGAACTTTCTAACCGTAAAAGACAGAAACTTCCTTTTTTCCCTCTGAAAGTGCAGACATAGAGGTTTCCGTACATTTCTGCAACTTTATCCTACACATGTGTAACCTGGTCTCTGTGCTCTTCCACTCATTCCTGATCATTCTAAACATGTTCAGGAAAGGTTCTAAATAGTGCTGCCACTAACGACTAATTTTCTAACGATTAATCTCTCGACTAATTTTTCGATTAGTCGACTAATCTAAACGACTAATTAAAAAAAAAAAACAAGCGCTTCTTACACACACAAGTGTGTGCGTTAGATTTTCCCGGGAGGTTACCTTGTGTGTGCTGTGCATGCGAGTTGCAAAGGTTATTGCTGTTATGTCTGTTGTGTGTGCTCATTCGACAATGTTGAACAACGATATGCACACACAATTTAACGAGTCTGCACGAGCAGCATATTGCAACGGTATTCTCAATACCTCATGCATCGTGGTCGTGCTCCCGTGATAAGCCAAAGAAGTCTTACAGAGTGTACAAACCACTCTATCACCATCTGTCCGAAAGTATTCCCAGACGTTCGAGGCTTTAGGTCTTGGTCTAGAAGAAGTCGCCACTGTTCTTGGATCCGACTCTGACCCACCGGCCGCTGCAATTTTCATACCGCTCTCAAATGCTCAAATCGGGGGAAGGGGGAAGAGAGAGACCAGCCAGCAGAGTGCGCACAGCAAATACTTCCTCAAGTTTGTTTTCTTTGGCGGTGCCATTATTTACCACTGCTGTTAGCCTTTGGTGAAGCCGAGGTTAGCCACCTCGGCGTCAACCCCGGATGTAGCCGCTGTCAGCAGCACCGGTGTCCGCCTGGGGTGCAGCCGCTGCCCGCCGCACCGGTGTCCGCCTCGGGTGTAGCCGCTGTTAGCCGCGCCGGTGTCCGCCTCGGGTGTAGCCGCTGTTAGCCGCGCCGGTGTCCGCCTCGGGCGCAGCCGCTGCCCGCCGCGCCGGTGTCCGCCTCGAGTGTAGTACTACTAGTGGTGTGGAGGGGAAATACCTGATCTCAGGCAAGCAAAAGGTCTCTGGACGAGCCGTTTGAGACCAAAAATAAATAAAGGCGAATATTCGACCAAAAAAATTGTATTCGACTCATTTTCACATTCGATTACGTCGACAACATCGAATAATCGCGGCAGCATTAGTTCTAAAGCAGGGGTCACCAACTCGCGGACCGGGGTCCAAGTCCGGACCCAGACGGCATCCCATCCGGACCCATATCGATATGCATGTGTTTCTCCATGCGCGCTGTATTTATTCATTTATTTTGGTCCGAAATCAAAACAGTTATCATAGCGTCCTTCTCAGATGCAGCAAGAAAACAGATCTATAGGGACTTATAGCTGAAATATTGTAAGACTGAGAGAGGCGGGTTTTATCTTTTACTTACTCTTTATTTTACGTTGCTAAACCGTGGAATGAGCTTCACATCAAATGCGCTGTATACGCACACGCGATGTGACTCGTGATATACGCAATCTTTTTCTCAAACTCTGTCTCATAAGTTTTATTCAGAAAACAAACCGTTCAGACATCTAATTGTAATATAATATAATTTTAGCATCCAGAAAGAGGATGGAAGAGCGCTCTGTTTCTGTAAGAGAACAGACTGTGGCAGGACAGCAGAGCAGTGCAGACACTGGTATAAGGTTTGTGCATCCAGTGAGAGGACTCGGGATGAAAAGAAATCAAATTATCATCAAAGAAGGAAAAGTCTGATAGTGTAACTCCCCTACCACTCTGTTAAGAGTAGACTAGATTGTAAAATATAAAATAGCCTGAGAAAGCTCTGATCTTATTTTCACTGAATTAAAATTCTGAGTTGTGAACCAAATGAACACTTCACATATGAACTACAGCTGTACATTAGTTACACTGTAATATCACAGTGTTATTATACTATGCTCATTATTAGAAAAAAATTACATGAGATTTTTTTTACGTCTTAAAATGTATCAAAATCGTATATCGTGACCCGTGATACGTATTGAATCGTGGGAAAACTGTATCGTTGCATCCACGCTTGCACCTCTGCTTGAGGAGATTTTGTCTGACTGGACCTTCTCGAATTTTAGTTGAATACCCCTGTTCTAAAGGTTCTAAAGACGTTCAGGAAAGGTTTTAAAGGTTCTAAAGACGTTCAGGAAAGGTTCTAAAGGTTCTAAACACGTTCAGGAAAGGTTCTAAACACGTTCAGGAAAGGTTCTAAACACATTCAGGAAAGTTTCTAATTTCATCACATTCAGGCTGGGATCACACAATAGTGATGTCAGTTCGAGCTCTGTAGGCCAATGCCTGTGGCCGTGAGAGGTCATCAAAGACACAGGAAATGAAGGTGTTATTCGCCGGCGTGATATGGACAAACCATGAGGAGGATCCCTAAAGAAAGTAATGCATGTGTGGAGCCACGTCTGTAGATATGACATGTCAAATCTGAGTTTGTTTGGACCAAAAAGCAGTGACTAGATGAGTTTTGCAAACACGCAGTCCAAACGGACAAGGGATTTTTGATCCAATATGGCTGACTTCCTGTTGGTCATATGGGAATGCTCCATTTCAACTTGAGTCTTGTGTCATAGTCGACTGTCACTGTTCTAAATTTCATCAGCCTGCGCTAAAGTTTGCTAGTCCCTATTCCCATAGGGGTCGAATTCTAGGAGGCGCTGTTGAGTGGGTTTAGGTTGGACATTATATTAAAGGTCATATTATCAATTATTGTTCCGGGCTGATCAATCCTATACTCGGTTGTGGGACTTTTCGTTGATGTTCTGTGGGTCAAATCTGCATTTGTTTGTGTATACAGAACAAAGAACAATGTTAACTTAAAGCCGCTGGCGGCAATGATGGCCCTCGCCCCGGCGCGCACGCCCCTCCCAGGCAACCGCTGAGGTCTCGTGACCGCCCTGGCACGACTCTCTCCTCCCGACAGCTCGTCCCCCAGAAAAATTACATAGGGCACCTTTAATATTTGAAAATGGGAACGATCTAGAGCCAAATTATAGAAACTAGGCCACAGGTCACATGACATTTATAATCAAGAGCACTGTCAGACTAAGACTGTGCATAAAAACAGACCCTCCAACAGAAAAGTTACATAGTGCACCTTTAAACACATTTTGGGGGGGGGGGGATATTTGCGCCCTTTGTGGCCAACCATGGAAAATACCCCATATCCATAATGTATTTTTTTGGTCGTAGACACGCATAGAATTTAATACTCCTATTTGGTACAAATCCGATAATGTTGATGTTTCATGTCTGAGTAGGGGGCGCTATAGAGTTCACTTTTCATATACTTTATAGTGTATTATATTCAGTCCATGTTCAAGCTTTAGTGATTCAGATTTCAGCACAATCAGACAAAGTCTGTGCGTGTAGTAATTTTTTAACTATTTATTCGGGGAGTCTTTGTGCCCCTGCTGGCCAACCATGGGAAACACCCCTTATCCATAATATATTTTTTTGCTTGCTTTGATACAGAGAATTTAATTCCCAAATTTGGTACAAATCCGATAATGTTGACGTTTCTTGTATAGGCTAGGTGGCGCTATAGAGTAACTTTTCATATGCTTTATAGTTTATTATAATCAAGCCCTAATCAGGCATTAGTGATTCAAATTTCAGCACGATCAGACAAAGCCTGTGTGTGTAGGTATTTTTTAACTATTTTTTTATTGAGTCTTTGCGCCCCTGGTGGCGAACAATGAAAATTGCACCATGTCCGTAATATAAGATTTTGCATGAAATCATGCATAGAATTTAATCCCCAAATTTGGTCCAAATCCGATAATGTTGAGGTTTCACGTATACACTAGGTGGCGCTACAGAGTTCACTTTTATTATATTTCATATTTCATCACATTCAGGCCGGGATCACACAATAGTGATGTGAGTTTGAGCTCTGTAGGCCAAAGCCTGTGGCCGTGAGAGGGCATCAAAGAAACAGGAAACAAAGGTGTTATTCGCCGGCGTGCTACGGACAAACTGTGAAAAAGTGCGCTGAGAAAAGTAATGCGTTTGTGGACCCACGTCTGTAGATGTGACGTGTCAAATCTGAGCTTGTTTGGACCAAAACCAAGACTTTGCCGTACACGCAGTCAAAACAGCGGCGAATTTTTTTATCCAACCGAGCAAGAACAATAGCCCTCGCCACTTCATTAGGCGAGGGGCAATAATAATAATAATAATAATAATAAAATAAGTATTTTCCCACTCTACATCCTGGTATTTTGATTTTTTTTCTTCCCTGGTATTTTCTTTTTCTTTTTTCTTTCTGATTTTTTTTTTTTTTTTGTCTTTAAATCAAGACAAATCAGGTGCCTTCTTTCGCCAAGGTCGTTCCCAGTAACATTTGATTAATCTCTTTGGTTGCTATGATCTCTTTGGTTGCTATGATACTTCCAAATATGGAACTCGGTTCAAAATTCTCCCTGCAACTGCTAGCCTCAATTTGACATTTCTGCTAGCTTCATTTGACTGGAGCACTAGAGTCCACTTCTTTATACAGTCTGTGGGTAACAGAGACATACCATTGAACTGTTTATAGGCTTCGTCCACTATGGCATTATTTGACCTCTTGATCTCCCAGAAATTATCTTCCACCCAGGGCTTACAGTCCGAGTGCTCCACCAGCTGTCCGTTTTTATATGAGCCTGCTACAAAGGGCAAAGCAAACAATTATTATCATCAGAAGAACAGAGGACATACACTGTATACACCTTTTCTAACGTACGGAGATACTGCACCTTTAATCGTATCGTCAATATCTTTACATAACTGGTACAGATCACTTCCACGGCCGACCACTCTCTCACCTGGAAACACGAAAATGCAAATATAACGCTTCGAAACAGCAAACTCACAAAGAAGGAAAAGACAAAACACAAGGACTCGTTTCACACGTACCGTCGAGAACCTTGATGTTGGAAAACATTTCTAAGACATGAGCTCTGTACGCAGTGCTTCTACACACTGGAGAAAGGTTCGTACGTGAAAATACAGTAAATACGTCTTTTATTATCACTGTGATGGGAATGTACAAAATACCTGGATTGGAATAATTGTATGTGTTGTCTTTAAGGCGGATATTTTCAAGTTTTCTCAGAGACTGAAGGGCGTAAAGGCATTCAAAGCTGAAAAACGGAACAAAAGCATAGATTACACACTGTATACTTTTTAGTATTATTTTGTCATCGCAATCACACACTATCGTACCTGTTTATAACATTACCGGCCAAGTTCAAGTTCTGTAAAGATTCACAGTTGCGTAGAGGATCTGTGAGTAGAATAGCCAGAAACGTATTTTATTTATTTTGCCATCAACATCAAGATACATCAGTGCTATTATTAATAAAAATGTGTAGCTTTTAGTAAACTTTGCCTGACCACACGCAATAAGAAACTGTCCAAATAACACAGAGGACAGAGAAACAGCTCAGACTTCTGCAGAATCAACAAGCGAAGCATCAAACTGGGTTAAAAATAAACATGGGAATACTGACCTACGTTAGAAATCCTGTTCGCGCACAGGTTCAGAACAGAAAGAAGCCGTAGGGACGCTAACGGAGCTAAACTTGTGATGTTATTTCCAGATAGGTCCAGTCTCTCCAGATTAATGCACTCTCCAATGCAGCCGAGATCATGTATTCCTGTGAGATAGATGAAAGTACATGTGAATAGATTGCACTGGGGGTGTTCTACGTGTACTTCTTTGGTGGAATGTTCAGCCGTTACAGTCGAGACACAATATACACATTCGCAAACACAGCTGTCGCACCATATCGAACAAAGTCTGCTTTTTTTTCTGGTCAGATTATGTTAAAATAAAGATCAGATTGACGTCTAATAGAGCGCCGGACAAAGCAGAGCCTACAGTTAGCATCACACCCCCAGAGAATGTCTCAATAGTATCAGTTGCTTTTAGAATTAAAATAAAGCAACATGTATTCCAGTTTACCTAGATTTCTCAGTTTCAGAAAAAGTATTGATTCCAAGTCGAATTCTCCCGTGCGTGATTTGAGGAGCACTGGTGAGATCCTCTCCTGGTCTCCTTCTGAAAAATATGGCAGAATAAAAAGTAGGTCGGAGCGTAATATAAGGACAGATACGATATTGCATCAACCGCAAAGTCAGTGTTCATTAGAATTCAACAGAGTGAGTCAGAGAAAGCGCCGGGAGCTTTGTTTGTGTGGTGGAAGATGGACTGTGCAAAGACCCAAATCCTGCATGAAAAAAGTATGAACAATGATCTTCTGATGATAAAAATAATAATAAAAATAATAATCGGTTTTATATAGCACTTTTCACAGTTACACAAAGACGCTTCACAATAAAATCACTTTAAAACAAGGACAGAACAGAACAGTAATGAGGAGTAGTTGTGTGGGCGCTGTCGGCTGTGAGGAAACGGTGAGTTTTGAGCTGAAGTGGAAAAAGTACTGAAAAATTGTAATTAAGTAAAAGTATTTTTAGTAGTATTAATTTGCTTAATTCCTACTCAAGTAAAAGTAGAAATGTACTTCATTTAAAATGTAATTTGAGTAAAAGTTACTATTTCGCAATCTATCTGATTTTTTGGAGCAAAATACTTGGGTCAAAATGCACTCTCGTAAAAGTAAAATTACCTATTTCAAAATCAACTTAAAAAATTACAAATTACTCAGAAAAACTACTCAATTACACTAATGTGAGTAAATGTAATTTTAAAGGTGATACACTGAATACTGAACTAAACTTAGTAGGTTTCAAAATAATGGCTTTTAAAATGATGTCAAATCTGTATAAACCCTGGCAGTGCCGTCACATCTGGAGAGGATCACAACTCACACGGATAAAGAGGAGGAAGAGGAGAGCTATTTCTGGCATTACCGTGTTTAATTCATCAGTAATACTAACCTAGGTACAACTGGATGTGCTTGTTTTAAAAGACTCGTATTACGCTATTTTCTGATTTATGTTATAATGTTGTTTCCCCATTCCAAACATATCTGGAGTTGTGCTTTGTTTCATTCACACATGTTTAACACACACACCCTGCATATTTAGTTCTTCTCTCAAAGTAAAAGTACCAGTTGAGCTGTGTCCCCTGTCCAAGCAGATTCATACAAAACCAGTGATTTGTCCAAGTTTTATACAAGAAATGTCCCTATTTTTTACTAATTTGATACCTGCCAACAGTAAAGAGAAGCATACATGGATATTGGTTTAAGTAAAATACAGAAAAGCTGCTTTAAAATGTAAACACAAAGAAAATTTGATTATATTGACACGTTACTCATGAATGAGCCGAGTACAGAACAATTTTCCTTAATTACGGACTCGTTTAACAATTTCATTATTACCAACCACCACAAACTGGAGGTGTCCCAGTTTTAAATTTTGAAAATCTGGTCATCCTAAATAAAACACAACTCCAGGTCTGATTTTGATGAGGAAACATTATAACATGGCTTAAATCTCACAAGAGTACATTTTGCATAATATAGGATCTTAAATGATGTACAAAGAGGTGCATAGTATATTTAATGTGTAGTTATTTGATGATTGCACAAATAATAATTATAATAGTAGTAGTAGTAGTAGTAGTAGTAGTAGTAGTAGTAGTAGTAGTAGTAGTAGTAGTAGCAGCAGTAGTAGTAGCAGTAGTAGTAGTAGTAGTAGTAGTAGCAGTAGCAGTAGTAGTAGTAGCAGTAGTAGTAGTAGCAGTAGTAGCAGCAGTAGTAGTAGCAGTAGCAGTAGTAGTAGCAGTAGTAGTTCATTCATTTTGCAGCAAAAGGGTTTAGGCCAGAGTGACCAGATTTTCCAAATTCTAAACTGGGACACACTTGGGTTGGGTTGGTTGGTATAAATAAAATGGTGAAAATAGTGTGTAAGATTGTGCATTCTCGTGTCTGTCACAATCTGAGAGGCTTCTGTCTCTGCATTTTTTGCTTTACGGTCATTTGCAAACATGGATTTCTGTATTCTGGCAAAACAAATGACAATTTAAGCTTCTTTTTACTGTTGCAGGGAACAGATTAGTCAAGAATTGTGACAGTTTTAGTTTTGTTTTAGTCCTGGTTTAGAATTGATGTAGTCCTGGTTTAGTCTTAGTTTAGTCCTGATTTAGATCTGATGTAGTCCTAGTTTAGTCTAAGTTTAGACCTGTTGTGGTCCTGGTTTAGTCTTAGTTTTGTCCTGGACTCCTGGTTTAGACCTGATGTAGTCCTGGTTTAGATTAAATTGGTCAAACATCCCTATGTTGGGACATTTCTTGTATAAAACTGAGACAAATCATGGTTTTGTAAAAAATCTTTTGTATAAATCTGCATCAATCCGCAAATTTGCACTTACAATTTCACTTATGACTTGCAGTGTATATAAGAGACAAAGCATAAATTAAAACAAATTAAATAGAATAAACTCCACTCGCAGCATTGTGTTGTTAGCCCAGCAGAGGGCGCAGCGGCTAACTGGAGCAGCAACATGTTAGAGTAGCTTTGCACGTCTCTACATTTCATTCTTTTGACACGTTTCGTGCATTTTAAATATAATTATCTATTGAACAACACGGCGCATTTGTGCTGGAAGTCCGCGGAAAATCAAAGTTTGACGCAAGCTAACTCCTAGCATACCCGGTGCTAGCGGTTTAACCTAGCAACACTTAGCAACCAGCATCCAAACTTACCCTGGCTCTTGTCGCGCTTTTGCTCCATGGCGCAAGAGGAAGGCAACTGTCCGGCTCTAAAACATTCAGACGAAGAAGGTGAGGGGTTGGTTTGGCTCAGTAAAAAATAAAAAATAAATCTGTGCAGGTGTCCGTGCAAAAAGGACCAGCTGCACCGCGGACCGCACTGCAGGTGGATACGGAGGACAGCCCTCTCTGCAGCGGATCAGCTCCAGGGATGAGCCCGGGGAGAGGATGGAGGAAGGGAGGAGGAGAGGAGGGACGGAGAGGCTGGAGGGAGGAGGAGAGGCTGGAGAAGAGGCTGGAGGGAGGAGGAGAGTGGAGGGAGGAAGAGCGAGAGGGAGGAGGAGAGGGTGGAGGGAGGAGAGGAGGGATGGAGGAGAGATAAAAGGAGAGGATGGAGGGAGGAGGAAAGGGTGGAGGGAGAAGAGGAAAGAGAGAAGCAGAGGATGGAGGGAGGAGGGAAAGACAGAGGGAGGAGGAGAGGGGGAGGAAAGGAGAGGATGGATGTAGAGAGGGAGGAAGAGAGGATGGAGGGAGGAGGAGAGGGTGGATGGAGATAAATATGGTAAAGGATAAATAAAGGGTAAAGACAGAGGGCAGAGCAGGGCACGAGAGGGGTAAAGTTAATATTGTGTGTGCAACAAGTTATGGGTCGAGACCAGGAGTGGGCTTTTTATTTTTTTCCAACAGGCCACGTGTGAAACAGAAAATATTGTGGAGGACTAGGCCAAAATGCTTAACTCAATTCTCCATAATATGAAGTGTTTTCTTCATAAAAAGCAGTAAATAACATTGATTCGCTAGTCAGACTGGGAAGAGTTTATGTTATGACTAAGCAATGAAAAAGTGAGGTTGATTTACAAAACACCTCTAAAATAAAAGCAATGCAGCTTTAGTCCATGCCTGAGGTACAGTTATAAAATGTGTTAAAATGAGCTTAAATGGGCTGGTCAGAGTCAACCAAGGTGGCCGGGGAGCTGGACAGTCCCAGTTTTGAGCCCTGTGTCCCCTGTCCCAGCAGATTTATACAAAACCACTGATTTGTCCCAGTTTTATACAAGAAGTGTCCTAGGTGTCCCCATTTTTGACCAATCTGATCCCCACCAACAGTAAAGAGGGGGATATATTGTCATTTAAAATACAGAAAATTCAGCTTGAAAATGACCATATGGCGAAAAAATGTGCCAACAAAAGTCACAGATTTTATACTGACCCACAAGTGAGTCGAGAATGGACAATGTTCACAAAAAAAAGTATTTATACCAAAGATCCCAACCTGGTTTGTCCCTGTTTAGAATTTTGAAAATCTAGTCACACTAGGGAGGAGAGGATGGAGGGAGGGTGGAAGAGGGCAAATAAAGGGTAAAATGTTTGGTAAAGTTAATATGGTGTGTACAACAAGTTATGGATCTGTAGATGTGAGCTTCTGAGAAAACAAAAATGAACAAACTTGTGCATAGATCTCTGAACCATAATGTAACGACTTTGCACTGCTCTACTTCAGAATCAGAATTACTTTATTGTCCCACAGGGAAATTTGTCTTGGGTTGGAACGCAGGAAATAATACAAACAATACAAGACATACAACACAACAAAGCAGCACAGTACAGCTCAACAGACAGATGCTATCGCCCTTTGTTCAACAGAGTGATAGCTGTGGGAATAAATGAATTTTTAAACCTATTAGTTTTATATCTGACAGCTCTATAGCGCCGTCCAGAGGGCAGAAGCTCAAACTGAGAGTACAAAATATGAGATGGATCAGTTGTAATTCTCCAAGCCAACCGTGTTACAGACTCCTCATAGATCTGCTGTAGAGGAGTGAACTCACGAGAGCCCATCACCTTCATAGCTGTGCTAACCAGGCTGCCAAGTTTGGTTTTATTTTGAACAGTTAAATTACCAAACCAAATGCACATACCATAGTGAATGATACTCTCAAGTACAGCAGTGTAAAATGTCCACATAACTTTGGTGTTAACACCGAAGAGACGACGTAAAAAATGCAGTCTTTGAGCTAGATGGGAACAAATAAAGTCAATGTGCACGTTCCAGCTGAGCAGGCAGTCCACATGTACACCCAGGTATTTAAATGAAGTCACTATCTCTATAGAGCTGTTATTTACAGAGACACAACATGCAGCACTACTCTGTATTTCATAAAGCAGTTTGATTGGGTTTTCTCTTTCTGAACACAGTAAAAGATGTTATTTCTTAGGCTGGAATGTTCCACAGTATGGTATTAAAGTTATTTTTCTTGTATTTACAGGTGTTTTTATTGCTGAGAGATACATGCATTCTCACTGTGTCTGGCTTTGTCTACATGAAGCGAGGTAAGTTTATGCCAAAATGTGGAAGAGATTAGGGCCCGACCGATATTATTATTGGGCTCTTGGAAACATATCGGCTATCGGCCAAAATCTTTCCGATATGGGCCGATATTCCACGTGAACATGTTTTACCTTGTTATAAAGCTTAGACTCTCTATATTTTGCCCATTTAATCCAGTTTACAGACAGATAAATGTCCTAATATGTGGTGCCGCATCAGTATATATCTGAGGAGTTGTTTGTCTGTGTCCATCCCGCCCCTGAACTCATCGCCATGTGCACTTGTTTACAGCCGCAGCCATAGATCCATGTGCGCAACACTGAGATTATATTCTTTTTTACGGATGATCGGTTTGAGGATTAAAAGGACAGTTCTTAGTGCAGACTTGTGATCTGAGAGGAGCCTGTGTGAGGCTGAGTGTTGGAAATGTGTTGGTTTTGAAGCTTGTTTTGGTTTCTTAGGCTGGAATGTTCCACAGTATGGTATTAAAGTCATCTCTCTTGTATTTACAGGTGTTTTTATTGCTGAGAGATACATGCATTCTCACTGTGTCTTGCTTTGTCTACATGAAGCGAGGTAAGTTTATGCCATAATGTGGAAGAGATGTTTGGAGATGTGCTCCGCAGAGAGACGAGAAAAGCTACAGAGAGTGTTTCCATGGATCTATTCAAATATTGAGTGCACCTTAATATTAAATGCCAAGTACACTGCATGGAAGTACAGGGTGTCCCAAAAATTTGACATCATTTTAAAAGCAATTATCTTGAAAACTAAGTCTAGCTCAATAATGATGTTGATGTTGGTCTACCAGATCCTTTAGCCCTGCATAAGTCGCCTTCCTCTTTACATTTTCATTACCAAATCCAAATTTGTTTGCCAAGAAGTTTTTCCAAATTTTGCACTGACGGCTGCACAGTCTTGGGTGACTGTGTGCGAGCAGATTGCAAACTGACTTCTGTTTGGGAGTGAACGGCTCAACCTGAAAACAGAACAAAACTAAAACATTAAATATATAATTGATTTGTTTTTATACATTCTGTGAAAATTTGCTATTGCCCGGCGAAATGATATAATGTATAATAAAATTTTCTTAAAAATTCTTATTATAGATCTATGGTTCATTGCCTTAACATGGCTGCTCCTTCTTTACATTTTAGATGTAGTTGTAAGACCTTATTCTTATTAAGTATTAGTATTCTGACTTCCATGGTTTTAGGTTAATTACTTTTATTTATGATGACAACTGTGGCATCTGTTACCGCCTTGTAAACATACTGCTGTAATTCAAAAGGTTTTACTCAGTGACCTTAAAAACAAAAACAAAAAAACCAAAAGCCCAGGTGCCTTTACTTTACACTGTCCATGTTTCCCCACTCCTGTCTGTACTACACTGTCAGTAAGACTATTCGGTTAATGGCAGTTTGAGATTACACTCTCCGCCCTGTCGGTTTGAGCCCATTATTTATTTATTTCTGCTCCTTCTGGTTTGTTCGGCCGCCGCTTAAAGAGCTCGCTCCGTCCGCATTCCCTCAGACGCTCCAGGACTCCGCACACTCACAGGAACCCGCACCACCGCCTATGGATTTTACAGAGAAGCCCGCCGGATTCTAAGAGGGTCCCTTTACCTGGATCCTAAATGCCTTCGCACAGGAGAAGGCTCTGGACAATATGTTATGTGCAAACTAAGAACAAACTCAAAGCTCCAGGAGAAGGATGGGGAATAAACAGACCATATTCACCGATGAGCAGCTGGACGCCTACCAGGTATGTGCAGTATCCTTGTGATTTAGAATGATGAAAAACTGGGACTGTTTCAATTTTAAAGGCCCAAGATTACGTAAATTTGACTTTTTGTGAGCTTTAAGCCATGTTAGAATGCTGTTACATCCTCAAAAACATACCTGGAGTTGTGTTTTGTTTCATTCACACATGTTAAAGAGTTTGAGTAACCCTTTATTATCAGTCTGTTTACATCTCCAAAGCTCAAAATGGTGCCTTTTAACAATTTAAAACAAAACCACATATCTTTTAAATGCTGGAAAGTCCTCAAAATGTCATCTATAAGCTGAAACCTACCAAGAGGTGATTAGGAACACGGTTTATTCACCCACAAACTAATCAAACATTTCTCTTCATGTTAACAAGATTCTGAAATGTTTTGAAATGAGGTGCAGATGTATTTTTAATGGGAGGTTGTGACACACTTTGAAACTCTACTCTCAGGAGTCTTCTCAAGTGCCTCTGCTCGCTCCTGTAACCTGACCCGTCCAGCGCCGGTCTACAGCAGCGTGTTTGAAATGAATGGGGTTAGAAATGTAGTGCTTCCTTAATAACACCTCATGGATCTGTCAATAAGCGATCAAACTATCGATTTATTTTGATTGGAAAGTGTTTGGACACTCAAAATACAATAACGGTGAACTGGGCTTTTCATTGTTGCATAATGATGTGACTGTATGATTCTGTGATGCACTTTACTCCTGGTGCACTTGCTACTGCTGCTGTGTCTGTTGCTGCGTGTTCTACATCATAGATATAGAACGGCAGATCTCGCCGTCTATTGGAACGAATGCATCAACAAAGCCGCCATCTTGGTACAGGGAAACTGCTGCTTTAAATGAATGAACATCAATCTGGGATAAGGTGATATCAGGGTTTCCCACAGACCAAGTAGTATTGTGTGGCTCTCTCTCTCGCTCTCTTGTCCAAGATTAGTCAGTTCTAGTTCAGTACTAGTTTAGTCCTGGTTTGGTCCAGGTTCAGCTCTGGTTTAGTTCTGTTTTATTCCTGGTTTTGTCATGGTTCTGTCCTGGGTTCAGTCAGTCTGGGTTCAAAACACAACATTTAGTATCAAAGGCCTACAAATTAAAATCTTACCTATGAAATGTTACGTCTTACTGTTTCGTTTCCTTATTCCACTCGTTCAAACGTTCGTATGCGGTGCAAAAGTCTGGCATCTTTCCTTGCTGATACTGTGAAAAACTTTACCTTAGACTAGGGTTCGGTAACCCTCCTGTGACTTTGGAAAATAAGTATTGAGTATTTAATTATAATGTATTTTTACTTTATTTTATTTTATTTCTAAATCGTCTAATCTAATCTTGTAACATTCAAATAAATCATTTTAAATATTTGTCACTCAAAATATGTGTCCCAGCCGCTGATGTGCGACACCCGGCAGATACCTGCAGCCCGGACTTACCGGCACCTACATCAGCAACATGATTTATTGAGCTTTTCCACCACTGGAAGGTAAATGATGGATAAATCCAAGAAAAGCAAAGTTTCGGAAGAAAACAGAACATTTAATGCTATGTGAGCATTTGTTTTCACAGTTGATTTACACATGATAACACATTTTTGGTTCGCTGTGGGTGGATAATTTAAGTTTATTTTTATTTCCATGGAGGAGGACTCAAATAGACATTGAGTAATAATGTGTTTAGTGCAGCTTTGCGCATTTGTTTACGATTTACAGAAACAAAACTTAAAACTGCATGGCTCATTTGCATAAACTATAAGCCCTGAAAAAATAGCTCGGTGCTGATGTGTTCAGCTTCTGTTGGACTAAAGGACACGACTCAGTGGAATATGAGTGTTCTTTCTGTGACAGAGGGAAACTTTTGAACTTTTCAGACATTATACGTCTGCAGGTCATACGCATAGATCACATATATGAATTGACATATATTCTCTGTAGCTTTGATTTCATAAATGCAAAACACTTTTATACATAGCATATAGGTAAAAAAAAAAAAAGATATGCAGTGTTATCCTCATTTTAGAGTCAAAAAGAGTTGTACCTCCAGGTGTTTTATTTTCTGTGGGAGACGGTCCAAACAGCTCTTTGAGTCTTTAAGGTTGCCGACCCCTGCCTTAGACCATGGAGCCCCCTTACCAAGATGGCAGCGGTATTAACCCGAGATCTAATGTTCTATATCTGTGGTCACACATGTGCTGCTCTGAAGGTCTTTAACGTGCTCATATTCACACTGGGGTTATTATGGGGTTATTATGGGGTCTTCCACTTTTGCACTTTACATTAAAGTATGCACTGTTTGATTCTCTAATCGTAGTTGTGTTTTTTTCTATGACAAAGACAATAAAATCTTGAATCTCTTGAATGTCATGAATTATAAGGCTTCACCTGTTCTGTCAGGAGTTAGAACTGCACTGCAGTAAATGAATATATAAGCATTAATTACATATAAAAATATCTTGAGTGTTGGCTAGTTTCAGTCATATTTTGAAGCTGTAGATATAAAATTATTGTAAACCTGTATTTACTGCTGATTTCCTATTAGGGCTTCTATGGATAAATTAATCACACTTTGTTTTTCAGGACTGCACTTTCTTCACCCGCAAAGAAATCCTCAGGTAAGGGTTTTTTTAAGGAAGTAATTACTGATATTTATTTCTGTAATATATTTCTGTAATTTCTTCCATTTCTAGAAAGATTTTATAAGTTTGAACATTCATCAGTGTTGAATATTCACGCCCCAGTCAAAAACATGACGGATATTTGAAATCCACACATATCTTAAATGAATATAAGATCATTTCATTGTTGAATCTCTACATCTGTGTGTTGGCTCTTGTGTCTGAGTGAGGTTCATGTGAAGCCAGCTGGACGTTTATCAAAAGTCTGTGTACTGTAGGGCTCAAGGTTCAGCAGAACAGTGACGTAATCTTGTCCTGTAAAGTTTCGTAATAGTGTCATTTTACACTGTTCCCAAAGGAAAGGTCAAATTTCAACATCTGTCAACATGTGAACTCATGTTTGGAGAATCTACCAGGTTCTACATGAGCTATAAAACACACATATGAAAATGTGATCTGTTGTGTGGAGTTTTATTTTGAGATTTTTAAGTATTCAGTTTAGGTTGATAGTTTTAACTTTTTTAAATTATTTTTTTTATTTTGGGCAATAACATTATGTTAACATTATGTTAAGTTTACATTTACAATGGAACATATAACATTAGAGAAATCATGATAGAAATAACAAAAACAACACAATATTTTGCCCAAAAAGGAGTGGGAAGAAGAAAATGTATTTAATCCCACCCTCTCTTCTAATGTAATGAGCTTTCTTTTTTTATTTTTCATACATTTTACATTAACTATATGAACTATTTACAAGTGCGGACAATGAGTAACTGTTGATAACATAATTATCATCATATTGCAATAACAATACATGAGGATATCAGCAATGGGAAGAAATTTAAAGATACCAACAATGGTAACAGACAAATACAAGTAACAGTAACAGACAGCAGATCCAGCAGTGGTCAGGAAACAACAAGCATAAAGCAGCACTACAAAAGGCAGGATTGCTCTGATATTAAGACCCACTCTCTATATACTGTGACCAGACCATATGTTTCTATAACAACTTGAATTTATGGATATTTTGGCATTGTTTGAGACGTGTATCCAGACTGTTCCAGAGTTTTACACCACATATAGACACAGAAACTTTTACAAGTAATTCAAACATTGGGCAATTTGAAATTTCCATATCCTCCTAAATTATGAGTTCTCTCTCTCATTTTGAACAAGTTTTGTAGATGAGTTGGTAGTAAATTGCTGAGTGCTCAAAATAAGATTACAAGCGTATAATATTTTACAAGGTCGGGAATCTTTAGGAGCTTGGATTGAATAAAAAGATTATGGGTGTGTTCTAGAAAACCAACTTTATGGATAATTCGCAAAGCTCATTTCTGTCAGATAATCAATGGATTCACCGTACATTGGTAAGTGTTCCCCCACACTTCAGCACAGTATATGAAATAAGGGAGAACCAATTCATTTACATTTTCTATTTGGACACCTTCAATCATGATGGGTAACTGTGTGTTAATCTTGTGATTGCCTTGGCCTTATTCAAGTGGTTGTTGATGTTTATTAACTGATAACTACAGTCTCACTCTGATTTCATCCACAATTATGAGAATGAATTAGAGAATTACATTATTAAAATATGACATATGTTTAAAATGTAAAGACTGTACTTATGTGTACTGGAGGACATGTAGTTTCTTCTTGTGTAGGGAGTTGGATGTTTTTGTTCTTAAATCACAGCTCTGTTTTTGCTGCAGGCTCCATGGCAGATACCATGAGCTGGCTCCACACTTGGTTCCGATGGATTACACCAACGACCCTGAGTGTAAAATCCCTTTGGCTTTGATCGTCAACATGCCCGAGCTCAAGGTACAGCTCAGACCATGACTTTACTGCACATAGGTGTGATTTGCAGTTTTTCAAATTGCTTTGGCACGTTTTCGGTCTGCTTTTTCTAAATCTGTCAATTTATTTGGACACTAAACTATTATTTGGACACTGCTAAACTATTCACAAAACAAAACCTTTGAAAAATTAAACTTTGTAAAGAAAACGTAAAACTATCTCAAAGGACAGTGTGGTTCATAAACAAACACAGTCATCAGATTTATAACTGAGCATTTGCTTCCTCAGTGACAAGTTTTAGACTTTAGTGTAAACCGATAGAAAAATCTGTAATCATTTCAATATCCCAAAGTGCAAACGCTCACAGTTCAGCTTGGATCAACGACACTACAGATATTCAACTATGTAGTCATGTAAAATCCGTGTATCATTCGGTCATTCATTTTTCAATGTAAAACCAAAAATAAGAAAACGAAAAAACAACTGCTTTCTTCATTATTTGACTTCAAAACCAAAATGAAAAAACTTTTTTTTTCAGTTTTTTACTGTCAAAAACTGCTAAGCGCAGCCGTTGCCCAGCGATCCGTGTACTTTTTCGTTCATTCATTATTCTATTTTAGGAGTGGCACGAGAAATGAAAAAGGACTCGTTGATGATTTTTTATGATTGAAAGTAACTTGTGAAATGGAATCCAGCGCCATGTTTTGACATTTTTTTTGTTATTGAAAATGAATTATTGAACCGTATAAAAAGGGAAAAAGCAATTTGTAAAAATGGCGTTCTGAATTG
The DNA here is from genome assembly GCA_030686955.1 of Odontamblyopus rebecca. Taxonomy (NCBI): domain Eukaryota; kingdom Metazoa; phylum Chordata; class Actinopteri; order Gobiiformes; family Gobiidae; genus Odontamblyopus; species Odontamblyopus rebecca. Next base: position 10,368,478 of record CM060659.1, on the reverse strand, counting down.
CGGTTTAGTTTATTTGCGGTTTAGGTTTGGTGTGGCCTGGAAGTAGATCGCCTACCTGTAAGCTTTTGGGTGGGTTAGGCTGTAGGCTCATCCGCGACATGGCGTCTTTGGAGGCACATTATAGCCGTGTCCCAATTCAGAAGGCTGCAGCCTCCTGAGGCTGTGAAGGCTGCAGCCTCCTGAAGCCGCATAGGCTGTAGCCTTCGAACACACCTCCGCGGACCACATGGCCGTGTTGAAACGGGACAGGTCCAGCCCACGGAGCCGCGCCCGTCGCCCAGCAACTGAGACATGCTGCTAATGCTAATGCTAACAACACGCACCTGCAGATTACACACACAGATCATTAACAAAGATTATGCACGGATAATCAAACTGTCACATTTTGAGAACAAGTTATTCTAATAATTCTAATCCACATTTTATGGCTAAAATATTGCTGTTTCTTTAATACATCTAAAATAGGCTAAATTACCTTAAAGTTTCAAAAACAGTGATGAGATATGCATGAAGTAAGTGTGTTGTGTCCTCATCCAGGAAGTTGCAGATGAGAAAAGAAAATTCATATAAAACATTTCAAACAGTTTTCTCATTGTTATATTAAATGTGACTGGCCTAACAGACACAGGTGTCAATATAATGTATTCCCAGAATGAAATGCATGTGTGGGAGGCTTATATTACGTGATTTACAAGTAAATATTATTATACTGCATGAAATAATGCGTGTTTTTACCTTACCTCCGAGCTACCCCTGTCCGTGAAAACGTGGTGTTTCTTCCTCTTTAATCACTCCATGGTCTTTTCCCCTAACAGTAAAAAAAAATTAGTGTTTGATGGAAATCTGTCCAAATATGAACTAAAATAGAATAGACTGAAATAGCAACACCAAGAGTTTCATTGACTTTTGGCTTTTCTCAACAAACACACATTTTCCTGTTTCTGTTTGTTTGCAGGAAAATCCGTTCCGTAGCAGGATCGTGGAGTCGTTCTCTGAAGATGGCGCTGGGAATCTGAGCTTTAATGAGTTTGTGGACATGTTCTCAGTGCTCAGCGAAATGGCTCCGAGGGAACTCAAAGCAATCTATGCCTTCAAAATATATGGTAAAGACACAGTGTATAACTCAAGCACGCTTAGCACTATAGATTCTTTGCAGTGACATAATGCTGAGGGTGTACTTCATGTATGTGTATGGCAGAATGTTCAGCAATTACCATGGTGACACAACGTACATATTGCCAAATACAGTCCAAGAAGTTTTTAGATCGTCTGAAATCTTAAGAAAATACAAAGTAAATTTAAACAGCACATTTTCAGGAGCCTGTGAGTGTTCATAATCCAGTTTAGGAGTTTGATTTTCAGCAAAATGTTGAGAATGACTAACTGAAAAACTGCTGGCTAATGCGAGATATCTTGTGATTGTAACTGAATGTGTAAGAGACTTGTTTAACAGCCCAAATCAGCTCATCTTTTGTAGTTCCAGTTCTTGTAAAGTCAATTATTTCCGCTCAGATTAAAACTCTGACAAAGCCCCAAACAGAGCAGTGCCTATAGTCAGAGAATGTTGATCAACGTAACAATATCACCAGTATCACAGTATCACAGTCTGTTATTCTCCACAGATTACAATGTGGATAACTACCTGTGCAAAGAAGACCTGGAGAAGGTTCTGAACAAACTGACGAAGGAGGAGCTGACACCGGAGGAGGTGCAACTGGTGTGTGAGAAGACCATCGAGGAGGCCGACCTGGACGGGGACAACAAACTCTCCTACGCAGACTTTGAGAACATGATCTCCAGGGCCCCGGACTTCCTCAGGTAATTACGCTATTTTCTGATCTGTGTTACAATGCAGTTTTCTCATGACAAAAACACATGGAGTTGTGTTTTGTTTCATTCACACGTTTGTCACATAAACCCTGCAGATTTAAACAGGGTTCTTCTCTCAAACTCCATAAACCTTTACTAGAATGATTTAGATCAGAGGTCTTCAACAAGTCAGCGCAAATTTTATAGTTTCTTCTAGGTACATGTGAAGAGTTCCGTTACAGCTTCACTTTTATGCACAGTAGAACTTAAAGGGGCAGTTCAGAATTTTGGACAGAGGGCCTCATTTCCTAGTGAGTCAGAGCACTGGAGATGTGTGGAGACACTTTTTTTTTAAATATTCCATCCAGTCCTTGTGTTTGGAGAGGTTGATGGTGCTAGGCTAGTGCATGTCAATGGCCATAGTTGTCCTGCCACTAAAAACAGTCTTACCCACTCCACAAAGCACTCGAGGCAAAACTATTAGAACTCCAGACTGTCCATGTGAATGTCTGTGTCGATAGAATAATTTTAGAAGTAAAACCAACCTTCCATTTGAAGGATTTATGTCTGAGCAGCAGTTGTACTTCATGAGTGCTCAGCCATGGCGGACTGATATATAAGAAAATAGTCACTCAATTAGTTTTATTTCAAACATTATTCTATCAACAAACACAGATATTTACATCGACAGTTTGGCGTAATCATAGATTTGCTTCGGGTGCACTGTGGAGTGGGTAAGACTGTTTTTAGTGGCCGTTGACATGCGCTAGCCTAGCACCGGCAACCTCTTCAAGTACAAGAACTGGATGGAATATTTTTAAAAAGTGGCTCCACACATCTCCAACACTCACTCACTCACTAGGAAATGAGGCCTTAAGTCCAAAACTGTCCCTTTAAAACTCACAGGAGTCAATTTTACGTAATGTAGGACCTTTGAATTCACACTCACTTTATGTTTTTGCTGATGTCTTTTTTATAGCACTTTCCACATAAGAATCTAAAGGGCTCAATGGAACAGTGAACCACCTACCTCCTGTCTGTGCTGGCCACGACACGTCCTCAGTTTGCAGGTGGTAAAAACAACAATGACCATATTAAAAATAAAGACTCTTAAAATTATGACAACTCAAACAATCTATTCAGTGACTTTTTCCGACAGTGGATCCACAACATAAACTCCAAGCCATAGACTGTTTATACAAATGGACATAGCTAACAGCTCCATCGACTCTGGCTCCAATTCACTTTGTATTGAAAAAACATGGCCTCTCTCTGTAACTGCTGCTGCCAGGTCCTCGTTTTGGTCGTAAAATGTTCGTATTAACTCACGTTACATTATCCTGAGGTTTTTATTTCAGTATTTTGTAAATCAATTCCAGTTTGTGTTCCAGTCTGAGAATAGGGCTTACAAATGTTCTTGAGTTTAAGCAATTTTATACAAAACCAAATAATGAGCTATAATAATATGCTATAGCAATTAGCACAGATGATGGGAGCAGGTTACATGTATGTGCTGAAAAGAAGCTCTCTTATTGGACAAAATAACTACTGTCTAATGTTGGATTCATTTTGTATTAGCAGTTCATGCATTTAAATAAATAAAGGGCTTTTACTTTCCCCTTGGTTGCTTTTGTGTGATTATTTTGCCTTAGATTTAGACAAACTTTATTGACCCTCAAGGAAAATTATTTGGACACAGTAGCTCACACAGCACAATATAATATAATAACAAAGAGAAAAAATATATATAAATGATAGTAATACATTCTAAATAAGTAGTAAAAAAGGTAGCAAGAGACTGGTGTCAAATAAGGCAATATTACATAAATGTACAAGTCAAAATAAAATAAAATCTCAGGTTTATACAAGAGGTCATAGGAAGCAACAAAGGGTGCTACAATGATATGGTGATTGTCAGGACACAGGCTTATCTGTTACATAAGGGTGAGTTGTTACACAGTTGTAGGGAGTATTATCTGTTACATTAGGGAGAGTTGTTGTACAGTTGTAGGGAGTATTGAAGTATGAATGTACAGTAGAGAGGCTACATATTCCATTTTATATTTGAGCGTGAGCAGAGATGGGATTTCCTGATGTCCATAGAAGAAATACATGCGGAGGGTTTGTGGGCCTGGTGCAACAGAAGGGGCAGCAGTGGCTCATTCTTGCTTGCATGCTTATTGCCATTGTGTCCTCAGGCAAGACACTTTACTCACCTTGCGCAATATGAATGTGTGAGTGTTGGTGGTGGGAGTGTTGGTGCGATTGACGGCCTCACTTCCGTCAGTCTGCTCCAGGGCTGTGACTTTGATGGTAGTTCACCACCACCAAGTGTAAAATGAATGAATAATACACAGAACTGGAAAGCGTATAGAAAAGTGTGATATAGACCATAGACTAATATATAATTAGACATAACTAACCCGCTAACTGTCTCGCTCCAAAGTGGATGTGGGCATGGGCGCGCTTCTGACTTTATCAACTGTGGCTCCAATTCACTTTCTATTGAAAAACTCATTTTGGTCTTAAAATGTGCGTAAATCAAGATATGAACATTAATAACAGACAAGTCAGCCACCTTCTTTCTCCAAGGTCGCACCCACTAGTCTTACCAACAGCTTTGACAGCATTGGTAGGCGCCTGCCCACTGCTAAAGCAGAGGTGCAGGTGAGAAGGGGCATTACCTTTAACAGCCTCACTCCTGATTGGCTCTTTGGTTGCTATGAAACTACTCAGTCGGAATTCCAAATATTGAACTTGGCTCCAAATTTGCTCCAATAACTGCCGGCCTCGATAAGTTTCATTTGACTGGAGCCGAACACTGTGTTCACTTGAAGCACAAAGCACAAAAACAGCATTTTGACACTATTCTATTTAGTTATCCCTCATCTGTATTAAATATTATTGGCCCATAGAATCTTGTGACGTCATTTGAAACCTAAAAGCAAAATAGACTAGTCCTTTAACTGCTACAACACATGTGTCATAGAGCAGGATTCACTGTAAACTGAAGGGCTGAGGGGTAAATCTCTGTCCGTAATCCTCAGAGCTTCATAATAATGTGTTTCCGTTGATGCGTGAAGCTTTAGCTGCTGTTAGGATCAGCACAGGGACAATTCACCTTAACTCATGAGCCCTGCTGACTGCCTGCACATTTACCATGATGAAGACCCCCACACCAGTGCATGATGGGTGTTTAAGAAGGATGGCTGTGTAAAAAAAGTGCCCTCTCAGCGTTCTCCAGCTCTTTATGCATGTGCTTATAAAGCCGATTGGATAACCTCTTTAAATGTAAGTGCAAACCGACGTCATGGTCTAAACCACACCGCCTTCATGTCTTTGACTTTACAGACTGCTTGTTTGGACTGTACGCCTCAGAACAAGATTATAATCTCCAGCAGAGGAAATAAGAAAGTACATGTCTGCAGAGAGCAAAGAAACGCAATGAGAAGCCTTAGTTAGACTCTCAGTGCCAATGGCTGATTTATTTTATGAGAGCAATGTCCAAATTTAAGTTAACAGCAAATGAAATAAAAAATATATATATACTGCTATAGTTTAAATTCTGGAAATGTTAAGAAATATTGTGAATTATTTAATCTAACTGGCAGTTTAGATATATTAGAAAGTGAGACAAATAATCTTCATAATCTTCCCTGTGGTTGGGTGTGTATAAGTTTTACATTTAGAAGTAAAATGACATCATGTACATGAGCTGCGATAGTTTCCTGGTGGAGGGTCGAAAAATGTACTGTTTCTGCATGGAATCAGATCAGACTTAACTATCATTCTGCAGTCCTCCTTGGCTCCTTGAACACATTATTATTATGAAAATCATAATAATAGGGACAATTGCAATTTAAAATGCCCCTGTGGACTTGGTTATGCAGGAAAAACCTCTAGAGCACTAAAGACTTGAATATCTGAACGTGGGAGCAACATTAGAAATGCAGACCTAAGAAGCCCTGTAGCTGCACATTATAAAGAAGCACAGCACCATCTCCTCCCTCACATACACCAGGACAGAGGAGGTGAAGCTCCCAAGAAGAGGAGCTGATATTAACAGGCTGCTCCTACAACATTTTTATATTTATTCCTTTAAAACACTGGTCCCTCGACGCCTGAATCAAGAATATGAAATTAATCACTTCTTATAATGTATATGACAAATGATATATTTATTTCTAATGTAACTGACTTGCCCAGTGAAAACACATGACTGATGGACTTGGGTAATGGCTTATGTTAGATGATGTACAGTGTATATTGTGTTATATATGGTGTTATGTGGACATCTATGGCAGCGACCCAGAGAGAACCATGACCTGACCAAGATCCACTGATCCAAATGTCATTCATTAAATGCAGTTTGGAGGAAGTGTGCAGCTTTGTTTCACTTTCGATGTTCACTGTTGCACCAGTGATGTGCATATACCAATTCTTTTTATATTATTTATATTCCAATTTATTGTAATTGTTATAAAATGTATTAAAGTCTAACCAAGTTAAAGGAGCATTACTAAAACAAAGTGTATATTATGTAGCAATTAAAATGAATTCACAAAAAATCTATATAAAATAATAAAATATTCAGTTTGTTTCATGTATTTAGTCATTTAAAATAGTATATTTTGTATATTTAAATTGTAATGTTTACTTTTTGACCTGCTGCTGAAGACTGCAGCAAAAATGCAGTAAAAGTCTTAAGCTGAGTTGAGCCTTGTGTCTGTTTTTCCGGGTTTTTAAAGTCGGACCTGCGTTCCTCAATGTAACAAACAGGTCGGTTTAACACTTTAAACACTGCACATTTTATCACACACTGCACTTTAAACATATGTACACATATTAAAAAAGAACACTGTACACAATCGGTTTCAAAAATGTATTTATGTCTTTCCTTTTACCACTTTTAATCCTGAGGCACAGTGGCTCTTTAACTGAGAGCTGCTGGGCCCTGGAGGAAAAGGAGACATTATAAACCAGTTACCTTTAATGACCTTTTAGTGCAATATATGGTGCAATATTTCTGTTTTAGAATGTTTTAAGTGTTGACGTGTGTGTTAGTGTATTTTATGTTTACTTGGTGTATGGTTTTAGGGTTTTTATGCATATAGTAGTTGGGCTTTTAATAGTCATTTGGTTTTGGGTTTGTTTTATGGAGTGTTAGAGCAATATTTTACGCTAATGTTAATTTTTACCATCCGTTTTTAGCTAGTAGTTTTACCCCATCATGTCAACCAGATAAACAGCGCCTCCAAACATCATTCTGGGTTCTGCTGGAGAGGAAACTGCTGCCTGCCTCCATTCTGCACCTTGCACCCTGCACTTTTTGCACCTGCACTTTTTTTTGTAACTATAGAAAACAAAAAAAAGTAACACTGTGGACCACATCTTCACGTCTTTGTTCTTAAACCTCTCACCGAACCACACCCCACTCACGTCCATAAAAATCAGAGAACGAGGCACTTTGCAAACCCATTTAATAGCAAAATATTCTTACATTTAAGTTATTTATTTTACAGTTTATCGTCAGGAGGAAGCTGAGCCCATCACAGAGACCTGCACTCACAGAGCAGAATAATAACAGAATAGTGTCACGAACAGAGTCACCATTTCCTCTTGACTTCAGGAAAGATCCGCTTCCATTTGTCGTTCTGGAAGGGAAACATGAGTTAGACTGGGAAAACAATAAAATGAGAAAAGTGATGGACCTGACTGCAATCCTTGGTTATTTTGGTTATTTTTCCAGCTCATTTTCAAAGCTTTTTTCTGCATTTGTCCTTAAACTGGCACTAAAATACTTACAATGAATCACTAATTTATTTATTTTTAAATTATTGTTTGTCTGGAATGTCTCACAGTACGGCATTAAACCTTTCTAGCTTCCTGGAAACCAAACCAGAGCAAGTTACAGGTCAGATCTGCGGAGAGGCGACCCCGCTCACAGTCAGAATTTCTGTTTTTCTCTGGATTTTTTAGCTATAAAACCACCTGTAATTGAATGAATGTAAAGTAGAGCCGTTTAATGTCATACTGCGGAATATTCCAGGCAGAGCAATGACATATTCATAGAAACAAGCAAGGAAAAAAGTTATTATAAAGTAAAAATAACACCATAGAAACTGTAGCTTGCCTCTAGAATAGCTCAGCTCTATTTTATTGAGTATTTTTATTGGTAAGAACTCACTTTTGTCCCGTGTTTGGCCCTCAGGTGTCCCACAGGCTCATACTGGCCGCTATTGTCCGGTAGCTGTTCATACGTGTTATCCGGCGGGGGGCGGTGTGGCGCGGGGACCTCTGCGTACACCCCCGCGTCCTCCGCCCTGGTGCCGGGGTCCGAGCTGGGCTGCGGGGACGGTCTGTGCGAGGGCTCGGGGCTGGGCGTATCCCTCCCGTGTCGTGGGGGGGTCACGCTGAGTCTGTAGCTCTGCTCCTCACCGCTGTTCAGGAGGAGGGGCAGAGAGCGGCACCGGCTGTCCATCAGGTCCACCTCCGAGTACAGGGACTGGGGTCTGGAGGGGCCGTCTCCCTTCGCCTCTCGATCCTTCAGCTTTTTACGCCTCACCTGAGCGTAGCAGACGTTGTCCTGGCTGTCAGTGCCGTTTTCCAACAGTCTGCTCCTTCGAGGAAGAGGTGGGAGTTCCTGTCGACCCAATTATATTTACATATTTAGATTTATATTAAAAATGAACCCACGATCGTGAAGCGTGTGTGCTGCCCTCTCACCTGGGATAACCGGTTGCTTCCTCTGCTCTGAGTCAGCTGCAGATCGGAGCCTCTGTTACTCATCTGTTTTTTACTCTTTTGAGTATGGACTGTGGCCAGGGACCTCGCTTTTGGGCTCACCTGGATCGTATCATACAGTTCTTCATTCTGAACCTGGAAAATAAGCAAAAATATTCAATACTACACAATATACACAATATAAGTTGGTAAAGTTGTCACAAAGACTTGAACCGTAGCTCACCACCACCGAGTGTGACATGAATAATGATGACATGAATAATGCACAGAACTGGAAAGTGTATGGAAAAGCGCTACTTTGAAGTGACATCATACTATGGGTGGTCTGTTCATGTATGTACATGACTGAATGTTCAGCAGTTACCATAGAGACCCAATACAGACATTAGCAAACAATGTCAAAACGTTTTAAGAAAAACTCAAGAAAAAATGCAAAATGGATTAAACAACACATTTCAGGGGCCTGTGATCATACTGTTTAGGAGTTTGGCTTTCAATAAAAAGGTAAGACAGACTAACTCACTGATGTGACTGCAATTTTATGTGCGACTCGTTAGACAGCACAAATCAGACAGAAGAAGATGTAATTTAGCTAAATCAACTCTTTCTGGTCAGATTGTTACATTAAAAATCAGATTCAAGTCTAATCTGTGTAACAAAGCTTCAGATGGAGCAGTGCTGACAGTTAGTATCACACCCCCAGGAAATATTGAGGACACCAGCCGCAAAGGATCGATACAGACTGAATGCAGAGTGCTTAAACTGCTGCAACCAAATGTGACAGAGGAGGTTTCATATGAAGGGGCCCGGTGTGGGTAAAGTGGGTAATGGTGCACTTTATTTGCACTGCAAATACTGCACATTCTCATAAAACACTTTGCAAAGGTGGATCAGATTCTCGTCATTGTCGTGTTATTCCCCCTTCAGATAGAGCAGCATTCTAATACAGACAGGGGGCAGCTAAAATTCTTGGGTTTAGTCAATAACTGAAAATATCAAGTTGTACATTTGTGTAGTTTCCTTTTGCATATTTCATGGTAAAGTACATCTGAGACATCATTCTAGAACCTGAAAACTACCAAAAAATATTGACACTTGGGGGTGTGATGCTAACTGGAGGCACTGCTCTGTCTGAAGCTCTGTTACTAAAGAGCTGAATACAGGCGCACTGAACAAGCCTGTTAAACATGAAATTATAGTCAACAGTCAACATTCATATATTTGGTCTATGGACTGTCAGTGTGAAAAATGTAATATATAAATCGCACCTGAGTATAAGTCGCGACCCAAAAGTGCGACTTATAGTTAGAAAAATACTGTACTTTTTCAAGATTTTTACCTTTACATCTGTACTTTTACTTAAAGCTACATTGTGTAACTTTTCTGGAGGAAGGTCCATCCATGAAGATATTATTGCGTTCAATCATTTCACTGTTTGATATTATAACTTTCTATTTTCATGGAGACTACAGGTCAGATCTATGGAGAGGCGACCCCGCTCACAGTCAGAATGTCTGTTTTTCTGGGTATTTTTGAGCTATAAAACCACCTGTAATTGAATAAATGTAAAGAAAAGCTGTTTCATGTCACACTGGGGAAGGATTTGAAGCAGTTGTTGGACCCCAAGCCTGAGTACTTTATCCACCGTTTAACATATTCTAATCCTTGTTACGTTACCTCCCGTCACACAGAGCAGAGCTGTTGTCACATAAAAGCGTGCGGCGTGAGGAAATGACTCACCACATAACAGGAAGTCGTCAGATATTCCCCGAACGGCTCGATGGGTTTTTCCTTGAAGTACTGGACCAGGTCGGATAAGGTCCCGTGCCGAACGTGATCCCCGTAAACAACAAACTCCCCCGATTCATTTTGGTTTATCACAAAATGACGGCACCGGTCCCTGCCTCTGGATCACCATGGTAACGCAAACAAAATAAGGTGAAAAAAATGTAAAGATCCAACCACAGACAGTCGAAAATACAGATGTGACGCGAGCTCACTTATAGGAGAGGATGTATCCAAGAGCTTTGTCACTGAGACGGACCAAGAAGCAGCCAACTTCTTTGTTGTTCAGCATTTCTTCAGCATTTCTGTAAATTAAAGAAATAATAAAATTGTTATTGTATCGATGTGCACGTTTTGTAGTATCATAAAAGTATTTAAAGTCCATATTAGCTGTTTTCGGATTTATTTTTTATGTTTCCTCATCACAAACAGACCCGGAGTTGTGTTTTGTTTCATTCACACATGTTTAACACACAAATCCTGCATATTTACGCTGAGTTCTTCCCTCAAACAGAAAACACTGTTCCACCTTGTGATGTCATGTGGTAATACAGGAAATTAAGTGCTCCACTGTGTTTTTAAACTCCACACACCTTCAGTAGAATCATTTGGATGATTTCAGTCTTGGATTTGCCAATCTCTCCTGAACTAAAGGTAAAAAGGAGCCCTTAACTTGAAAACTACCACTTCGTGACATCATAAGATGGAACAGAGCATTTTGAGCTTTGGAGATGTAGACAGACTAATAATAAAGGGTTACTCAAACATGTCTGAATGAAACAAAACACAACTCCAGGTCTGTTTTTGAGGAGCAAACATGACTTAAAGCTCACAAGAGTCAGTTTTTTGCCTCTTTACATTTTACTTCATTTCATTTTAAAATATCTTCCTCTTCATTTCACCAAACTCAGTTGTGTAAAAGTGTGATCGCAGTCACGCTCACACATTCCCACAAGCAAAGGGCAAAAAGAGGCTTGCTCAGTGACACAACAACAACAAAACAACAACAGGAATCACACGCAACCTTCTTGTTAGTGGGCAAATGTCTCGACCAACTGATCTGCAACAAAATATTGTCCTAATTTTAAAATAATGATTCTGTTAAAAGTGCATTATGTAACTTTTCTGGTGGAGGGAGGGTTTCTATCTTCATGAGGACCAAATCAGACCAAGTTACAGGTCAGATCTGTGGAGAGACCACACCTGTAATTAAATAAATGTAAAGTAGAGCTGTTAAATGCAACACTGCAGAACATTCCAGGCAGAGCAATGACGTATCCATAGAAACAACACGCAGGTGACGGACCCCCAACCAAAAAGTTACACCATTAAAAATAAAAATAAAACCAAACAAAAATAAAACCAAACAAAATGAAAATGTTTCCATACTTTCTGGAGATGAAGCCGAGGAAATAGTTGGGGAAGAGTCCGTTGTGGCTGATGCGCGGAGCCTGAGTCTGGATGAACCAGGTGATGGTGAGCTCCTTCAGGCCCCCCTCGGCGCCGGGCTCGGGCTGGGGGTCCGCTGGGGCTGCTGGTCTCTGCTCCATGTCTCTCCTCTTCTGTCCAAAAACCATTCGTTAAAAACAGGAAGCACCTCTTTCTTTCCTTGTGCCATCATTTCCAGCCTCATTTTCCTACTAATTTATGTTTTTGGACAGCTATAAATATATTCGAGTTCCTGGAGTGTGTTTGAGGATCCTGTTAACAGTAGTGGAAGGTAACGAAGTACAAAAGTAAAAGTACAATCCTTAAGCACCATTTTTAGATATCTGTCTTTTGCTTAAGTACATTTTACCATGGACACTTTTTGCTTTTACTTTACACTACATTTGAGGAGCAGGTATCTGTACTTTCTACTCCAGGACATTTTAGACCTGGACTGAAAAGTGAAAAGTATTTTTCTGAAATGGTGGAGACTCATTTTTATCACATTTAATTTGAGTTTCAGTTGCAACTTTGAGCAAACCAAACACACAAAAACAGCAAGAAAAATGAAGAAATCACTTGACTCACGTAAAAAAGTGAAATTCTTTATCAAAATCACTACATTTCATCAGTTAATTGTTCTAAAAAAAAACTCTGCAAAATACTTTTACTTTGTACTCTTAAAGTACATTTTTAAACAGGTACTTTAATACTTTTACTTAAGTAGATGTTTTCATGTGATATTTTGACTTTTACTTGATTAACTTTTTTCTGGTAGAGGGTCCTCTGTCTGCATTTGTCTGTGAAGATGTTATTGCTTTGTCTGAAATGTTTCTCATTAAAACTTTCTATCGCCATGGAAACCAACCTAGACCAAGTTACAGGTCAGAACTGCGGAGAGGCTGTGCTGAGAGATGGTTACACAAAAGGGAGTCTGTCTGAGGAGCCTGATTTCACTATGATAACTGATTAAAAAAATATGATAAATACATACTGTACATGAATTTAAAGCTGCACTGTGTAACTTTTCTCCGTCTACTTTGTCTGGAATGTCCTGGTATGGCATTAAGCATAACCATCTTGCATTTCTTGACTTAAAAACCTGCATTCTTCACAGATCGGACGGACATGTAACTGGGCCCTATGGGGTCACCTGTTGCCTCCGGAGAGATAAATGACCGTAATGCTATACTGCGGAACATTCCAGGCAGCATCTCCATGGAGAGAAGCTGGTGACGGACCCCTGTACCAGAAAATTTACACTGCACACCTTTACATACAATACTACTAATGTAATAATGTGTATTTGAGCAGTCTAAATGCGTTTTTAAGATCCAGTGGCAGAAAATATTCGAAACATGTACAAAATATTACTTTTGGTGTTGCTTTCACACGTGTTTTAGGAATATGTTATTGTAGAGTGAGCTAAAAATAAGAAAGTACACGTCTGAGAATGCAATAAGTCTGAAAAAATTAAATTAAACTTTCGAATTTAGCTCCATTTTTGCCACTCACCTTCAAACAAAATCGTAAGCAGTTCCTCAGATTGTGTGAACTCCTGCGTCTTGTCCCAGGAGGCTGTTGTCTGTACAAGTGATTCCTCTCTGTCGTTGAAATTTCTGTCAAAAAAACACAAATAAAGGTTAAATATTTTGAATAAGTTCTCACAGCTACAGCCTGAACCCTCTGTGCTGTTCTCACCTGCATTGGAGACGTACTGACTCGGCTCTTGTGTCATTGTCTTCACCAAACTCGTGTCTAAGATGTGTTCGGTCCTTGATGATCAAATTGGTAGAGTTCAGCCAAACTTCCAGAATAAACCTGTGACATTTGGAGTTTTCCAGTGCCCTTGGAAAGCTGTGAGCAGTTAGCACATCAGAGCAGTGAGCGACACCGGAGCACCGACTTTGATTTGCACCAACGTGTAGCTGCTGCAAAACAAAGTGCATTTCCTGAAAGGGTGGAAAGTGAAGCGAAGCCGAGCGGTTTGTGCAGATACACCGCACTGTTCCACCCTCTGCTGTCATCTGCTGCTCCCCTCTGCAGCCCAGAATGGAAGCTCTGATAAGGCTTATTTATGCTCTTGTGACAAAGCACTTAATCATAGACCACAGATGACAGAATATCCATGGAGATAAAGGGGAGATTTTCTTTACTGAGTCCAAAAGAATGATGCACCAGAGCTATATCACTGTTTATCTTTTATCTTTGGGTGACCGGAGAGAGGTAGCTTTAAGATAGGGGTGTAAACATCAGAGAACCTTTATTTGTTGCACAATGGGAAAATTCTAGGGTTGCAACATACAGTTCAAGAACAGCAGGAGAAGAGAAATAGATTAAATCTGCAGTTCTATCTGTCTGCATGGTTCAGAACTGCTGTGATGTAGGGTTTGCTTCCACTCACGCTCACTCTGAGGCTTAATGTGAACTATATTTATGCCTCAAAGACTCTGTTGTGTAAGACCTAAAGAGCTCGGGGGCTCGTGTTGTTTCCAGTTTTAGCTCAAAGTTGCACAAAGGCCACAGAGGCCTACCTGGAGTTATTTTTACACTTCCTCCTGCTGAGCTGCATATTGTCCTTTCTGGGTCAGTTTCGTTATTAATATAATGAGGGCTGTAGGTCTGGTCATGGTGATTTTTTCAGTAACCTATTTCTATTTCATTTTAGGATTGTTTACTGCGTTTAGTGCAGTCAAATGCAGTTAATAGTAAGGCAGCACTGACACTTTATTGGACAAAGAATTAGTGTGACCAGACTTTGTTTTGAGCCCTGTGTCCCCTGTCCCAGCAGATTTATACAAAACCAGTTTTATACAAGAAAAGTCCCTGGTGTCCCTATTTTTAACCAATCTGATACCTGCCAATGGTAAAGAGAGGCATAAATGTGTCATTTGTTGAAGCAAAATACAGAAAAGCTGCTTAAAAATGACCCAAACACAAAGAAAATGCGACTATACTGTACTATACATGTTTGCCATGAATGGTCTCTGCAGAACAATGTTCCTTAATTTTTCTCCTTATGCACTTGAATAGACCAATTAATCCAAAAGTTTCACTCAAGAGGAATTCAATGAACAATAAAAGGATTGTACTTACAGACAATTTCATTATCAACAGATACGTAGGCTTCTTTAAACACACAGTGCTGGCATTTTCATGTTCTGTTCTAGAGACGTATGCAGCAGCAGTCTGTATTTACAGCGTATGTTTCAATATATATGATCTATCTTATTATATTGATTTTACTTTCAAAGTTGGCTATGAGTATGGCTTTTAGTTTTAACCAAATAACTTTACTGTAGTGCAGGCATGTCCAAACTATGGCCCGGGGGCCAAATGTGGCCCTCAGACCAATTGTTTTGGCCCTCAGGTTTCCAGGTGAATTGGCCCATACTACCACAAGTAGTACTTTTTACTGCATGTTTTTAGAATCAAACTTGATCAGGTAAATTTAGTGTGTCCTTTTGAGGGTCTAAGCCTGAACAAAGGACTGGAGGGTCATTTAAACCTGTTAGAAACGCACAGATTTGAATTACTCACTGTTTTGACCACCCGTCTATGACCCTCGATCGGCCCTCACGCTGGTCTGTGTTTTAATATGTGGCCCTCAATGAAAAAAGTTTGGACACCCCTGATGTAGTGGAATACAGCTTCATTCATCTTGGCTTATTGCAAATGTAGGACTAGAGTAAATCACTGTAGCCTGCACTTAAAGACTGGCTGATCCACCCTGAGGTGACTCCATACACTCCTTTATACAGTAGGATGAGCAGAATTTCAAAATAAAAAATGGGAAACCCCTGGTTTGTGTTGGTTGTTAATAATAAAACTGTTCTGCACTCGGCTCATTCATGACTCATGATTCATGTGAGTCAATATAGTCAGATTTTCTTTGTATTTTGGTCATTTTTAAGCAGCTTTTCTGTATTTTGCCTAAACAAATAACAATGTATGCCTCTTTTTGCTGTTGGCAGGTACAAAATTGGTCAAAAATAGGGACACCTGTGGCATTTTTGTATAAAACTGGGACAAATCACTGGTTCTGGATAAATCTGCTGGGACACGGGACACAGGGTTCAAAATTGGGACTGTCCCGGGGAAATAGGGACGTGTGGTCACCCATTATATAGTTTATAGGTGACTCTAAGCCAGGGGTCTCCAACCAGGAGCTCGGGCTCTTCCAGGTGCTTTCCCCCTTCAGAGTAGCTCGCCAAGGGATTTCTGAGTTATATGTACTGTGCTGAATAACTAAAATTGTATTAACTGCCATTGTAAATGTATAATTTTGATCCCTAACTCTGTGCACTAATAAATGGATAATGGTTTATGGTTTATAGGCGTCTAACTGTACCCCATAAGGCTCTTATATGTACTAAAATTCTTGCAGCTGTCTGGCATTTTTGTTTGGTAAAAATAGCTCTCACATGTCCAAACCAGGACTAAACTAAAACTAAACCAAGACTACATCAGGTCTAAACCAGGACTAAACTAAAACTAAACCAGGACTACATCAGGTCTAAACCAGGATTAAACCAGGACTATCACAGTTTTTGCCTAATCTGTTCCCTGCCAACAGTAAAGTGGAGCATAAATTGTCATTTGTTTTACCAAAATACAGACATCCGTTTGTGAACGATCACAAAGCAAAAAACCGTTAGAAGTCCCTCAGATTATGACACAATGTTACACACTATTTTCACTATTTTATTTATAGCAACCAGCCCAACCCTGGTGTGTCACCCTAAACTTCTGTTGTCATATAGCAGTAATTGTCAAGTGAACAGCTCCTTTTTATGCTTAGAAATGGGAAATTCACAGAGTTTAAAAACATGTACCTGTGACATCACAAATAAATTGTAATCAAACTGTATTAACTGCCATTGTAAATGTATAATTTTGATCCCTAACTTTGTGCACTAATAAATGGATAATGGTTAAGGTTTTCATTTTCCATTCCGCACTCTACTCTTCTCTCTAATTCACTCTAATTTAATGTCCCATCTATATTTTAAAATTTTATGATGATTATTTATGTTTTGATTTGTTTGTATTGTGATCTTAATGTATTTCTTATTCTGTAAAGCACTTTGAATGACTTTGTGTACTAATTGTGCTATACAAATAAACTTGCCTTGCCTACGCGTCTAACTGTACCCGTAAAGCTTACAGAGGCTCTTATATGCACGAAATTTCTTGCAAACACTAAAATGAGCAGCTCTCTGGCATTTTTGTTTGGTAAAAGTAGCTCACATGAGTAAAACGGTTTGAGACCCCTGCTCTGTGCGGTACTTCTGCCCTCTAGTGGCCCTTGCAGCCTCACCTCGTACACGTCGTCGCTGTGCGCTGCCTACATTTCCCACAGTTCCGCGCGCAAAGCTCTGGCAGTCATGCGGATGGAAACAGGCGTGGACATCCGCTGGTGCACACATCCATGCACCGCCGCTGTGCAACAACAACTCACCCGGAGCAAAGATGCGCGAAGAGGAGGACGGCGGCGAGGGCGAGGGGAGCCCGGGGTCCTCTCCGCGCATGGTCCCCTCCAAGTCCCTGGACGTGGCCGAGGCGGAGGGCGCGGGGCAGCAGGCCTCCAAATTCTGCGGGTACCTCACCAAACTGTCCGGGAAAGGGCCTCTGAGGGGGTACAAGCCGCGCTGGTTCGTCTATGACCCCAGAAAGTGTTATCTGTATTACTTCAAGACTCCGCAGGACGCGCTCCCCCTCGGACACATCGACATCAGCGACGCCTGCTTCAGCTACGACCTGGAGGGAGAGGAGGGCCAGTTCGAGATCAGGACCGCGGGGAAGGAGTTTCTGCTCAAGGTAAACTTCTCAGGGTTAAATTGGAGTCCCAAGGAGCTCTGAGTCACTTCACAGCGTGACAAAAACAGACTGAGAAGAGCTGACAGACTTCATACTTCCGCTGGGGACTATTTAAAGCTCCGACATGACATAAAAATGACTCCTGTGGGCTTAAGTCGTGTTAGAATGTTGTTAGGATGTTGTTCCCTCCTCAAAAACAGAGCTGGAGTTGCTTTTTGTCTCATTCACACATGTTTGAGAAGCGCTTTGTTATTAATCTGTCCACACAAGCTCAGAATGCTCTGTTCCACCTTGTGATGTCATGTACAGGGTGGCCAGACGTCCCTATTTACCCGGGACAGTCCCAGTTTTGAACCCTGTGTCCCCTGTCCCAGCAGATTTATCCAAAACCACTGATTTGTCCCAGTTTTATACAAGAAATGTCCCTATTTTTGACCAGTTTGACCAAAACCAGGTCCAAATCAGGACTACATCAGGTCTAAACCAGAACTAAACTAAAACTAAACCAGGACTACATCAGGTCTAAACCAGGATTAAACTAAAACTAAACCAGGACTACATCAGGTCTAAACCAGGATTAAACTAAAACTAAACCAGGACTACATCAGGTCTAAACCAGGACTATATCAGGTCCTAAACCAGGACTAGGGACATGGATTATGGACATGATTAGTCGATTAATCAGTAATTGTTCATTAAGAATTTCATCGATCGTGTTCATTTTATTCGACAAACCGAATGTAGGTTGCTATGGTAACGTAGTGTAAGGGGCCGAGGCTGCGTCTCACAGCACAAACACTGGAGCTGTGGCCCCGCAGTCCCACGTCTCCTCTGTGGCTCCTTGGAGATCCCTATATCCCCCAAAGAGTGTGTTTACCTATACATCAGTATCCCACGTGTGATCTTTTTTTTTTGTTGGTTTTTATTTAGTATCCACCTCATCACATCCTCCACTGAGTTGTGTTCTTTAGTCCAACAGAAGCTGAACCACATCAGCCACAAGGAAACAGCTGTTTATGCAAATGAGCCATGTGGTTTTAAGTTTTGTTTCTGTAAGACGTAAACAAATGTTTAAAGCTGCATTAAACACATGCTAATGTCACACAGGCTGATGTGGCTCTGTAGTGGTTACGGTTTATATGTTGTAAAGTTCAGTTTATTTATGCAGATTAGTAATAGTAATAATTGTGATGATAATTTTAATATAAAATGTTAATGATTAATCGAAAATCAATTGTTAATTTTCCCGACGATTGATAATTTAATCAAATGCCCATCTGTAACACCAGTATTATAATTATTCACATCCAGAACATTGTTTTTTTACTTTAACTGGCAGCGACTTTAATAATTATCATGATATAATAGTTAAGTGTAAATATTTTGGATAAATAATATTTTGGATTAAAAAAAATATTTTTACATGCAAAACCAGGATATCCTGGTTTCACCTGTATCTCCAATGCGACATACGCACAGAACAGACTCACCAGCCTCATCACATCCTCTGTCACAGAAAGAACACTCATATTCCACTGAGTCGTGTTCTTTAGTCCAACAGAATCTGAACCACATCAGCCACAAGGAAAGAGGTAATTGGTAAGTGAACAGCTCCTTTTTATGTTTAGAAATTCACAGTTTAAAAACCTGTACCTGTGACATGATGACATCTCAAGGTGGAACACTGCGTTTTCACTTTGAGAGAAGAAATCATCTTAAATATGAACAATACAATTTGATTGTTCGTATTTAAGATGCAAGTTTCTTTGTGTGTTAAACATGAAACAAAACACAACTCGAGGTGCGTTTGTGATGAGGAAACGACATTAGAACAGATCAGAAAATAGTGTAATACAGGCTTTTTAAAAACCAGTGACTCAAACAGGGTTCTGTAAGATTCAAGCTCAGAGTTTGTACGACTGAATTCTGCCCTGTGCCTTTAACCCCTATGGCCTATAGATCATGTGTGTGCTGCAGTTCGGTTCTGTGTTTCACTGTAAGATTTCACAGGAAACCCCAGATGTTAACTGACCTCATCATTTGCCTATTGACAAAATATTTCTGTAACCACATACACACACACACACACACACACACACACATATGCACACACACCACATCATTCAGTTTATTAATTCAGTAATTATAACTAGACTCTGTAGACTGCATTCATGTGTTTGAGCTTCCTCAGACTTAGACTTTATTGATCCACAAGGGAAATGATTTGGATGCAGGAGCTCACACATCAAAATATGGTAACAGTTGTAGGGAGTATTATCTGTTCCATAAGGGTGAGTTGTACAGTTGTAGGCAGTATTATCTGTAGCATAAGGGTGAGTTGTACAGTTGTAGGGAGTATTATCTGTAGCATAAGGTAGCATGACGTCACACTGGGCCTAAAGTCTAACTTGAGTAACAGCTTCAGACAGCGCAGTGCTTCAGTTAGCATCACACCCCCAGAGATTGCTGATGACGTCAGCTGCAAAGTATCAATAAACGGGTTAATTCATTGTAATAACTTGCTAATTACTGTTTAATTGGCAGCTGACACGTCTCCTTGCACAGTTCCAGTCGAATGAAGGCCGCGAGTACCATGGCGACCAAAGAGCCAATCCAAAATGAAGCTGTTGAAGATGACGCCCTTCCTGCGCTTAGCGACGCAGTCAGTCAAACCTGGTGCTAACTCTAGCGGGAACAACCTGGTGAAAGAAGGCTCCCAGTTGTCTGTTATTATTGTTCATATCTTGATTTACGGAGAAAATAGCCAAATAAAAACACAGGATAATATAGAGTGGGTTAATATGAACATTTTAAGACCAAAAGATGAGATGATGAAGCCAGAATCGCGCCCATGCTCACTTCCTATGTGGAACCAGCTGCCCATATGTCCATATACACTGAACAAAAATTTAAACGCAACACTTTTGTTTTTGCTCCCATTTTTTGTGAGCTGGACTCAAAGATCTAAAACTTTTTCTACAGACACAAAAGACCCTTTCCCTCCAGTATTGTTCACACATTTGTCTAAATCTGTGTTAGTGCAGTTCTCCTTAGTCCAGATACTCCATCCCCCCTCACAGGTGTGGCAGCTTCTCTGTGTAAGAGTGAAAGTGAAAACAGCTGTTACTAAGACGAAAAGAGAAACTGTTCTGGAGGAAAACTAGAACCACCTACAACACCTGTTAGGGTTAAGTATGGAGTGATACTGAAATTTGGTGTCACGATATACGATATCATGATAATTATTAAAGTCGCTGCCAGTTAAAGTAAAAAAACAATGTTCTGGATATGAATAATTATAATACTGGTGTTACAGATGGGCATTTGTTTAAATTATCGATTGTCGGGAAAATTAACGATTGATTTTCGATTAATCATTAACATTTTATATTAAAATTATCATCACAATTATTACTATTACTAATCTGCATAAGTAAACTCATATAAACCATCACCACTACAGAGCCACATCAGCCTGTGTGACATTAGAATGTGTTTAATGCAGCTTTAAACATTTGTTTTAGGCCTTACAGAAACAAAGCTTAAAACCGCATGGCTAATTTGCATAAACAGTAAGTGAAAAAAGCAGCTGTTTCCTTGTGGCTGATGTGGTTCAGCTTCTGTTGGACTAAAGAACACGACTCAGTGGAATATGAGTGTTTTTTCTGTGACAGAGGATGTGATGAGGCTGGTGAGTCTGTTCTGTGCGTATGTCGCATTGGAGATACAGTGTATACATGAGAAACCGGGATACTCAAAAAAACAAACAAAAAACGATCATAACTGGGACACTGATGCGCAGGTAAACGCACTCTGAGGGATATAGTGATCTCTAAGGAGCCAGAGCCGAGACGTGGGACTGTGGGGCCTCGACTCCTTACGCTACGTTACGCACAGCAGCCTAGATTCGGTTTGTCGAATAAAATGAATGTGATCGACGAAATTCTTAATGATCTTGCCCATCCCTGACTGAGGTGTTATGAATAAATTCCACGTTTCAACAACTTGTTTTTTTAACCCTACTGCCCTCTTTATGGTTTAGTCGGCTGAACATCGCTAACAATCAGCAGAAAACGCCATCGGTTAATATATAGGTGACTAACTAGATGTTAGTGTTTGCAGTGTCGGTCCACTTGCTTCTACAGTCTGTGCTCTTAAATTGGAGTCTGCCTGTTCGTATCCTGTATCAGTGAAGTTTGGTGTCTCCTCAGGCTCCCAGCAGACAGGCGATGCACTTCTGGCTCCAGCAGCTGCAGCAGAAGCGTTGGGAGTACAGTAACAGGCGAGGGTCCGGCCAGAGAGACAGCTGGGGCTCCCCCATCGCAGCCCACCCCCCCACAGGCCTCGTCGCCAATGACAACGGTAAATACAAGTCCACATATGCACGATGTAAAAGATCACCCATTTTCTTTATTAGAAAAGATTAAACGGACTCTTGTGAGCTTTAAGATGTGTTATAATGTTGTTCCCTCCTCAAAAACAGACCTGGAGTTGTGTTTCGTTTCATTCACACGTTTGTATTATTAGTTTCTACATCTCCAAAGCTTAAAATGCTCTGTTCCACCTTATGATGTCAGGGAGTGGTGGTTTTAAAGTTAACAGCTGTTTTTATTAGGCCCGACCGATATGGACTGATAAAATGGGAGTTGGAGCTGCCGATAGTTCATATAATCGCTGATATATTTATGACGTAACAATTCACTGTAAATCTTCAGTTGATTATAAAACTCAGGTTTGGCTCTATTGGATTTTCAGTTGGGTTTATTTAGGCGACATTTATTGTTATTCTGCCTCTTTACATCCTATTTAAAGGCAGTAGGTCGGACTAATGGCATTTTTGTATGACATTCTAGCGTTAAATGCGTGCACCGCTGTAATTAATGACAGCTCATTTACATATCAGTGCAGGCCCAGTAACGTGTATAAAGACACAATAGTCACTTTTTCAAGAGAAAACAGGCTGTTTGTGTGTCGTATCTTACAGTAGCTAAGTGTTAACCAAAACACATGCCCAACACTCACACAGGCTCCTCTCAGATCACAAGTCTGCACTAAGAACTCTCCTTTTAATCCTGACTCAAAACGTTCGCCCGTAAAAGATTATAATCAAAGCATGTTGACAGCAGATGTGGAGTCTTCCTGCTCTGCACTCGCACTTTTATAAAAACAGAAGTAGTTTTGTTGCTGGTCCAAACTGCACTGAAATTCACTTTTATTTATAATCGGTATTGTGGATCAGACGTAAGAGTGTTTATAGCAGTGCCTCAGTGTTGCTCATTAGTAAAAACATTATGAGTCACATAACTCTGTGGAGTAATTTATCTGTCTGTAAATTGTATTAAATGGACGTAATATAGAGAGTCTACACTTTATAACGAGGTATTACTTGTCCACATGGACTATCGGCCCATATCGGCAAGATTTAGGCCGATAGCCAATATGTCTCCAAGTGCCCATATTGGCTGACAATATCGGCCAACTGTTATGTATCTATCGGGCCCTAATTTTTATCCTCATTTCATGTAGTCTACAATACACTAGAATAACCCAAAAAAATATTTTCATTTAAACTTTTATTGTGTTGAAATTGCCACAGAAAGTCCACAGTATCTTCTGATGCAGTGAGGCTAAAACAATAACTGTAACTTTAAAGTTTGGCAGTACCAGGGCTGCCAAACACACATGATTCTTGTGAAAGTGTACAGTGTTTACAAAACCACAGGAGAGCACTTCCTGTACTACTTCATCACATCACAAGGTGGAACAGAGTGGTTTCAGTTTGAGAAAAGAACTCTCTCTCAGCTTAAATGAAACAAAACACAACTCCAGGTTTGACAAAATTATAACAAGAATCAGAAAATGGTGTAATATGGGCCCTTGAATCATGTTTTTACTAGTTATTGTCAAAAAGATCACCTCATTAATGAGTTAACGCAAAACAATTTTGCAAACTAGTTTTTTCATGAGTTGTGGCCACTGCTGTAACGTTAGGAAAACTACAGGATCATATAGATCCACGAGCTGCTGCCACATGTAAACAAACTGCACTGTGTGAGGTCATCACCCTTAGTACAGCAACGTTGGGGCCCTGAATCTATAATAAAACCTTTTTCTATTGTAGGGCCCATGGTTGGGGCAGATGGAGCAGACAAAGATATAAACAGAGTTGCAATAAAAAAAAAAAAATTGCACAAAGCCTAACCACTTTTCTATGTTGATAAGAGTATTAAAATGATTATTCAAGGGACAAAAATGTGTGATTCATTTGTGATTACCGGTAATCGTGTGTCTTAACTATGACATTCATGACATTAATCGCGAGTAAATATTTTAATCAATTGACAGCCCTAGTTTTTACCCGTTTTAAATTAGGATTAGACAACTTTGGGGATAATACTACAAAATGTCCTTTCCTCTTTTTTATAGTTCAGATAAGCATATTTACTGAAAGGAAGCGAGTCATCTCTTAGTCATGACTCTACTTGTGTATGGAGCCAGACTGTGTTTGTGACTCGACTAAAAGAAATCAAAATGAAAAGTTGTTTTACCTCAAGTGCACCTCCTTGTGTATTCATGTCACTTCACTCTGTGGTTCTCATTTCCAGACGGCGTGGTGTTTGACAAGCTCAATGACAGTATGGAGAAGGTGCGCAGTGACTTTGCTATGGAGGCGGAGGTGGACATCACCGTGGGGGACAGTCCTTTACCCAGGGGTCCCACCGGGCCCCCTGCCAACCCACTCAACACCCTCCGGAACATTGGCAATGAACTCAGGTACGGGCATCACAGCCATTTTGCGCTATTTTCTGATCACTGTTCTAATGTAGTTTCCTCATCACAAACAGACCTTTAGTTGTGTTTTGATTCATTCACACATGCAGAAACCCTGCAGATTTAGGATGAGTTCTTCTCTCAGACAGAAAACACTCTGTTCCACCTTGTGATGTTGTGGTAATACAGGAAAGTGCTCCACTGTGTTTTTAAACATATATTAACATACATGAACATTCACTCAGAACGTGGCTGCCTCTTTTCTGCATCGCTCAAGGATTCATTTTAAACTGCTTTTGTTTTTAAACACCCAAATCACTTTTTTGCTACTAATTATCTGTGTACCGTATTTTCTGGCCTATAAACCGCTACTTTTTTCCCAGGCTTTGAACCTTGCGGCTTTTACAAAGGTGCAGCTATTCTGTGGATTTTTCTTCCACCACTAGGGGCGCTCTAAACGGAATTTCAAAAACAAGATAGACGGAAAATTAATGCAAAGAAGAATACACTACTTTTTATTTAGCAGATATAACACGCACAACAAATTACTAACTGGTAATTATTTTCAAATTCTTGCCCCTTCATCATGAAAAGCACATGAAGAAGTTTGTATGATGCAAGTTTTAAGTTGAAGGCATTGATCTTGCTCCAGGAAGGAAACTGTGCTGCTGCACGTAAGCTTGGCATCAATGAATCTATGGTGAGACGTTGGAGACGGCAGCGGGAAGAGCTCATGCAATGCCAAAAGACGACAAAAGCTTTCAGAGGGCATAAAAGCAGGTGGCCTGAACTTGAAAATGTCCTGGAGAACTGGGTGAACACACAGAGAGCAGGCGGCCGAGGTGTATCCACTGTGCAGATCCGACTGATCCGACTGAAAGCCAAAACAATCGCCCGCAAAACGAATGAAGATTTCAAAGCTGGGCCGTCATGTTGTTTCAGATTTAAGACACATAAACACCTGTCCTTCAGGGCATGGACCACTCTCTGTCCCCCCCGACAATGAGGAAAAAGTTGCAAACTTCCACAAATTCGTTGAAACAAAGATACAAGAAAACTCCATCGGACCAGACGACATCATAAATATGGATGATGTACCTTTGACGTTTGATCTGCCTCTAACCAGGACTGTTAACAAGACAGGCGCATCATCCGTGTTGCTGAAACCAACTGTCCACGAGAGGACGCATTTCACCTGCGTTCTGGCATGCACAGCATCCGGACAAAAGCTTCCACCAATGGTGATTTTTAAGTGCATAACTGCCGAAAGAACAACTCCCGAAGGGCATAGTGGTTAAAGTTAACAACAAAGGGTGGATGATGGAAGGCCTAATGAAGGAATGGGTAACGGAGTGCTACGGCAAGCACCTGGGAGGATTTTTTCACCGGAAAAAGCACTGCTTGTTTTGGATAGCATGAGGGCCAACATCACAGATTCTGTGAAAGCAGCGATCAAGAAAACAAACTCCATTCCAGCTGTGATTTCTGGAGGTACAACAAAGTATTTGCAGCCACTTGACATCAGTGTGAATCGGGCATTTAAAGCTGCACTCCGGGTTGAGTGGGAGACTTGGATGAGAAGTGGCGAGAAGTCATTCACAAAAACTGGCCACTTGCGAAAAGCAACCTATTCTGATGACTGTCAGTGGATCCTAACAGCGTGGAGTGGTGTGAAAGAATCCACCAATGGGTTCTGAAAGGCTGGACTGCTACGCGAAGAGAGCAGCTCACCTTCAGAGCCAACTTCACCGGAGGATGACAGTGACACGGAGAGACTGATGGGGATAGATGTGACGAAGCGCTTCTGAGGCTGTTTAACTCCGACACTGAAGAAGATGACTTCAGTGGTTTCAGCGAAGATGATTAAAGTGACTTGTGGTTTCACTGCACAGGAGAAATGAAGATAATCAGTTACCGGTACTTTTCTGTTTTTGACCTCATTTTAATCAGCACAGTTGCTGCCGTGTTAAAAGGCACTGTTTGGAAAGAATCTGTTCAGGTACATAAATGAACATTTATAGTAGAAAATTGTTCTGTATATGCAGTAAATATCTCATTTTTCAACATAGATATCAGCGGCTTATAGCTCTATAGTCCAGAACATTTGAATTTTCAGGTTGGACTAACGGCACCAGTGAGTCAGATGCACCGCGATGTCCCACTGTGTCTGGAGAAAAGGGAAACTGCATGATCCGAACAAAAATGTCCGCACTGTTTCAAAGTCCAGAGCGCACTGGTTCACGCCGTGTTGGATTTTTCTCAGTCGGCTGTCAATCATCACTCCAGAGCCCGCCCCCCAACCCGTCGGGCACTGTCCACTCTGGAAGTTTTTTATATATTGGGCAGGGGTCTCCAGTGTTTTTCCTCTAGTGAGCTACTTTTACAAAACGAAAATGCCAGAGACCTACTAGTTTTGCGGTCACAAGGAATTGAGTAAATATAAGTGGTGAGCCTTAGATAGGGTACAGTTAGAAAAAAACTTTATCCATTTATTAGTGTGCAGTTAGGCTTCAAAATTATACATTTACAGTGTTAATAGCCATTTAATCAATCAACTTTTACTTAATCCCTTGGTGAGCTACTTGGAAGGAGGTGGAGAGTTACCAGCAGCTCCCACACTACAGGCTGGAGACCCGTGGCTCAGGGGCAGAGTAAAGCATCAGGAGGGTGGTTAATGGCTCTTGAAGTGTTTGAATGGTGCTGCCTCGCTGTACCTCACTGAGCTCCTCCATCCTTACACTCCTTACTCAGTCTCTCAGCCGGAGGCCTTTGTGGTGGCTGCACCAAAACTGTGGACTGAGTTGCCTTTGCACATGAGACAAGCCTCTTCTGTACCTGTTTTTAAATCTCTTCTTAAAACACAGTTGCCCTCTTTGGCCTTTGACACAGTTTGAGATCTTGACATTTTAGTAGATTGTTATTTTTAGATTCTGTTGTTAGTCATTTGTTGTTTTATTGTTTGTATACTTTTTTTTATTATGTTCTGTAGCACTTTGGTCAAGCTGTGTGTGTGTGTGTGTGTGTTTTTTAAGTGCATTATAAATAAAGTTGTAGTTGCAGTTAAACTCCATACACCTTCATTAGAATCATTTGGGTAATTTCAGCCTTGGAATTGCCGATCTCTACTGAACTGAAGATAAAAACGTAGCTGGCGTCACAAAGGTGGAACAGAGCATGTGGCGCTTTAGGGATGCAGACAGCTTAATGATGCAGGATCATCTCCAGGGATGTTTTTGAGGACGTAACAACAGTTTAAACATTGTAGGTTAAAAGTTGACAGAGTCTTTTGGTCTCTGCGACATTTGACTTGTTTATTGATAGAACATGTGAACTGCATTTGGCCCCTCAATCCACAAGGTGCTTTTTAATATTTTGGTTGTGTGTAAAAGAATTATTGTGAGTTTCTATCATGGGAAACACGAGCTGTGACAGGTTTACTTTGTGCTTTGCCTTTTATAAGCAAGTGTTTGTTTAGAATGTTTGCTAATCCACCACATCATGACATGGCCTCCTTCATCAGAGGATCCTGCCCCACAGAGCTCACAATTTCTCACAAAGTCTGTATAAAGAAGTGGAGTAAGAGAGTGTGATGTCACCCACAAGCGTTCGGCTCTGGTCAAGGAATTGATTTACCGACAAGATGGTGAAATAAAAACAGCAGGATCATGTAGAGCAGGTTAATACGAACCAAAATAAGGAGCCTGACAGCAGCAGTTACAGAGGGAGGAGTGACAGTTTTTTATTTAACGTCAATTGTGGCCAGAGCTGATGAATGTAGAAGTGCGCCCATGCTCACTTCCTGTTTGGAATGCGATTAGCTGTGTCCATATAACTCCAAATTCACTCCTATCACTGTTAGCCTTGATGAGCTTCATTTGACTGGAGGCAAACATTAAGCTGGGCGTACACTCTGTGCTTTTTTTTTGCCCTTCTTGAGCCAATTTTTCACTTATGCGACTGTTTTTGGATTCAAGTTTTGGCTTAATCATGCGTGGTGCTTAATGTAGTACCGGTATATTTGAGGTAACGAGAACCGATGAATACCTCACGACCAGCTCCCGATCAGAAATCATAGATCTCAAGAATATCAAACCTGTTTGAAATCCAGTTGCCTCTCGTGAGGGTTTCGCACTGTTGATGTCGTTTGTATTGTGTGAGAACATGAATCGTGAGCTGTGAACTTTTAAACTTAAATTTGATCGTACAGTTTGAGCTGAGGCTGAACGAAACCCATTGAAAATATGGCACAGTGTACGGCGGCAGCCAGATCCCTCTCTCCTTCATCTCCTTCATTGCTCATCTTTTTCTTTTTGTCCTATTTTTCTTGCCGATCTGCCAAAAACCTGATGCCAAAAAAATGCTTGTCTTCATGGAGATGTTATTGCTTTGTCCGGAATGTTCCACAGTATGGCATTAAACCTTTCTGTCTTCACGGAGACCAAACCAGACCAAGTTACAGGTCAGATCTGTGGAGAGGCGACCCTGCTCACAGTCAGAATACTTGTTACTCGAGGTATTTTTGAGCTTTAAAACCACCTGTAACTGAATAAATGTAAAGTAGAGCTGTTTAATGTCACACTGTGGAAGATTCCAGGATATATCCATAGAAACAAGAAGGTGACAGACCCCCAACCGAAAGGTTAGAGAGTGCAGCTTTAACAGGAGCAGCTGAATAGGCTTCCCCCACTGTGACCTTGCACTTTGAGATTTGTACAGTGTGAAACATTCCAGTGGTGGCAGAAGTACAGTTTTGTTACTAAAATAAAAGTACAGATACAGGAGCAAAAGAACACCAAGTACCGTAATAAATAAGTGAAAGTGCAGGAAGAAATCTAATAAAGTAAAAGTACCTGTTTAAAAATGTGTTTAAAGAGTAAAAAGTATTTTATGCAGATTCTTATAAGGCTTCAAATGAGGTGATTTTGACTTGATTTGTAAACCTCAGATTAGGAACACCTCAGTCTCTTCAGCAGGTCTCAAACTATCCTAAAAAATACTTTTACTTTTCAGTCCAGTTCAAAAATGTAGTGGAGTAGAAAGTACAGATACTTGCTCTCAAATGTAGAGAAGCAGAAGTAAAAAGTATCCACTTCAAAATCTACTTGCATAAAGGACAGATATCTAAATTTATACTTACAGGTGCAACGGTTCTGGAGAGGGTCCGAAACCTGTTTGTCTCCATGGGGATGCGAAATTATCCACAGTAGGGCATTAAACTGATCTGCCTTGCAATCATACAACTACAGGTGTTATTCATTGCGCAAAAATATATTTAAAATTTCCAGTCTTACTTTGAGTGGGGACGCCTCTCCACAAATCTGACATGTAATTTGGCAAGTTTATGGCCGTATTGTGGAACATTCTAGCCACATCTCCATGTATTGTGTAAGATGAAGTTTATGACACAGTAAATACCAAATGCTTTATTCTATTAATGTGTGATATGGTGTGAGTGTGTCTGTGTGTGTTTGCGCGTGTGTCTGTGTGTGTGTCTGTGTGTGTGTCTGTGTGTATTTGCATGTGTGTGTCTGTGTGTATTTGCATGTGTCTCTGCTTGTGTTTGCATGTGTTTGTGTCTGTTATCTTGTGTGTGTCTGTGTGTTTGCATGTGTGTATCTGTGTGTGTTTGCATGTGTGTCTGTTTGCATGTGTTTGTGTCTGTTATCTTGTGTGTGTCTGTGTGTTTGCATATGTGTATCTGTGTGTGTTTGTGTGTGTGTATCTGTGTGTGTTTGCATGTGTCTCTGCGTGTGTTTGCATGTGTTTGCGTCTTATCTTGTGTGTGTCTGTGTGTTTGCATGTGTGTATTTGCATGTGTGTTTGCATGTGTCTCTGTGTGTGTTTGCATGTGTTTGTGTCTGTTATCTTGTGTGTGTCTGCGTGTTTGCATGTGTGTGTCTGTGTGTGTGTTTGTGTGTCTGAGAGTGGGTAGTGTGTATTGTTCTTAATGTTGTCTAATTGCATTGTAATTGTTTATTTCTGTACATCAGGGACAGCAAATAGAAACGAGCCGTTTATCTAACCTGAAAGAACACATATAATAGAGTCATGTCCTTTAATCCGACAGAAGATGACCGCATCAGCGCACAAATAGTTTATGCAAATTAGCAATGTGGTTTTAAATGTCATTTCTGTAAAACATAAACAAATGTTGGCAAAGCTGCATTAAACACATTATAATCTGGTGCAAAACATCATTTTTTTATTATCTTAATGTCTCTGTACATTGTCCCTTCAAATAAATACTAAACTTAAGTAACTATGAAGACAAGCAGGTGACCAGACAAGTTACACAGTGCACCTTTAAGTACAGTGCTTCACTACTTTTACTTTGTTACTTTCCACCACTGGCTTGACCTCTCAGCTCTGTCAGATTTGTACTCTGTGGCCTGGTTGTAGCTGCTTCACCTCCCTCTCTGCTCTTTCAGAAACTCCATGTCCTCCCTGCGGTCTGGGCGTGACAACAGGAGGAGTGTGTTTTACACGGCCAGCAACAGCACAGTGGACGAGTGGGAGCTGCTGGACGCTCCTCCGAAAGATCTGACCACCGAAGGAAAACACAGCGAGGCCCACAGACGTATGAGACGCACAGAGACAATTATGCACTCACAATACACTCTGTCTGCTCCCTCTCTCTCCACGCTGTCATTTCAGTCTCTGTGGGTCGGATCTGATCTCAGACATGTGTTTCCCCTCGTGTCAAAATGCTTAAATGCTTGACTGAGCACAAAGCAGGGATCAGAAACAAAACTTAACGTAATAGTCTGTAGGCCTAAATGGATGCTATGCACTTAGGGCTGTGCCAAAAATCGAAAGATTGATAGATCGTGGTCTCAACTTTGGTTGATCTCAGTGATAAGAGGAGTACATTTTAATCACCAGGTCTACAACCAGTCAGTGTGGAGATGACGAGGTTTTACGCTCTTGTTTAGGGAAAAGCAGCCTGAGCCACAGCGTGTCCCTTTGTCTCATCACATGTTCACAACTTTTGACTTAAATCTGTACAATTTGACTCTCTAGTCCTCTGTGTTATTCAGCTCCTCGCCTTTTCTCCTCTTTCTCTCCTCTGGTGCTTCTGATCTTTATAATCTAAGATAAAGAAAGGAAATGGCTATTTTCTCACCGTTTATGAGTGAAACGTAAGACCTCATTCAGCGCACAGACATCGCATGTGTGTCTGCCGCTGAAGGTAATGTGCATATGCATTAGGTTAAATATACTGTAGAAAACTCATTCCAACTTTTAAATGTGAATGCGAAAAAAAACACTCTGCTCTGTGTTAATGCACAGCTTCTCATTGTTTAATACTTACTTCACAAAGCCAATGACATCAGCTGCAAAGTGTCAGTTTCAAATATACAGGGTGTCCCAAAAAACAGTTTACTATGGGACTTTGCTTGCCATTTAGTGAAGTTTTTCCAAATGTTGCATTGAAGGCTGCAGTCTTGGGTGACTGTGCAGCCTAATGGCGCAAAATGACTTCTCTTTGGGAGTGAACGGCTCAACCTGAAAACAGAACAAAAATAAAACATTAAATATTTAATTTTGATCTGTTTCTCTACATTCTGAGAAAATTTGAGGTGATTTCAACAAGAAATGCTGAAATTACTGGGCTACAAAATGTCACATGTTTTGGGACACCCTGTATACAGTAATGTAGAAAAACATGAACTGCCAGAAATAAACAGGAGAAATGATACACTTGTTTCAGTGTTTGTATCTATAATAAGTCACAGAAGTTATGTTTTCAACTCTACAGTTTGTTCGTTTGTTTCGATTTTGTTCCATCTGTCATGTTTTTGATAGTCTGTGCAAATATGAAAAGTGATAGAATGGGATCATATTAAAATTGCAGTAAAAACTACATTTCAACAAGGAAATTTATAGTGATAGAGAGAATCTTACTGTAATTGTCCCTCTTCCACACTGTGAAATCATATTATTAAAAGGCCTATACTGAGCTATTATTGATCTGTTATAATGTTTCTTCATCACAAACAGACCTGGAGTTGTGTTTTGTTTCATTCACACATTTAACACACAAATCCTGCATATTTAGGCTTAGATCTCTAACTCTAGGCCGACTAATAATAAAAAATGACTCAAACATGGATGAATGAAACAAAACACACATTTCCAGGTCTGTATCTGAGGAGGTAACAACATTAGAACATGAATTAAAGCTCACAAGAGTCCATTTGGTGTAATAATAGACCTTTTAACTATGTTTTTTGACTGTATTTTTCATGGTTCTTATCTGCAAAACCACAGAAATTCTAAATTGAACCAAACTCCCAGTTCCATTTACGTTTATACCTTTATTTTTATTTACTTTTGCCTTCTGATTGTGTTTTAGATTCCTTGGGATCAGTGTTCACCTTTGACCCCGGGCGTAGCGCCGGTCGGACTAAGTGGCCACTGTTGCCGGGGCGACTGGGGCGGGGCAGTGCGGACATGTCTGTGGAGTGTAACGGCAGCCGACCTGTGGACCTGCACCTGCGCCTCCAGAACCAGCAGGAGGAGCTGTGCCGAGTGAAGCAGGAGCAGGCCCAGCTCCGAGAGGAACTGCTCACGCACAAGGTCTAGACCCAATGCAGTTCTGTACATGAATATGACTGGAGCTAAAGGTTCTAAATTACACAGAACTGACTCCTGTGAGCTGTTGTTACCTCAACATTCTAACATGGCCACGTTTACATGATGGTTTTTGAATTCCGATTGAATAGTTCTGAATTAAAATATTCTCCTTCGACTTTACATGGAAATAATAATTCCGAATTGAGGTTTACATGGAAAACAGGTCGAACCGACGACTGGTGGAGCCGGATCATGTCAGAAGAGCGACCCATCGAGCATGCGCTGAACGACCGGAATTATCTTTATGAAAAATAAACGTTTACATGATCAAGGAATAAATTAAAATCGAAATAAACCACCTTCTTACTTTGGAATTAAGTTTAATTCCAAATCGTTTTCATCAGGAAATAAGTGTTTACATGGTCTTTTTTAAAGCGGAGAACGTTTTTATTCAGAATTAAAGCTCTCATGTAAACGTGGCAATTCACACATTGAATAACCCTTTACTGTTAGACTTGGACTTAGATGAACTCTTGATCCACAAAGGAAATTATTTGGACACAGTAGCTCACACATTACAATTGTAATTCTAAATAAGTAGCAAAAAAGAGAGCTGGAGTCATATAAGGCATAATTATATGGCATTAACAACTCCCTTTACCCTTATAGTTCAATAGAGATGGCCAATTCCAGAGATAAAT
Source organism: Odontamblyopus rebecca (assembly GCA_030686955.1). NCBI lineage: Eukaryota > Metazoa > Chordata > Actinopteri > Gobiiformes > Gobiidae > Odontamblyopus > Odontamblyopus rebecca. The sequence continues at coordinate 10,334,843 of CM060659.1, read as the reverse complement.
TGATCCAAATGATTCTAGTGCAGGTGTATGGATTTTAAAAACACAGTGGAGCGCTTCCTGTATGACCACATGACATCATAAGGTGTTTTCCACTTGAGAGAAGAACTCATAACTCCAAATCTGCAGAGTTTGTGTGAATTAAACAATAACACCTCCAGGTATTTGTGATTAAGAAACAACACTTCGGCATAGATCAGAAAATAGTGTAATAGCCGCCCTTTAAGTCCAAAAAAATGTATCTAAGAGTTGTAGCTGTAGAGTAGTACAACAAACCACTAAAAGGGAAGGAAGCCAGTTTCATAAAAATTCCCCATGAACCAGTAATGCTGTAAGCAATATGAAGGATTATGAAGTAACTGAAGACGCAAAACAAAACACTGCGAACACAGATTTTTTTTTACTTTTATGATTTTGTTGTATTCTGTTAGATAGATTTTATATTACAAAAATGAGCTTTAAACCATGTTATAATGTTGTTTCCTCCTCAAAAACAGACCTGGAGTTTTGCTTCATTCACTCAACCATTTATTATTCATCTGTCTACATTTCCAAAGTTCTAAATGCTCTGTTCCACCCTGTGATGTCATGAGTCAGCTACCTTTTACTTTTTAAGTACAGATTCAATACAGATGCCAGTTCCAAGGCTCAAATTATCCAAATGATTCTAGTGAAAGTGTATAGAGCTTAAAAACACAGTGGAGCTCTTCCTCTATTACAGAGTGTTTTTGGTTGAGAAAACTTGGTCTATATCTTCAGGGTTTGTGTGTTAAATATGTGAGAATGAAACGAAACACAACTGCAGGTCTGTTTGTGATGAGGAAACTGTAAAATACCAAATAAGCCGGGTTCCAATTAACCACCGGTTTCCATTTTAAACACTGGGTGCAGGTGTAAATTTCGATACTTAACCATCGGTTCCACCAGTTGAGTGTAATATACATGCTGGAAGACAGAATTGGTGCTGCAACAACAGGACGCAGGACTGATGCTCGCGCCGTCTCTACACAAACCAAACTTAAAACCACATGGCTCATTTGCCTTCAAGCCAGGCTCCATATTCGCTCCTGTAACACTGTGGGTGACGTCACACTCACTTAGTCCACTTCTTTTATATGGTCTATGGTTCCATATATTCCCAGTTTTGCTGAACACGATTTTTGTGAGGAAGGAATGAATCGCCTGCCCCAAGTTGCCGCCTGGTCTCAAATAAATGCCTGGTCTGTTAAGTGATTGAAACAAATAAGCGCCCCAGCTTTTATTTGGTATTTTACGGTGGATCAGAAAATGGAGTAACACTAGTACAGTACATGGCCTTTAAGTTCTTGGCTGTTCCTTCAGAATTGTTCTTGTTGTAAATGTTTAGGAGCTGGTGAGACTTTTGCAGCAGACTCTCCGGACCTCTCAGTGTGACTGGCAGTCTCTACGGTGTGGACCTCAGACCACAGCTCCGTCAGACCCAAACTCACCCGCCCCCGACCACACCGAGCCCCCCACCGTCACTCCGGAGGCCCTGTCCCAGCTAGAGCGCCTCCTGCAGGACAGAGACGCACAGATCCAGTCTCTGTGTGGACACATGGAGCGCTTGGCTCTGGAGAAGGACAGTCTGCAGAAGGAGTTGAAGGGGCTCAAGCTCAAAGTGGGGGAGATGAACGAGCAGCTGGGGATGCTCATGGAGACCATCCAGGCCAAGGACGAGGTCATCATGAAACTGTCCCAGGAACAGAGCTCCGAGGGCGGGCACAGCGACTCCGGGTCCCCCCCCTTCACCAGGGACCAGAACGAAGTGGACATCCTCAAGGTGCTCTGCTGTGTTTGGTCTTCACACATGATGTTACTCTCACAAGGATATTTACATATTTAGAAAAAACATGTCCAGCTCGATCTGTATGAAGGCCGGGCTCAGTTTCTCTGTGGCCACATTCAGACTATTATTTAAAATATTTGACGTTTCTAAAAGTCTATGGGAAAAATGAATAGAAAGTTGACTTTCAGAACTGGAGCAGGTGTTTCAGTTAAAATCCTTGTTTGAAAAATGACAGTGAAAGTTTATTCTTGGTTTTGATTTAACTTTTTAACAAATATTCACATTTTTCATACCTTCAAAACAACATTCACATGATGGGTGATAATAACAAGGACCAATAATGCTCCATGTTTACACAGCAGGTGGAAAGTTATTTTGTCTGAATAGTAAAACAGTTATTATTTATTATTAAGGAATATTCAAAAGAAACTTCACAGATTCTCCAGCTTTGCCAAAATCAGATCAGTTAAACCGTAATCAGTTTTGTGTGGAATGATCTGATACTCTGTCTCTTGTATTTGAATTAAACTGTTTTATTCTCTGTATATTCCAGGACAGTCTTCAGGGATACAAAACACAAAACAAGTTTCTGAACAAAGAGATTCTGGAGCTGACGGTGTTACGCCGGAACTCGGAGAGCAGAGAGAGGGCTCTGGAAGCAAAGGTACGACTTTATGAAAGAGGAAGTGTAACTGAAGTGTGACTGTGTGCAGATGGCTCTGGGCTCATGTCTGTGCCGTTTGTGTTCATATTGTTGTTTCTATGTTTGCTGTTCTGGAGGTGAAGCTCTCATGTTGTTTGCATGTTTGCGTTGATATTGTTGTGTGTGTTGTGTGTTTTAGTGCACTGCTCTGGAGGCGAAGCTGTGTCAGGTGGAGAGTAAGTACCTGGTGCTGCTGCAGGAGGTGAAGACCCCGGTGTGTGGGTCAGAGCAGAGTCCAGCCCGAGAGGTAATCTCCAGACTGTTGGAGGATGCTCTGCAGGGAGAGGGCCCCGAGCATGACCAGCTGCTGCTCAAACCCAACACTGTCAGGTCTGTGTGCAACTACACAACTGCAGACAACTGCAGACAACTGCAGACAACTGCATAAAACAGAATACAACTGTATACAACTGTATACAACTGTACTCAACTGTGTACACACTGTACAAACCCAACATTGTCAGGTTTGCCTGCAACTACACAACAGTAGACAACTAACTGCACACAACAGCATAGAACAGAATACAACTGTACACATCAGTACAGAACTGTACACAACTGTATACAGCTCTGTACATACCCAACACTGTCAGGTTTGTGTGCAACGACACAACTCTACACAATAGTTCACATGACTCTACAGTATGTGTGAAAACGGTTTCTCAGTTCTCTGTCATTTCTTTGTGTTTTCCTCACCCATGATCGTGTTATTTCAGAGACCTTTTCTGATTGGCTAATCCTCCTCATCACACTGTTTCACACTAAGTTCTATAAAAACACAACAAAACAAACAGTCTCAGTCTTCCGGGTGTAAGCCCAGAACTTTCAGAGCAAACACTCTAAATGAAAGTCTGTGTGGTTGTGCAGCTGTTTGTCACTCAGACACTGGGCTGAAGCTTTGTCCCTGACATCAGAGCAACACTACAGTACAGACATGTTTAAGGTCCACAGAGACATTCTAGCCTCTATACGAATATCAATTTTTTTACTCTTTAATGTTTCAGTGATTGTTCCACTTGAAAAATGTCCTCACAGAAACATATAAACTGATCTGGTTCTCTCCATGGAGTTACATGTTCATATTCACTATTTTCTGATCTGTTCTAATGTAGTTTCCTCATCACGAACACACCTGGAGTTGTGTTTTGTTTCATTCACACATGTTTAACACACAAACCCTTCAGATTTAGGCTGAGTTCTTCTCTCAGACAGAAAACACTCACTTCCACCTTGTGATGTCATGTGATAATACAGGAAGTGCTCCACTATGGTTCACACCTTTAGTCATTTGGATAATTTCGTCCATGGAATTCTCAATCTTTATTGAACTAAAGGCAAAAGAGCTGTTAACCTGAAAATAACCACTTCATGACATCACAAGGTGCATCAGAGCATTTTCAACTTTGGAGATGAAGACAGACTGATAATAAAGTGTTACTCAAACATGTGTGAATGAACCAAAACACAACTCAGAGACAGTTTTGCATAATGTAGGACCTTTTAAATCATTTTATAAAATATAAATGTGACCAGTGACCATTTCTCTCATATTCTCTTTTCTTCAGTGAATACGATGTGTTTGGGTTCAAGACGGTGCCAGAGGAGGAGGAAGAGGAGGAGAAGCTGGTGGCGAAGGTGCGGGCGCTGGAGCTGAAGTCTTTGGCGATGACGGACCAGGAGGTGTCTGTGGGCGTGAAGTGGGAGAACTACCTGACGGGCACCATGAACCGAAACCTGAGCCGCTCCCCTGAGCTGAAGAGCCTGGTGCGCTGTGGTGTGTATGGAAGATCATCTGTTTCATCACATTTTGGATTTTAAATGCAGCTGAAATTCTCACGTTCATTAGATTTAACTCTGAAAAAGGTCTTTAAATTGTTTTTATTCTCAATTTCAATTACTGAAATTTTAAGTGTACTTTTTCAGTGTGTTTAGAAATTAAAAATGAAAACTCACCTTTTAAATGTTCAGCTCAAATATTCAGAGTGTGAAAGATCGAAGGTGCCAAGACCCAAACACAATGGATCATACCGGATGGGTCTGTGTGTCATTCGTAGTTTTGACTTTCAATTAAGAACGAAAAACAATAAAATGAGAAAACAGTTTATTTCATTATCCCATTTTAGTGTCAAACAAACAAACAAAAAAACAGATTTCGACCTCTACTTCCAGTATTTAATTTAAAGTTTATTTCAAATGACAACAATCAAGAAACAGTCACTGTCTTTTACAGTTTTGATATTTTATTCTCTCTGGTTTATTTACCCCAGAAGTTCTGCTGCTTAGAGCGCTGCCTGTGAATTCATGTTAACTGAACAAAGGAGAATTTATCGCTGCTTCCTGTTTCTCATTATGGAGTTCAACAAATACTTTCTAAGGCACGAAAGTAGACGCTACACACTAGAGAATTTTTCAGTCTTAAATGATTTTTAAACGTGCGAGACAAAGCGCACACCACAGACATGAGGAGAAACTTAAGAGACTTAAAATCTCTGATCACAAAGACTGCAGCGGGATCTGTCTGCGTAAAACAGGCTGCAAAGCTGTGAGCGCCTCTGCTGTTTCCTCTGCACTTTTAGTTTAGATACAAGTCAAAACTGTGTTATTTGTGAAATGTGGTGCAATACTTCAGACACAGGATGTTTAAAGCATAAAAGATTAGCAATAACGTTCACAGGAAGTAGAGTCACTATCGATAATCTGAAGTTTTACCCTCATAAACAAACACATTCAAGGAACAACTTTGGCCTTTTTACTTTCAAACAACGCCTCAAACTGGATTAACAGCGTGGTTTTGTGGACTGGATGTCATTATTTGCAGAGGACAAGTTCTATAGATAATGTGGATGAGGTGCTGCAGATGCTGCCCTTTAAATTTACCACTTTACGAGGGGTGAGGATTGAAATCTTTATTTACACTATATCCCAAGTTTGTATCTTGCGCCTCTGTGTTCGTCACTCCTCTGCCCCTGACGCTCTGTTTTATCAGCTGTTACCGTAGTGTTGCTGATGTTTGGTGGTTCTGATCTGACACTGACTCCACACATGAGGAGCAGCAGCTTCAAAATCTCACACAAAGACAAAAAGTCAGGTCACGCCTCCTCGAACTCGGGGAGAAGAAATCGTTTTCTAAGAAGAATAATCGTTTTTTTAAGGTCTTTCCTGCCTGAGACCAACAGATTAAGCAATGGTGCAAGTGAAAAAAAAAATCATGGCATGAAGAAAAGTGTTTAGGAAGTTTCAAAAATGTCTAAAATTTGCTAGATTAAATTTCATAATTTTACTTGGATGTTTCATTTGTTCATCAAAGGATAGTACCGAATGGAAATGCAGACTTAAATATTTCACTTCTTGCACATGATTAATAATTTGTCCTTGAACACTAAGTTCAAACTCCAGTTCAAATTAGCTGAACGCTGTGAATAACGTCACACTCCCTTAGTCCACTTCTTTATACAATCTGTGGTTGTTATTAAATTGGATTGACTCACTTATAGCGATGGGACGAGACCCAATTTCCACAAGACGATACGAGATCGGGTCCACGAGAATGAGACAAGATGAGATTTTAAAGTAATTCCTAATATTGAAATGTCATGATTCAGTTTCCAATTTTGGCCTCATATTTTAATTTTTTTTATTTTATGTTATGTTTTTGTTTACATTCTAATACTGCTTTGTGGAAATGTAACTCACCAACATGTAAATCTTTCCTGTCCAATCCAAATGTACTCACTTAGGATCGATTTGTTGCAGAAATTTTCGCTCTGAATTTAAACCCTTGATTTTGAGGTCTTGAAATATTTGTGCTGAATATTTAAAAGGTGTTTTTTCATAAGCTGACATTCAAACAGGCTCAAAAAATTAACACAAATTTAGAAATTCAGCATCTAAAATTCAAAATCAGATGGAACAAATTCTCTTCTGCAGGTGTGCCTCACGAACACCGCTCCAAACTGTGGCGGTGGGCGGTCTCCTTCCACGTCAAGAAGCTCCGTGAACACATCGCCCCAGATTATTACGAGACTTTGCTGAACGTGGCCAAAGAGAAACCGAACCCGGCCTCCAAACAGATCGAGCTGGACCTGCTCAGAACTTTACCCAACAACAAGCACTACTCCTCCCCCAGTGCAGCCGGGATCCAGAAGCTCCGCAACGTCCTCACCGCGTTCTCCTGGAGGAACCCCGACATCGGATACTGCCAGGGACTCAACCGGTAAAGAAATAGAAATGTGTTATGTAAAAATATCAGATTTTTCTAACAAGCTTTGTGATTAGATTCGCAATTTGTGTTTTATGATGTTCCCTCCTCAAAAACATACCTGAAGCTGTGTTTTGTTTCATTCACACGTTTGAGTAACCCTTCATTCTGTCTGTCTACATCTCCAAAGTAAATGGTCCAAATCCAGATCCACTTTATTTCTACAGCACATTTTACAAACAAAACAGTTCCCAGAGTGCTGCACAGAGATCATAAAAAGAAGATAACAAAAAGGTAAATTGCTAAATGTGCTCATACCAGTTCTAAAACAATTAAACCTGGAAAATCAAGTAAAAGCAAAACCATAAAAATCATAAAATAGCAGTAAATAAGTAAAATAAATAGAATATACAGAGGACCACACAACTCACGCGGTGTTAAAATCCAGAGAATAAAAGTGGGTTTTAAGACGAGACTTAAAACGCTCGACTGTGGGGACTGTGGGGACTGTTGGGACTGTGGGGACTGTGGGGGAGCAGAGTGTTCCAGAGTTTGGGATCGGTCACAGAGAAGGCCCGATCTCCCCTGGTTTTAAGTCTTGTCGTAGTCCCCGCGAGCTGGAGTTGGAGCTTTTGGACCTCAGAGGAGTAACTCTGGATGAGGTCTGACACGTACTGTGGGTTCAGTCCATTCAAAGCTTTAAAAACAAACAGTAAAATCTTAAAATCAAGTCTAAAATGAACTGGAAGCCAATGCATCCATTCATTTTCTTCCGCTTATCCGGGGTCGTGGTGGCAGCAGTCTAAGCAGGGACTCCCAGACTTCCTTCACCCCAGACACTTCCTCCAGCTCCTCCGGGGGGACCTCGAGCTGTTCCCAGGCCCAGACACACAGTCCCTTCAGCATGTCGTAGCTCTTTTCCGTGGCCTCCTTCCGGTGGGACATGCCCGGAATGGGAGGTGTTCCAGGAATGTCCCAGGCGTCCAGGAGGAATCCGGAACAGATGCCTGAGCCACCTCAGCTGCTCCTCTCGACGTGGAGGAGCAGTGGCTCTACTCCGAGCTCCTCCCGTGTGACTAAGCTCCTCACCCTATCTCTAAGGGAGCGCTTGGCCACTCTGCGGAGGAAACTCATTTGGGCCACTTGTATCCGCGATCTCTTCTTTTCGGTCATTACTCAGAGCTCATGACCATAGGTGAGGGGAGGAACGTAGCCTGAGGTAAATCGAGAGCTTCGCCTTTTGGTTCAGCTCCTTCTTCACCACAACGGTCCGATACAACGACCGCATCACTGCTGACGCTGCACCGATCCGCCTGGCAATCTCACACTCCATCCTCCCCTCACTCTTGGGGTTGGTGCAGTGAGATCTGGGTCATAGAAGTCCGGTCGATAGATGCAGATTTTCATGCGAATCGATCACTTTGCGATAAAAGCGTCAAATTTGGTATGATGACTCCCAAAGGGTTCTGATCAAATTTGGGTAACCGTAGGCGCTCAAGATTTGGGTTCTGGGTTATGGATGCCATTTTCCAAAAATGGCCTGTCATAAATGGGAAAAATGGGATTAAAAGCACCCAGAAACATCATATATTTGGATCAATTTTGGTAGGAAGGTTCCCAAAAGGGATCTGATTAGATCTAGAACCATAGGCGTTAAATATGGTGGCCATTTTCCAAAATGGCCACCAAATATTTATTTTGTATGGTAAAATTATGGATGAAAATAGATGAAACAGCCAGAAACACAACATATTTGTATCAAATTTGGTAGGAAGGTTCACAAAGGGCATCCAATTATATTAGGAACCATAGTTTTTCAAATATGGATTCCATAATGGGAAAATGTATGCCAGAAACACAGCATGCAATAACATATTACTATCAAATTTGGTATGTTCACAAACTGGGACTCATCAGATTTAAAGGTGTATGCTACTATTTGGGGCTAGATATGGTTAAAATTGTTGCTCTGGGTTTATAAAGGTGGTAGAGGGTCTTATTTTTCATGTTAGGCGTTGTGTTGTTTTAAACTGTCTTGGGGGAGTATGTAGCTCAGCTAGCAAGAGCCAATGGATTACACGTAGCAAGACCCACTACAAATTATTTGGGAAACATAGATTGTCAGTAATTGTAAATCTTGCATGATCTCTGAAATGTTCTCTGTGCTCAACCAAGTCATGAGCTAGTTTTCATGCAGTAATTAATTCAGCGAATATTGTGCTAACGAGCTAACGTGCTATGATCGTTTTTGTCAACAGTCGCTGCAGCCAATTGGAATGCCGGACAGTGTTGAAAAGTCGCAGAAAGTCGCTACTGGCTCTCTGAAAAGTCGCTAAGAGTCGATAGATCAGAAAAATTGCTCCGCACTTCGCTCCACCGGGTGACGCATTTTTTCCGCTTTAGCATTTTTTCGTGATTTTCGCTTTCCGCTTGGGTCTGAACTGTCCTTTAGGATGAAAAAAGTACAGTAATTGTGAACTGGGAAACTAACTTCCATGGAAAATGGAATATAAGCAGTAACACCTTTACATTTCATTCAGTGACATATTGTGATGGTGTGAGCAATAGAGTCAGTGAGATTTTTTTTCTTTCATGTAATTTTGCTTTTGATAATGTTAATAGTCATTCCAAATTTCATTTAGTTGTAGCTTTTAGGGGTGTGAGAGGTCAGTCTTGAGAATTTAGTTTTCATTTATTGTCTACTAATTCTACATAGTCTTTGCCTACTGTTTTTCATCCAGTGAAGAGGGTGTGAAGTTAATTGGTGACATTTCTTACTTTTCAAATTATGTTGACTTGTTAAAGTGCAAATCTGCACCCCAAGTCCTCTAGCTGACGCCAAAGCCTGTAGCCTGTACAATATTTCAGCACTCCTGGGTAGCTTAATCGAACTAATTAGAAGGTATAGAGGTATATGCGCAAGACTTTGCTGGCATTTCGGAGAACGTTAGAGAGGAACAGGAAATTGAATACTTTTTTATTTTTTCGGTTATTTTTCAGTTAAAATTAGCAACCCAATCAGTAACATACTGCTACTCCAATGCAATGGCAAAACATTTAAAGTATACAATTCAGGATACACCGACTTCCCCACACAAAAACTGACAAAACAATGACATGTTGTGAGTTGAATCTTGTATGAATGTTCAAAACTCAACTGGTGAAGGGTTGAGCCACTTGTTCTTCGGGTTCTGTTTGTTGTTATGCAGTCCTACATCAATATCTAAAAGCCAAAAAGTAAAAAACAAAAAAAACAAAAACAAAAACAACCTAATCCTAATGAGTCAGCACCTTGCCGTGGTGGATCAGCTTGTGTGTCTCTTATCATGCCAACTGAACTTTCTGTTTCACCATTTGTGAATTTCTTTGGCTGAGACAAAGATCAGCTCTTAATCAGTTTTCATGGTGATCACATTTTCCATGATTTGGATCACATAACACTTTAAAGACATATCAATAGCCATTTTTGTGAAGTATGTTTATATTGACATGTATTTCTGTTGTATTATTGCACTGTTTTTAATCTGTTTTCCAATTAGAACTTCCATTTTATGGCGGCCATTTTGGAAAATGGACGCCATATTGGATGTCGATAGTTCTAAATCTATTCAGTCTTCCTTTGTGACATCCTCTACCAACTTTGATACAAATATGTTGTGTTTCTGGCTGTTTTCAATTAATTTTATCATTATTGAATCCATATTTGGCGGCCATTTTGGAAAATGGCCGCCATATTGAATGCCTATGGTTCTAAATCTAATCAGTCTCCTTTTGGGAACCTTCCCACCAAATTTGGTACAAATATGTGATGTTTCTGGGTGCTTTTAATCCATTTCCCATTTCCATGGCGGCCATTTTCCAAAATGGCCGCCATGGCTCTAAGGGCCAGATCTTGAGCGCCACGGTTCCAAATCTGATCAGACCCCATTTGAGAGTCTTCATACCAATTTTCATACTTTTATCGCAAAGTGATCGATTTTGGCAGCTATCCGCCGGACTATAGACAGGGGCCCCGACGACCGGATCTCCAGACATGGAGACTAACTCTGGGGACATGGAAGCTAATGCAAAAATGCTAAAACAAGGCTAAAAGGGTAATGTGCTCACGTTTTTTGGTTCCAGTTAAAAGTCGCACTGCAGAATTTTGGACCTTCTGTAAGCGAGAAAGTTCACGGAGGCTGATGCCAGAGAAAAGTGCAGTACAGCCGTCTAAACGAGAGGAGATAAAAGGGTGCGAGACCTGTTCAGGAGTAGTAAAAGATAAATTGAAGTTTAATTTTAGGTAAAAGCCAGATTTTACAGCATTCACATGTTTGTCAAATCTAAAATCATGGTCAATAGTGATGCCAAGTCACTCACACATTCACGCAGACTCTGGGGTCTAATTTAAAAACGTAATTCCTTTCAGGTTGGCAGCCATTGCTTTGCTGTATCTGGACCAAGAGGACGCCTTCTGGACCCTCATTGCCATTGTCGAAGTTTTTATGCCAAGGGATTATTACACCAAAACTCTGCTCGGCTCACAGGTAAAAGAAATGAACACAAATTCAAAAATAACATTTTTCTTTGCCAGAAGCTCTATGAAATAGGCCATGAAATATGTATTAACTTTTTATTTAAATGGTCTTAAAAAGGTCTTAAAACTACTTAAATTTAAATAGAAAAAAACTGTAGGAACCCTGTATACAGTATCACACTTCAAACTGTGTTAACCTGACAGGCCTAAATGGAAATAAAGTTGGTTGGATAAATACTTTTTTTGTATCCAGGTGGACCAGCGCGTGTTTAAGGACCTGATGAGCGAGAAACTGCCCAGACTCCACGCCCACTTCGAGCAGCACAAAGTGGACTTCTCCCTCATCACGTTTAACTGGTTCCTGGTGATTTTCGTGGACAGTGTGGTGAGCGATATCCTCTTCAAGATCTGGGACGCCTTCCTGTACGAGGGCCCGAAGGTACACACAGCTCCTGCTCTCCTCTTTCTCCTCCTCCGATCTGAACGAGTTACACTTTAACCCTCACTTTCCTCCTCCTTTTCCTCCTCAGCTCTGAATCAGCCACACTGTAATCTGCTGTACACATGAGAGCCAAACAGGTCCAGACATGTTCCCTGTTTGAGGCCTTGTCCACACGTAGCCGGGTATCTGATAAACCGAAGATGTTTTGCTGCGTTTTGACCTGTCATCCACACGAACATGCATCAAAAACGAGTATTCAGGGAAAACTCCGGCCAAAGTGAAGATATTTGAAAACTCCATTTATGCCTGTTTGTGTGGACAGAGATAACTGGGGTTTTGCGTTTTAAAACGTCACTGTCTGCGCCAAAAAATATGAATCTGCCCTGACGTCAAACGTGCGACCTTTGTTTAGGCGACTGCAAAAGCCAAAGCCAAAGCAGACTATGGATCGGAGTCGTTTCTTGAGAGCTGTGTGTGTGTTGAGCTGTGTTTAGGAGCAATTCTGGCTCCGAGTCTGTCCAGACAAAGGAGCTCGGCGCCATGTTTTCTGTTGTTTAAGTTTAGGTGGAAGTGACAGCGAAGTGAGAGCTCAATGGAAATAACGCCATCTACAGGTTTGGAATGCGTATGAATGTGGTTGAAAACCCAGATGTTCGGTTATGTGTGGAAGGTATTTTTTTCGAAGACGAGGTGGTGTGGATAAAACAATTTTTATAAACGGAGGGGGGGAAATGTTCGGTTTTAAAAATACCCGGCTACGTGTGTACATGGCCTGAGAGGCGTCTGTCTGCACTCACACAGACACTTACACTTGTCACAGAGATCCTGGTGTCGCTCTGAAAATAAATGTCTCCCTGAGTAGATCCAGGTTTTGGTGTTTTTATAGGGATGCACCGAAATGAAAATGTGTGGCCGAAACCGAATAAAAATTAAATGCTTGGCCGAATACCGAAACCGAATATCAAATGCAGTTAAGTTTTTCACTATTTTTTTATATTTTATAAATAACCTAGAATAAATTTTTAGACATGTTTTTAAAAGAAAATAAATATTTATTTAATATTCTTTAAATAAACAGAAGGCTCAATAAGTGTGTTTTTGTAACCTCATAGACCTACAGCCTGTACACAACATATCCCAGGCCAGAACAGATAATCACAGTACTTCAGCTTCAAAATGAAAAGAAACTATGACATCTGAGACATCTTCAAATAGTTTTATATTGATTAAAACATTAACAACTATGCCTGTATATCAAGCCACAAATAAAATGCTTAAGAAACTGCAAGAAATGCTTAAGAAATTTCGAACTGTGATTCCTTTCTCGCTCTCAGACACTTGAGGCCGGTCTCGAGACCAAGACCAGTTTCGAGTACTACATTAGATCGACATACACTGGACATACATTAGATCGCGATGGATTTAAAATATTTCCACACTGCCAACATTTTAGAGTTTGATTGATTGTGTTATTTCGTCACAGGCCACTATTCGGCCTGACTTTTAACTAACGCCACTGAAAGCCAAATGTGGCTTCTTTTGCAATATTCGGCTGAATATATTTGGTGCATCCCTAGTTTTTTAGATTCTAGAACGCGATGATGTCGTACTTTGAGATGTTTGGTTACTTACAGTACTTTGCCATGAAATCCCCAAAAGATAAACTCACAAATGTTGAACCTGATCACTTCTGTTAGTGACTAGAGCCAAGAACTCACTGTATTCCTACACAAATCTGCATTTTAACTGCATTATGGCTACCCCCAGAATAAAAATGTAATGAAATCTCATTAACCAGTAGAACGTTGAGATGTCGTCTAAAGCACAGTGTCTGAACCGATATCCGGTACCAGTACCTTGTTGGTGCTTTATATTGCATGATTCATTCACTTTATACTTAAACTGCTGACACACTGACAAACCCTCACTTATTCTGGATCATAACATGTCATGAATCACTGTGAGAGCAACAGCACTGAGCTCCGTCATTTGAACTCAAATAAATTCCTCGTCATAACGATGTTTTCATCTCTCTTTTCCTCAGATCATTTTCCGTTTCGCCCTCGCTCTGTTTAAATATAAAGAAGAAGAGTTTCTGAAGCTGCAGGATTCTACAGCCATTTTCAAATATCTCCGATATTTCACCCGCACCATCCTCGACTCGAGGTGAGGGGCTTTTTCATTGTCATTCTAAGATAAACACAAATATAAGTACATCAGTATTATATTGGCTGTCTTTAAAGGGATAGTTTGGGATTTTTGACATTAATCTGCATCAACACTGACTTACCTCCCGACAGGGTCCGTTAAGCCGAGTTTTTGCCCGGTTTCGATGCTGACAAAAATAATCCGGCAAATTGGCTGGGGTCATGACATATTATACAAATCAACTTCTAACCTCATCAAAAGAGAAATTCAATTCTGACAACTGGACAAAAGTTGTTTTACTGTCTCCCCTCATCATTACTCAGTTGTATTTTAATTGGCTCATTAATATTTGTGATTTCACCTACCCCCTATCCTCAACCCTAGTCAATTTTTATTCAAAACTTTATTTAAAACGAGGACCGTGCACCAAAAACCTTAAACTCAGAGAGAAAAGATGATCTGTGCCAGATTTAGCTACAAGTTACTTTCCGTCTGCAGTCCTCGGGCAGATACAAAACACATTAAGGAAACTATTTACACAACAATTCATCAACAGTGTCTCCTTAAAATAACCACTGTCCAATTCATCATTCTGACTGAGTGATACGTGTAGGTTCTAAAATGCCACACACCGTTTGAAGATAAAGACACTTAAAACACTTCAAAACACTTAAATAAAAATCTGCTGCCATTATAAAGAGGCAGAGATAAGTTGGTATGATATTATTAAGGTGTTTTAAATATGTTTGTGGTTTAAAATGTAAAATAATGCGCTATGAATGCCATAGTTTTATAACCACCTGAAAAAAGCATCATATGTCTTTAAAGGGATAGTTGGGGATTTTTGACATGAATCTGTACGTCCCCATCAGCAGTGTCGTGCATCAACACTGACTTACCTCCAGACAGCGTCCGGTGAGCCCAGTTCTTCTCCGATTTCAGTGCTGATGAAAGTGTCCGGCAAGTTGGCTGGGGTCACGAAAATAAAGTGTTTTTCTTCGCAAAACAATATGTGTTCAAAAGAGTGAGACATTTGCGTTACAAAATGTGAACCATGAAGAGGTCAGACCTCATAATCTCTTGGTACTATTTTCTCTCCGATTCATATCACTCCGCGCTGCCGCCAGGTGAAGCTGCGCCTGTTTCACTGTGTTTACTGCTCGGAAAGTTCACGACAACATGTGTAACTACGACACCGACAATGAAGACATTTCCTTTAGCACAGAGCCAAGGGGAGATCTTTATGAACCCGAATATACTGATGCCCAAATTCACCAGATGGAGTTAGAACGGGCAGACAGAGAGAGAGGAGGGACAGAGTGGGACAAGTTGAAGCTGGATTTTTGTTGTTACAGCCTGGATAATCACAAGTCCGCACCATTTTTATATATATTCTTATATAGCTTATACAAACACATATACTTATGGTTGTAGCTCTCTCGCGTCACAGCATTCAGATGTCTGAGCATGTAAACACTGCTGAACTACTGAAAAAAGTGTTGGATTCGTACGCAGTTTCACCTGGCGGCAGCGCGGAGTGATATGAGCATAGAGAAAATAGTACCAAGCAATTATGAGGTCTGACTTTTTTGTGGTTCACGTTTTGTGACGCAAATGTATCACTCTTTTGAACACATATTGTTTTGAGAAGAAAAACGCTTTATTTTCATGACCCCAGCCAACTTGCCGGACACTTTCAACAGCACCAAAACTGGGGAAGAACTCGGCTCACCGGATGCTGTCGGGAGGTCAGTCAGTGTTGATGCACGACACTGCTGATGGGGACGCCACACAGATTCATGTCAAAAATCCCCAACTATCCCTTTAACCTTGTTGCTGGTTAAAGGTCCATATTACTCTATTTTTTATCTATAATGTAGTTTCCTCATCACAGACAGACCTGGTGTTGTGTTTTGTTTCATTTACACATGTTTAGAACACAAACTCTGCATAGGCTGAGTTCATGTCCTGGAATTCCCAATCTCTACTGAACTAAATGTAAAAGGTTCACTTGAAAACTACCACTACATGACATCACAAGGGAGAACAGAGCATTTTGAGCTTTGGAGAAGGATTACTCAAACGTGTGAATGAAACAAAACACAACTCCAGGTCGGTTTTGAGGAGGTAACAACATTCTAACATGGCTTAAAGCTCACGCGATTCCATTTTGGGTATTATAGACTCTTTAACCTTTTGCTTGTTGAGATGCTCATTCTGACCCGTCTGCAGGAAGCTGATGACCATGGCGTTTGTGGACATGAACCCCTTCCCCATGAGGCAGATCCAGAGCCGCCGTGCGTTCCACCTGGAGAAGGTCCGTCTGGAGCTGAACGAGCTGGAGGCCATCAGGCAGACCTTCCTCCGAGAGCGAGAGAGCAGCCAGGACGGGCGCAGCTTCGTCAGCGATGATGACGAGGACAACTAAAGACACCTGAACACAAGCACACCTCAAAACTATCACAGACTTGTACCTGCCCCTCAGTATCCGTATTCCTGCCATTCAGTTAATTACTGTTTACTTTTTGTCAGTATATTGCATTCCTCACTGCATCTGTTGCCTGACCAGCCAGTTTTTTCTTCATTCTCTTTGGAGATGTCTGGAACCATAGAACGTGACACCGTAAAATATCAAATAAGACCCGGGGCATTTATTTGTTTCAATCGCTTAACAGACCAGGCTTTTATTTGAGACCAGGCGTCATTTTGGGACAGGCGATTCATTCCTTCCTCACAAAAATCTTGGTCAACAAAACTGTGAAAATATGGAACTCATATTCTTTTAACCAATATGACTATAATTTAGGGGACTTTCTACACAGACGTAGGCGAGTTCTTTTGAAACGTTACGACAAATGATCTACGGAGCGGAGAGTTTCCCACATTTGAAAGCGTCTCCTGAATTACAGAAAGTCGTTAAGACCCTCCCGTAACCTGCAGACATTTCTTTAGCGAGTTAAAACAAATGACAGACGCAGCGAGTGTGGAGCAGCAGAGTGAGAACGTTCATCCACCGCATCAGGGCACAAGGAGCGAGCTGTTTTTTTCAGCGCTTATAGTTTATGCAAATGAGCCGTGGAGTTTTAAGTTTAGTTTCTGTAGAGACGACACGAGCATCAGTCCTGCGTCCTGTTGTTGCAGCACCACTTCTGTCTTCAGCTCGTACATTAGACTCGCCGTTTATTGGGAACAAGTGGTTATTTATAAAAAATATAAACCTGCACCCGACGGTTAATTGAAACCTGGCTCTTATTTGGTATTTTATGGTACAAATGGACATCGTTAGCATTTCAAATAGGAAGTGGGCATGAGCAAATAATGGTTCCTTCAGGTTCTGGTTGCAATGAACTTCTCTGTGCAATTAACTGTGGTTCTACGCTCTGTAACTGCTGCTGTCAGGCTCGCCAATTTGTCTAGCTTCCGATTGCCGTTTTGGATTTCCAAATATATATATATATATATGCAGATTCGTCGCTGTAACTGCTAGCCTCGATGAGCTTCATTTGGTTTACGACCGAACACGATGATGTCGCACTCGTTTAGTCCACTTCTTTATACAGTCTGTGGATGGTTCTGACTTGGGATGGTCCGATCATGAACTCAAATGTAAATCACGTGTCGCTCAAATGCGGAAGAATCTCTCGTCTCCAAAATCATCAAATCAGTCACAATGAAAATTCAGAACGTCTTTCACCTAAGATAACAGACCTCTGTGTTGGTGATTTTTCCCTTTTTTATTCAGAAGCTTTGGCATGTCTCTGATCCATAGCGAAAGAAAAATGTATTTCTGTAACTGGATAAAAGGTTTAGAGTGAAGACGTTTCGCTCTGTATCCAAGCTGCTGCTTCAGACACTGGTGGACACTGCCTTCTATCTATCTGAAGTCTTAAAACCCTCATTCCTGTTCTAAAATGGACTGTCTTTTCTCTTTTGGAAACACAATCCATCTTTGAACCATCTCTCTCAGTTTTACAACTCCGTCCTCAGACTTAAATCAAAACAAAGAAAACTATCGGCTTTATTCGCGCTTATACCGGAAGACTTTGAATAGCGACGTTCGGTGTAGTTACCGACACGGGGCATGTGATAAAACCGTGGATTCCGCAGCAGCGTCTTCACAACCTGCCAAAGCTTTCAATTGGGACTCAAATCGCATCTTCGAAATCACTTAAAGGCAGCTGGTTGGAACTGTTGATCTGCAGAACATAACGGAACACCAAAACAGATTAGATTAGACAAATTATAATACACAAATTAATTGCCAATTTATAAAAGGAAAAACAAAGAATGCAGTGATATCTAGATGAAGAAAACTGGTTTATTTTCTCAGTTTTCCCAGATTTTGACAGTTAATATCGCCAGCAGAGCCCAAAGGAAACTGTCATCTGCATGTTTCCAAAATGCCTGTATTTTCAGAGCAAAAACTGGAAGAAGATGTGTTGTTGGCTCTTCCCTTTAGACAGATTAATGGGAGTGTCCACCAGCGTCTGATCAGAACTGAAGAAGCAGCTTGGATGAAACGTTTTAACGCAAAAACTTTTGCCCAGTTACAGAATTTCATGTTTCTTTTGCTCCGGATCAGACAAAGTCGACTGAGGAATTGGTTAATGCGCCCGTCAATCATGCTCAACCGAAATCAGGGACAGGATAAGGTTTTAAACACAGTCGTCTTCATGCGGTTTTACCATGTTTTTCTGGCTGGTCACGTGGCTGTATCAGTGCAGTGTGGAAGCTCACGTTCTTCAATCAGTTTTTGCACACGCGGCCGTTTTTTAATGAGCAGCCGTTTTATCTGTTGAAGGAGTTTTTATCACGTGTTATAATCTTTTGGAGGTAATTCTTCATTTTACCTGTTTACCTTCACCTTGTTTATCTTTCCGTTGCTGTTCTTCTTGTTGCACTTTCTTCCTTTTGCTGAATCATTACATTTCGCTGACAGTCTTAAACACGGACGACTCACATGACGACGGAGCTGTCCTAAAGTGTGCCACATTTTTCTGCTGTCACCGTCACGCACGCTTCATTACGCTGTTGTTTACGTTTGGAAAGTGCACTTACATCAGTTTACCATAAGGGGGTGGTACAGCTTTGCTGACACGTGCAGCTCTGTCAGGGTGAAGCTGGATGACACTGGGGATATGGATGTGAGTTTGACGTGTGAGTTTTTGTGATGTTAAATCCCAGTGTTAATGGATGTATTCAGTGTTTAGTATAAAAGGTACCACAGGACACACTGAAAAGTCATGTCAAGGTAAAGTTCAAATGACTTAAATTACAAAAAGTTTTATATTTATTTTGAATGTTTATCAGGACCAGTGCATATAAAAAAAAAAAATACTGACCTACATGAAGAGGTCATATGTTTGTGCCAAATTGACTCTAATTAAAGATAATTAAAGATACATTATGTAACATTTCTGGTGGAGGGTCCACCACCTGCTTTTGTGCATAGAGGTCAAATCAAAATCACATGTATTTGTATAGTACATTTTAAAACAACCAAAGCTTACCAAAGTGCTGAACTATTTTACAGTGAAATAAAACATACAATAAGCAAATCAGCAGAAATATAATGCTAAAAATAATTTTAAGTTTCCAAAGTGTCTCTTCTTAACTCTGGACAAATGCCAAGGAGAAAAGGTGTGTTTTGAGGATTTAAAGTGCTCCAGTGACTGTGCAGTTCTAATGTGCAAAGGCAAAGTGTTCCACAGTCATGGACCAAACACAGAGAAGGTCCCATCTCCTCTGGCCCTCAGCCTGGTCCTGAGGAGGTGCTGGTCTACAGAACACACACCTCAGGATGGGACATGGGCCTGAAGGAGTTCAAATAAATAGGAAGGTACCATGCCAGAAACAATCATTCAAATTTTAAAATGGATTCTAAAATGTAAACGGAGCCGCAGCTGCAGGGATTTAAGAACAGGAGTGATGTGGTCCCTCTGTTTTTTCCAGTTAAAAGGAGCTGCTGCATTCTGGACCCCTGTAGGCGGCTGAGCTGGGCCTGGTCAATGCAGCCTATAGTCAAGTCGTTATTGCTTAATCAAGTTGTTATTCCTTTGGTCTCAAATGTTTCACAGTATGGCATTAAACCTTTCTATCTTCATGGAGACCGAACCAGACCACGTTACAGGTTAGAATGTCTGTTTTTCTTGGTATTTTTGAGCTGTAAAACCACCTGTAATTGAACAAATCTAAAGTAGAGCTGTTTAATGTCATACTGTGGGGCATTCCAGGCAGACTAATGACATACACTGCAAATTTCTCTGATCTGGCCAAGATTTTAAAACTTATCTCAGGTTATTCATCTTGTTTTCAGATTTATTATCTACTTACTAGTTCTGAGGCTGCTTCATTCTAATCTAGAGGTCGTGTATTTTAAGATAATTTGGGAAATAAAATGATTTTGCTGCATGGATGTGGAGATAATTTCACTACTTTTAAGTCATTTTCTGATAGATTTAGTTTATATCTTCAGTTTTGGCCAAGCTTTATTGGAGTGTATCCATAGAAACAAGCAGGTGACGGACCCCAACCAAAAAGTCACATAAAGCGCTTTTAACTCACTTGAATCCATGGATTTCTTATACAGAGTGACATCGGTCTGGTCCCCACTCCCTCTGTTCTGTTCCATTTCAAGTCCGACTAAACGTGATCAGATTTGTTCATGTCAGTGACGCACGTGAAACGAAGCACCTCATTGGTCACTCATCATTTACAAACAAAGCTGAATTTCTCTCACCTCAGAATAGTTTCATGCTTCGCTCATTTATTCTACAGAAATCTGCCACGTTTTTCCCTCCCCCGTCATATTTCTTTTCTTTTTTCCCCCCGGACTGACCACGCGTGTCTCTGATTAGCTAATCCACCTGTCAATCACGTCCATCTGAATACAGGGAGATTCACCGGTGACCAGAAGAATTAAAACATGTCTACTCTGGATCACAGGCTATAACAATGTATGAATTCAAGTCATTTAAACCTTGTCAGATTTGACTTTCTGCCGTGTGACGCTGTATTTGAGCCGATTACTGTTTCACATACACGAGTCTTAAGATCACTTTTTCAAAATATTAACCCAGGGTAAAAAATGTACGATGCTGAAAAGTGTTTCTGATTGTATTTTCTTATGTCTTTTTGTACACACTTGCCCTGTGCCTTCTTCGAACCTCGCTCCAGCTGTATTTCGCGCCTGTGAAACGTTCGAATGGTGAATAGACGGGTGTGGGAGCAGGTCTCTCACCTTGTAAGTTTAGTCCGAGTTTGTGTTTGATCCACACGTTTCCACAGGTTTGTTCATGATTTGTATTTCACAGTGGATAAGCTAAATCTCACTTCTGCATGGAAGATCATTTGTTTCGTCCGATTTTGAATTTTAAATGCCGCTGAATTTCTCACTTTGAATTTTTTAACTCTGAAAAAACATGTTTGAATTGTTTTTATTCTGAATGACCTTTTAAGTGAAAATGATTACAATTACCGTATATTCCGGACTATATATGTACAAGTCGCACCAGCCAAAAAATACATAATGAAGGAGGAAAAAAACATATATAAGTCGCACTGGACTAGGTTATTTTATAAAATCAGAGTCCAAGAACAGACATTTCAACACTTCAAACTATTGTCCTCGGCGTGGAAGTCTGCTGCAGGTTTTGAGACGTTGTTGTCCGTGCTCTGATAGATGTGGTTGCGTTGCATGAAGCAGGAACGGCTTTTTTGTTTTCTTTGTTGCAGTTTGAGTATCCTTGCTTCATATCTTACAAGTTTTTGCTCACTCCAAACTTTCTTTCTGCTGCTCGATCACCATTTTCAGCTGCAAAAAAGTTTGGACTTATAGTCAAAAAATACGGTATTATAAATTTGCCTTTTAAATATTCAGCACCAATATTTTTAAGCTCTCAAATTCA
Source organism: Odontamblyopus rebecca (assembly GCA_030686955.1). NCBI lineage: Eukaryota > Metazoa > Chordata > Actinopteri > Gobiiformes > Gobiidae > Odontamblyopus > Odontamblyopus rebecca. Next base: position 10,313,125 of record CM060659.1, on the reverse strand, counting down.
AAATTCAGAGTGAAAAAATTGCCAAGATGCCAAGGCTTAAGCAACTGTTCCAAAATTATCCACTCTAACTTAGTATAAATGGTGCATCTGATTGGTCAGAATTAGCTTCAACAAAAGAATCTCTTTTATTTCTTCTTTCTTTTTTATTTCAGCCTCTGTCCTCACTCAGATATGATCAGTTCTGAAAATGTGCACTTAAAATTTCAGAAAATAAAAATAATTAGTAAAAAAAAAAGTCAAAGTGAGAAATTCAGCACCATTTAAAATTCAGATTAAACAAATTATTTTCCATACTTCTCTGCTTTCTTATCACAAAGAGTATTACGCACTTGTCTTTTGTATCGATCACTTTGAGAATCAGTATCCTTTCTGTTACAAAATTATATTTGTCAATCAATAAACATCAGCTGACTGAAAGTATTGGCTCGTCCCAGATTGTGTGTTGTAATAAGGTGCACAGTGTAACTTCTGGATGATCATAACACAGTTCTTCACGTCTCAAACTCTGCAGAACTTTTCATTTGATGATAATGTACTTCATATTAGTAGAGATATGTTCAAAAATCTCGTTTGTCGCATTGCAAACTCAGACGCACATAACCATGATATTATGTCGCTGTATATGCATCGTCTGAGCCTCCGCAGTACCTCAGGATGAACACTCCAGGATAGAACATGTTCAGACGTCCTGTTAGACGTTTAAGACTGTAGTGTTTGTGCTGCTCTGAAGCACTCAAGCCTCCTGTGTGTGAGAGGTGCCAGGAGCAGGGCCCTGTCAGAGGTGTGTGAGAGGTGCCAGGAGCAGGGCCCTGTCAGAGGTGTGTGAGAGGTGCCAGGAGCAGGGCCCTGTCAGAGGTGTGTGAGAGGTGCCAGGAGCAGGGCCCTGTCAGAGGTGTGTGAGAGGTGCCAGGAGCAGGGCCCTGTCAGAGGTGTGTGAGAGGTGCCAGGAGCAGGGCCCTGTCAGAGGTGTGTGAGAGGTGCCAGGAGCAGGGCCCTGTCAGAGCAGGGGACAGGGGACATAGATTAGAGACAAAACATTAAACTGAAAAATACATACAGGCTCCATTAGCTTATATCGATCTGTAGCTTTGTAGACTTCTAACATGCAGTAAAACACAGTGAAAACACAGTTTGTCCAAAATCCCCTGGTGGACCTCAGACCCCCAATACACATAATATCCAAACCGAGCTGACAGGCTGGTGTCAAAGCCTGATCTCCTCAGAGTTCAGAAGCTCAGTGGGCCTGGTAGTGCTCGGATGGGAGACCACTGTGAATTCCAGGTGGGTGTCACAAGGGGGCACCACTTCACCCATATTGCCTACAGTGAAAGTGGTGTGTGTGAGTGATGGTGGTGGTCTGAAGGGCCAATGGTGCAGACTGACAGAAGTGAGGCTCCAGTCTGCACCAGGGCAGCTATGGCTACAATAGTAGTTTACCATCACCGAGTGTGGAGTGAATGAACAATGAACTGTAAAGCGCTTTGGGTATCTTGAAAGGCACTAAATAAATGCAATGATTAATTTGTTAATTAAAATGTATTAACTAATTAATAATATCACACATTTTAATATCAAATTTAAACACAAACAGGACTCACCGGTTTCAAATAACAAACAGTAATTTTTTTGCCCTCAAACCAGGTGTCCTTTTTGATAACCCCAATCTGTTCACACTATATTCAGATGTATTTAATTACAGGGGTGAAAAACATTCATACAATGAGTGAGGAAATTAGTGTGTCACACTTTCAGCAGCTCATTCACTGAAAACACCTACAAAGGTTTCCTAAGCCTTTAAATAGTCTCAGTCTGGGTCAGTGGGCTACACCATCATGGGGAAGGCTGATGTCCCACAGTCACTGACCCTCCACAAGGACAAAGACTCTAAAGGCAACTGCTAAAGAAGTTGGAAAGTGTGATAGGAAAAGGTGCACCAGGGATGACCACAGCCTTGAAGAATTTAAGATGAGCAGGTGGCAGAGGCTCCACCAAAAAGAACGGATGTAACAATAACCGAAATATGGTGATATCGTATCGTCAAAGGTCTCACAATAATATCGTGGACCATCACAATATATCGAATCCCAAGTCTCTTTGCTTAAATGAATCGTTATGATGCAGAAAGAGCTAAAAAAAAGAAGAAGAGGGAACTACATAGACCATGATCCTTTGCTCCATTTCAGTGCAGACTACATGAAGAAATAACTGTTCTAAGCACTTTGAAATCTTTTTTAGAGGAAAAATATCGTTACACCCCTACCAAAAAAGGTAATTTAAAGGTCCTGTATTATGTTAAATTGACTCTTGTGAGCTTTAAGTTCTAATGTTGTTCCCTCCTCATAGACAGACCTGGAGTTGTGTTTGGTTTCATTCACACATGTTTGAGTCATCCTTTATTGTTAGCCTGTCCTATTAGTCTAATCTCTAAAGCTCATCATAGAAAACAGCATAATATAGGGCCTGTCCCTGACCTCCATTCAACCTCGAGTTCCTATAGAAAGTCCTGTTACCTGAATCCTCACAATCATCTTTACATAACCGGGCCTGAAGTGATGAAGTTGTTGGTGTCACTTCCTGAAATGCTCAGACATGCCGGTCAGTGTGTTTGTGACAGACGCACTGTCATAACAGAGCCAGAAGGGGGCGGGACCACAGCCACAAAACAGACACACACAGGCAGAAGCTCTCAGGAGTCGGCTGCAGTCATGAAGAGAGGACCAGACTCGTAAAGACCGGAGCAGAGCACAGGCTAAAGGTAAGATTTAAACTCCTAGATTACACTAAACTGATGCTTGTGAGGTTTAAGTCATGTTCTAATGTTGTTCCCTACTTAAAAACAGACCTGGAGTTGTGTTTTGTTTCATTCACATGTTTTAGTATCCCCTTATTATCAGTCTGTCCACATCTCCAAAGCTCAAAATGCTCTGTACCACACTACAATGGTAGTTTTCAAGTAAACGACTACCTTTTACCTAGCAAAAAAATATATGTGTTGAACTTAATCTTAATCCTATCAAAATTTTATATACATTGATGTAAATTTTCTAGCCAGAAACCCAAATTTGTTGTATTTCAGTCTCTCTTGTCCTGTTATATACATTCTCTAAATTATTGCACAAATCCCAAAGCCGTAAAGACAAAAGCACTTTGTACAGAATTTGAATTATAAAATGATTGTATTTATTTTTTATTCTTATACATGTGTACATGTATATTTGTATATTTTCATGCTGTATTTTCATCTTGTATATTATATTGTATATTTGAAATAAAATAATAATAATAAAAAAAACCCTACCTTTTACCTTTAGTTCTGTGGAAATTGGCAACTCCAGAGCTGAAATCATCTAAATAATTCTCGTGAAGGTGTGTGGAGTTTAAAAACACAGTGGAGCACTTCCTGTATCACTGTGTGACATCACAAGGTGGAGTGTTTTCCGTTTGAGAAAAGAACTCAGCCTAAATCTGCAGGGTTTGTGAATGAAGCAAAACAACTCCAGGTGCGTTTGTGATGAGGAAACAGCATTACATCGACCGTAGACAGAAAATCAGAACAGTGATGCAATATGGTTTCCATCATTTCACCTTCGACAGTTAACGGCAGTGATGAGTGGAACTCTAATGTAGTTTCCTCATCCCAAACAGACGTGGAGTTGTGGTTTGTTTCATTCTCACATGTTTAACACACAAACCCTGCAGATTTAGGCTTCTTTCAAACAGAAAACACTCTGTTCCACCTTGTGATGTCATGCGGTAATACAGGAAGAGCTCCACTGTGTTTTTAAACTCCATACACCTTCACCAGAATCATTTGGATCATTTCAGCAATGGAATTTCCAATCTCTACTGAACTAAAGCTATGTTAACTTGACATCACAAGGTAGAACAGAGCATTTTGTGCTTTGGAGATGTAGAATGACAAATAATAACCTCACAAGATTCCATTAGTATAGTAATATAGCAGCTTTAACTTTTACATGCATGTTTTTCCGGTTTGCAAAGTCAAGGTCCTGTTTCTGATAGTGGATTACACACACACACACACACGCGCACACACACACACACACACACACACACACACACACACACTCACACACACACACACACACACACACGCACACCCACACACAGGTTCAGCCATTGTTCAGCTGTGGTTGTATCTTGTCCTGGTGATTAATGACACAGAAAGTTCATATTATATATATATACTCTGCAGATGACATCATCAACATTCCCTGGGGTTGTGATGCTAACTGACAGCACTGCTCTGTCTGAAGCTCTGTTACATAAATTAGGTTTAATCTGAGTTTTAATTTTACACAATCTGACCAGAAACAGGAGCTGGTTTGGTTGGAACTAGAGAGTCGCTGTCACTTTTTGTTGAAAATCAAACTTCTAAACAGGACCATGAACGCTTGGACTCATCACATTCTCCTGAAAATGTGCTGTTGAACCCATTTTGTGTCGGGTGACCAGAAATAAAATAATATAATCAAAATAAAAAAAAACTGTGAGACGAGTGCGTAATTAAGGAAAACTGTTACACACTTGGCACAAATGTCAGTACAGTCACGCTTTCTTTGTTTTTTGGTCATTTTCAAGCAGCTTTTCTGTATTTTACCGAAACAAATCACAATTTATGCCACTCTTTATTATTATTCAATTCTTTTTATTGGCTTTTGAAAATGTTTAAAACATACATGAACATTGCACAGGAACAAGAGATGAATTAGCAAGAAATAAATATAATAATAAGTATACATAAAAAACAAAACAAAATAATAATAATAATAATAATAATAACAATAACAATAACAACAACAACAATAATAATACTAATAATAATAATACTAATACTAATAATAATAATAATAATAATAATAAATTAATTATATAAATCATAAAAAACAATTAAAGAAAAATAACAAATAAAAAATAAAAAGGGAAATGGGAGGATTTTAAAATGTGAGGTAAAATGAAGTAAATTAGCTATTTACCTATACTTCGGATTCAAAATAAAGGAGGAATGGCTGCCAATTATTTATGCCGCTCTTTACTGCTGGCAAGGATCAGATCGGTCAAAAATAGCTACACTTTGGACATTTCTTGTATAAAACTGGGACAAGTCAATGGTTTTGGATAAATTTGCGGGGACAGGGGACACAGGGGTCAAAACTGGGACTGTCCCGGGTAAATAGTTTCCGGACAATCTTAAAGCCTTTTTCTTTGCAACTGCTAATATGTACATTGTGTCACCATGGCAACCCATAAACATTCCACCATAGATAGACACGTTGAACACCTCCAGCTTGATTTCACAGCGATTACTCACTGAACTGCTGATGTATGTTTCAGGTTGGACAGTTTCACAATCAGTGTAAACTGTTCTGACCCACTTACCCAAAAGAGCCTCATATTTCTAATCTTTGCAGAGCTAAAGTACACCACAACACAGCACGGCCCGTTTGTGTACTTGTTCTTATGACAGATTTCGTTTTACCACTCCTTGTAACCTGCCGCCAATTCCAGTTTTCAAAGAGGTGAAAGTCTGCCTCAGCTGCTTACTGCTGGAATGCCTTCTGCTTGTTCAAACTTGTAAAAAGAACTTTCTATGTCTCTGGGGCGTCAAAATCTCCAAGTGTATTTCTATTTTTCAAGGAAACTGCGCGGAAGAGAGACACAAGAGAAAGAAGAGAGGCTGAGTTTGGTGTCGTTTGTCCAGAGGGAAACCACATCCATGAGGACATCGGGCATGGCTGTTTTTAAGCAACAGAATGTGGAGGAATTCTACGAGATGGGAGAGGCCCTCGGAAGGTACGTCTGCTGTAGCAGAAGTAGTAGTACTAGTAACAACAGTCGTAATGGTAGTTGTAGCAGTAGAAGCAGTCGTAGTGGTATTGGCAGCAGTAGTAGTAGTATTTGTAATAGTAGTATTAGTATTGGTAGTAGGAGGAGGAGGTGGTGGAGGAAAAAGGGTAGTAGTAGTACTTCTAGTAGTATTGGTAGTAGTAATGTAATGGTAGTAGAAGTAGTGGCATTGGCAGCAACAGTAATAGTAGTAGTAGTAGTAGTAGTGTACTAGTAGCAATGGTAGTGGTATGGCGGTACTAGTAGTATTGGTAATAATAGTAGTAGTACTAATAACAGTAGTCGTAATGGTAGTAGTAGCAGTAGCAGCAGTAGTAATGGTATTGACAGTAGTAGTAGTATTTGTAATAGTAGTAGTACTATTGGTAGTAGGAGGTGGAAGAAAAGGAGGAGTAGTAGTACTTGTAGTAGTATTGGTAGTAGTAATGGTAGAAGTAGTGGTATTGGCAGCAGTAGTAGTAGTAATGGTAGTAGTAGTAGCAGTAGTAGTAATAGTAGCGGTATGGTGGTAGTAATAGTATTGGTAGTAGTAGTACTAGTAACAATAGTCGTAAAAGTAGCAGTAGTAGCAGCAGTAGCAGCAGTAGTAGTAATATTGGTAGTAGTAGAAGGAGAAGGTGGAGGAAAAGAAGTAGTAGTAGTACTTGTAGTAGTATTGGCAGCAGTAGTAGTAGTAGTAGTAGTAGTAGTAGTAGTAGTAGTAATAGTAGCGGTATGGTGGTCGTAATAGTATTGGTAGTAGTAGTAGTAGTAGTAGTTGTAGTACTAGTAACAATAGTCGTAAAAGTAGCAGTAGTAGCAGCAGTAGCAGCAGTAGTAGTAATATTGGTAGTAGTAGAAGGAGAAGGTGGAGGAAAAGAAGTAGTAGTAGTACTTGTAGTAGTATTGGTAGTAGTAGTAGTAGTACTAGTAGCAGTAGTCGTAATGGTAATAGTAGCAGTAGCAGCAGTAGTCGTGATGTTGGCAGCAGTAGTAGTAGTATTTGTAATAGTAGTAGTAGTATAAGGAGGAGGTTGAGGAAAAGTAGTAGTAGTAGTACTTGTAGTATTGGTAGTAGTAATGTAATGGTAGTAGTAGTACTGGTATTGGCAGCAGTAGTAGTAGTATTGGTAGTATTAGTATTGGTAATAGAAGGTAATAGTAATAGTAGTTGTAGTACTAGTAACTGTAGTCTTTATAGTAGCAGTAGTAGTCATATTAGTAGTAGTAATAATAGTAGTAGTATTGGTAGCGGCAGTGGTAGTAGTAATAGTATTTGTGGGTTTAGCTCAAAGCTCAGAATGCTCTGTTCCACCTTGTGATGTCATGATGTAGAAGTGGCATTTCCATCCATCCATTTTCTTCCGCTTATTCGGGGCCGGGTCACGAGGGCAGCAGTCTAAGCTCCCAGGCATCCAGAATAGGTGCTCGAGCCGCCTCAGCTGGTTCCTCTTGACGTGGAGGAGCAGCGGCTCTACTCCGAGCTCCTCCCGTGTGACCGACCTCCTCACCCTGTCTCTAAGAGGAAACTCATTTCGTCCGCTTGTATCCGTGATCTTGTCCTTTCGGTCACTACCCAGAGCTCATGATCATAGGTGAGGGGAGAAACGTAGACTGAGGTAAATCGAGAGATTTGCCTTTCGGCTCAGATCCCTCTTCACCACAACGGTCCGATACAGCGACCGCATCACTGCCGACGCTGCACCACCCGGAGAGGGAAGTTAGCAGCTCCTTTTACCTTTAATTCAGCCGAGACTAGGGCTGGGTATCATTAAGAAGTTGCTGATACAATACATACCTACAGGATAAATATTTCTATACAGTGAGCTTTTGATGCGATACGATTCAGTACGATCTCTTTCAAATCGATTGCATAGGCCCGATAAAAGAGAAAATGAAGACTAAATCATGGATGGATGGATGGATGGATAAACTACTTCTCGTGCAAAGTGAATCTGAAACACACCCATTTTACTTAGAACAGTGAAAATGTCAAATGTGTTGCATAAAAGAGTTTCCTTCCTCTGAACATGTGAAAGCGGAATATTTTTTAGTTTGAGTGAAGAACTCCTCAGCCTAAATCTGCAGTTTGTGTGAATGAAACAAAACACAACTCCAGGTCTGTTTGTGATTAGAACATAGATCAGGAAATAACGTAACATAACTCGCTCTTTTTGCAGTTTTACACTCAATATTCAACATTTTTGCCATATTTTAAAGCAACATTCACATTTGTTATTGATCAGTTCACATATCTCTGACACTAAGTTAAAATCTGTACTTTGTCTCTTTGGCCCTCGCCCATCTGTGCCCTCTGTGAGTGTGTGCCCAGCTGGCGCGCCAACAAACTGAAAACACTGTTGACATTAGCGGCTAAATGTGAGTGTTTTAAAGCCGCGATGTCCTGAAGAGTGACGAGTACAGAGGAAACGGTGCCTCTCGTAACTCTCTCATCAGGAGGAAGTGGGTGTCTGGCCTCTCGAGCTGTTCTCTCGCAGCCTACAGAGGTGTGACGACTCTCAGAAGTGATTTGAACGCTTTTGGACGGATTCACATGTCCCGGAGTCTCCAGAGGACACACCCTGCATGTGTTGAAAAGAGCAGCAGCTGTTCTAACTGCTCTCATGAGGAGGAGGAGGGAGAGACTCGGGAGGACTTAGATGGGAGATTATGGGGATTGTGTAGCAGCCCATTCAACCCAAAGAGCCCAGGTCATTTAATACTCCTCAGAAAAAACAAAGAATTAAAAAGTGCATTGCAGATATATAATGTGTGCTCTCTGCTTGTTCTGATCTCCTGTAGATGTTATTTATAAGACAGAATGTTCTACAGTGGAGTTAGTTATAAAGAGGATAATTGATATTCACATGGCCTTTCTGAGCGTTTGGCTTTGACTAGAAGGAGAGTTTTGGGGCACCACTCAACAAATGTTGAGAAATATTACCAAACCAGTATAAGCAATTATTTAAGTGAATTAATTAATTATGAATTGAACAATTGTTCTTAAGGTTTGTAAATTCTTGTCTATGTCAGTGACCTGTATATGGAAATAACATCACTATTCATCAAAGGAAACTGTTTTCTTATGAATATGTTAAACAGAAACATTTAGATCTGAAATATGCAGATGAGTGTAGGCTCCTCTGGGCTGGTTAGATAAAACTTTAAGAGTTTTCTAAGATTATGTGTTGAGTCTAAATTGATCAGTTAAGTCATTCTGTGATATGTGCGCATAGGACCATAGAGAGCAGAGATGTTAGTCACGGTGTGGTCCAGGTTTGGAGGGCTGAAGTCGGGTCTGAAGAATCAAACGAGTTGAGACGGACAGAGGCCACGTGCTCTAAACCAGATCTCCAGACTCAGGCAGCGTCAGGCTGAAGGAACGCGGTGTCCTCTGTTTAAAGAGGAGCAGGAGACACCTTCAGAGTGTCCATGAGCTCTGAGCAGCCCTGGTCACAGATTAAAGCCATTTAAAGCCTTTTGACTACAAAAATTCTAATATTTAAATTTGGAAAAATATGAAAGCTTGGCTTTCTGTCAGATTAGCTGCAGTCATTTGGATAAAAACATGTCAAAAGACCTCCTAAAAATGTGTGAAAAGGTGCACTGTGTAACTTTTCAGGTTGGGGGCATTTCTTCAATTATAGGTGTTTTAATTGCCCCCCCTCCCCTGTCTCTCCCTCTCTCTCGCTCCCTCTCTCTCTCCTCTTGTTGACTCAGTAAATGTCACACTCACACACACACAGCACTCACACACACACAGCACTCACACACAGCACTCACACACTCACACACACACAGCACTCACACACACAGCACACACACACACACACAGCACGCACACACACACTCACACACACACACACACAGCACACACACACAGCACTCACACACAGCACTCACACACAGCAGTCACACACAGCACTCACACACAGCACTCACACACAGCAGTCACACACAGCAGTCACACACAGCACTCACACACAGCACTCACACACAGCAGTCACACACAGCAGTCACACACAGCACTCACACACAGCACTCACACACAGCAGTCACACACAGCACTCACACACAGCACTCACACACAGCAGTCACACACAGCAGTCACACACAGCACTCACACACAGCACTCACACACAGCACACACACACAGCACTCACACACAGCACTCACACACACTCACACACACACAGCACTCAGACACACACTCACACACTAACACACACACACACACAGTACACACACAGCACACACACACTCACACACACAGCACGCACACACTCACACACACAGCACTCAGACACACACTCACACACTAACACACACACACACAGTACACACACAGCACACACACACTCACATCTCTAACCACAGTTTCTTCTGTCACTGTGAAAAATACTGAGAACAGGAAACATTACCCAACCCATATAGAACACACTGTATATTTTCTACAATTATTGAGAACCTCATTTAACCCTGGAGAACCCAAGAACCCTTTTCTTCTTCAGAAAATTATGAACTATGCTTTAAATGATTGCTATAAGTTCACTGAACACCAAAATATCTACTTTTTAAATTTTAACCCTTTATTCCCTGATTTAGGATTTGGGTCAAATCTGACCCATTGGGCTTTAGGTGTATAATTTTAAAGAACGACTATAAGATACACTGTCAATGCAAACTGTTTTAAATTTAGGAAAACAATCAATAATTTACACCAGAACATTTAACAATAGTTATTTTTGCATGTTAGAACTGTATTTCTAATGTTTAAACACACTTTGGCCAACTGAAACAAGAACACAAGGCCATAAACGACTAATAAAAAACTAACACCATTGGTCTTTGCTTATCCAAAATCTTTTCTACTAGAGAGAGGAAATCACACTAGACATTGTGGTAGTCTTTGGGCTTTTAAGGCTAAATTTGACATTTTTTTCAATTTGGTTCATTTTTAGTAGCAGCAATTAACAGTGGTCAAATTTGACCCCGTGGGTTCTCCAGGGTTAAAACAAAAAATAATCAAGTGTGTGCAATGTTTTTCCAGTTCTTACACCGAGAGAAAAGAGCTCAACCTAAATCTGCAGGGTTTGTGTGTTAAACATGTGAGAATGAAACAAAACACAACTCCAGGTCTGTTTGTGATGAGGAAACTACATTAGAACACAGTTTTGAAGTTGTAGTAAGTTGTGTGTACTGTTATGGACACAGAATACACGCATGAGTATGATTTGAGTAGAGCACTGTCGAGCGCAGAGAGGACGGGCTGTAGGAGGAACAGGAAGTGTCATTGTCCACACGCATGCCTGAGCAAAAATAAAAGCGCTTCTAATTTTGACTCCATCATCATCACCGTTTCTTCTTCTCCCCCCGTGAGCAGTTCTGTTTTCTGTTTCGGGGTAGATGTCAATAACTGCTGACATAATAACCCGTGGGCATATGAAAGTTAATATTCAGTTCATTCATTTTCCTTTTTTTCCACTATTTTCTGATCTCCGTTGTAATATAATGTAGTTTCCTTATTCCAAACAGACCTGGAGCTGTGTTTTGTTTCATTCACACATGTTTAACACACAAACCCTGCAGATTTACAAGCATTACAAATATTCAAAGTTATAAGTTTGCAGCTACTACTCTGTCTGAAGCTCTATTCCTCAAGTTAAGCGCTGTTTAGCACATGGGTTTAGTATTACCTTTGGACCTCTGGTAATTTGTAATAATTGTGGAGGATGCGTAAGATGTTAAAGGGGAACTCCGGCACCTTTGAAGCTAATATCCATTGCTAGAGGTGGTGGAATACTGTCAGAAGCCACAAAATGACACAGATCAGTGTTGCCTCGGTGGAGATCTCGCTGTGGCAGTGAGTCTGTCAAGGTAACAAACTGGTGTAGTGAATTGGGTGAGTTCTTGCCCAGTTCACTACACGTAAAATGCAAATTTGCACAGAAGAGGCTTAACACCACTGTAACCCATCTTACAACAGCTACGAGTCTAACAAACAAAACGCTCTGCCTGGTTCACTCATTAGTGTCTGGAAATGTTATAAAACAACTTTATAAGCAGCTTTAGTCTTACTTTTGTTGATTTCCCACTGCGCATACGAAAGCCCAAGACTCGATCGCAGATGTTGTTTCTAATCCCATTTATTTACGAGTGAATTAAATTTTTTGAAAACGCTAAAAAAATACATTCCCGAACCATTTTCTTTCAACAACTTTCAGTTTCTCTTCTTCTTCACCGTCAGTAGTTGATCCTCACTTGTTGCTTCTGGCGGCTCGAGCCTCTCGCCACCGCTGGAGTCGACAGTCGAGTCTTTTGGGTTTTCACATGCGCAGTGGGAAATCAACAGAGGTAATGCTAAAGCTGCTTATAAAGTTGTTTTATAACATTTCCAGACACTAATGAGTGAACCAGGCAGAGCGTTTTGTTTGTTAGACTCGTAGCTGGTGTAAGATGGGTTACCGTGGTGTTAAGCCTCTTCTGTGCTAGCTTGACTAGCTTGTTGCCTTGACAGACTCACTGCCACAGTGAGATCTCCACCGAAGCAACACTGATCTGTGCCATTTTTTGGCTTCTGACAGAATTCCACCACCTCTAGCAACGGACTTTAGCTTCAAACGTGCCGGAGTTCCCCTTTAATCCTATGCGAATGCGCTATGTCTGTAATTTGTAAAGTAAAAATTCCACCGCAAATGACCTACTATATGTCGGCAAACACAGACGTCCGGTGATAACGCTACTGTGGTCCTGTGCAAATCTGAATGTCAGTGTTTGTTGTTGTAATTCCGCCTTTTCTATCTCTGTGTTCTTTTCACGTTCAGTCTCTGTGTCAAAGTCAGTAAAATTATTTAAATTTTCTTATCTCGTGCGAATGCTCTGTGGTAATTTACAAATTACCAGACATCCCCAGGTTGTACTTATCCTGTGCGAATAGGACTTTAAACTTTAATCCATAGACTGTATAAAGCAGTGGACTTAGGGAGTGTGTCCCCCATTGTGGTCGGTCCAGTCAAATGAAGCTTATCGAGGCTTGCAGTTATAGGAGCGAATTTGGAGGTTCATATTCGGAGTAGGAATTTATTAACAGACAAAATAGCTAAATAAAAACACAGGAACATGTAGAGTGTGGACAATCTTAAAACTTTATCAGTGTTTGCTAATGCACATTGTGTCACCATGGTAACCGCTGAACATTCCACTAGAGATAGAGATACATGTAGAACATCCCCAGTGTGAGGTCACTGCAGGGTATCAATAAGAAATGAAGGAAATGGTTGAGCATCAGTTCTCTTTTCTTTTGGAGTCTCCTCTGTGCCCTGGGAGAGCCCTGTGTGGTGGTCCTTGGCCCTGTGTGGTGGTCCTTGGCCCTGTGTGGTGGTCCTTGTGCTCTGTGTGGTGGTCCTTGGCCTGTGTGATGGTTCTTGTGCCCTGTGTGGTGTTCCTTGGCCCTGTGTGGTGGTCCTTGGCCCTGTGTGGTGGTCCTTGTGCCCTGTGTGGTGGTCCGTGTGCCCTGTGTGGTGGTCCTTGTGCCCTGTGTGGTGGTCCTTGGCCTGTGTGGTGGTCCTTGGCCCTGTGTGGTGGTCCTTGGCCCTGTGTGGTGGTCCTTGGCCCTGTGTGGTGTTCCTTGGCCCTGTGTGGTGGTCCTTGTGCCCTGTGTGGTGGTCCTTGGCCCTGTGTGGTGGTCTTTGTGCCCTGTGTGGTGGTCCTTGGCCCTGTGTGGCCCTGTGTGGTGGTTAGACTCTGCCCTGGCTCCACGTGTCTGTGTTGTTCTGATGTGATGGAGTCTAATGATGTTCAGCTGTTGGATGTGGACAGTGTGAGGAGAGACGGAGGTCCCAGTCCAACCGTCCAAACCGGTCACTCCTCTCCTCCCCTCACCCTCTCCTCTTGCCCTCCTCTCCTCCTCGTTCCCTCTCGCAGACAGAGAAAACACTGGAATGGTATTTGGGAGTTTGACAAATTCATTATATTGAATCATTTATAATAAGAAAACTACACTGAGGTCCAGTAATACACAAAATGGTTTCTCTCTCCGTCCCTCTCTCTCTTTCCTCCTCCTCCCCCTCCTCCCTCTCTCTTTCATCTAACTATCTCCTCCTTCTCCCTCCTGTCTCTCTCTCTCCCCCTCTCTCTTTTTCCTCCTTCTCCCCGTCCTCTTCCCTCTCCTCCCTGTCGCTCTTTCCTCTCTCTTTCCCCTGTCCTCCATCTCTCTTCTTTCCCAGCTTCCCTCGCCTCTCTCCCCTGTCTCTTCGCCTCTTTCCTCCCATTTCCTCCCTCTCCCTTTGCTCCATCGCCCTTTCCTCCCTCTCTCTTCCCTCTCCTCCCTCTCTCCTCTCCCCCTCATCTTCCTCTCCTTTCTCCTTCTCTCCTTTCTCCCCTCTTCTCTTTCTCCTCCCTCTCCCCTTTCTCTAGCCTCTCCCTCTCTCCTTCTTCTCTCTCTCCTCCCTCTGGCCTACAGTTGAATGCTTTATGTTCTGATGGAGGGATTCAGGCTCCTCCTCACTTCACACATTATGACGGAGATCTGGACCGCAGAATTGCTCAGATTTGTCCTCGGGCTGAAGACATTATTCCAGATCTTCATTTTTCAAAACTTCTGTTTTAAAAGTCACTCTGAGGTCCAGGATCGTGACAAATGCAGGAGACTCTCAAACTGAACCTCTTTAAGTCCATGGCTACTGACTGACATTTAAAGATCCCATATTACATTATTTTCTGATCTATGTTCTGTTTCCTCATCACAAACACACCTGGAGTTGTGTTTTGTTTCATTTACACATGTTTAACACACAAACCCTGTCGATATAGGTTCTTCTCTCAAACTGAAAACACTCCACCTTGTGATATCATGTGGTGATACTGGAAGTGCTCCATTGTGTTTCTAAACTCCACACACCCTCAGTAGAAAATTTGGATCATTTCAGTACTGGAATTACCAAATCTCTACTGAACTAAAGATAAAAGGAGTTGTTCACTTGAAAACTACCACTTCATGACATCACAAGGTCAAACAGTGCGTTTTGAGGTTTGGGGATGTAGACAGACTAATAAGACAGACTAATACTCAAACATGTGTGAATGAAACAAAACCCAACTCCAGGTGTGTTTTTGAGGAGGGAACAACATTAGAACAGGACTTAAAGCTCACAAGAGTCTATTTTGCGTAATAAAGTTCGTCAGTGGCTTCGTTTTAGATGTCGTGGAAACTTCCACTCATCTGCTCTTTGTTCATGCATCTGCTCTCCCTCTTTCTTTCTCTCTTTTGTCTCTGTCTCACTCTCCCTCCTTCCCTCCATGTCTCTCTCTCTTCTCTGTTTCTGTCCCTCTGTTTTTGTCTTTCTCTTTTCCTGCCTCTCTCTCTATCTCCCTCCCTCCATTTCTCTTTCGCTGCCTCTCTTCTATCCTCTCCGTCTCTTTTCTCTCCTTCCCTCTCTCTCTTTGTGTCTCTCTGTTTCTTGCTCTTCTTCTTTCTCTCTCCCTCCTTCTACCTCCTGCTCTCTCTCTGTCTCTCTTTTTGTCTCTCTTCTTTCTCCCTCTCTCTCATCTGTCTCTCCCCCTCCCTCTCCCTCTTTGCCTCTCTCTCTTCTTCTTTCTCTCCCGTTCCTCCCCCTTTCTCTCTCCCTCTCTTCTCTCTCTGTGTCTCTCTCTCCCTCCCTCTCTTTCTATCACTCTCCCACCCTCCTTCCCTTCTTCTCTCTCTGTGTCCCTCTCTCCCTTTCTCTCTGTCTCCTGTCTCTTTTCTCCTTCCCTCTCCCTCCTCACTCCTTCTCTCCCTCTCCTCTCCCTCCTTCCTCCCTCCCTCCATCTCCCTTCCTCCCTCTCTCCCTCCGTCCTTCTCTCTCTCCCTCTCTTTCTCTGTCTCTCTCTCTTTGTCTCTCTTCTCCCTCCCTCCCTCCATCATCAGCAGCTGCTGAGCGTTGCTCTATTCTTGTCCCATAGGCGATGCTGCAGATAGTCCATCTTATCTCTTACAAAGTCTCTTTCTTTTATTCTGAGCATGAATAAACTCTGTGAAACCCTTTAGAAACACATTACCCATGATGCTTTGGGCCCCTCGCTCACGTCAGGGGATGACTCTGTTCATGCTCGGATCAGTGAGAAAAGCACAGAGACAGTTCACTCTTTATGACCAGTTCAAGGTCCTATGTTCAGATTCCAGAGCTGAAATAGATCAACCCAGTGAAGGTGTCTGGAGTTTAAAAACACAGTGGAGCATGTGTGAATGGAACAGAAGTGTAACATGGGCCTTTTAAATCTGTGAGACCTTTTACTCAGCACCTGTTTGATTTCTGTTCCTCTTAAACAGAACTCTCCCACGCTGAGGTTCTGCTGTTTGAGTCACTTTTTACAGCACAGTGTTGACCTGCTTCACCAGTCAGAACATGCGGCTTCACCATGGGCCATTTCTCTGCTCAAACTGGTTTGGGCTTAAAATGTTCATATTAACCCGCTCTACATGATGCTGGGGTTTTTATTTAGCTATTTTGTCCCTAAATTAAGATATGAACATGTAGGGAAATTCTGCCCCACAAAGGCAAAAGACCTTAACTCACCAGAGTGTGAAAATGAGAAAAATGACTTCAAAATTTTGTTTTGTTATGGTTTTGGATGTTACGGTTGTCATAGCCCTAGCTCTAATTGGCTCACGATGTTTATTCGCATGATAACGTACTCCCAAAATGACATTAACTCATTTTTGACAAAACATGATGTTACGGTGTTCTGCCTTTGTACAGCTGAAATGTCCTCTGCACTTCACCCATCCTCTCAGGAGCAGTGGGCACATGGGGCGCCCAGGGACCCATCTCCATAATCTTTTTTAGTGCAAAAAAAACTTATAGATATAAACACGTAACTCTATCAGAAAATTACTTAAAAGTAGTGCATCTGTCCATGCAGATCTTACTGCATGGACAGATAATTTTACTTGACAAGTTATCATAAAATAACCTACCTCTAGACTAGAATGAAGCAGTTTCAGAACATCTTTATTATTTATTTTATATAATTTATTATCTACTTACTAAGTCTTGGCCATATCAGAGATCTGCAGTGTTGTTAGTCTTGTTAGAATTTTTATCTACCTACACTGCATGTTTTTGGGTTGATGGGGGAAACTACAGTGCCCAGAGGAAACTCACCCAGACACGCGTAGAACATGCAAACTTAGGCCCGGGCGACCAGAGGATTGAACCCGGAACCTTCTTGCTGTGAAGCATCAGTGCTAGCCACTCAGCCACTGTGCCGTCAAAAAAAGCAGACAAATCAGATGCCTTCTTTTGCCACTAGGGTTATCAACAGGTCGTGTGGGCGGGAAACCGTTAACAGTCTCACTCCTGATTGGCTCTTTGGTTGCTATGATACTCACGGCAGAATAACAAATATGGTGCTCTACTCCAAATTCGCCCCATAACTGTTGGCGTCAATGAGCTTCATTTGACTGGAGCTGAATTCTGGATGACGTTCAAACTCCCTCCGTCCTCTCCTTTCCCCAGTCTCTGTTGTCAGCTCTGTCTGGATTGTTCCGTGGTGATAATCTCCGGCTCCATTCCGCACATTGAACCAGGCGTCTGTTTTAGAAATAGTTTTCACACGTGTGAGTCGCTCTGTCAGTGCGTCCATCAGGAGCTAATGACTCTGAATCACCACCACAACACGCACAGGGGGAAGTGGCGAAGGTATCAAAATCGTACTTGGCGGAGGGCAGTATGTGTGTCTACTGTGGAATGTTCAGCAGTTACCGTGGTGACACAATTGACACATTAGCAAAAACACAGCAGATATGTTTGTAGAACTCAAGAAAAATAGAAAATTGGTTTAAATAGCACATTTCAGGGTCTGTGTACCATTTGTTCTTTTGAATTTTAATTAAGAATGAAAAACAATAAAATGGGAAAACAGTTTGTTATTTAATTATTCTGTTTAAGTGTCAAACAACAAAACAGATTTCAACCTCTATTTCCAATATTGAATTTAAAGTTTATTTCAAATAAAACCAATCAAAAAACTGTCTCAGTGCCTATTTCAGTTTTGATATTTGATTCTCCCTGGTTTATTTGCCCCATGAGTTCTGTTGTTAGAAGAACTTACTTGAAAAATCGTTGCATCTTTGTGGAAAAACATTAACTTTTTTTTATTTTTAATTTTTTTAGAAAGTAATTTTTGAACTACATGATGAGAAACAGGAAGCAGCAATAAACTCTCCTTTGTTCAGTTGACTTCACAGAACTATAATGAAAATAATTTTTACTACTGATCCATGTGTGACACTGATGCTACATTTTCTTGACAGTCGGTGGTGGATAAATCCGAGTCAGGTCTCCCGACATCCTCTGTAAATATGTTAAATTGCAACAGTCAAGAAAATATGGATGCACGAGAAAATTTAATGTTTATTTCACTAGCAAGGACCATGCCAACAACACATGTGCGAAGTGAAAAGCGTTTATTATATGGAGACGAGGAGGGTCGGTTGGGTTGAGGCTCAGAGTGGGGGTTCAGTCTCAATCTTCACATGGCCCAGCAGGACGTGACCCCCTCGTAGGCGTCTTATGTATGAACGACAAACAGATAGGGGCCGGGAGGGTGGTGTCGAGTTATTCGGAACGAACTGGGTTTTCGGGATAGGCTGCTATAAATAGGCTTCTGGGAAATTGAGGTGTGGTAGAAGTGAGCCGTGATTCGCTGGAGAGAAGGCGAGGGCGGTTGAGGCGTGTTAATCATAAGTTAATCATATTAACTACATTTTGTTAGCTTATGTAATTAACATCGCTATTGCTAGCTCCTGCTAATAAATAGAGTCTGTTAGCTAGTGTTAGCCGTCTGCGTCTCAATTACGGCTTTTTGACCCTTACATGTTCAGAAATCCATCTGACTTAGTCTGCGCCGAACTTCCCCAAGTTTGTGTTTTGAAAGCCTGATTTGATTGGCTGTTCCTTTGCACTTTCCCGAGGTGGTGGTCGGTTTTCCCTAAGTTCCAAGTAGAATAGAACGCAGCATAAATTCACCCGCGGCGCTAAAATGCATAACCAGAGCATATAAACCAGAGAGAATAAAATAATCCGAATTGAAATAGGCACCAAGACTGTTTTTTGATTGGGGTTATTTGAAATAAACTTGAAATTAAATATTGTAACTAGAGGTCAAAAACTTGTTTGACATTAAAACAGAATAATGAAATAAACTGTTTTCTCATTTTATTGTTTTTCGTTCTTAATTGAAATTCAAAAAGAACAAATGGTACACGGACTTTTCAGAAACCTGTTTTCAACAAAAAAAGGTGAGAGTAACACTGGATTACCACATGACATCACAAACTGGAACAGAGGGTTTTCAGTCTGAGAGAAGTGAGTTTAACACTTTGTGTGTTAAACATGTGAATGAAACAAAACACAACTCCAGGTCTGTTTGTGATGAGGAAACAATATTAGAACAGCTCAGAAAACAGTGTGATATGGGCCCTTTGACAATATTAGAGGCCCACCTTTATCCTGCTTGTTCATTCTCATTTATCATGTATATTTTCTGTCGCTCTCCGAAACCTGTTATCATCACAGTCCTCGTATCAGCTCTGACCCTTTACGAACCAAAAACAGGAAGTCTTCACTGTTTCACTATTCTCTGTGACCCGTCGCTTCCTTTTAAAAAACGTCTTCCTTCAAAGTTATTTCCTGTTTTCAAGTCTAATAACATGCAGCTGAACAAATATTTAGCGTTTTTGATACTGGTTTGTTGCAAGGACTCCGTAATAGCCAAATTAAACGACCCATATTACACTCTACACTCTAATAAAATCTGTTGTTTCCTCATCACAGACAGACCTGGAGTTCCAGCTGCATTGTGCAACTTTATTTATTTTATTTATTGATTGATTTATTGCCCATGCTATTATTTTGTTGGCATCAACTTAAAGAGAACAACAACAACATCCAAAAATCTGACGATGAAGATAAATACCAATATTTGCCTCGTCTTTGCTGCATGAACAAAAGGAACAGGAAGAAGAGAAATCTTATAAACTCTGCTCCTTTCACCAATCAGTAAATAAATAAATAAATATTTCTTTAATAATCAGTCCCCACAAACCAAAACAAGTCACTAATGAGCCATATGTACTGCATGTTTCAATATCTCTCTTGCGCTTTTATTATCTTTAAACATTTTCTTTAGTCATGTCTTCCATCATCATTTTATTCTTGAACATTTTCTTAAATTTAGAAACACTGATGCAACTTTTAAACTCATAATTTAACAAGTTCCATATCTTGACTCCCTACACAGAGACGCATTTCTGTTTTAATGTTGTCCTTGAGAATACCGTCTTCTATTGTCTTCATTTTAACGCTTATCACATTTACTTCAGTGGGTTTGATCACAGTCGGTTGGTGAGTCCAATGTCGGGAACTACACTAGAAGTTGTCATTGCATGTTTCCAAACGTCTTCCTGGTTTGTGACGTAAGCTACTAGAACGGAGATGCAGAATGTTGTGACGTCATCCGATACCCAACCACTGATCGAGCACGTGTTTTTATTACATTTTAATTTGTCTCGTTAAACCCAAAGACCAAATGGCTTTTATCTGTAATTTTATAAACTTGAACAAAACTTTTAATTGTTCCATTTCACACCAGACACAGTGAACCGTCACCTCCAGAGTCTGAGGGACAGACCCTCCATGACAACGTGAAAAACAACAACTTCACAGCTCCACAAACATGTCCACATTTCAAAGTCCGAGGAAAAGACTTTATAACTACTGATTTCAATTCTGCGGTTACACAATAGAATGTCACTTTAAACACAAAACAAGAGCAGTTCCTTTAATATTTGCATATGGTTTTACACTAGACCAAGACCATTCTATTCACGTTTATCTGATAGTAGACTCAGTAGTTCAGTGGAATATGTAGTCTTGATTGCAGTTTTATTTAGTTTGCATATCTTTTTTTTTACGAATCGTCTTCTAGAGTATAGAACATCCTGGTGCATGCTCCTCAATTCGCCTCTGCACCAGGGCGCTCCAACTTTTTACCCCAGAAAGAGACATTTACAAAGAGAAAATGGCAGAGCTGCTGTCAAAAGAAACGTGCTTTATAAAGCAGTGACGGCGGCTTTAAATGGGGTACGGTTAGAAACATTAACCATTAGTCACAGAGTTAGGCCTCTAAAAGTATCTAAAAGTGCACGCTCCTCATAATAAGCGGGAGGTGAATCACATTCTGTCATGACGTGTGTCATTCCTGAATTCTTTGTGGAGACACTGGGGAGCGACTGTTAGGAGACTCCTGCTCTACACTAATGTAAAACAACACTACAGAAGCAGCGTACAATACTGGAATCAGTATTGGCGCCAATATCGACAATTGTAATGGATCAGATATTGGTTCTCTCGATACTGATTCCATCAATATCCTATTTTGATGAATATATTTTAGTAGTAAGACAATACTGAGTAATGTTGGCCCAAAACACTGTAATTTTTTCACTTGTTCTGTACATTCTGTACACAACATTTGGACTTTTTTTTAACCATACGCTGTTTGTGTGGAACAAAATGATACTTTCAGTCTCTGCATTGGTTAATATTGATTGGTAGATACCATAGACTCTCTATATAAATGGACATAGCTAACCCGCTCGCCGTGTCATTCCAAACAGGAAGTTCTCTTCCGGCTCCTTCTGACTCCGGCTCCCTTTGACTTACATTGGAATATTGTGGCCCCTCCGTCTGTAACTGCTGATTTGAGTCTGGTCTTGGTCTGGTCTTAAAATGTTCATATTAACCCACTCCACATGATCCTGGTGTTGTTTTTTTGTTTTTTTTGTGGTGCTGACCGTTATGTGTGACGTCACACTCACTTTGTCTACTTTTTTATGCTGTCTATGGTAGATACTTGTAGTACTTGTAGTGGTACAAACTTTCTCCATCGCTATCAAAAAAGGCATTTCATATCAGTAGTTTTCTCTGAGGTTTAAATGAAACACCATTTCACCAACTTAAAAAAAAAAAAAAAAGTTTTTATTACGTTAGAAAAAGATTTGTGGACGCTTTGTTACATCTCTTATCAAACATTTTACACTAGTCTAGTCTATAGCTAGAAAACACAGAACAGGCGATTCTCCATCTTCTGTTTCACCTGGATTAATTTAAGATAAAATGTAAAAGATGGCCATGTATTTGTTGTTGTTTTGCAGTGGTCAGTTTGCCTTAGTGAAGCGCTGTCGGGAGAAGAGCACGGGGCTGGAGTTTGCCGCTAAAGTCATAAAGAAGTGTCTGACCCGGGTGAGCCGCAGAGGGGTGAAGAGGGAGGAGATTGAGAGAGAGGTGTCCATCCTCCAGGAGCTCCAGCATCCAAACATCATCTCAGTGCACGAGGTCTACGAGAGCAGGACTGAGGTCGTGCTCATACTCGAACTGTGAGGAAATGACTTTATAATATCAACAATACACTTAATAAAAGGCCCGTATGATGCTATTTTCTGCTCTACTTGATGTTCTAATGTAGTTTCCTCATCACAAACAGACCCGGAGTTGTGTTTTGTTTCATTCACACATGTTTAACACATAACATTTGCAGACAGATTAATAATAAAGGGTCACTCAAATGTGGGAATGAAACAAAACACAGCTCCAGATATGTTTTTGAGGAGGGAACAGTATTCTAACATGGCTTAAAGCTCATAAGAGAGTTTGTGTGATATAGGACCTTTAAAATATACAGTAATGGAGTTCCTAAACTTCATCATTTTAACAGACCGTCCCTCCCAAACATTAACATGAACCATGTCGATGACATCAGCTGCAAAGTTCAATAGGCCCGGTTATACATTTTGGGAACTTTCCCCAATTCAAAGCATAGAATATTTTGAATTGTTAATTGTTATGGAATCTATAGTCTTAATTTGTTATCATTGTGAAATCCCTTCAAATTTCCTTCAAATTCTGAACTTTGGCCCAAAAAACACAGTTTTACTGACAAAGGATCAGCTGCAGACCTCTTTATTAACTCTCTCCCCCATAAAGACGACATTTGACGACCCCGTATCCTTAATGACGAGTTTTGACACCTCCGCTATATCAGTAAAGACGCTATTTGACGACCATAGAAACGGTGCCGTTTTTTCACACGTGACAGAGTCTGCGATAGGTGGGGGCACAACAACCCATACTAGGCTGACCAATAGGGTTCAAGGATATATTTTCGCCGATTTTTTCCGAAGTTAGTCGAAGTATTGACGAATACCGCAAAATAAAACACGTGCAATGGAAAGATGGCGGGGCGGAGTTTTAGAAGTGACGAAGAGCCGGGTTGTTTATTTTATATCTTTGGAGAAAGTGACTCTGACTCTGACTTTTATGGATTTCAAAGTGATAACATTGATTATTCAGCGGAAAACAGTGATAGCGATAATGGTTCGGAGAGTGAAACTTACGGAGATGGGCGTATCAGTGATGCGTCTGCCTGGAGTCCTGTGATATCCTAGCAAACTATCGGGGACTTTACACTCGATTTTGGACCGAAATTGCCCCAAAATCTGGATGTTGCTGAGGCTAGTCCGTTGAAATATTTCAGTCTTTTTTCCAAGAGGAGATATATGACAGAATCGCTACAGAAACAAACGCGTATGCGGAGCTCTGCGCACGAGAGCGCGGTCACACAGACACATAGTGGACACGCACTGACGGGGAAGAAATTAAAGTGTATTTTGGGATATCGATCCTCATGGGTGTAAATCCCATGCAGTAATTACTATTAGTTTTATTATATTATTATTACTGGTCTGGAGATCCATTCCGTTGTGTCAGGTTTTAGCGTGTCCTGACGATGTACGACATTCACCTGACACACCTGACTTATACCTCACACCTGAGTCACACTTTTCAAGTTAATCAGGCCTTCCAGATGTTTTGACATGTTCCTATGTTGAAAAAAAAGACAGTTCAGAGTGTCAGAGTTTCTTCATGGAAAATTCGACCACCTCTAACAACTGGACTTTAGCTTCAAACGTACTAGAGATCCCCTTTGATTTCATTTGTTTATTCAGATATGCAATGCAGAAATGTGTTTTAACAAAAATACAGCTAAGACATACATGGGTGAATCGGAGCATGCCCCTTTTAAAACACAGAAAAAATAACCCATGAAATAGTCAGCCATCACTCTGTCCTAACATAAGTTACCCTTCCTACATCCAGTAGATATCCTTCTATACAACAATATGTTCATGAATTATGTTTAATGATATTTCTTTAAACTAAATCAATAACATGGTGTGGATTATTATCAGTTAAGAGTTTATGTTACGCTTCAGCCGCTCATAATTACAGTTAAATTTAGGAAAAGTCTCCGAGAAATGAATGTGAAGTCAGTATAATGTTCCCACAAAGCATAGTCAGCTAACATGTGACTTTGTGTGTTTGTGTGTATGTGTGTATGTGTGCGTGTGTGTTTTGTGTGTTTGCGTGCATTTATGTGTGTGTTTTTGTGTGTGTGTGTGCATTTGCGTTTATGTTTTGTGTCTGACTTTGTGCATGAGTATGTTTTGTATGTGATTGTGTGTGTTTGTGTGTATGTGTGCGTGTGTGTTTTGTGTGTTTGTGTGCATTTGTATGTGTGTGTTTTGTGTGTGTTTGTATGCGTTTGTGCGTGTGTGTTTTACGTGTACGTTCATGTGTGTGTGTTTACATGTGTTTGTGTGTGCGTGTTTGCATGTGTGTATTTGTATGCATTTGTGTGCGTGTTTATGTGTGATTGTGCGTGTGTGTGTTTGTATGCGTTTATGCATTTGTGTCATTCACAGTGTTTCGGGGGGAGAGCTGTTTGACTTCTTGGCGCAGAAAGAGTCTCTGAGTGAAGAGGAGGCCACACAGTTCATCAAACAGATCCTGGAGGGCGTTCGCTACCTGCACTCCAAAAACATCGCACACTTTGACTTAAAGGTACGTCTGCGAAATACCACACACCCCAAAGCTTCCACCAACGACAACAGGGGTGGAATTCTTTTTTCTCTGGGGCCACATGAGAAACAGAAAATATTGGGGAGGGCCGGTGTTCTGCCGCTCTGTCGAAATAAGTGACCTCACATTTTTCTGTTTACAGTTGTATAGATCCAATGAAGCGAACCTCCCCAATTTTATTACATATTTCTTTGGATCCGACACAGCAGGTTTGATGCTGTTTGCACACGGTGATCCCACTTTATACCTTAGTGATGTCAAATTTCAACTCATTTATATGAATATGTGTAGGTAGTTCATTTGGACAGTCATATTCTGCTCAAATAGGGCTCCGACTAAAGGTAGCACGTATCGACAGGCCAATTTAGCCATTTAATTTTAAAATGTTTCCTTGTTACTCCAGGAGCTCAAATCAACAAGACACCGAGCCAAAATGCTTAACTCAATTCAGCATAATATTAATTGTGTTTCTTTTAGTGCTGTCAAATGATTCATTTTTTAAATCAGATTAATCACACTTTAGAATTTTGATTAATCACGATCAATTACAGTTACTTATTCTTAAAAAAAAAAAAACTAAATAGTTTGACAAAAATGCAATTTATTATGAAAAAGTTTTTCTATCGCTGGTAGTTTTGTTGACAACATTGCCGTGGGTGCACTTCGCCAACGCAGCTTGTTGTCGGTACAAGTAGCGTCGTTGCTGCCGCTGAATCAAACATGTGTTTTGCTTTAAGATGGTATTTTAAACTTGTGCTTCTGTAGAAATGGAGTTCATGGCTGCAATATCTGCAAACTACCTTAGTTTTATCTAAAGTCCCATCTGGCAGTTTTTTAAAGAGAAATTTGCCGCTGAGCACGAGTCACAGTCTCATCTGTCATCTTCACATCCATGTATGGACAGACCTGATCACTGACCTAATAACCTGCGCCGCCTTTCAGGTCACCATCCGAGCTTTCCATAGAGGAGCATGTGCGTTCAAAATAAATTGTGTGATTAACTATTCACAAAATCATGCGATTAATCACAAAAATATTTTTGTGATTAATCGCATGTGTTAACGCGTTAACATCGACAGCCCTAATTTCTTTATAAAAAAGCAGTAAATAACATTGTTTTGACGGGCTGGTCAAACTGGTAAGAGTGTATGTTATAACTAAGCCCATATAACTCTGCCCATTTTTAGACAAGACTTTAACACAGAGTTATTTTAAACCATTTCAATCACAAATATCAGTCAATTTCAAACAGAGACCCATATGTTTGTCCATATGTATTTTATTACGTCCAAGTCTTCGATCCAGTATCGTGTCTTGTTTTATCTTGGAGATGTGTGTTTGGTTCCACCCCCTCCGTTATTATTTTCTTCATATTTCTTATTTTAGTTCTTTGGAAAGGGGGCAGCACATATTAATGAACATTATCGTCAAAGTGGCTAATTTCCATCTTCAGTCCCTCGGCAGATTGATGCCAAACAGTCACAGGATGGGGAAAAGTACAGCAACAATCACACAAAAGTGCATAACTCCAGCACATTCACTAATCACTATACACACCTTTCATTTCAGACAGTTCATCTGAAATTAGAATTCAAAAGTTAAATCGTCCCTTTGTGTGTTTTCTGTTGTTCTCTTCAGCCTGAGAACATCATGCTGTTGGACCGGAACGTTCCTCTGCCTCGGATTAAAATCATCGACTTTGGGCTGGCGCACAGAATCACACCTGGGGCCGAGTTTAAAAACATCTTCGGTACACCGGAGTTTGTGGGTAAGATCCTCATCTTAGTGTTCCTGCTGTGGTTGGTGTGTAAGACCCTGCTCTATTCACAGGGAAGACAGAAACTATTACAAATACTCATATTACAGCATATTGTGGTTTAAAACTGTAGCTTTAAAGGCTTTAAATAATGTTTTGCTTTGTATTCATAACTTTTCTGGTGGTTACATGCTGCTATTCCGACATGCCGCTATTTAGACATTGACGTTTAATTGTCGGAGTTGCGGCAGAAACATTATTTTTCAAGCGTTCGGAGAAGTGGCACTTTACTATTTTTCATTCCGCTTTTCTGATATGAAGAGCATGGACCAATGGTGGCTGGTGGTATAATTTTTGGGGGGATGCATAAGTAAAAAAAAATTATAAATATGTATTAGAAATATATGCATTATGTATAGGCTATATAAAATTATAACAAATGCCATAAACAGACAGTCATTTTAGTCACTATTGGCTGAACTTTATCAAGAGCACAACGCACAGCCAAGCACAAAGTTTACGCAGCAGCACAACCTGATGCACCTGCTCACACCCAACCCAAACAACACAAAGTAACACACCGCTCACAAAGAGTCCCCACAACCAGCCCTATAATGTCTTGAAAATGCAGCAAAAATTATGCTCCGGTCACGGCATCAGCACCGCTCCTACAGCACACGGCAGAACACCGGAGCGGCTCCATCGCTCATTCATTTACGCATTTCCGTCCTCAGATTTGCCCCAAACTAACAAAAACAAGCCTCTAACCTTCTCCAGGGGACTGATGCAGAGTCCTCTACCCGCTGTCCTCTTAGTTTTGTCTCCAATATGTCCCGGTCCAGTCCGGTCCATGGGACAAGGTCCTGGAGCCGAGTGCACGAACAGTCTAAAAGTTACACCAGTCCATATTAGCACCAGGGCACCGTGTGGACTTAAGCCCTCTGCGCAGTAAATGAATGAGCGACAGAACCGCTCCGGCGTTCTGCCGTGTACTGTAGGAGCGGCACTGATGCCGTGTGTTTGTGTTGTGACCGGAGCCTCACATTTTTGCTGCATTTTCCTGACGTTATGGGGGCTGGTTGTGAGCGGTGTGTTACATTGTGTTGGAGTTGGGTGTGAGCAGGTGCATCAGGTTGTGCTGCTGTGTAAACTTTGCGCTTGGCTGTGTGTTGTGGTCCTGATAAAGTTCAGCCAATGGTGAATAAAATGACTGTCTGTTTCTGGCATTTGTTATAATTTTATATAGCCTATACATGCATATATTTATAATACATATTTATAATTCTGACTTATGCGCCCCAAAAAATTATACCACCAGCCGCCACTGCTTCTGATCATTCAAACCACACTCATCCGTAATGTGTCAAACTTGTTTAGAGATCAGCCACTTCTCTATCAGACGTGCAAACATTTTCATGCGTTGACTCTATAATTCCTAAAAATTACATTAAAATTTATCCAAATAATAAAGACTACATAACATCAGACATAAAAAATTGCATATGCCGGAAAAAGAAGCATTTAACAACAACAATATAACTTAAAGATATTGACCGTGAGCTTGGAACTCTGGAATACCGTTAAAGACATAACAAACTTAAAACCAAATACGGGCACCCTGCATGTCGTAAACGAGTATGAAAAGGCCAATGAATTAAATCTGTTCTATAGTCACTTTGAATACCCACTAGGTCATCTAGCGCTGAATTCTGAATCCCAGCACAGGCTCCTGGTCGACCCCAGGGTAGTCACCACCATCTTTAAAAGACTCAACACCAAAAAGGCCAGTGGGCTAGATGGGGTCTCATCTTTCCTGTTAAAAACTTTTGCTGATGAATTGAGCCAAGCATGGTGCCCCCTATTCCAAATTTCAGCTGATATAGGGGATATACCTTTGCTCTGGAAAAAGACTGTTATCATCCCAGTAACAAAGAAAACCTGCCCAAAGGAGAACAATGACTTCAGGCCTGTGGCCTTGACATCAATGACTATGAAATCATTTAAGCACATTATGGTGGGGTTTCTGAGGGAGGAGGTAACGGGTCATGTAGATCCCTATCAGTTTGCTCACTGCAGCAACAGAAGCACTGATAACGCTCTAGTAACTACTGCCCACATAATACTGAAACACTTAGAGGATGCTTCATCATATCCTAGAATATTGTTCATGGATTTTAGCTCGGCATTTAATACAATAGTACCGAGCAGCCTGCTGAAGAAGGTGGTTGAGCTGGGTTTTAATAGCTGTATTATAAAGTGGTACTGGGCATTCCTCACAGGAAGACAGCAACAAATTAAGGTTAATTCCACGCTGTCAGACATTCAGGTTGTGAGCACTGGGGCGCCACAAGGTTATGTTAGCTCGCCTCTTCTTTTCACTTTGTATACCAATGCATACAGGAGCAGGAAAGTAAACAACTATATACTTAAATTCTCTGATGATACAGATATTCTTAGTTTACTCAACAAAAGCACATATGTCCTTGTATATAAAACAGAAATTGATGAAGTGGTGCATTGGTGTGAGGAGCACAACCTTGTCTTAAATGTGGAGAAGACTAAAGAGATTATCCCCCAAATCTGTGGGGGACCACAGCCCTGTTAATAATGGGGGGAGGGACATAGAGCAGGTGACATGCTACAGGTCCAGTGGAGTCAGCATGTACAACTTGTCTGCTCAAGAATCAGCCAGCGTCTATATTTCTTAAGACAACTTAGATTACATGGAGTGGATAAAAATGTAATGCTGATGTTTTACAGAGCATATGCATGGAATTAATTTTACAGTATGGCATGTCAACATGGTTTGGTAACCTGACCATCAAACTTAAATCACAGATTTTTACCTTGACTAAAAGAGTGGGTAAAATAACGGGCATTGCATGGGCATAGGGCAGGGCATAGTTCACTTCGGCAAATCTTTGAGGAGACAGTTAGGAACCTCGGCAGGAAGGTGGTCAGTGACCCAACCCATGTTCTTCATAGTCAGTTTGAGATGATGCCGTCAGGCAGAAGGTTCAGGGTCCCAAACTGTAAAGTGAACAGATTCAAACATTCTTTTTTGCCATTAGCCATTAATCTGCTAAACTCGGAGAGTGCAGTTAAAAAAATAAAAGTAAAAGGGAATGTGCAATCAAAGTTGCACATAGGCTTCGGGAATGGGCAAATAAAACCGCACATAGGCTTAGGGAATGTGCAATAAAAACTGCACAAAGGCTTAGGGAATGTGCAATAAAAACTGCACATAGGCTTAGGGAATGTGCAATAAAAACTGCACATAGGCTTAGGAAGTGTGCAATAAAAACTGCACGTAGGTTTATGGAATATGCATTTATGAATAGATACAAGATTGTGAAGGTCTTGCCTGTACAGACTGCCTTAAGGTCCTCTATCACTCAGGGTCATATTTGGTCTCTATTTCTGTTCTATGGTGGATGTTTGTATGGCGCTTATGTTGTTGTGTTGTCTTGTCTTTGTGTTAAAGCATGTGAGCCCCTGTCCCAAGACAAATTTCTCCTATGAGAGACAATAAAGGATTATCTTATCTTATCTTACATTTGAAAACCTGTACAAGTTCGAATCTCTGTTGGCAAATTATTCCAATGACTCACAGCGACAGAGGAAAAAGAGGATTTGGAGAGTGGGCTCTACATTTGGGGACAGTGCGCTCTCCTCTCTAGTCTCCACGTTCCTTCTTTTCACAAACTAAATCATCTGTATTGATGCTAAAATAGACTGAAGTACATCTGTCTGCGTCGCCATGTTTGTTTGGGTTCATTTCATCTTTGGCTTGTGATTGGTCTGCAAACCTGTCACTGTAACAACCCTTACAGAATCTACTTGCTGTGGAAGCTTATGGGGCTTGTCTCCATGGACATAGGTAAGATGCAAAGCAATAATATGTCCATGGAGACAAGCAGGTGACTGACCCTCCACCAGAAAAGTTGCACCTTAAAGTACAAACTTTCCTCACTCTTCCACCTCTGTGTTGTCTGCAGCTCCAGAGATCGTGAACTATGAGCAGCTGGGCCTGGCGGCAGATATGTGGTGAGTCATGTGACCTGGGACAGAGTCATGTGACCTGGGACTGTTGCTGGAACATAACTCTGGATTAACCGGTTTTGTTTTTCACAGGAGCATCGGAGTCATCACATACATCCTGTGAGTGCAGCTACGCAAATGAATGAATCTAACGGAGTGTTGTTTTAACTCTCTCCCCCATAAAGACGACATTTGACGACCCCGTATCCTTAATGACGAGTTTTGACACCTCCGCTATATCACTAAAGATGCTATTTGACGACCATAGAAACGGTGCCGTTTTTTCACACGTGACAGAGTCTGCGATAGGTGGGGGCACAACAACCCATACTAGGCTGACCAATAGGATTCAAGGATATATTTTCGCCGATTTTTTCCGAAGTTAGTCGAAGTATTGATGAATATAGCTTCTAGTAAAATACCGCAAAACAAAACACGTGCAATGGAAAGATGGCGGGGCGGAGTTTTAGAAGTGAGGAAGAGCCGGGTTGTTTATTTTATATCTTTGGAGAAAGTGACTCTGACTCTGACTTTTATGGATTTCAAAGTGATAACATTGATTATTCAGCGGAAAACAGCAACAATGTTTCAGAGAGTGAAAACTTACGGAGATGGGCGTATCAGTGATGCGTCTGCCTGGAGTCCTGTGATATCCTAGCAAACTATCGGGGACTTTACATTCGATTTTGGACCGAAATTGCCCCAAAATCTGGATGTTGCTGAGGCTAGTCCGTTGAAATATTTCAGTCTTTTTTCCAAGAGGAGATATATGACAGAATCGCTACAGAAACAAACGCGTATGCGGAGCTCTGCGCACGAGAGCGCGGTCACACAGACACATAGTGGACACGCACTGATGGGGAAGAAATTAAAGTGTATTTTGGGATATCGATACTCATGGGTGTAAATCCCATGCAGTAATTACTATTAGTGTTATTATATTATAATTATACTCTGATTACTGGTCTGGAGATCCATTCCGGGGTGTCGGAAAATAGGAAAAACGAGTTAGGTGCACACAGGTGTACAAACAGGTGTACACTTGTCTGTACTGTATTTGGTGATATGAAATCTGTTTTAATACTTTGACAAATACATTTTTTACATTTTTATATGAGTTTAGTGCTCAGAACATGCATTTAACAGATGCTGAATGGAGTTTTTTATTTTCGATTTTGCACCTGACCAGGTAAACTCTCATTTTAAGTGAGCTGTTATATACCTGCAAATGAGTTGAATCGCATTTAAAAATCCATAAATGGATAGTTCAGAGTCTAAGGTTTCCAGAGATACCAAATATGTCTGTGTTTCAATAAAGTTCATGAGTATGAAAATCATCTATAATCACTCGTGGAAGTTAGTTTTCTTTTATGCAATTATGCTCTATGGGTATATGTATGGGTTGTTCCTAGTAGGCGTCCAGGGGGGAAAGAGTTAAAGTTTAAAGCCACTATTTCAATGTTATCATGATTTACTGCCTTCATTACATTTTTTGTGTCCTATATTACACAAAAATTACCTTTGTGAGATTTAAGCCATGTTCCCTCCTCAAAAGCAGACCTGGAGTTGTGTTTGGTTTGATTCACACATTTGAATGACTCTTTATTAGTCGAGAAACCTCCAAAGCTCAAAACGCTCTGTTCCACCTTGTGATGTTATGAAGTGGTAGTAGTTTTTAAGCTAGAGAAAAAAAAATCCCGCACACCGTCTTACTTGCAAATTGTGAGATTTATTAGGACCTACTGCAACGTCTCGGCACTAGGCCTAGGATAGTAATAGAGCCTATATTTGCCTGATGGTGTTAAGGAAAAAGACTGTTTGTAGACACTGATGACTGTTGAAGCAAAGACAAAGAATTTATTTCTCTTGGGATTGTTTTTCTCTATGTTCTGGGGCTGCTGCTTCTCCAACGCACCCCTTTCAAGTAAATGATGTTTTATACTGTAGTTTTCAAGCTAAAAGAATGAGAACTTCGCACATCAGTTTCTTGAAACGGGTGCATGATTGACGTCCTAATTAAATTCACATTTTCCAAGTAGAACGGTGTGCAAGATTCTTCTCTTTTCAGTAGTTTTCAAGTAAACGGCTCCTTTTACCTTTAGTTCAGTAGAGAGTAGAAATTCAGTAGAAATTCCAGGGCTAAATTGATCCAAATGATTTTAGTGAAGATGTGTGGAGTTTTATTTTATTTTTTTTTTTATTATTAACCAGTGGCTTTATATAGTACCTTCCAAAGCACTTCTCATAGCCACAGCTGCCCTGGGACAGACCGACAGAAGCGAGGCTGCTGATCTGCGCCATCGGCTGCTCCCACTACCACCAACACTCATGCACACAACACTTTCATACTAAAACACCGGAGCACTTCCTGTATTACCATGTGACATCACAAGGTGGACAGTGTGTAAGTGTTCAGCTCCAGGTCTGTTTGTGTTGAGGAAACGTGAGAACAGATCAGATAACAGTGGAATATACATGTTACACACAGTAAATGTTGAATCTCACAGAGTCTAATGTTTCAGTTTGAGCGGAGCGTCGCCGTTTCTTGGGGAGAACAAACAAGAAACACTGGGAAACATTTCAGCGGTGAATTATGATTTTGACGAAGAGCTGTTCAGTAACACGAGCGAACTGGCCAAGAGTTTCATCTGCCAACTATTGGAGAAGGACCAGAGGTACGAGACTGATACACAAACAAAGACACTAACATATTCAAGAATCATTTAAGCTTTTCTCCATGGGGATGTTATTGCTTTATCTGGGATTTTTCACAGTATGGCATTAAATTATGGCTTTCTAGCTTCATGGAGACCAAACCAGACAAGTTGCACGTCATATCTGTGAAGAGGCGCCCCCACTCATTATGAGAATGCCTGTTTTTCTAGGTATTTTTGAGCTGTAAAACCTGGAATTGAGGAAACGTAAAGTAGAGCTGTATAATGTCATACTATGGAACATTCCAGGCAGAGCAATGACATATCCATAGAAACAAGAAGGTGACGGACCCCCTACCGAAAAGTTACAAAGTTTTTTTTTTAGAATCAAAGTTGTTTTTTTTTTAGAATCAAAGTTTATATTAACTAGATTTCAATTTCCCAAAAGACGCAGCCTATTGATACTTTGCACTGACGTCATGCTGGGGGTGTTTTATGTGTCTCTATGGTGGACTGTTTAGCGGTTACCATGGTGACACAATGCACACTTTTAAGATTGTGTGAAAATTCAAGCAAAAAACACTAAATGGATTTAAAGAGCACATTTTCCTATGATCAGTGCGAGCGTCATTAGCCAACGGTTTTTCAGTTAGTCACTCTCACCTTTTTGTTGCGTGCGTTGCCTCCATGGTAACTGGTACATTGACATTTCACCATAGGAAAACACGTAGAACACCCCCATTGTGATGTTGCCGCAAAGTACCAGTAGATCTTTATGATTGCATTTTTTTAAATCATATTTTTGGAGCGAAATATTGACTTGTATTTTTCATTTTCATTCTCAAAACCATCTTTATTGTTGCCTGAGCAGCCAGACCCTTCTGTATTCTGTTCGAATCTAGAAGGAATTTGAGATGATCCAACAACGGCTGCTCATTTGTGTCACATTTCTCTCAAACACAAAAGAAATCTCCTCCAAAATTCTCATAACATTCAAGAGAAAATATAGAACTTCTTTTACCTGAGATAAGTCATAGTTTGTTACTGCGATTGTTGATTCTGTAAAAATCAGTGCAGTTTCTCAGTTCTTTATGTAGATTTCCTCCTTTATTACGTGTAAACCTACATGTTTGTTTTTGATGAGAACCGAGCATGCCTCTCTCTGATTGGTTAATCCACCTGTCAATCACCCCCCCGAAATTAGTGAGACAGGACACAGCTCCAGAGTAAAGAACTCGAATAAAATGTGACGATGGCATCTTATTGTTTTCAGTGGCCTGTGCTCATTGGCGCATGAGCCCAAAAATAATGTTCTCTTCTGCATTTACTTCCTTAATCCGGGCATGCTCCTCCCACCCGTGTGATGACCGTGAAGGAGTTTTTGGACCAATCAGAGCAAGTGCTGCTAGAGCGTGGCTAGGCTAAGTCTTACAAAGGCTTTTAGGCACTTTGAGGATTTAAAAGTTTATGTTTTGAAAATAGAAAAGAATCCTACAAAATGTGTTAAAGCTGGAAACCCTGTCAGCCGAACACAGGTAGTTTGAATTCCCAAAATAGGCTCTATTCATGCTTACGCCACAAACCAGGAAGACGTCTGGAAACATGCAATGACAACTTCCGGTGTAGTTCCCGGCACTGGGTTCGCCGACCGACTGTGATCAAACCCACTGAAGTAAATGTGATCGTTGGTAAAATGAAGACTGCAGACGTATGTGCTGTTTGGAATCATTTGGAATTTGGCGCCCTCGTCTCTTCTAATCACATGCACCCAGTGCGCTCAGAGTTGTGCGTCAGCGGGAAATAATGAAAACTGAGGTACGGTTGGAATTGCTGAGGAGCCGAACATAACGGAACGCTACAATGACATGGAGATGAAGAAAACTGGGGCATTTTCTCATTTTTCCTAGATTTTCTAGATTTGTCAGATTTAGCCCACCGGAAGTTGCCATTACATGTTTCCAAACCTCTTCCTAGTTTGTGACATAAGCATGAATAGAGCTGATTCTTTCTGGGCCCAAACTCCCAGGATCTGCAGGACCTGGAGCAGCCACTAGTCTGTCTCAAGCCGGGACAGAGGGGGAATGCCTTATCCAGTTTTTATTAGAGATCCACCCTCCAGATCCACTCGTCTTTGTAAAGTTTTGTCATAACGTGCGGTTCTGGTTGGTCAGGTTATCTTTAATTTATATAACATGAAATTATATTCTTTGTTTTTGTTTTTTAGAAAACGGATGACAATAGAACAAACCCTGAACCACCACTGGATAAAGGTAGGCCTGACCACACACAAAGCATGTTCTGTTGAAGTTTCACAACACTCTCCTCTGTGTTTGACAATGACATTAACATATTCTACAAAATTAGCAACTGTTGAAACTGAAAAAAGGATTAAAAAGTATTAAAAGTATACAAAAATTGACTAAAGTATTAAAGGCCCCATATTACGCTATTTTCTAACCACAAACAGACCTGGAGTTCTGTTTTGTTTCAGTCACACATGTTTAACACACAAACCCACTGTGCTCCACTGTGTTTTTAAACTCCACACACCTTCAGTTGAATCATCTGGATCATTTCAGCTCTGGAATTACCAAAACATTAAAGGTAAAAGGAGCTGTAAACTTAAAAACTGCTGCAATCACAAGGTGGAACAGAGCATTTTGAGCTTTGGAGATGTAAACAGACTAATAATAAAGAGTTACTCAAACATGAATGAAACAAAACACAACTTCAGGTCTGTTTTTGAACATTATAACATAAATTAAAGCTCACAAGAGTCTATTTTGGATAATATAGGACCTTTAAAATACTACAAAGCAACCCTCCCATGATTGGACACTGTACAGTTTCCATTGGAAACCATTTTTGGCATAAATATTATGCTGATCCTTCACTTCCTTTTCTTTTACTGTACTAAATAAACACTTGCGTTCTTTGGCAGAGCTCACAGAGACAAAACCCTAACCCTAAATTGTACGCACAGTCATTTAAGACTTAAGGATTTCAGTTTCTACGCTTAAACAATGACGTGATGCATTGTTTAGTTTGAAACACAGACTATAAACGTGTGTGTTTGTGTAAGTTCTACGTGTCTTAACATCATCAATCCCTTGCGTTCCCTATCTGTTAAATCCTTGTACATGTCTGACCAGGCTCCGCTCTCACACCCTGGAACTGAATATTTGCTCTGGCTTGCCTCGCTGTTGTCATCACACCACGCCCTGCTCCACGGGGAACACACGCTTCACTATTTTACACGCACAAAGACATATGTTCAGCTGATATTAGGGGCGGGAGATGAGAGACGAAATTGTATCATCATTTCCTTTGAGGCGAGGTCATGGTTTGGGTTTGACAGATATTTATTTAACAGATATAACAGGTTTGTATGAGCTTGTGAGGTCCTGTGTTACACAAAATGGATTCTTCTGAGCTGTAAGGTGCACTTTGTCATTTTTTGGTTGCTTGCTTCTATGGATATGTCTTTGCTCTGCCTGGTTCCACAGTATGACATCAAACAGCTCTACTTTACATTTATTCAATTATTCCATTTTATACCTCAAAAATACTTAGAAAAACAGACTGAGAGTGGGGTCGCCTCTCCACAGAACTGACCTGTAACTTGGTCCAGTTTGGTCTTCATGAAGATAGATTAGAATTAGAAGTAAGAAATATTTGATGATTTGTTATGTTTTTATTCATGAAATAATGGCTGTATGGAGGGCTGTTTATTCATTTGTTAATGTTAAAAATATTAGATTCAAGTAAAAACCCTGATGTGATCATTGGTTTGCCCAGAGGAGAGGCTAAATGGTATTTAAGCTAATTCTTTCTTGTTTAATTCATGGACAACGTCCTGTTCCACAAAATTGGAGGATCTGAGCTTTCTGGATGAACTGTGTGAATCGGCATCGCACAATACTTAGAGAAATTATTCAAAGTACATTTAATAACACACTTTGATTAAACCCTAAAGTGACATTCAGGTTGTCTAGTTGCTCCACAGATGTGTAGTTAATGGTGCACTGAAATGGTCAAGTGTAATTATGTCTCATTTATAGTCTAAGAGAAAAGGCAGAAGAAATACTAGTAGTTTAACACCACAATAATGTATTTTGTACATAACATGATGACGCGTCACACCAAAATGTTGCACAAGTTACTTAATGTACAGAGAGCTCTGCTGGCACGTGAGCTCCTCTAGAACAGGGATCTGCTCAAGTCCTGGGAGGATCTCAAGTCCAGGTCTCTGCTTGAGTCCAGGTCACTGCTCGAGTCTAGGTATCTGCTTGAGTCCAAGGATCTGTGCGAGTCCTTGGAGGGTCTTTAGTCCTGGAAGGATCCAGGGATCTGCTTGATCCCAGGGATCGTCTCGAGCTCAGGAATTGGCTCAAGTCCCAGGAGGGTTTCGAGTCCAGGGATCGGCTCAAGTCCAGGAGGGATGCACCGATACCAATACTGGTATCAGCCCGATACTTCCTTTATGTACTCGTTAAACATTTGCCGATACCATGTACCGATACCACTATTACACGACACTACACAACATCACTGGCCACGTTCAGGAGGCCATTTGTTGTTCTACCTAACTTCAATGTGTAGAGGGAGACAAAGAGTCAGAAGACACGGCTACTAACCATAGACCGTATGCTAGTAACAAGTGCAAATAATGGTCTATCACAGGGGTCACTAACTGATGGACTGGGGTCCGAGTCTGGACCCAGATGCCCTCCCATACGGCCCCGTGTCGATACGCACATGTTGCTCCATGCGCGCTTTTTTGTCATTTATTTTGGTCCAAAGGGAAACAGTTATCGCTGTGTCCTTCTCAGTTGCAGCAGAAAACAGCTCCATAGGGATTTACAGCTGAAATATTCTAACAGAGGAGGGTTTTATCTTTCACTCACTCTTTATTTTACATTGATAGACCCAGGAATGATAAAGATATTCACTTTTAAATACTTAAGAATCGCTTTTAACTTTATATCGGCTTTAATCAGATGCGCGCACACACGACGTGACTGCCGATATACGCGATTTATTTCTCAGACTCTGTGTCATAAGTTTTCCTCAGAAAACGGTCAACTGAGACATTTCTATGTAATATAATATAGTTTTAGTGTCCAGAAAGAAGATGGAAGAGGAGGAAAAGAAATCATTAAATCTTCACCAGCAAAGAAGGAAAAGTCTGATCGTGTCACTTCCCCACACACCTTAAGAGTAGACTGGCTTTATTCTAAAATATAAACTAGCCTAAGAAAACTCTGTACTTATTTTCACTGAATTAAAATTCTGAGTTGTGAATCACTGAACCAAATGAACTAAACACTTATGAACTACAACTGTACAGTAGTTATACTGCGTAATGTATGTAATGTTTCATTAATATCATAGTGTTATTTTATTATACTCATTACCAGAAAAAAATGACATACTTTTTTTTTTTGCTTAAAATGTATCAAAATCGAATTGATATCATGACCCATGTATCAAGATACGTATCGAATCGTGGGACAACTCTATCATTGCATCCCTAATGATATCCCGGACCTCTGCTTGAGATTTTCTCTGACTGGACCTTCTCAAATTTGAGGTGAATAGCCCTGGTCTGTCCTGTCTTGGTCAGCAGTTTGGCAGTATTTTAGTATCAGGGAGGATGACAGGACTAAGGCGGATTGCAAATTATGTAATATTTGTTTATATAAACACCTAATTTAATATGAGCATCGTAAAGTATCAGTATTGGTACTCGGTATCGGCAAGTACAGAAATTATTGTACTCGTACTCGTATCGGTTTTCACAAAAGTGGTATCGGTGCACCTCTAGAATCCAGGGATCCGTTTGAGTTCAGGAATTGGTTCGAGCTCAGGGATCTCCTCGAGTCTTGGGATCAGCTCGACTTCAGGGATCTCCTCAAAAGCAGAATGAATGAGTTCCACAGGCTGTGGGTCACACAGTACTTCAGAGGAGACTCCATTTTCTGTGAGACTACGCTTTTCCTCCGAGGCTTCTGGGAAGATGTCCTCAGGAGGAGGGGCAGCAGACTCCAGGTCTCTGCTGGGGTCTTCATGCTCCTCAGGTTCAGGGGGGAAGAGGGCACAGATCTCTTCTACAGTGAGGTCAGTGATGGCCTCCAGCAGGTAGAGGGAGAAGGATTCCATAAGCTCCACCAGTTCATCCTGGGGAAACATTTGAAGGATCTTCTTTATAATCTTGAGAACCATTTGGTCCCGAAGACGGTCTGAAAAGTGCACTTTCTGGAGCATGTTTCCCAGATCTTCTGTGACACTGTCCAGGACACGATGGGTCAGTCCAATGGCTGGGATGCTGAGCTCAGAAAATGGCATACTGAACAAATCTGCGTCAGCTGGAGGCTGCCACAGGGTGTGGAAGACCTTTTGGACAACTGCCAGTACCACGTCCCTGGGCTGGAGCAGGCAGGGACAGTCCTCCGTCTGCTCAGACAAAGAGTCTGAAAACTCCTGAGCCAGACGGAGGATCTTTGAGTCTCTGGGGAGACAACGTCAAATGAGCTGAACATTCATTTCAAACAGACATGATAAGGAACCGTGTGTGACCTACAGAAAGTTTTCAGGGATGATTTCAGGAGCTGGTTTATAACATCCCAAGTCTGCAACAAAGAGAACAATCAGCATTAGTGCCCAGGACTGTCACAGGACTAGACTTAGGATAGAACATCTTACCAAATTCAGAAGAGGTCTAGCTTCCTCTTCGTCTTTCTCCTCCATTTCAAAGTCCCACATTTGCACACGGAAAGACCTCTTTTCCCGTGTCTGCACTGCCCTGATCATGTGGTCAGTAGTGAGGGCAGAGGACAGCAGGCCCTCCTGCTGCTGCCTCAACAGTGTAGGACCTTAGCAATTTGAGGGACATACACACTTTAGTGTTCACTGGTCCTCTTTTTCTAGGAAATATGCAAAAAGAGAGGGACACTTACAGTGGCTTTATATGAGGGCAGGTGCCAGCACAGCTGAAGAGCTCTCCTCCAAATCAGGGTGATGAAGAGAACCTGTTGAAAACACAGATTTAGTCTACTTTGCCACTCAGTTTATTTTGGTTGGAAATGTGTCCTTATATCTGTTTATTCTTAAAATAGGCTGAGGCATACAGTGGCCCCGTTTAAATAAATTCAGAATAAAAGTTAATTCTGATTTTAAAAGACCATGTAAACACTTAATTCCTAATGATTATTCAGATTTACATTTATTCAGATTTAAACTTAATTCCGAATTAAGTGAGTGGTTTATTTCGCTCTTAAATCCAATTTCAATTATTTCTCAATAATGTAAACATTTATTCCGCTTAAAAATAATTCCGGTCGTTCAGCGCATGCGAAAGATACCGATCCCCGTCCTCATCCCAAGTTATCATCATGAACTCATAAAACAGCAATTATCATTTACATGTAAACTCAACGGGGAATAATTTAATTCCGATCTATTTAATTCAGAATTAATTCATTTGGATTTAAAATTCTCATGTAAATGGGGCCAGTATGTGACATCATAATATCTACACTGAACAGTAGACAGTTAAACACTATTTTAAAACTTCACTTTAAAACTGTTCACTGGTCAAGTAAATTGAACCACATTTTTACAGACATTTTATAAGTAAAGATGTGAACCAGCCTCACACTGCACTGTGCATGAAGAGATCATTCTAACATTTTATCACCATATCCCATGTCCCATCAGTATTATGCCCAGTTTCTCTACCGAGGTGTAGGTAGTGTTGGTAACTATTTAAAATAAGGTTCCTATTAAATGTTTTTAATTTTTTAAAGATTTTTAGGTGGTGCTACTGAGACATCTTTCCATATTTTTTGGGGGGTCTTCACTCAAAATTAGAGCTCACTGAGTTCTAATTTTTGATCCCAGTCACAGACATGCCCATTCTTGTCTACTTGATACTTGACTTTTATGGTTTCCTTTTCTCTGGATGTAGTTTTAATGCGCCTCCAGTCCACAGTCTGTTACAAAAGGACGCTGTGTGACCTATTGACAGGCTTGTTTTTTGAGGTCTAATTTAAAATAAAAAGTTGACAATGATGTGTCCTAAAGTAAATGTGGAGTTCAATTATTATAGTTCTGTGCTTAATATTTAAATATTGCAAACAATAACCACCCCCAGCTCACCACTCTGCTGCTCTTTACAGTCAGTAGGGTTCAAATTTAAAGGGAAAACCCATGTTAAAGTGCCTATAACAGGTTAGGGCTGGGCAAACTTTTTGACTCGTGGGCCACAAAGGCTTCTAAAAGTTTGACGGAAGGGCCGGACCAGGAGCAGATGGTTGGACTGTTTTGGTAATCCACCTCATAAGAGAAAATAATAACATGGGATATGTAGAAAACACATGCTTGAATTTCAATTGAAAAGCATTACAAAGCATTGCAAAAAATATCTGTCTTTCAAGTTCAACGGTATTTATGATTTATTGAAATGCAATATCAGCCTTTTAGAGAGGTACACAGAGTTCACACTTGTTTGTGATTGGTTAAATTTGCCTGTCAATAACTCAGGGCATGACAGAAGCTGGCCAATAGGAAGAGAGGGTGTATGGAGCATATCCTGTAGCTGTAGTAAACAAGCAGTGAATAACAATATAGCAATCTGTCTTGATGAGATTTGCCTGGAATGTTTCCCTATATGGCATTAAACACGTCTATACTTAAGGCCGCCACACATTACAGGAGAATTTACCTGATTTTGGCTGCGATTTCTTCTCAGTGAGTTCGGAGAGGTGTGACCCGACGTTTTATTCTTGTGTGTGATTTTGAGACCGCTGCTCCTCATGTGTGGTGTCAGTGTCAGATCGTAACCACCAAACATCAGCAACTCTACGGTAACAGGCCATAAAATAGAGCATCAGGGGCAGGAGTGACGGACACAGACGCAAGATACAAACTCAGGATATAGCGAAAATAAAAACTTTATTCCTCACCTCCCATAAAGTAGTCAATTTAAAGTGCAGCATCTCATCCACATTATCCATAGAATTTGTCTTCTGCAAATAATGACATCCAGTCCACAAAACCGCACTTTTAATCCAGTTTGAGGCGTTCTTTGAAAGTAAAAAGGCGAGATTCCTCACGTGTGTCTGTTTACATCCACACAGTGCACAGATCGAGGTGAAGTTGCAGATTAGCGTTAATAATACTAATAATAAAAATAATAATAATACATTTTATTTATTAGGCACCTTTCTAGACACTCAAGGTCGCCTTACAACAGCATAAACAAATTAAATAAGATTAAAATAAACAGTTAAAACCCTACAGTCAAAGTGGGGCAGTATTTAATTGATTGATTGTATTTGGTATTGTATTTATTGTTGTATTTTATTAGTATTTATTGTTTTAGTATTTAGTAATTATTAGATAGCATTTTAATTGCTAATATAATTTCAATACTTTCTGCGTACTTTATCTCCAATTTTTTATGCTTTAAAAATCTTTTATGCTTTAAAAATCATGTATCTGAAGTATTGCACCACATTTCCCAAATAATAATAACACAGTCTGACTTGTATCTAAACTAGGAGTGCAGAGCTCTGATCTTTGAACACTTAAGAGTCTCAGAGCGAGTGGTTTTACTGTAGACAGGAAACAGCTGACGCCATCGCACTCACAACTTTATATCCTGTGGTCTGCAGACAGATCCCGCTGCAGTCTTTGTGATTGGAGATTTTAAGTCTCATAAGTTTCTCCTTGTGTCTGTGGTGTGCGCTTTTTGCGTCACATGTTTAAAAATCGTTTAAGACCGAAAAATCCTGTACTGTGTGGCGGCCTTTATAGTAAATATGTCAAGTCCAAGCCATTGGCAGTGATATTCTGGTGGGCCTCTTTCTGA
This sequence comes from Odontamblyopus rebecca, assembly GCA_030686955.1. Classification (NCBI taxonomy): domain Eukaryota; kingdom Metazoa; phylum Chordata; class Actinopteri; order Gobiiformes; family Gobiidae; genus Odontamblyopus; species Odontamblyopus rebecca. The sequence continues at coordinate 10,269,991 of CM060659.1, read as the reverse complement.
ACCTAATTGTCTGGCTTTAAACTGAATGAAGACTTCACCAAACGTCTCTGAAGCATGTCTGTGTCTGGAGTGGAGTTTTGTGTACCTCACGATCACTCACTAACCTGGAGATGGACCACGTGTGTTTGAGAACCTCTTCTGATCAGTGTGTCCCTCACCTTTTTTATCCGAAGTCCCACCTGGTCCACCGCCATATGCCTGAGAAGATCAAGCTCACCCAACCCGTGGAAGACCTCCAGCTCACCCACCCCGCCACCGATTCCGCCCCTGACCGCACCAACGCTAACCTGGGCCGATTCCCGCAGCTGGTGGAGGAGCTGAGTGCGATCGGGTCCGGGTTGGCGGAGGTTGAAGGAGTCCACGATGTTCTCCGCAGAGACCTCCAAGCTCTGCTCCGTGCCTGCAGTGAAGGAGATCGGTGTTTGGACAGCAGGGGGCAGGTTTCGGAGGCGAGCTGCGTGTTTGTAGGAGTGGAGGAGCGAAGGAGGACTTTACAGGAGCATGTGAAAGACGTGGATGTGGTTTTGGAGAAGATCAAAATGAGCTTCAAGCAGAGACAGAGAAGAATGGACACACTAAGGGTTGACTCCAAGCTCCTCCTCTCCTCCCTGCTGGCTGGAGAAGATTATGAGATTGCAAAATTCAAAGAGGAATAAAATGCCATCTTAATGTTGTTAAGACCTATTCAGCAAAAGAGCTTCAGAGCTTTTAAGTTTTCACGTTGTTTCCTTCTCAGTGACCCTCTGAAGTTGTATTAGGAGTGATTCGTGCATATTTGAGGACTGTTTAATTGCTTATTTTTCAAGAAACCATGTTGCTGGTCTTAATCTTTTAGGTCAATATTGTGATTTAAAATGTCCAAATTACAACAGAATGATCCACGGTGGTCAGACATAACTATAGAGACACACACAAGCACTATAGGTCTGACTTAAACTTTTCTACATCTAACGAAGGAATCACTGAAACTAATAACCACATTTATTTAAACACCAGCGCACACAGACACAGAGAGAAAAGCAGGTGAAGCGTCTTGCCAAAGGACACAATGGATAAACTGGTGTACTGGAGTCTTACCTACTGCCTAAAACTTCTATTTATTATTGTATTGATTTAAATGAACTTATAGCATTTTTTTGCCTGTATTTTCTTTTGTAAACCACTGTCTTTATTTTTATTATTATGGAAGATCAAATTATGAACCGGACTGTGTAAGTAAAATGGAAATGAACTTGAATAGACCTGGTCAAAATGCATTTCATAGATTTTTATTAGATTTTTTATTTTCTTAGATTATTTGGACAGTATTTAACTAATATTACATTTACCTTGAAAATGGCTGCATGTATTGTAGTGGTAGTGTTGTTCACTATACCAAAGCACAGAACATCGTGCGTTATGTTTATTTATTTATTTATTTATTTATTTACTGTGATGTTCTGTTGCACTTTTCTAAATGCCACAACCGGTGTGTTTCTGTGATTTATCTGAAAAACACTTGAAACTTGAGCACTTGAAATTTGCATTCTATTTATTTATTGAAAAATATTTGAAAAGGGTCTTACCTCGTTCTTTTTTTCTCACTGTGTTCAATGTTTCACAAGAATAAAGTAAAATGTGCACTAAATATGCATTGTCTAACTTTTTAGAAAGTCACTGTACTTTCTGTGTGGCCTGCGGGGGCCGTTCGATACTGCTTGCGGCTTTATTTACTTTTTTGTGAATTTATGGTTTTGCTTTTATTTGACTTTACTAAGATTAGTAATATCAGACTTAGCATTTATCCAGGGGTCTACAAGGATGAAAAATTAGGCCAGTTGTGATAAATATGATATGTTTTGTATGAGTCCTCAAAATGTTACACAGAACAGAAAGCGGAGACTCATGCATACCTATAAACCTGTAAATACCTGTACATACTCACATATACCTGTATAAATTTGTATAAACATATATATACCTGTATATACCTACATACCTGTATATACCTTTATATACCTCTATATATCTCTATATACCTGTATATACCTCTATATACCTACATACCTGTATATACCTGTACACATCTCTATATACCTGTATGTAAATCTGTATGAACATGTATATACCTGTATATACCTGTATAAATTTGTATAAACATATATATATCTGTATATACCTACATACCTGTATATACCTCTACATACCTGTATATACCTCTATATACCTGTATATACCTCTATATACTTGTATATACCTACATACCTGTATATATCTCTATATACCTGTATATACCTCTATATACTTGTTTATACCTACATACCTGTATATACCTGTATATACCTGTATATGCCTACATACCTGTATATACCTACATACCTGTATATACCTGTATATACCTACATACCTGTATATACCTAGATGCCTGTATATACCTACATACCTGTATATACCTGTATATACCTACATACCCGTATATACCTGTATATACCTGTATATACCTGCATACCTGTATATACCTGTATATACCTACATACCTGTATATACCTGTATATACCTGTATATACCTACATACCTGTATATACCTGTATATACCTACATACCTGTATATACCTGTATATACCTGTATATACCTGTATATACCTACATACCTGTATATACCTGTATATACCTACATACCTGTATATACCTGTATATACCTACATACCTGTATATACCTGTATATACCTACATACCTGTATATACCTGTATATACCTACATACCTGTATATACCTGTATATACCTAGATACCTGTATATACCTACATACCTGTATATACCTGTATATACCTACATACCTGTATATACCTGTATATACCTACATACCTGTATATACCTGTATATACCTACATACCTGTACATACCTGTATATACCCGTATATACCTGTATATACCTACATACCTGTATATACCTGTATATACCTACATACCTGTATATACCTGTATATACCTACATACCTGTACATACCTGTATAAACCTGTATATTCATGTGTTGTTTCTACGTGTGCTCTAACTCGCCCCTCTGTTCCACAGCCTCGGAACACTCGGCAGGCCATGGTCAAGAGACTCTCTGTGGTCAACCTGGAGAACTTTAAGAGACAGTACGCCCGCCGCAGATGGAAGGTAGCAGAACTCTGAAACTAAAACTGTCCTATGTGTATTTAAAGTGTATCTAAATCCAGTACGCCTGACTGTCTCCCTCCAGTTCTCGATCGGAATCGTAGCGTTGTGTAATCATTTAACACGCATCATGAAGAAGGGCCCGAAGCTGATCGAGGACGAGGTGAGAGCTCACAGACACCTCACCGATTTTCAGTTAACACTATCAACTCCAGTAATGCCCATTTCAAACTTTACAACCTCAGTGTATAATTTATCCCAGGCTTGTACAGCAGTCACACATTATAGAGCTGGGGTGTCCAAACTAGGGTCCGTGGGCCAAATACGGTCTTCAGATCAATTTTGATTGACCCTCAGGCCTCCTGCTGATTTGGCCCCAAAAAAATCAAAATGAATTCCATTGTCAATACTTGTGGCACACTGACACATGCAAATATCACAAGAGAAAAGATGATTTGAGTCTGTGGACAACAGTCTTGAGGGAGTAACGTTCTGCTAAAATCAATTAATTAAAACTTATTTGCACAAAATCCTCAAACTCTAAAACAAGTGTATATCCTTCCAGTGACGTTACCATCCTGACACAATACACACATTATCAAATACTGCCAAAAAACAGTTTAGGATCGTCTGAAAGCTCAAAACAAAAATAAAAATAAATAAATAAAATACAAAATGGATTTAAGGAGCACATTTTCAGGCGCCTGTGGTCAGTCCGGGCGTTCATGGTCCTGTTCAGGAGTTTGATTTTATTTGAGGGACTTGTTTAACCGCACACATCAGCTCATCTGTTGTAGTTCCGCTAAGTCAGTTCTTTATGACCAGACTGTGTTCAAACAAAGGTCAGATTAAAGTCTAAACTGAGTAACAGAGCTTCAGACAGAGCCGTGCCTTCAGTTAGCTTCACAGAGGATCAGTTAAAGGAGGGCACCGTATTCTTTTAAAACTAGAAATGCGAAAGTCGGGTTCGTTTGTCTTTGTGCAGAGAGACTGTGAAAGTGACAAAGAGGATGAGGGTGTGAAGAGGAGACCCAGGATCAGAAAGAGGAGCAGCACCTCCTGAGACCCGGCTCGTACCATCCCCGTCCCCCCCGGTCGCCATGGAGACTACGCACTTTGTTACTCACTGTCTGGAGCTGGTGATTCAGTGCAAACATCCGGAGGCCCCTTCTGTCTCGGTCCTTGTTTACCTCCAGTCTATAGGCTGTGTTCAGTGACATCACAACGTTCCATCTGCCCAGAGTTTAAAAAAGCCATATTACGCTATTTTCTGATCTGGTCTAATGTTGTTTCCTCATCATAAACACACCTGGAGTCACATGTTTTACACCCAAACCCTGCATATTTAGGCCACGTTCTTTTCTCATTTGGATCATGTCAGGTCTGGAATTGCCAATTTCTACTGAACAAAAGGAGCTGTTCACTTGAAAACTACCACTTCATGACATCGCAGGGTGGAACAGAATATTTTAAGCTTTGGAGATGTAGATAGACTAATAATAAAGGGTTAGTCAAACATGTGTGAATGGTCCACGTACCATTCGTTCTTTGGAATTTCAATTAAGAATGAAAGACGGGAAAACGAAAAATGGGAAAACAACCTCTATTTCCAATATTTAATTTAGAGTTCAAATAACACCGATAAAAACAGCCTCTGTGTCTATTTTAATTTTGATATTTTATTCTCTCTGTGGTTTATTTGCCCCGGGAGTTCTGCTTCTAGAAGGACTTACCTGAAAAATCATTGCAGTTTTGTGGACAAACATGTCGTCTTCTTTTATAGCGACACGTTTACTTTTGCGTCTTAGAAAGTATTTGTTGAACTCTGTGACAAGAAACAGGAAGCAGCGATAAACTTTGTTCAGTTCAGCTGACTCCATAGAACTATAATAAAAATGTTTTTTTATTATAGATCCATGTTTGACACTGAATTCAACCACGGCGCACTAAGCAGCAGAACTCCCGGGGCAAATAAACCAGAGAGAATCAAATATCAAAATTCAAATAAGCACAGACTGTTTTTTGATTGGTGTAATTTGACATAAACTTTAAATTAAACATTAGAAATTAGAAATGTGTTTCTGTTTGACACTGAAACAGAATCATGAAATAGATAAACAAACTGTTTTCCCATTTTATTGTTTTTTGTTCTTATTTGAAATTCAAAAGAACAGTGAATGAAGCAAAACACGACTCCAGGTCTGTTGTCGATGAGGTAACAACATTATACATGATTTAAAGCTCACAAGAGTCGGCTTTGGGTAATATGGGGCCCTTAGCCAGGCACAGCAGAATCCTATTGTAGAATTTACTTTTTAACACTCAGGTCCCAGAGTTTTTGACCTGGTTTATGGTTTTAATATCTTTGTTATTACCGGGGCCTGTCCAAATGAAACAGGCTGCAAGTTCAGTGTCTTAGGAAGCAAAAACTTCACTGTAGTGTTAAAAAGTGTTGGCACTATTTAAAGATAAAGGGTGAGTTTTGTGACTTTAAAGCTACCGTCTGTAATCACTGGCCAAGATTTGAAAACTTATCTCAGGTCATTCATCTTGTTTTCAGATTTATTCTGTACTTACTAGTTCTGAGACTGCTTCATTTTAGTCTAGCAGTGGTTTATTTTTAAGAGAACTTGTCAAGTAAAATGATCTTGATGCACGGACAGAACATTTCACTACTTGTAAGTCATTTTCTGATAGTTTTAAGTGTTTCTATCTTACATTTTGGCCTGGCTATTTGCTGTGTAGATGTTAGCGCAGTCTGCCACTTCAGCCTGGTAACAGACAACCAGAAAGGGTCAGTGAGGGAACACATTTTACATCTGCCATCTACTGGTGAAAAGAAATCAACTAAACTATATCTATACACTGATACACAGATATAAACACTCATCAGATCATTTTACTTGACAAGTTCTCTTCAAATAAACGACCTCTAGACCAGGATAAAGCCGTCGCTGTAAATGTTCATGGGCTGCAAATAAGTTAACGAATGCTAAGTTTGAGATAAACATACTTAAAATCAGTTTATTATAGAGTCCTGCATGGGTTTGGGTGCTCACGGATACTGGGGTGAATGGAGAATTTGAATGAAACGGGTGAAAAATGTCGTGCTGTGTTGGATGCGGGTTCAGGTCGGACGCAGGAGAGCGCGGGTCTGATCTGGTTTACAAAACATCGTGTGTGAACAAAAAACAGGGCTGTATTTGAGTGAAATGCAAAAATGCCATTGTTTTTACAAGATGATTAAATGTAAAATCCAAATGTTTTTGCTGCACACACACATTCCCAGAAATCTCTGCCGCTCACATGTGACATCCTGCAGTTCAAAATGGCGAGTGGAGAGTACAAAATTGTGGCTCTTTTTTGGCTCTCAGACCGACTTATATTCTGGGGTGATTCGGGTGTCCGTATGTATTCATAACATCAGGATCGGGTGCGGAATTTTATTTAAATTTTGTCGGAAAATGGGTCGGGTGCGGATTGAGGTATGACGGGTACGGGTGAAATCAAAATGGCCTGAGAATAAGTTCTCACATGCCAAATTCTAAATAAAATGCTTTAAATTCTGCTAAATTCTAGATAAACTTACTTAAAACCAGTTCATGATTAGTGTTCATGGCCTGATAATAAATTCAAAGATGCTAAATTCTAGATAGAAGTACTTAAATCAGTCGTACATGACAGAAGTGTGTTCATTCATACTAATCTAAAAACAAGTGAAGTGTTGCAGGGAAACTATGGTAAATGGATTGTAGCTTCTTTTAAACATTTATTGCCTAAATTTAAGATTTTCAGACTAGATGAGTCATGGAAGAAATATATGTGACCATTTTTAAGATGATACAACCAATTCAGAGATAGTGAGTAAATAATAAATCTGAAACAAGATGAATAACCTGATCTACATTTTCAAATCTTGGCCAAATCTTGAGAAATTTGCAGTGGAACAATTTAATTCCCCGAATTATGGAGCAAATTTGAGGAGCCGATCCCTGACAAAAAATGCTACGGTTCAACTTTTCTGTTTAGATATTTATTTCAAACACAGTCACATGCTTCAACCGATGGCTTCAGTCAAACGAAGCTCACCGAGGCTAGCAGTTGTGGGGCGAAATAGCGGAAATAGCTAAATAAAAATGCCAGGATCATGTAGAGCGGGTTAATATGAACATTTTAAGACCAAAACGCCGAGTCTGACAGCAGCAGCAGGTGACGGCTTTTCAATCCAAAGTGAAATGGAGCCAGAGACGATGGGGCCAGAAGCGCGCCCATGTTCCCTTCAGATTTGGAACGCCATTTATCTCAACAGTTTATGAGTCAACAGTTTATGGTTTGGACAAATAACTTCCAGCTAAAATTCTGAGTTAAATTTCTAGAATGTAACAAAACCAACCTATTCTAGCATTTGGTGCCATTCAAACCGGTTTCCTTTTGCTCTTAGACTTTTTACGGCACATTTTCTATCAGTTCGAGAGCAGTTAGTGAATGTGAATTTTTGTTTCGTTTGAAAAATTAATTCTAGACGTATGTGCCAAACCGCAGATAGCTCGTGTTTATTCTCCCTGATTCGAAACTCCCTGGACAAGGACAAGGACTGACTCTTTGCCCTTCACTTTCTAAACAATTTTATATTGTAAACCCATTAACATTTTCGAAATGGCAAGTTTGTGGTGCATAAAAAGGCCCTTTGTGGACGTGAACTGGGAAGTCAGTGTTTGCACATCCACACAGCTTCCTCTACCAACGGCAGTCTTAACCACACTGTTACTGACCGAGCAGCTGCTGCCTACAACCACACACGACAACACAACACGGCAAAACGTTAAAGCTGCACTGTGGGACTTTATGGTTAGGGGTCCGTCACCTGCTTTTTTTTATGTCATTGCTCTGCCTGGAATGTTCCACAGTATGACATTAAACAGCTCTACTTTACATTTATTCAATTCCAGGTGGTTTTATAGCTCAAAAATACCTCAAAAAACATTCTGACTGAGCGAGGTCGCCTCTCCACAGATCTGACCTGTAACCAGAGGTGGAAAAAGTATCTTTAGTTTGCTTAATTCCTGCTCAAGTAAAAGTAACCATCTACAAATCTACTCGAGTGAAAGTAAAAAAGTACTTAGTTTCAAATGTAATTTGAGTAAAAGTTACTTATTTTCAATCATTTGAGGTAAAAAGGATGAGGCATAAATCTAATCCAGCACAAGTTGTTTTAATCAACTTTTAGGTGATACATGCAAACTTTGTTCAGTGCAAACTTTGTACATTTTAAAGACACTGAGCTCTTTCTTCTTTTTTAGTGAACTTTATACAACTTAGAACTTTAACTGCATCACAAATTAAACAAATGAACAATTTAACAACTTCTGAATTCTATGGTCCGTCTCACAACACTACAATAAAAAAGAACGAAAATTAAACCTAAATCAAAGTATGCAAAACGAAAATATTGCACACTGTGTCCACATTGTATTGCACATTGTGTCCATGACGACCTCGAACTCTGTCTCAGGCATCAGCTTCATCCAAACTGATCCAAGACAAACTGACGGTTCTGCACAATGACTTTCATTTCTGGCAGTTTTTTTTTTTTTCGTTATTTTTTTTTCTCTACACTGAAAAAAACCAATATCTAGGTAAGTTAAAATAACTTAAGAACATTTTACTTTATTTTTGTAGATTCAACTTGACCAGTAAAATGATCTGCCAGTGGATTAAGTGATTTTCTTAATTCAAGAAACATTTGATTTTGTTTCTTATTGTATGTGCAAAAAGTTGTTGTTTTTCTTATTTTAAGTGTAGCAAGATGTAGTTGTTGTTTTTTTTAAGTACAAAAAGTCTTATTCCACTGGCAGATCATTTTACTTGTCAAGTGAAATTTACTCAAATCATGATAAAACTTTCTTAATTCTTAAGTCATTTTAGCTTAACTAGATTTTGTTTTTTGCAGTGTATCCACTACAAAAGGATTTTCTAGCATAGTTAAACTGACTTGAATTAAGCAGATTCATCTTAAAAGATCAATTTTAAGATTTATTTACTTAATAAAATGAGATTTGTTTTACTTGTTTCAAGATATTCCATCCTGATTTATTTTATTTAGATATTACAACTTATTCTAAGCACTTTTTATATTAAATGAAGCCAGGTTTAGCCTCTTTAACTTCCTTCTCAAACCAATAAGGTGAAAAGTCTTGCCATAAATACTTGAAACTAGTGTTTTCTGCTTAGAACAAGATTCATATTTCGTCTTGTTTTAAGAAAACTTGGTAAGTGAAAATTTCTTACTGCACCGGCAAATAATTTCACTTAAAATAGGGAATTTTTACCTCAAAATTGGTATTTTTTCCCCCTCATTTTTTGATAGGCCTTTTTTGCAGTGTCAATCTGATTTCACTCAGTAATGAGGGCAGTAATGAAGTAAAATACTTGGGTCAAAATGTACTTGCGTGAAAGTAAAATGACCTATTTCAAAAACAACATTAAAAATTACAACATTACAACATTATAAAAACTACTCAATTAAAGTAACGTGAGTAAATGTAATTCATTACTTTCCACCCTTGCCTGTTATTTGGTGTGCTTTGGTCTCCATGAAGACAGAAAGGTTTAATGCCAGACTGTGAAACATTCCAGACAATTCCAGCAATAACATCACCACTAAAACACGAAAATGCATCTTGTCACTCTAAAGGTGCATTGTGTAACTTTTTGATGAAGGGTCCGTGACTGTTAATGCTTTACTCCATGGAGCTGTTATTGCTTTGTCTGGAATGTTCCACAGTATGGCATTAAACCTTTCTACCTTCATGGAGACCAAACCAGGGCAAGTTACAGGTCAGACTGTGGAAAGGTGACCCCAGAATACCTGTTTTTCTAAGTATTTTTGAGCTCTAAAACCACTAGTAGCTGAGTAAATGTAAAGTAGAGCTGTTTAATGTCATACTGTGGAACATTTTAGGCAGAGAAACGACACATCCATAGAAACAAACAGGTGATGGACCTTCAACTTTCAGACCTATCTAGATATTACTTTAGCCGTTTCTCATAGCCACGTTTACAAGCTCCTCACGTCCAGCAAGCACAAGTTGAATGACCTCTTCCAATGACGAGAGAGTTTATTAAAGAGTCTGTATTACGCTGTTTCTGATCTATGTTCTGTTATTTCCTCATCGCAAACAGACATGGAGTTGTGTTTTGTTTCATTCACACATTTACACTTCTCGCTAATACAGAAATTGCTCAGAAAGTGTGTTTTTTTAAACTCCGGACACCTTCACTTGAATCGTTTGCACGACTCCACGAATCCACGACTCCAGGTCTGTTTTTGAGGAGGAAACATTATAACATGACTAAAGCTCACAAGAGTCAGTTTAGTGTGATATAGGACCTTTAAAGATGGTTCATTAAATGTTAGTTTTTATATTTATGTTGTAAATACTAATGCCAGATGTCTTACCTTGTACTTCAGTCATAAAGTGAACAAAATGTGCCTTGTGGTTTGCACTGTATGAAATGTTATAAAATGTCATTAAATGTTTATTGAACGGTTTTCTTTCGTTTTCTTTCGTTCTTTCAGAGTTACATGAGAATACTTGAGACTGGAGACTTGTTTAACAGCATGAATCAGCTCACCTATAGTTCCAAGCCAGTTCTATAAAAGATCATTTGCTCCATCAGCTTTTGAGTTTTAATTCTACTGAGTGTCGGTAGTGGATAAATCCGAGTCAGTTCTCCTGACATCCGTTGTAAATGTGTTCCATTGCAACATATGAGGAAAATATGGACACCCGAGAAAGTTTAATGTAACATCCATCTGATAAATAGAGTCTGTTAGCTAACGTTAGCTGTCAGCGACTCAATTCTGGCAGTTTGACTATTATAGGTTCAGAATAAAAACTTGTGTCTTCTGTCAAATGATGTAAAAGAAAGGCTAAATGTCACTACAAAGTTTTTAGAAGACACTTTCTCTACATCTACACAGCGTAACATATCAAAATGACCAAAAGACAGTTCTCCCCGTTTATTGTGTGCGTTGAATTTTTTGCTGTGACATAAATCCAACCGACTTTGTTTTGTGTTTTGGAACCCTGATTTGATTGACCATTGCACTTCCTCGAGGTGGAGGTCAGTTTTCCAGAATCCCGAACACAAGAGGGTGCAGCATAAATCCCACCGTGTTTCTTCGAGGTAACTCTGTAAAAAAAGATGTTTGAATTATTTTTATTCAAAATTTTAATTACTGAAGACCTCAAATTCAACAGTCAAAATTCAGAGTGTAAATTTAACAGCAAAGATCCAAAACGCCAAGGCAGAAGCAATCGATCCTGCGTGAGAAGGACAGAGGCTGTTTCCTATTGGCTGTTCTCATCTGTGGGCGGGGTTTAGACTTAAGAAATAAAACAGATGAGGTTTTAATGAGGCGTATTCTGACCAATCAGATCGCTTCACTGCACCATTTCCTAATAGGCTGTTATCACAACTGCAGGAAGTGCCGCAATGTTGAGTCACGCAACAAGTTTTCGTCGTTCTTACCTTGATAGTTGTGGATAAATTCTTCATGGACAGAATATGATAAGATTTGGTGTTGGTTTAGGCAGATTTATGAAGCTTGTCAAAAATATGTGACACTTTTCCACAGGTATTTTGCCGTAGAAAAGCCGGAAGTTGCGTGACTCAACATCGCGGCACTTCCTGCAGTTGTGATAATCGTCTATTATTACTAAGTTAGATCGGATCACTTTGGATCGATTGCTTCTGCTGCAAATTTTTTTCACTGCAAATTTTACACTGTGAATTTTGACTGTTGAATTTGAGAGACTGAAAATATTTGTGCGGAATATTTAAAAGATGATTTTTTTATATTAAATTTTAAACATGTTGAAAATGTACACATATAATTTAATTATCTGACATTTAGAATAAAAAAATTACTCAAACATGTTTCTTTTTTTTTCATTTAAAATTCTAAATCTGATTACACAAATTATCCTCCATACAGTTCTTTTTTTTGTTTTTTTTCACCTTAGCAATCTTCATGAAGCAAACAGACGTCAACACAACAATCACAATATTTAACTAAAATTACAACCAAAGAATAAGCCATACACCAAGCCAGTTCTTCTATGGTTTATTCTAACAGAGCTTCAGACAGAGCTGTGCCTACAGTTAGCATCATGCCCTCCAGGGAATCTTCATGACATGAACCACCTACTACAACTACACAAAACAGCAACAGAACACAACACTGCCCAAAGTTAAAGCTGCACTGCGTAGCTTTTCTGATAGAGGGTCCGCCACCTGCTTGTTTCTATGGATATGTCACTGCTCTGCCTGGAATGTGCCACGGTGTGACATTAAACAGCTCAACTTTACGTTTATTCAATTCCAGGTGATTTTACACTTCGAAAACACCTCAAAAAACAGACATTCTGACTGTGAGCGGGATCGCCTCTCCACAGATCTTATATAACGATGTGGCCGTCAGAACATAAGCTCGCACTGACCGCACTCAGATCCGTGATTCACTGTAGAAACACTGGGGTAGGAACAGCTGCGTTACAAGGTTTACTCAGGACATGTGGATTATGTTGGAATCCAGTTTGTGTAACGGTGAATTAGACTTAAAAATAGGCTTATAAAGACGTCCATTACTGTGGATCACAGGGTTCTACGGACCAGGGATCTCCAGCCTTTTGCGTCCGGTGAGGTTCCTTTACCAAATGAAAATGCCAGAGAGCTCCTCATTTTAGCGGTCGCAATAAATTGAGTCAATATAAGAGGGCAAGTCTTAGATGTTTTACAGTTAGTTGCCTATAAAACATAAAAACAGGATCCTTTTAGTGCACAAAGTTCAAAATAACACATTTACAATTAGGGGTGTGCAAAAATATCGAAATATCAATATATCGTATATCGTAATGTGTTGATATTGTGTGCTCATGATTATTTTTTGGTATATTTTACCTGTTTTTTTTTTGTTTTTTTTTGTTACAGAGCTACACAGCAAAAAAAAGATTGTCCAAAATGTAATATATAAATATATAAATATATAAAATGATTTAAAACTAGTGACAGTATCTTGCTGCATGAACAGATCATTTTACTTGACAAGTTATCTTAAAATAAAGGACCTCTAAACTACAATGAGGCAGACTCAGAACTAGTAAGTACATAATAAATGAGAAAACAAGATGAATAACCTGATATAAGTTTTAAAATCTTGGTCAAATCAGAGAAATTTGCAGTGTTTTGTTGTTTGTTCAGAAGAAGGAAGCTCTTCTATGCAGCACATTTGACATTTTCACTGTTTCGGTGAGTAAAATGGGTGTTTCATAGTGTTGTAGTCAAGACCCTCTAATCTAGTGACCAAGACCTGTCCGAGACCACAGGGTCCCGAGACCAGGACAAGACCAAGACATCTGAGGGTCGAAACTGAGACAAGGCTGAGACTTTTAAAGGTCTAGACCGAGACAAGAGCGAGATTTTTAAAAGCAGAGAGAAGACAAAGACTTTTAAAGGCCAAGACCGAGACTAAAACAAGACCGAGACGGCCAAGACCAAGACAAGACTGAGACTTTTAAAGGCCGAGACAAAAGACCGAGACCATGGTCTATCGAGACCAAATTGAGACCATCTTTGTCATTTTCTACATTTATTTGTATTTTATAGTTATATTGACACATATAGTATATCAATGTTTTTATAGTTCTATCTCCGTTTTATCTAATTAATGTTCATTAAGCTCAAAATAAGTCAAGCAAGCTGTACTGCACTGAAACCCTCTTTTTTGGACCCTCAGCCACAGTTTGAGAACCTCTTCTTTAAGATAACTTCCCACATACGCTAAACCGTCATTCGCTGCACAGTTTTGGGTGATTGAGCGCAGATTCCAAGACGCAAAATGACTTCTCTTTGCGAGTGAAGGGCTCAACCTGAAAACAGAACAAGAATATTTCATGAAATATAAAATCTGCAGTGAAACCTGTCTTGTGGCTCCATCTGAGAGTTTGACGTCATCACATTCTAGAAACGGAAAACCACCAACATTTGCACTGACTAGAACAGGCGAGTCCTGTCGCAGCACATCACCCTGAATCTGTGTGAAAATTATGGTGACCAGACGTCCCTATTTACCCAAGACTGTCCCCTGTCCCAGCAGATTTATACAAAACCACTGATTTGTCACAGTTTTATACAAGAAATGTCCCTGGTGTCCCTGTTTTTGACCAATTTGATCTAAACCAGGACAAAACTAAGACTAAACCAGGACTACATCAGGTCTAAACCAGGACTAAACTAAGACTACATCAGGTCTAAAGTAGAACTACATCAGGTCTAAACCAGGACTAAACTAAGACTAAACCAGGACTACATCAGGTCTAAACCAGGACTTAAACTAAGACTACATCAGGTCTAAACCAGGACTTAAACTAAGACTGCATCAGGTCTAAACCAGGACTAACTAAGACTAAACTAGGACTAAACTAAGACTAAACCAGGACTACATCTGGTCTAAACCAGGACTAAACTAAGACTAAACCAGGACTACATCTGGTCTAAACCAGGACTAAACTAAGACTAAACCAGGACTCCATCACGTCTAAACTAAAACTATCACAATTTTTGACTAATCCGATCCCTGCCAACAGTAAAAAGTATCATAAATTGTCATTTGTTTTACCAAAATACAGAAAATGACCATAAATAAAAAAAAAAAAATGCAGCGACAGAAGTTCTCAGATTATGACTGACAGGAGAATCTTATACTTAATATTTACACTATTTTATCCAAACCTGGTGTGTCCCAGTTTAGAATTTGGAAAATCTGTTCACCTTATATAACAGCGGAGTCCTTTCACAACACATTTCTGAATCCATCTAAAAATATTCTGGTGGAAATGTTCACAGCGGATGTTTGACTAATTGGGAATCCTGTTTGTGTAACGGTGAATGAAACACACTCTTAATATAGACTTATGAGGACTTTATGACCGTAAGGACATAAGCACGTGCTGACACATCCTGAGTGCGTGTCACGGTCACACACTCACACGTACACACACACACACTTATAACATACACACACGCGCACACACACACACACACACACTTATAACATACACACACACACACACACACACACTCCTCTAGGTTCTCTTATAGCACAGGGATTAGAGTGCACATGTCCTCAAAGTGCTCTTATGGTAACTGTGTGTGTGTGTGTGTGTGTGTGTGTGTGTGTGTGTGTGTGTGTGTGCGCGCGTGTGTGTGTAAGTTATGTCGACTCATTGACTGTAATACTCACCTCGGGTTTAATTCACTCTCACTTGGAATTTGAGAGGAAGAGGAGGAAGAGGAGGAGGAGAGGAGGAGGTAAAGCAAGGAGCAGAGATGGAGGAGAAGAGGATGAGGAGAGGAGAAGGAGAGGAGGAAGAGAATGAAGAAATAATGAAGAGGAGAGAGGAATAGGAGAGGAGGAGATGAAGAGGTGAAGAGGAGGAGCAGAGATGAAGAAGAGGAGGAGAGGAGGAGGAGAGGAGTTGGAGGAGGAGATGAAGAGGAGGAAGAGAATGAGGAGATGAAGGGAGGAGAGGAAGATGAGGATGTGGTGGAGAGGAGGTGAGGAAATGAAGAGGAGAGAGAAATAGGAGAGGAGAAGATAAAGAGGAGGAACAGAGATGAAGAAGAGGAGCAGAGGAGAAGGAGAGGAGTTGCAGGAGGAGATGAAGAGGAGGAAGAGAATGAGGAGATGAAGGGAGGAGAGGAAGATGAGGATGTGGAGGAGAGGAGGAGGTGAAGAGGAGATGAAGAGGAGGAGGGAAGAGGAGATGAAGAGGAAGAGGGGGACGAGCTGGAGAGGTTAAGCGGAGGAGCAGAGGTGGAGGAAAAGGGGAGGAGAAGAGGACAAAGGAGGAGATGAAGAGGAGAAGGAGGGGAGTCGGAGGAGGAGCTGAAGAGGAGAAGAGGAAGAAGAGGTGGAGGAGATGAAGAGGTGAAGTGGAGGAGCAGGGATGGAGAAGAAGAGGATGATGTGATGAATAGGAGGAAAGGAGGATGTGGAAGAGAGAATGAGGTGAAGAAGGTCTTAAGAGGTGAAGAGGAGGAGGAGAGGAGAGGAGGAGCTGAAGAAGAGAAGGTTACGACAATCATACCTGCAAAATCCAAATGTAAAGTTGGTCAAAGTTGAGGAAGTTCTTTCTAATCCTTGGCCTCTACCGCCCTCTGCTGGTCACAAACAGAAAACACTGCAGTTTAACGGAGCTCGATCCTCCTGGGACCAGAAGAAAAAAGGGTATTGCAGTATATATATTTTTGTGATTTTCTGTCTATTTAGAGGTGAATGAACAGGTTTTAGATTTTGTTTATTTTATTTGTATTTATAATTTTATAGCATGTCCTCTGGAATGGGCCCCCGGGACATTTTAATGAAGTTAAAAACTAAACATAACTAACTACAGTCGCCTCAAAATGTTTTCAGACTTCCTTTTAATTTCTTACATGCATTTTTATCGTAGTGCAGCCACAAACTAACTCCAATTGGGTTTTCGACCCCGGACATAACAGTACCCCATAATCATAATCCCCCAGTGCGATTTAGTCAGAGGAACCTTTTGCCCACTCATGCACACAGAGCCAGCTCACTCACTTCTTTAAAACTGGCAGCTGGATTGCTCGGTGGTGTGGGCCATGTTCCCCAATAATTTCCCCATCTGTAGAGTGAGAGGAATAGAGGAACATGGGTAACTCCATCTTGCTGGTTTCATATTTAATCATGTATGGGAAAAAGTGAGTTTCACCCATTTACATTTGTATATTTGTCTGTTTGTCCAATGCACAAGTGTAAGACTGAAACATATTACAGAAAATGGCCTCTTGTCAGCTTTAAGTCATGTCACCTCATTCTAAATTCATGTTAAAAGTGTTAACTATGTGTGAATGAAACAAAACAAAACTCCACGTCTGTTTGTGATGAGGAAACAATATTATAACATCAGCTAGATCAGAAAGGAGCCCAATATAGGCCCTTTAACTACAATGAATTCTAACCCTAAGTGCTCAGAGAGTGAAAGAAGACTACAAATCAGCATTTTAACACACACAGAGTTATTGTATTGTATCATCTAAATCCCAGAACACCAAAAATCCTCTGAACATTCAGTAGCAGTGTTTATTTTCTTTTTTTGACCACTAGAGGGAGATAGTGGAAAAGGAAAGCTCCCCGAGAAGTCCAGCCTGCTCCTCCATCCCCGTAACCTTTAAAAACTTTACAGTTGTGTTTTGTCGCTGTGATTCACGCCTCTTTCATATCTGTGGAAGTGCGTCCGTTTTGTTTTAAAGGGCTCGTATTGCTTTGTTTTCTACTACTTCTAGGCTACAGAAGCAGGTGAGTGTGAAGGATAAATGCTGATGATTTTTTTCCACATTAAATTCTATTGGAAACAAAGGACCAGACGTGGAAAACGTACTGACAAATTGTAATAAAGTAAAATTATCTTTACTTTGCTTAATTCATACTCAAGTAAAAGTAAAATTAGCCATCTAAAAATCTACTTGAGTAAAAGTGAAAAAGTACTTCATTTAAAATGTAATTTGAGTAAAAGTCACTTAGTTTCTTTCAGTAATTTGAGGTAAAAACGGATGAGTCATAAATTTAATCCAACACAAGTTGTTTTAATCAACTTTTAGGTGATACATGTGAACTACTACCACTACTACTACTACTACTACTACTACTACTACTACTACTACTACTACTACTACCACTACTACTATTACTACTACTACTACCACTACTACTATTACTACTACAGCAACTGCTACTTCTACAAGTACTACAACTACTACTACTACTACTACTACCACTACTACTATTACTACTACAGCAACTGCTACTTCTACAAGTACTACAACTACTACTACTACTACTACTACTACTGTTGTGAAATGTTTGTAACAGTCTGTGAAGTACATGACTGGAGAAAATAAACTACTATTACTACTACAAGAACTGCTACTACTACAACAACAACTACTACTACTACTAATACTACAACTACTACTACTACTACTACTACTATTACTACTATTACTACTACTATTACTACTACAACTAATACTACTACTACTTTTACAACAACAACTACTACTACTACTACTACTACTACTACTACTACTACTACTACTACTACTACTACTATTACAGCTACTACTGCTACAACTACAACTACTATAACTACTATAACTACCACTACCTCATCACAAACAGACCTGGAGTTGTGTTTTGTTTCATTCACATGTTTAACACAAACTCTGCAGATTTAGGCTGAGTTTGTCTCTCAAACAGAAACTGTGGTAATACAGGAAGTGCTCCACTGTGTTTTTAAACTCCACACACCTTCACTAGAATCATTTGGGTAATTTCATACCTGGAATTTCCCATTTCTACTGAACTAAAGATAAAAGAACAGACTAATAATGAAGAGTTACTCAAACATGTGTGAATGAAACAAAACACAACTCCAGGTCTGTTTTTGAGGAGGGGACATTAGACTAGAACATGACTTAAAGCTCACAGGAGTCAATTTAGCCTAATATAGGAGCTTTAGTTCATTCATTCAAACAAAGCCTGTAGACAGTCTCATTTATCGAACACTATTCTGCTGGAAAACACCTTTTAGTTCAGTGGAAAATAAACCAGAATAGGCTTATTACAATTTCATGGTTTTATTGTGTAACATCTGTTCTGCTTCCACATGTGGCGCTGTGAAGAGCTGCGGCCTCGTGTGTGTGTGTGTGTGTGCGTATGTGTGTGTGGGTGTGTGTGTGAGCATGTGTGCGTGCGTGAGTGTGTGTGAGACGATGACCTTTGTGATGATGGAGGTTTGCGAACAAAAACATGTGAGCGTGAAGAGCTCTTCTTCTCCGCTCATGTCAAACCTCCCCTGGAGAGGAGTGTGTTCAGACGAGTGTTCTGGCCCTGTTCAGACGAGAGGAAGAGGAGGAGAGGATGAGGCGATGAAGAGGTGAAGAGGGCGAGGAGAGGAGGAGGAAGAGATGCAGCGGGGGAGGTGGAGGTGAAGAGGAACTGAAGAGGTGAAGAGGAGGAGATATACAGTTACTATATGATGTGATTTAATATTAATGTGGTAAAATGGGGGTCACCAACTTTAGTGGATTGACTGGACGGGTTATAAAACCAAAGACAAAGAGTTCATCTAGGGTCTGTGCACCTGCCGGGACGACGTGCACAAACTGCTCTGAGTGACAACTTGACCCGAGCTTGAGCCCAGATTTACAGCACCCCCAGCATGTGCATAATGAGCTTGTCTGTGTAAACAAACGCTGATATAAACATGTTCTGTTTAGTGTCTCCGTGGCCCAGCACCAAAGTACATCTGGGACATGTTGGTGCCGTATGAACCATTTCGCACTCGGAGGAGCTCAGGGACCGGCCTCCTGCTGGTCCCAGAGTCAGGACTAAATAGGGAGAGTTAGAGTTTCAGACTCATGCAGCTAAAACCTAGAACAGTCTGGACATATGAGACTGTGTGAATCCAGGCTCAGAACAGTTCTGTTTAGCTGTGTATTTGAGTAAAAGGTTTTCATTTTTCATTTAATGTCTCTTTTTTTTTTAATTTTATGATGATTATTCATGTTTTGATTTGTTTCTATTGTGATTTTAATGTATTTCTTATTCTGTAAAGCACTTTGAATTATTTTGTGTATGAATTGTCCTGTACAAATAAACCTGCCTTGCCTCATTTCCTAGTGAGGCAGAGTGTTCGAGACCTTTTAAAATATTCCATCCAGTCCTCGTATTTGAAGAGATTGCTGGTGCTAGGCTAATGCATGTCAATGGCCATAGTTGGTCTTACCCACTCCACAGTGCACCCGGGGCAAAACTATTATAACACCAGAAAGTCTGTGCCGATAGAATAATTTTAGAAGTAAAACCAAACCTTGCATTTGAAGGATTTATGTGTGAGCAGCAGCAGTGAGTTGTACTTCCTGATAGAAAGCTCGGCAGTGGCGGACTGATATATGAGAAAATAGTCCCTCAACATGCAACGATTTATGGGATGCGAGGTTAGTTTTATTTCAAACATTATTCTATCGATACAGACATTTACATCAACAGTCCGGCGTAATAATTGATTTGCTTCGGGTGCACCGTGGAGTGGCTAAGACTGTTTTTAGTGGCAGGACAACTATGGCCGTTGACATGCACTAGCCTAGCACCAGCAACCTCTCCAAATACAAGGAGTGGATGGAATATTTTAAAAAAAGTGTCTCCACACGTCTCCAACACTCCAGCGCACTAGGAAATGAGGCCTTAAGTCCAAAATTCCAAACTGTCCCTTTTAACATTGCATATGGATTAATTCAATACGTAGAGGTCAACTCAGTCTTTACCATAGTTAATCCATTTTTTTTTGATAATGTACAATAAAGTAGTCGGCCGTTGTGTTGAAAGCAGTCATAGAGGTACTTAGTAGAAGTTGGGAATCGAACACTAATCTGTTTTTTCCTCCCCTTCAATTCTTCCCAGTCTCAAACAGACATCTCTTCCACAGTCTGCTTCCTTGTTGTAAAGCGCGTTGAGCCTTGGCAGTGCGATTAACAATGTGACTGTTTACCAAGAGGTGATGAAGAGGAGGAGCTGAAGAGGAGGTGAAGGATGAAGAGAAGAGGAGGAGCAGGGTGGAGAGGTTAATTGGTCCCGGTGGGAGCAACAGAGCCTGGAGTTGTAGATCGTATGAACAGAAGGGAAAATATTCTTCATCAGTGGAATGAGTCTAAAAGTCAAAATGATGAATCACTCATTTATTTAAAAGTACAAATGGGATTTTAGCATTTCCATCGTTCATTTGACGATTCTTTGGATTCATTTTCCATCATTCATCATTACATTCATACATTTTGTATTTCTGGAGCTGTTCTTCTCTTCATGTTTCTGGCCTTGTTCTGTAATCTGATTTCTGGACCTTTAAGATGACATAAATTACAAAATCAGATGTGAGGAATCAGAGGAACCATGATCACAAGAAATTTGATCATTCCATTTCATTTTCCTAACCCTTAAAATAAAAAAAAATAAAAATAAAAAATCTGAATTTGAATGAAAGTGAATGTGTACTTACAGTATATGGCCATCTTTAAAGCTGCAGTGTGTAACTTTTCGGTCGGGGGTCCGTCACCTGCTTGTTTCCATGGATACGATTATGTCATTGCTCTACCTGGAATGCTCCACAGTGTGACATTAAACAGCTCTACCTTACATTTATTCAATTACAGATGGTTTTATAGCTTAAAAATACCTAGAAAAACACAAAACAGACATGCTGACTGTGAGCGGGGTCGCCTCTCCACAGATCTGACCTGTAACTTGGTCCGGTTTGGTCTCCTTGAAGGTAGAATGGTTTAATGCCATACTGTGGAACATTTCGGGCAGGATAAGGCAGGTTTCGTTTTGATATACAGATACATTATAAGCCTAATAACCTGACTAGGGCGGCTATTCCTTACACTGACCAGAAGGAGGCGCTCATGTTTCACAAAATTCACGTATTCAATGTGATTCGTTTTCTTCTGAAGTACAATTATACTTGTACATGTGTTAGAAAAGGATGTATCGTTAGATTTCTGCAGACTGTACTGCGCCGCCCACTCGTCTCCATGGAGATATGCCATACTGTGGAACATTCAACGCAAGCAATAATATCTCCATGGAAACGAGCAAGCAGCAAACCCGCCACCAGAATCAGATAAATTACGTACAGTATAGTGATCGATTGATGCTTTGCGGTGACGTCACGCTGGGGGTGTTTTACATGTATCTGTACAGTGGAACATTCAGCCGTTACCGTGGAGACCCAGCGTGCAAATTAGCAAAAACACAGTCAAGAAGTTGGGGTCTGCCACCTAGTCCGATCCCTTCATTACGACATCTCTACGTCTCTACGTCTACGTCTCTATTTAGACATCCCGGTATTACGACGTGCCAGTTTTTCGACAATTTTTGGTATTGCTATTCCGACATTTTCTGAGAGTTGGGATAGTTTACCCAGGCATGTCTCTCGCTGTTCTTCAATGTTCTTAATCTATGGCACTTAAAAAACACAAATGTATAATAGTAGAAAGTATAAAAGGCTATCACATTAATATTATTCATGTCGGAAAAGCGGAATGTTTGAAAAATTGTAAAGTGCCGCTACTTCAATGTGAAAAAAAATGTCGGAGTAGTGGGAAGCTTGAAAAATAATGTTTATGCTGCTACTCCAACAATTAGACGTGTCTAAATAGCAGCGTGTCGGAAGAGCAGCATGGAACCCAAGAAGTTTAAAATTATCAACACAAAATGAACTTAAAGAGCATATTTTCAGGAGCCTGTGATCAGTACGAGTGTTGGCTAATGCTAATGCTAATGCTAATGCTAATGCTAATGCTAATGCTAGCTTGTGTCTTTAATTTTATGTGTGAGTCACTTGTTTAGCACAAACCTGTTCTAGTTCCAGCTAAGTCACTTCATTCTGTTCAGATTGTGTTAAAACAAAAGCTCAGATTCAAGTCCAATAGAGCTTCTAACAGAGTAGTGCTTCTAGTTAGCATCAGCTACAGAATATCAATATACCTGCCTGTATATAGAGTGACCGGATTTTACAAATTCTAAACTGGGACACACCCGGGTTGAGATGGTTGATATAAATAAAATAGTGAAAATAGCGTGTAACATTGTGCATTCTCGTGTCAGTCATGATCTGAGGGACAAATAAGTAAAATAAATTAAACAAATGATAATTTATGCTCCTTTTTAACTGTTAGATTAGTCAAAAATGTTGCGTTTTAGTCCTGATTTAGTCTAAGTTTAGTCCTGGTTTAGACCTGGTGTAGTCCTGGTTTAATCTTAGTTTAGTCCTGGTTTAGATCAAAATCAAAAAATAAAAATAAATAATAGGGGCACTTGGGACATTTCTTATATATAAAACTGGGACAAATAACTGGTTTTGTATAAATCTGCTGGGACAGGGGACACAGAGCTCAAAACTGGGACTGTCTGTTTGGCATACTGATACACCAAACCTTGTGCAGTACTGACCCAGCATCGTCCGGGTTCCTGTTCTCTTCAGAAAAGGTCATGGGTTAATTTGTGTTTGAAAGAGAAATCAATGAAGTTCAGAGCTCAGAGTA
Source organism: Odontamblyopus rebecca (assembly GCA_030686955.1). NCBI lineage: Eukaryota > Metazoa > Chordata > Actinopteri > Gobiiformes > Gobiidae > Odontamblyopus > Odontamblyopus rebecca. The sequence continues at coordinate 10,246,662 of CM060659.1, read as the reverse complement.
AACGTGCCACAGCCGCAGCCTCAGACTCACATGTGGAAACTCTACAGCAGCTAAACCTTTAAACTGCCACTGCATGACATCACAATGTGGAACAGAGCATTTTGAGCTTTGGAGATGTAGACAGACTAATAATAAAGAGTTACTCAAACGTGTGAATGAAACAAAACACAACTCCAGGTCTGTTTTTGAGGATAAAGACATATTGTGTAACTTTTCTGGTGGAGGGTCCGTCAAATGCTTTTTCTCCATGGAGGTGTTAGACTGAGTTACAGGTCAGATCTGTGGAGAGGCGACCCCGCTCACAGTCAGAACACCTGTTTTTCTGTTGTTTTTTGAGCTATAAAACCACCTGTAATTGAATAAATGCAAAGCTGTAGAGGCTGTTTAATGTCACACTGTGGAACATTCCTGGCAAAGCAGTGACATCTCCATAGAAACAAGCAGGTGACGGACACCCAACTGAAAAGTCACACAGTGCAACTTTACGTCTTGATATATCAGGTATTTATAGGGAGTGTGTGGTTTGCTCAGCTAATAGAGCCCTGAATTATCTCTATGAGGAGTAAGTAGATCCTGGCTGTGGAGATTAGGCTAATGAACGGAAAATGACATAATAATAATGTTTAGAATGAGATGATAATATTTATATTCCTATTTACTGTAGATCAGGGGTCTCCAAGCTGTAGCTCAGGAGCTACCAGTAGATCTCCATCCCATTTCAAGCAGCTCGCCAAGGAATTTCTGAATTACACATATTGTCCTGAATAGCTCAAATTTGATGAATGAAATGCCTAGTATTATTGTAAAGCTTTTTGACGCCTGACTTTGTGTACTCATAAATAAGCAATGATTTATGTTGTGTTTTTTTTATTTAACTGTACCCCATCTAAGTCTTGCCATGGCTCTTATGTATACTTTATTTCCTACGACTGCTAAAATGAGTAGCTCTCTGGAATTAGCCCACCCTAGAAAAAAGGTTGGAGGCCCCTGCTGTACATAATAACGATGTTCCATGATGTTTGATGACTACTTCATATATTAATATTATGCAAATATTTTGGTCTTCTGTTTTATCTTTATTTGTATATAAATTGTATGTAATTTTTTATTTATTTTTTTGATTGGGACTGATCACATGGTGGGAAGGTGTAAGGAGTTTAAAAACACAGTGGAGCATTTCCTATTTTGCCACATGGTAAACGACAACATTTTTTTATAGCCCTTTGGCCTATTTACTCCACCACACCACCAGACCATAACTGCACTATCCGTGGCAGTACGGTGGCTGAGTGGCCCGGGCCTTTCTGTGTGGAGTTTGCATGTTCTCCCCGTGTCTGGATGGGTTTCCTCCGGGCACTCCGGTTTCCCCCATCAACCCAAAACATGCTACATAGGTCTCCAGGGAGAATAGCTGATAACTATTGTAGGTCAATTAAATACAATCAATTAATTCAAATACGGCACCTAATAAATTAATAAGGCGCCTAATAAATTAAATGTATTATTCTTATTCTTATTCTTATTATTTTCCACCTTCAAGGAACTCGAAGCGGGTTACAAGGAACCACTCACCCATTCACACACACATTCATAGACCAGAGTACACAAACACTGGGGGAGAGGTGGGTTAAGTGTCTTGCCCAAGGACACAACAACAGCATTCATCTGTGAGAGCCAACCTGTCAATCAGTGAATCTCACCGCTCAACCAATGATGCTTATGTCGAACCACCAACCTTCGGATCAATGGATAAACTCTCTACCAACTGAGCTACCAACTGGGCCCCACGTGACATCACAAGGTGGGACAGAGTGTTTTCTGTTTGAGGAAAAATCTGCAGGGTTTGTGCGTTAAACATGTATGAATGAAACAAAACACAACTCCAGGTCTGTTTGTGATGAGGAAACTAGAGCGTAGATTAGAGAATAGTGTAATATGGGCGCTTTAAAATAATGATGTTATGTAATGTGTCAGTAATGTTCCAGAGTATGGCATTATTCAACTCTGAAGCGTTACAGTGAATTATCTAGTTCCATGGAAACAAGAAGGTAACACCACCAGGCCAAGTTATGGGTCAGATCTATGCACATTTACGGGAGGGGATTTTTGTAATTATATCAACGTTACTGATGGAAACCGCCATGGAAGTTCCACAGTGTAGCTTTCCTTTTTAACTGGAACCTTTTGCTTCCTGTTTCTTTTGCATTTCGAAAAGCGGAACTGGACACAGAAATAGAATTAGTGAGAATATGTGTCAGGAAGGGAAACGCACAGCGGAGAAACAGTGAGATCATTAAACTTCGGAACAGGCCTCACACTCCGGTCTCACTGCTCGGTGCCTGTAGAGCAGCCTGAAGCACTGCGCTGTCTGCGGCCTCGTCATCTCGCACTCAGCAGGAGCTCAAATCAAGGAGCATTTTCACAGTGACGGAGGGAGAGAAAAGCAGGTCTATTATTCCTGCTCCTGGAGCCTGTGGCCACTCAGACCTGAGCACAAAAGAGACACTTCAGACCGAGGAGAAAAGACCAGGGGGCGTCAGTCAGCTCACACACACATACATATATACACACACACACACGCACACAGACGCACACATACACACATACACGCAGATACACATACATACATATATACACACACACACACACAGAGGCACACATACACACGCAGATACACATACATACTGTACCCAGATACATACACAGAAGCATACATACACACACATGCACATAGACACACATGCATACTGTACGCAGATACACACACTCATGCACACACACACACACCGATGCATGCACACGCGCACACATGCATACGTACCCAGACGCACACATACATGCACACAGACACACATACACATGCACAGTTGCATAAACACACACATACACACACACACATGCAGACACACACACAGATGCACACGCAGACACACACATACAGATATACACACACACATGCAGACACACACACACACACACATAGACGCAGACACACATGCAGACACACCTACACACACATGCAGACACACACACACAGACGCACACACACATAGACGCAGACACACATGCAGACGCACGCAGACACACCTACACACACACACAGATGCACACGCAGACACACACATACAGATATACACACACGCACATAGACACACACACACACACATGCAGACGCACACACATAGACGCACACACACATAGATGCAGACACACATGCAGAGACACGCAGACACACCTACACAGACACACACATAGACGCACACACGCATAGACACACACACACGCATAGACACACACACACACGTAGACACACACACGTAGACACACACACACATAGACGCAGACACACCTACACACACACACACACATGCAGACGCACACACATAGACGCACACTCAGTATGATTTTCTCTTCCAGGAAACTCGCAGTAATCACTTGTTCATAGGAGTCAGACTGATGAACAATTAGCTCTGTTTCCATAGAGATAAAAAAACAAAAGGAAATGTTCTATATTTTCTAATTAAATGACTGTTGATTACGAGATGTGTTCACTGATATATGAAAAAGATAAAGTTCTATAGTTTTTGCAGATAGAAATCCAGGGCTGTTCTAACCCAGGACGCACCAAACTGCAGGACTCCTACACTAACTGTGCAGCGACACAAAATGTGTCACATCAGGTTTAATATTATGTTTTCCATGACACTTTACAACTGATGTCATCACCATTCCCTGGCAGTGTGAAGCTAACTGGAAGCACCGCTCTGTCTGAAGGTCTGTTACTCAAGTTAGACTTTAATCACTTTAACACAGTCTGACCAGAAAGAACTGACTTAGCTGAACTGTAACAGGACCCCAGTGTGATTCCACTGGAAAGTATCATTTTAAAAGGGTCATATTTTTAAAAACTATATATCTTGAGATCATCTGGTGACCCCCACTTTGGGAACCACTACTTTAAAAGTCTTCTATATACAAAATGGACTCTTGGGAGCTTTAAGACCTGTCATGGTGCCTTCACGTTGTGTGGGAAAGATGATCCTTTCCCCTTGTGATGTGGAAATTAGTGTGTTGTGTTCAAGTGCTTTTGTTGTCACAGTAAAGTGAAACATGGTGGGCCCAGAGTTTATCCTGACCTGTTACGTGGGGAAATCAGCTGAAAAATACACTGCAGTATATTTTATATTTTTTATATGTCGGCTAAATAATATGATGCATATTTTGTATACAATAGGCTGCATATTTCTGTATATTTAAAATAATGTTACATATGTCTGTATCTTTTTATATAATATGCCGTATTTTATGCTCTATATTTCTGTATATTTTAGATAATATGCTCTATATTTCTGTATATTTTAGATATGTTGTATATTTCATATGCTAAAGAATATGCTGCTTGCTCTTTGAGATGTTGAAAGGTCCAAGTTTATCTCATCTCGGCACCTCGTGTATCATAAAAATCTTCCAGTTTTACAGTGGAAATTACAATGTGAGTGGGTGTTCATATGCAATTTTGTTTTGTTGGTATTTATAATAATTACCATAGGACATGAAGGCACCATTATGTTATTCCCTCAAAAACAGACCTGGAGCTGTGTTTTGTTGCATTCACACGTTTGAGTAACCCTTTATTATTAGTCTGTCACCTTGTGATGTCATGAAGTGGTACATTTCTCCTGGTATATTTATCATTCATATTTTTTCTCTTTGTTGTTATAATATGTTGTGATGTGTGAGCTGTTGTGTCCAAGTCTCCAGTGAGCTACTCGTTTCAGCAGTCACAAGCGAGCCGTAGATGAGGTACAGTTAGATGCCTATAAAACATAAACCATTATCCATCGTAGGACACAGGCATTTAATTAGTCAGATTCGATGGATTCAGCACAATACGTGTTCAAGTTCAAAAAGTTTACTGTCAATTTTTCATACGAAAAACATATAAAGAATCGAAATTGTGTTTCTCACTCCCAAGCGTATAAATAAATAATAATAAATGGAAAATTGCGTCTCCCCAAAGTGTCCTTTGGGGAGACGCAGATATTGTGTTTCAGTTTGACAGAAGAACTAAATCTGCAGGGTTTGTGTGTTAAACGTGATTGAAGCAAAACACAACTTCCAGGTCTATTTGTGACGAGGAAACAGCATTAGAACAGATCACTGTAATATGGGCTCTTTTATACTGTGGCCAGCAAGTGCACTTTTACACATTAAAACAAAATTGCATTCAGAATACACATTTACATCTTAAAAACAAATAGTGAAAAACGATGTGCTGGACAAACAGGAAGCATAAAGCGATCGAATGAGAGCGTGTTTATAGTTTATAGTAGAGCCTTTCTTTCTTATTTCTGATGTTGTGGTGAATGAACCGTCCACAAGCTGAGCAAAAGGGTGTAAAGTAGCAGAGGTTCACTCCAAATGAACGCTGAGGAGAGAAAGGCTTTGACCATTATTAGAGAACGTTGAATATGTGATCCACGTGATACCTGCATATGCGCTGAATCACTTTTCCCTTCCTGCTTGTCCCACACGTCATCATGTCTGCTTTTTAGGACATTCCCTTTCCATCAAGAAGTGTTTTCTTAAAAATTTGTTTCTGGGGTTTGTATTTGTGTTTATACTGCGCTTATACTTTTTGAAAACAAAATTACGTTCAGAACACACATTTACATCTTAAAAAGTGTGTTCTGAACGTAATTTTGTTTTCGTAATGTATTTGTGTAAAAGTATTTTGCACTTGCCAGCCATGGTACTTTTAACTACAGTGACATCAGACTGAAACAAGAAAAAAAGACCAAAAAAACGACAAAGATTTGCATCAAACAAATATATCACATTTATTTTGAAAGTATAAAATTTGACACAATAAAGGCCACTTATCGGGTAAACTGACAACCTTTAAGAAGTGTCTGTCCCTCCACTGGTCTATGAAAAAATTGCCCAAGTCCATGTGCCCGACCCAACGGCAAAACAAAAAACTCCACCACGAAACACAGTTGGCAAGATCGCAATAAGTTAATTACAGGAGAATGGCAGGAGGAACGCGAGACTTCCTGATTAGTACATAGATCCCACTGAGGAGCAGGGAGCGACCGCCGGCTCCTATAGAAGCTTCGTACAGGCACAGGATGACAATACAGGCACTGCTCGCCCCTACCACGGACACAGACATTCACCGAGATGCCCCACGCGCCTGCACGCCCGCCCTCGCCAGCTCGCGGAACTGGCTGGTCCACAGTCAGACGCTCAAACTGCTGAGGTAGAACAGTTATACCTAAAGACGTATTTCTGGACAGAGATAAGTAACAGTCACGTAACGGAGAACGGAGTCGTAAAGGGGAGAAAGGACGTCACATTTTAGAACTTTTCACCACTGCCGTCTGCGGACGCGGGAGTAGAGCTGCACAAAAGGTAACGGACGCACGAATGAAAGAGAAATCGTAATTTGATTCTACACATGTTCTGAAAAACATGGGGTTCTTGGATTGGTTTCTCAGTTTAAATTTCAGTCTTATCTCAAATGTTCTTGCTACAATGCGCAGAATCTGACTTTTTTAACATCGATACTCCGCAGCTCATCGTCATGAACATCCCCTGGGGGTGTGACGCTAACTGTGTGCACCGCTCTGTCTGAGGCTTTGTTAGACTTTAATCGGAGCTTTGTTTTAACGCAACTTGACCTGGAACGGCAATAAATGAGATGACTTTGTGCTATTAAGTCCCTCTCAAATAACATTACAGTCAGAACAGTTTTCCAGGTAGTCGTTCTGGCCTTTTTGTTGAAAATCAAACTCCTAAACGGGACCATGAACGCTCGCACTGATCACAGGCTCTTGAAAATGTGCTCTTTAAATTCATTTTGCATTTTTTGGCTTGAGTTTTCACACTGTCTTAAACCTTTTCGGCTGTGTTTGCTAAAGTCGGGGGCTCAAAATTGGGTAAATAGGGACGTCTGGTCACTAAACATTCTGCCAAAGACTCGAGCTACATGTAGAACACCCCCAGCGCGGCGTCACTGCAAACTTAATGACCGATAGTTATTTTTTCTCAGACTGTGCAGCTCTACTCCAGGATTTGACACAATCCCTTCAATCGCACGGGTTTTCCCTTTGAGCAGGTCCGAGCCTCTCGCCGCATTTCTTTCCTCGGCAAACCCGGTCCGGGTCAAACGCACAAACCAAGCCAGACGCGCTGACCCGGTGACCGCTACCTTTTCGACATGTGCTACTCCAGAGTGCAAAGGAAAATACAGACAGGTGCACAGCAGAGAGGGCGGGAGCAGACGGGGGCAGCGCGTTCTTTGCTCGGAAAACAGGTTCGTTTTAAAGTCCGTGAACTCCTCGGTCGTCTGTGTGTTTTCGCCCCTCTCGCCGGCGCCCCCCTCAGGCTGGAATGATGAAACTGAGTGGTCCGGACGGGATCGCGATAGGCCTGTCACGGGAATCACTACAGCGACCATAGACTGTGTACAGAAGTGGACCGAGGGAGTGTGACGTCGCCCACAGCGTTCGGCTCCAAATGCAGGAATTGGAAATGATTTACAGACAAAACAGTGAAATAAAACGCTGTAACTTTTTGGTTGGGGGTCTGTCGCCTGCTTGTTTCTATGGATATGTCATTGCTCTGCTTAGAATGTTTCACAGTATAACATTAAACAGCTCTACTACATTTATTCAATTACAGGTGATTTTAGAGCTCAAAAATACTGTATTTTTTGGACTATCTTTTCAGGGTTTGGTTGGTCCTGAGACTTATTCTCAGGTGCGACTTATATATTAAATTTTCCGCACTGACAGACTATAGACCAAATAGATGAATCCTATATATGAATAAAAAAAAATTTTAAAAAATTAAAAATCTATCTGTTTTTTCATTTTGGTATTAGAGACAAATAATAAAGAAAAGAGTTATTTTTTCATTTTATTTTTGGTTCTGTATTGAAAAACGAAACGAATGATACATGGATTCTTCTCTATTCAGTTGTTTTTATTACTATAACTTCTGTAATTTGCCTTTCAAGATGAAATGTTGGTTTTTGGTCTCTAATTTTATAAAATAAATTTCCCCCAAAAAGTGCAACTTATATATGTTTTGTTTCTTCTTCATTGTGCATTTTTTGGTTGGTGCGACTTATACTCTGGAGCGATTTATAGTCCGAAAAATACAATACCTAGAAAATCAGGCGTTCTGACTGTGAGCAGGGTCGCCTCGCCACAGATCTGACCTGTAACTCGATCTGGTTTGGTCTCCATGAAGATAGAAATGTTTAATTCCAGACAAAGCAGTAACATCTCCATGGAGAAAAGCATTTGACAGAACCTCAGCCAGAAAAGTTACACAAGAGAAAGGTCATGTTTTTTTTTTGTTTTTTTTAAGTGAATTGAAGCCAGAGTGAATGGAGCCGGAAGCGTGCCAGTGCTCGTTTCTATAAACAGTCTATGCTAGAACCTGAAGTGTTATCGTGACAGGCCTACATCACGGAGCCCTGGACTATGAGGAGGAACTGTCCATTCTGTGTGTGATGAGGCTCTCCGTGGACTTCAGGAGCTTTTCCAAACACGGAGCGCTGATCTTCCCCAGGGGAGGGCCTCGGGGTCTGGGTTCAGTCTTAGTGAGGGAGTCCGTGCTGGAGGAGACCGCGCTGTCCTGGGTGAGGTCCCGGTCCCTGCCCAGGTGTCCGTCCCCGCTCACGTCCCTGTCTTTGGGCGGGCTCTGCTCGGCGGTGGGGGAGCAGATGGGGGACGTGTGGAGCCATTTGACGTTGGAGGCCGAGTAGGCTCCAGGGGGCGTCAGGTCCGTCACGCGCAGGGTCTTGGGCCCCGGTTCAGGCTCAGTGTACGTGAAGGGGCCCACAGGCTGAGAGGAGCACAGCTGTAAACAAGAGAAAATATTTGATTAGTAAATGTTTTTTACCTCGATATATTCAGTTAAAGCCCCTACATTACACAAAACTGACTCGGAGTGAGTTTTAAGTCATGTTCTAATGTTCCCTCCTCAAAAACAGACCTGGAGTTGTGTTTTGTTTCATTCACATGTTAAACACTTTATGATTAGTCTGTCTACATCTTCAAAGCTCAAAATGCTCTGTTCCACTCTGTGATGTCATGAAGTGGTAGTTTTCAAGATAACAGCTCCTTTTTTAACCATTTTATCATGGTTATCATTTTTGCACTGTCTTTCTTATGACCTGTATATAGCTGAGATTTTGTACTATTTTTCTATTTTCTGTTGACTTGTAAATTAGGGTGGTCCAAAAATTGTTTTTTAGATTCTCTAGATTAGAACCCTGCATTTGGTTCAGTATCTGGCCACAATATTTGGGTCCAAATTTTTGGCAAATTATTTGATTTTGAGAGGTTGCTCAAAACACTTGAAAATTGCCCTATAGGGCCTATAACGTACCAATTAAATAAGGCATATTCGAATAATTTGTCATTTTATTCTGCAAACACAAACTGAAATTGCATTAAAGTTTCTTAAAAAGTCCATAAAGTCCATAAAATGTTACTTGAAAATGCAAAAGTAGTCAATTTCCAAGAAAATTCATGCAGCTTGAGCAACCTCTAAAGCATTTCCTTTTTCTTCCAAATTTCTTCCTCAATCATCTTGTGGAATCTAAAACCTAATGCCGTTCCGATTCTAATCAAAGTTATCTGAAACTTGATTTTTATTACCATGCTTTGTTGGACCACCCTACTGTGCATAGCCATTTATATAATGATGCCTTATTTGACACTTGTCTTTTGCTATCTTTTTTGCTACTTATTTAGAATTTATTATTACCATTTACATATTTTTTTACTCTTTATTATTATATTATATTGTGATGTGTAAGCTCCTGTTTCCAAATAATTTCTCTTGTGGAGCAAGACAGTTTGTCGAAATCTAAGTTCAGTAGAGATCGGCAATTCCAGGGCTGAAATCATCCAACCGATTCTAGAGAGTGTTTGCCGTTTAAAAACACAGTGGAGCACTTCCTGTATTGCCATAGGACATCACAAGGTGGAACGGAGTGTTTTCTGTTTGAGAGAAAAACATCTCCAGGTCTGTTTGTTTGTATGTCTGGTTTTATTTTTTATGTTGTTTTTGTTGTTTTTTCTTGGTATTCTTGCTCTTATTTGATTTTACTAGTTTTATTGGATGACTGGAGTTAAATAGAGCTTTCATTTTACATTTCTATTCGACATGTTTTATTTGTTTTGTGCAGCACTTTGGACACTTCGGTGTACGAAATGTGCTATAGAAATAAATTGGATTAGATTGGATCAGAAAGTAGCAGAAGATGGGCCCTTTAAACACATTTCTTAACATCACTTAACATGTTCCCCGAATTATTCATGTGATCTTTAATGGAAAGTGTGCGTCTGTGATTCTGCGGGTGTATGCCGTGCACAGATAAGCTGCAGAAATAACACCACATTAATTAAAAGTCTGTCCCAGAGTGTTCTGACCTTTTACGCCCCAAGGAAACAGGCTCAGAATGACATTTTCTACAGATCCATTGTCCCCTGAACCCTACACCGCCAAATGCCTCTGTAAGAATAGGCCCTAATCCTGTTTCCCCCTATAGGCCTATAATAATACTCTATACAATAAGAGTCTATAGAATTCTGGGCGTTTCACTGCAGGTGGTGGCACAGAACAAAAGTTAAAGTTGCAAAGGAAAACTACTTTCTGGTGGAGCGTCCGTCACACGCTTTTCTCCATGGAGGTGTTACGGCTTTGTCTGGAATGTGTCGCAGTGTGGCATTAAACCTTTCTATCTTCATGGAGACTGAACCAGTTACAGGTCAGATCTGTGGAAAGGCGACCCCGCCCACAGTCAGAATACATGTTTTTCGAGGGAATATTTGAGCTATAAAACCACCTGGAATTGAATAAATGTGAAGTAGAGCTGTTTAATGTCACACTGTGGAACATTCCAAAGCAATGTCATCTCCATAGAAACAAGCAGGTGATGGACAAATACCTAAAATCTATACTGTATTTTTTGGACTATAAGTAGTTCTGGAGTATAAGTCGCACCAGCCAAAAAATGTCAATGAAGAAGGAAAAAAAAAAGTTGCACTTCTTGAGGGAAATTTATTTTATAAAATCAGTGACCAAGAACCAACATTTCATCTTGAAAGGCAAATTATAGAAGTTATAGTAATAAAAACAACCCAATAGAGAAGAATCTGTGTATCATTCGTTTGTTCGTTCGTCAATATAGAACCCAAAATAAGAAAATGAAAAAAACTTTTTTCTTTATTATTTGTCTCTAAAACCAAAATGAAAAAAATTGATAACCATTTGTTTTTTCATTTTTGATTCATAAACAGGATTCATATATTTGGTCTGTGAGCTGTCAGTGTGAAAAATGTAATATATAAGTCGCAGGACTGCCCAAAACCTGAAAAAAAACTTAAAACTTACGACTTATAGTCCGAAAATACGGTAATTAAGTACGGATATTTTTTACTTTTACTTCACTATTTGAGAGCTGGTGTTTATACTTTCTACTCCACTACATTTTTAAAAAAGACTGAAAAGTAAAAGTATTTTTCTGTTTTAGACCTGCTGAAAAGGCTGAGGGTTTATTTGAACACATTTGTAGTTTGAGCAAACAAAAATATAGAAAAAAATAAAAAACAACATTCAGCACAAATCTGTATAAAAATCACTATATTTCTCCTGCCCCCTCCTGCCCTGCTCCTGCCCCCTCCTGCCCTGCTCCTGCCCCCTCTGTGTGTGGGTCTGTACCTTGGTCTTCTTGGGGGGCACAGGCTCGTCTGTCTCGGTGGGGGGAGGCTGTTGTGGAAGTTTGACTTGAGGAAACCAGCTCTTCAGCATCTCCTCCATTTTGAGAATTATGTTTATGTATTTATCCCTGAAAGGAAAAGAGAAGAGTCATCATACTGTCAGAACAGATGAATGGATGAACGAATGAATAAATGAATGGATGAACGAATTAATGGATGAACAAATGAACAGATGAATAAAGGAAAGGATGAACAATGAACAGATGAATAAATGAACAGATGAGCAAATGAACAGATGAATAAATGAGCAGATGAACAAATGAACAGATGAATGAATGAACAGATGAATAAATGAAAAGATGAATGAATGAACAGATGATTAAATGAACAGATGAATGAATGAACAGATGAATAAATGAACAGATGAATGAATGAACGGATGAATAAATGAACAGATGAATAAATGAACAGATGAATGAATGAACGGATGAATAAATGAACAGATGAATAAATGCACAGATGAGTGGTGCACTGCTGTGCCGTGGGCGTGGTCATGTTCACATGTCGGCTCCGATCCGTGTCTGTGTGAAAAAGCACCAGTGTCACTGAAAACAAAGCTGTGGTGACGCAATGAAGGGGGCGGGACTTAAGTCCTATGAACTCAGCAGCAGACGGAAAGTGGAGATTACACCACCATGTGATCACAACCCAAACTGTGAGAAAAGTCTGCGGAGATTATCCACAACTCACTTTGATCTATGTTTGAACAGTGGGGAGGAGGGGCCCCAGCTGCTGCACACAGAGACCCCAGATGACAGAGCAGAGGCTCCTCTTTAGAGGCTCCTGTTTGGGCCCCTGGGAGCACACACCCCTGTGTCCCTGCTGAAGCAGCTGTGGCTCCTGGCTCCAATTAGTCTGTAGTGAGGCAGCACATTATCTGCACCACAGTACACAGCTAGTACTGCACTGCAGTACACAGCTAGTACTGCACCGCAGTACACATCTAGTACTGCCTCAGAGGACAGATACACACATCTAGTAGTAGCAGACAGCCCCTTCAGTATAAAAGCACCACAGACTCTTTTCTGCACAACAGAGGAGTGGAGAATAAAGTAGACTTCAGTGTAGAAGGCCACTGGCTGTTTACGTCCATTACATAACACACACACGCACACACATGCCAGAGCATTGTTGTTTTGAACGCAATTCACTCTCACTGTGTGTGTGTGTGTCTAGTGTTATATTCACTTTGACAGTGTGTGTCTTGTGTTATATTCACAGTGTGTGTGTGTCTTGTGTTATATTCAGTGTGTGTGTGTGTCTTGTTATATTCAGTATGTGTGTGTCTCTTGTGTTATATTCACAGTGTGTGTGTGTCTTGTTATATTCAGTGTGTGTGTGTCTTGTCTTATATTCACTTTCACAGTGTGTCTTGTGTTATATTCACAGTGTGTGTGTCTTGTGTTAGATTCACTCATAGTGTGTGTGTCAGATTGTGTGCGTGTGCTTCTGTGGCAGTGGGAGCTGTGAGGACACTCACCCTAAACAGGGGTTCTGTAAAACTCCCATGATCCTCTGTATTCGGTCCATGGCCACGCTCTCCTGGAACGTGCTGAGTCCTGAACAGGAAGTGGGAGACACGTGAGCGGGTGACACACACGAGCAGGTGACACACACTGTAGGACTGAGGGGTCACTTAAGGACCACTGCAGTCTGAGGAGCTGTTATCTGATCACATTTTTTTACAATGCCTCTGCAGGTCGTAAACAACAGAGTTTATGACGCGTTTCCATTCTCACATTTCTTACTCCCACACAGACAGACACACACACACACAGACACACACAGACAGACAAACACACACAGACAGACAAACACACAGAGACTCACACAGACAGACAAACACACAGACAGACAGACAGACAAACACACACAGACAGACAAACACACACAGACACACACAGACAGACAAACACACACAGACACACACAGACAGACAAACACACAGAGACACACACAGACAGACAAACACACAGAGACACACACAGACAGACAGACAAACACAGAGACACACACAGGCAGACAAACACACAGAGACACACACAGACAGACAAACACACAGAGACACACACAGACAGACAAACACACAGACAGACAGACAAACACACACGGACACACACAGACACACACAGACAGACAAACACACACAGACACACACAGACAGACAAACAAACACACAGAGACACACAGACAGACAGACAGACAGACAAACACACACAGACACAGACAGACAAACAAACACACAGAGACACACACAGACAGACAGACATACACAGACACACACAGACAAACACACACAGACAGACAAACACACACAGACACACACAGACAGACACACACAGACAGACACACAGAGACAAACACACACAGACAAACACAGACACACACACACAGACAAACACACACAGACACACACAGACACACAGACAGACAAACACAGACAGACAAACACACACAGACACACACAGACAAACACAGACACACACACACAGACAAACACACACACACAGACGCAATATATAATATATATATAATATATAAACTAAATCAGGGCTGCACAATTTATCGCAAACATATCGATATTCACTAATACAACACTGACAGAATGATCGATATCTCAACAGACTCGATATATCGCAAGAACAACCACGGTTCTAAATCTGACATAATTCTGTTTTTTTATGAATATGTTAAAGGTGCACTGTGTAACTTTTCGGATGGAGGTTCCGCTACCATGGAGATGTTGTTTTGCCTGGGGTTTTTCACAGTATGACATTAAACTTATCTATTTCTGTGGAAACAAACACCAAGCCAATGTACAGGTCTGATCTGTGGAGAGGGGAGCCCGCTTACAGCGCAACGCATATTATTCAAGGTTTTGTTTTATTTTGTTTTATTTTAAAAAACACTGTTGTGCAAGTTTAATGCCATACTGTGGTACATTCCAGGGAAAGCAATCTCCCTAGCATATCTCCATGGACACAACCAGGTGCTGGACTTGTACCGGAAAGGTTACATCTATAAATAAATAAAATTTTCCTTATTGAGACCAAAACTAGTCTTGATTTAATCCTGGTTTTGTTTCTGCTTAATATTTATTTTGAAAGAGTTTCATTAGTAAATTAAAGCATGTATTTTTTTTATTATTGAGTCAAAAAGTATATAATAATTTTGCTATAATAACAATATGCAGTTGTTATCAGCACATTGCACCTAAATACAACACAATGTTATTTTAATTTAATCGGTTTAATCTGTTTTTTGGTATTTGTTTGATTCTGTTTTTTCATTGGACCAAAAAACTATAAATTACAGTAAAAAAAAGAAACAACAACAATAAAAAGTAAAAAAAAACATGGACTTACTCTGTCTGTATCGGCCCGATCGGAGTCCGTTCAGGATCAGGGACAGAGGGTGGATGTAACACTGGAGCTCAGTGCACTGGAACAAACAAAAGAAAACACTTTAAAACGGCACGTCTCTGAAATGAGGCTGTCCTGAATGGAAATACGGCACCTGAGGGTTTGGTTAGAGTGAGCGGAGAGAGGGAATGTGAGAGAGAGAGAGAAAGAGAGGGGAGTGAGGGAGTGACAGAGAGAGAGAGAAAAACAGAAAGAGAAAGAGAGAGAGAGACAGAGAGAGAGTGAGAGGGAAGATGTGAGAGAAAGAGAGAAAGGGGGGGCAGAGATAGAGAGAGATAGAGAGCAGGGGGGAGACAGAGATAGAGAGTGACACACAGAGAGAGAAACAGACAGAGACAGAGAGGAAGAGAGAGGGAAACAGAGAGAGACAGAGAGAGAGAGAGGAAGAGGGAGTGAAAGAGAGAGAGACTGAGAGAGAAAAAGACAGAGAAACAGTGAGAGAGAGAAAGAGAGAGGGAGGGGGAGAGAGATAGAGAGAGACAGAAACAGAGAGAGAGAACGAGAGCATGAGACAGAGCAAGAGAGAGAGACAAAGAAACAGAGAAAGACAGAGAAACAGAGAGCGAGACAGAGAAACAGAGAGAGACAGAGAAAGAGAGAAACAGAGAGAGACAGAGAAACAGAGAAAGAGGGAGTGACAGAGAAACAGAGAGACAGAGAAAGAGGGAGAGAGAGAGACAGAGAAACAGAGAAAGAGAGAGAGAAAGAGGGAGAGACAGAGAAACAGAGACAGAAAAACAGAGAGAGACAGAGAAACAGAGAAACAGAGAGAGACAGAGAAACAGAGAGACAGAGAAAGAGAGAGAGAAAGAGGGAGAGAGAGACAGAGAGAGGTGACCCATGTGGGAGGGAGACAGAGACAGAGAAACACCCTTTGAGTCAGTAGATGCATGTACAGGGCCAGTAAAATGAGATAACTAGAATAATCAGATAAGCCAGGATGTTTCTGGGGTGAATATTACACAAAACTGACTCCTGTGAATTTTAAGACCTGTTCTAATGCTGTTCCATCCTTAAAAACAGACCTGTCCTTTATAAGTTGTTTTGTTTCATTCAGACATGTTTGCGTAACCCTTTATTATTAGCCTGTCTACATCTCCAAAGCTCAAATTCCACTGAAAATTCCTCTGCAAAACTCTAGAGACTGAGCTACTGTTGCTCCTGTTTACATGACATTTATGTAAAAGATAATACTCCCTACAACTGTACAACTCACCTTTATGTAAAAGATAATACTCCCTACAACTGTACAACAACTCCAATGCTGTACTCACCTTCTGACTGAAGATCTGCACAGTTTGCGACGTACTGGGGGGCAGGTGGTGGGTCTGGCCGCTGTGTTGCCTCTTCAGGGTTTTTTGGGGGGCACCGGGCGACGCGAGTGCCCCCGGGGTGCCCTGCGCTCTCCTGCCCTCCACCTCTTCCTCGCCCCTTCTTACGCCTTCGCCGCCGTCCTCCTCCTCCTCCTCATGGTCAGACTCCAGCCAGTCTATGGAGCTCTCCGAGTCTGTGGACATCCTCAGCTACTGCTCTGAACCAATGACCATCACTGACCTGTGGAGGAGAGAGTGGTCCATCAAGTTCTCAGTTTTGTTATTTAAAGCTGCATTGTGTAACTTTTTCTGGTGGAGGGTCTGTCAAATGCTTTTCTCTGTGTATGGAGATGTTATCGCTTCGTCTGGAATGTTTCACAGTCCTGTAACCTGGTCTGGTTTGGTCTCTATGAAGATTGAAAGGTTTAATGCCAATTTTTCTATACTATCTTCATGGAGACCAAACCAGACCAAGTTACAGGTCAGATCTGTGGAGAGGCGACCCCGCTCACAGTCAGAATACCTGTTTTTCTAGGTGTTTTTGAGCTATAAAACCACCTGTAATTGACTAAATGTAAAGAAGAGCTGTTTAATGTCACACTGTGGAACATTCCAGACAGAGAAAGGACATCTCCATAGAAGGAAGAAGGTGACAGAAGTAAACACATTTTTGCAGAGATTTTTAGAACAATATCTCAATAACAAAGCAATTTAAAGAAAAGTTCAAACACTACGGAACATTTCTAGTGCAGAGTCTGCCACCTGCTTGTCTCCATGGAAATGTTATTGCTTTGTCTAGTTTCACAGTACTACGTTACATTACAGCTCAGATCTGTGGAGGCGCCACTATTCACAGAAGGAATTATTGTATTTTTGAGCCACAGAAACATCCGTAATGAATAAATGATAGATGAATATGCTTAAAGTCATACCATGGAACATTCCAGGAAAAACATCTCCATGAAGACAAGTAGCCAGAAAAGTTGCGCAGTGCAGCTTTAAGAGAACAGTATTCAGTAAATATTCTTATTATGTCAATGTATATGTGAAACTAGGATATCGACTATGGGTAAGCAAAAATATCGAAATATTGTATTGTTTAATGTGACAATACAGTATCGATATCGTGGGCTGCTGGATCTATATATGACCCAGAGTATTTTTTGGTATATTTTACTAAATCATTTTGTTACAGAGCAACAGTTTTGTTGTTTGTTCAGAGGAAGGAAACTCTTTTCTGCAACAAATTTGACATTTTCACTGTTTTGATGAGTAAAATGTGTTTCATATTCACTTTGCACAAGAAGTGGTTTAATGAAAACTTTTAGCATCACATCCATGATTTAAGCATTATTTGATTAATTTGAATTATATCGAATCATATTGAATCAAAAGCTCACTGTATCAAGATCCATATTGTATCGTGGCCTATGTATATATATTTATTTATCAGCAACTTCTTTTTTGGTGATGAAATTTTTATTCAAGTGTTGCAGTAAACTTAACATTTTTCTTCTTTTTAAACCCACACCTCCTAAAAATACAATACAAATTCTTATCGGCAACTTCTTAATGATACACAATCGACTGAACCGATTTTGGATGCCGATATCTGATCTACAGAGAAATATAACCATAAATTATAATATTTAAACTACTTTATGCCACTGACACAAAAACAATAAAGCAGGATAATCCCAAAAGACTACGCTTTAAATATACAGTTTCATTATAAGGTGCACTGTGTAACTTTCTGGGTAGAGGGTCCGTTACCATGGAGATGTTGCTTTGCATGGGATTTTTTCACAGTTTGATATTAAACGTATCTATTTCCGTGGAAACAAGCACCAAGCCGATTTGTGGAAAGATGGGCCCACTTACAGTAGGAGTAAAAGTTGTTTTATCGTTAGAAAAACATCTATCATTAAATAATAAGCAAATTTAATGCCATACTGTGGTACATTGCAGGGAAAAGCAATCTCTCCAGCATATCTCCACGGACACAACCACAACGGTGACATTTTGTGGAGGCTCACCAAATTATATGAGTGTATATGCTTCCTTTCTGTCATAATCCAAAAAAAATTTAGATTTAAAAGCACTTATGGCAGTTATTTCATCATGTAGATTGGATCGAAATGGAGCAAAGGATCATGGTCTATGTAGTTCTCTCTGTTTTTTAGCTGTTGCTGCACCAAAACAATAAATTTCAGCAAAGAGACGTGTAATTCGAGATTTTTGACGATACAATAATCACAATATTTTGTTTACTGTTACATTCTTATAAAAGACGTGAGCAGCAACAAATAAACATCAGAATGATAAGAGAATTTGCCAAAGCAGTCACCTTTTCAACAATCTACAGCTCAAATCTTATCATATCACAACTAAAAACCAAACATCTTCTCATTATTGCAAAGAAACGGTTTTATCTATCATATATCGAACCATAAATTGTTCCAGGGTTTATTGTGACAGGTCTAAGTGTGAAAACCAGGAACGGGAAGACACAAGATTTCAAGATTTTCACAAGACAAGACAAAATACGAGAGCTAAAACGAGATTTTAACAGAATTCTGAATCGATAATTTCCACGATTCAGTTTCCAATTGTGGCCTCACAGTTTTTTATTTCTTAGATTTCTTTTTTTTCCTATTCTAATACTTTTTGGAACAAATTGGGTCTAATGCCAATATACCAATACTTTATATAATACTTAACACTGTACATGCCCTTTATTAACCTGTAATAATCGTGATAAGACGAAGCTTCAAACCATAACTCTAAGTACAGTGTTATAAAGGATTTTACAGCGTGTCACATGATGTTATTAAAGTGAAAATTAGTACACTATTATCTGATCTGTGTTCTAATGTAGTTTCCTCATCCCAAACAGGCCCGGAGTGGAGTTTTGTTTCATTCACACATGTTTAACACACAAGCCCTGCAGATTTAGGCTGAGTTATTCTCTCAGACGGAAAAAAAAGCTGCTCCATGTTGTTTACAGGAAGTGCTTCACTGTGTTTTTAAACTCCACACACCTTCACTAGAATCATTTGGATGATTTCAGCTCTGGAATTGCCCATCTTTACTGAACTAAAGGTAAATGGTAGCGGTTTAACTTGAAAACTGAAGCTTAATGACATCACAAGTTGGAATAGAGCGTTTTGAGCTTTGGAGATGTAGACAGACTAATAATAAAGGGTTACTCAAACACAAAACACAACTCCAGGTATGTTTTTGCGGAGGTAACAGCATTATAACATGACTTAAAGCTCACAAGAGGTAAATATGTGGAATCTAGGAGCTTTAAAGAGGCAGGTTCGAAGTGGTTTAAACAACATTAATCAGTAAACAAAGACATTTATCAGCCTCTCCTCCTCTTCAAACCTGATCCAGTTGAATCTTAATATCTGAAGTGTTTTCACATCATGCCCCATACCCTCCGAGCCCATGCCCTGTGCCCCGTGTGCCCTGCTCTTTCAGCGGGTGTCCAGCTGCTGCCACTGCCTTCATTCATAAACATTAAGAGCCTGTTTGTTCTGAGGCCCTGGGGTCTGCCGCCATGACAACCACCGGTTCAGACCGCCAGCTCCCGTCGATGCCAGCCACGCTCACAACGGAAAGACGCAACATAAAGACTCAACATACAGACAGCCATGGGAACTAGCAGGACAATGAAGTTAAGGACATCACCGAGGTTAAAGAAGCTTAAATAAATGCTGAATATGCTTTAAGAGCTGTTTCTACTCTATTTTCTAGGTTCTAATGTTGTTTCCTTGTCCCAAACAGACCTGGAGTTGTGTTTTGTCTCATTCCCACATGTTCAACACACAAAGCCTGCATATTTAGGCTATGTTCTTCTCTCAAACTTCCATACACCTTCACCAGAATCATTCAGAATTGCCTATTTCTTCTGAACAAAAGGTAGAAGGTAGATTCATACAGGAAAACTACAGCTTCTTGACATCACAAGGTGGAACAGAGCATTTTGAGCTTTGGAAATGTAGACAGACTAATAATAAAGGATTACCCAAACATGTGAAAAAGACAAAATACGACCCCAAGTATGTCTTGAGAATGTAACGGCATTAAAACGTGATTTAAAGCTCACAAGAGTCAATTTGGCGTATTTTTGGTACTTTTTAACGTTGTATTTCAAACATTAATACACGAACACCGGTTGTTTTTGCCTTGTTATAACTGTGTTCTATGTCTGCACGCTTTTATGAGTGTAGCCTGGACTTATTTGGGTAAAATGGAGGCTTGGAAAATATATATTCACCATTAGAATAGATCAACTCAATGATTTGGTTTGTTTTTGACACTAAACAGCGGACCTTCCCCTGTGCGCACCGCTCTCCGCTCCAACACCTGCCCTGACCACAGAACTGGCGCTTCACATACAGCACACAGCAAACCGAAACACAACCACGTATTTACATTTATTTAAATTTTGGTTAATAGGCTAAAATAAACTCCCTGCTATCGAAAAGGCCTTTGCTTCTAACATCAATAAGATCCAAGCGACCACAGCGTGAAATCTCTCTCCAAATGTGCCACCCCTACGGGATAAACTCCATCACAAACACATATTTATTTCGAATATACTAAACTCAAAGATTAAAGCGCAGACAGACAGCTCCGTGCGCCCGGGGCCGTTCGGTCTGTGGTCGTGGAGCGGTGGGACGCAGACACAATAGACTTCCTCATGCGCCTCGATCATTTTGGACACTGAGCTGAATGTTACGCGTAAAATCCAAACGGTGATCGGGAGAGGAAGAGTCACGGACCCGAACTGTGGCGTTATTCAGCCGTGAACACTCCGCAGTCCTGCTCCTTTCACCGGGAGAGGATCACCGGCTCCTCGGGGTGAATTCTATGGATCTAAATATAAAGACCAGCGAAATCACACAGACGCGACTCACGCAGGTCTGTGCGCGGGGACCTGAGCGCATACCTCTGCCTCGGTCTGGAGTGTGGGGTCCCTGTGTTCTTTTGTTGCGGTAAATCCAGAGGCTGGGGCGGCTGTCGGAGCTGTGGTCGGGCCCCTCTCGGAGCTGCTGTGGAGCTGCTGTGGAGCTGCTGTGGAGCTGTATCGGGGCGCAGAGCTGTGACCGGAGCCTGTGATCGGCCCGTGCAGCTCTTCCAAACGCAACGTGTCTGCGGGGGCGGGGCTACACGAGACCCACGACGCCATTGGCTCGTCACACGGCACGCGCAGGCCAGTGAGCGCTGGCGCCCGGGGCCCCGCGGAGCTATAGGCGCAGCGCCGTTTACGTCACGCATCTTATTTACATACGTAATAAAGCAAATAGCATGGAAATACTCAAACACGTGGACACGAGGATCAGTTTCAGCAGCAACAGCTGGACTCAAAGTCAACACGAGCTGCTTTTGGTGCGGCCTTCTCCTCATTATATCATCTGCAGGGTGATGGTATGCGCCCGGCTCCGGTCTGAGCCACTCAGCACATTCTGACCATGAGTGTGTGGCGTATGTGTCCAGCCCACAGTCTGTGGTCCACAGGATATGAGCAGATTTAATTCTACTTTAAAATACATTTATAACGAGCCAAGAGCCGCAGCTCCAGTTTGGCCTAAAATAGCTCTAAATTTGAAACGGTCAAACCGGGACTCCGCGTTTCCTTTATCCTCGAATGATTCAGAGTGAGTAACCGGCTGAGTTCCATATGTTCACTTCAATCTGCTGAGTACACAGGACTTTACAGTAACATGTGCTGTGTTTTACGGTGATGGTAAAGGCATGACTCACGTCTGCCCGTCCGCGGAGGGTGGGGTCAGCGCGCCCCTTCAGAGCTGCGCGCCTCCAGCCGCTCTGACTCACCGCTCTCCAGCAAACGTGATCGTGTTTGGGATACACCCACCGGAGCTGCTCTCCGCGCACTTACGAAAGTCTGATTAGCGGCATCCCAGTGCGTCAAACACCACGTTGCCTCGCCTGCACTCGCCTGCACGCGCCTGAACAAAGGGGAGGCGGGGGCTCGGGCCAGGGTAACTCTGGTTCAGAGTCATTTTGGCCCTGGCAGTATGAAGGACAAATGTGATCTGAAGTTCAGCGCTAAGTTTGGATACTTATTCAGAAATATATAAAACTTGGACTGTCGCCATAGCAATTATCAATTTAAAAATTAAAAGGCCCCAAATGTCTCATGTAAAACAGAACCCCAATATCTACGACTAGCCTGATACTGAGTTTATATTAGATGTAATCAGACAACCAAATCAAGAGTAACCCACAGACTGTATAAAGCTGTGTCATCCACAGCGTTCAGCTCCAGTCAAATGAAGCTCATCGAGGCCACAGTTATAGTGATAGTATAAGTGAATTTGGAGCCAAGGTCCATATTTGAAATTCCCACCGCAGGTATCATAGCAACCACCTTTAGATTAGAAACGCTGTCAATTGAACCTGTGTCAATCAAACCTGTTGGTAACTGTAGTGGGAGCGACCTTGAGCCTGATTTATCTGTTATTAATCATATCTGAATTTTATGGACAAAATAGAGAAATAAAAACACCAGGATCAGCTAGAGCGGGTTAATATGAACAATTTAAGACCAAAATAACGAGCCTCACGGGAGTATTTACAGCGAGGAGCACGTTTTAAGCTCTGTCCATGATGTAACACACTGAAGTTATTAGAAGAACTCAAGCTGTTTACAGACATTCCTCAGACACTTTTAACACCTGGGCGCTCATGTGACTTGAACACAGACGCTTGCGTGATTTGCGTCAGGCCTTTTAAGCAGAACGGTTCAGCCAATCGCATCCAGGCAGTGGCGAGGAGAACTCAGCGAGCTCCAGTTCAGTGCTTTTGTGGTCTATAGTGAGAAATAGACAGCATGGCCCCTTATGCTGGCGTTTAATTATCCTCTAACCACTGTAATCAGGAGAGCAGCAGTAAACATGCTCCCGGCTGACCCCAGACTGAGTGACGACGCACAACTGCAAACTCGAGGCCCGCAATGCTCATTTCCCTTTTTTGTCTATGGTCTTGTATGTCATTGCGTCCGTACAGTAAATCACTTCCTCTTCAAAGCACAGGGGCAGCGCACACAAGTCCAGTCATGCAGACAGTTTCAAAAGTAGCGTCGCTCTATAATTTATGGTTCAACATGTGGCTCCAACGTTATATTAAAATGGAAATCCCCAACACGAGGAGAGAATGTTTGTTTAAAGATCCAATATGACGCCAAACTGACTCTTGTGAGCTTAAAGTCATGTTCTAATGTTACCAGTTGTGTTTTGTTTCACTCACACGGGCTTTGGTCACCTTTTATTTTTAGTCTGTCTGCATCTCCAAAGCTCAAAACACTCCGTTCCTCCTTGTGACGTCAAGTGGAGCTTTAGTTTTCAAGTGAAAGCTCCTTTTACTTTTTGTTTAGTAAAGAGGGAAATTCCAGATCTGAAATTATCCACGTGTTTCTAGTGAAGGTGTGTGGAGTTTACATAAAACTACTATAAAATCAGAAGGTGAACCCAAGATGGCGTTGTCTTGTTTTCAGTAATTGCTTCATAATTTTCTCTTCTAAAATCGTCTGCTAATTTCTTCATCAAACTTAACATTCTTAATATTTATGAGATTAATATTTATCAAATTTGTATTTTTATGTGTACAATTCTTTATAATTCAGCTACGATTTCTGAACGTTTGACATTTTACTTTAAAACCAATACAGAGATTCATAGATACAAAGCTCTTCAAAATCGTAATTTTCATGTTCCAAAATGTGTCACATCGAGAGCTCAGTTTTGCTACGATACAGAGGCGGGAAAATCTGGAGCAGTTTTCACATCTAGTTTGTGACGGTATCAGAAACGTTGTTTAAAAAGAGTCTGAGGAAATGTTTGATATTTCATGATACTGTTTGATAATCATTCAATTGTGGATGTTTCGTTATATTTTAATCCATGTTTGAATCAAATGAATTTAATCCAAATGTAAATGTAAATTATTTTTTTTATTATTGCACAGCTATAGCGTTCAATTTTAATGTATTCATAAGGTGGAGGATTCAATATGCGCCTTTTTTGTTTATTTTTCATCTCTTCCGGCACCTATTTTATTGTTAATGGCCCCATGTGCAAAATAAATAAATAAAATAAATTTACTTTCTCAATCCAGGTTAGCTCCTTCCACCCATGTGAAGTCTAACAGCTAGACCAATCAGAGCGAGAGCTGCTAGAGTGGAGCGAGTGTGGGGTTAGGAGGATGATGAGAATTTTAAAATCAAAAACTGGGACACTTGGTTTCTGGTGAATGGTAATGATAAAATTGTGACTCGAGTGCGTAATGAATGAAAACTGTTCTGCACTTGACTCATTCATGGCTAACATGAGTCAGTGTAATCACATTTTCTTTGTGTTTTGGTCATTTTTAAGCAGCATTTCTGTATTTTACCTAAATAAATGACAATGTATGCCTCTATTTACTGCGGGCAGGGAGCAGATTGGTCAAAAATAGGGATACCTAGGACATTACTTGTATAAAACTAGGACAAATCACTGGTTTTGGATAAATCTGCTGGGACAGGGGATACAGGGCTCAAAACTGGGACTGCCCCGGGTAAAGAGGGACGTCTGGTTACCCTACATGCTCAGAGCAGGGTGATGCTAAGTCTTACAAAGCTAACTTTTTGGCGCTTTGAGAATGCATATTTTCAAAAGTTTATGTTGTGAAAAAAGAAAAGAATCCTACAATATCCGACCTTCGTGAAATCCAGATGCCACATCAGAACACAGGCAGTTTGAATTCCCCAAAAAATGCATTGTGAATTCTTTCTGGGACCAAGCTCCCGAGAACTGCAGTACCTGGAGCGGCCACTAGTCTGTCTCGAGCTGGGATGGGGGGAGGGACTTATCCAGTTTTTATTAGAAATCCTGCTGTACTGGTATTTGAGAGGGACTTGTTTAACAGTTCCAGCTAATACAGTTCTTTCTGGTCAGATTGTGTTTTAAAAAGCTCAGATTAAGTCTAAGTATCAGAGCTTCTAACAGAGTAGTGCTTTCAGTTAGCATCACATCTCCAGGTATGATTATTTTGGCTTTTTTGGCACAACTGAAATTAGATCTGCTGTTGACTACTGTGTGAGGAGGAATGTCTTATCTGGTTTTAATTATGGATCCATGGGAGTTTAAAAACACAGTGGAGCACTTCTTGTATTACCACATTTTATATTAGAGATAAGAACTCAGCCTAAATCTGCAGGATTTCTGTGTTAAGCGTGTGTGAATGAAACAAAACACAACTCCAGGTGTGTTTATGATGAGGAAACTACATTAGAACATACTATATATCAGAAAAATAATGTAATATGGGCCGTTTATAGTTCAAAATGTGGGTTATAGCTGCCAGAAAACATTCTTCTGGACAGAATCGCAAGGTAATATTAAAATGGGTGAGATGAAGATCGAGAGATTTTTCCTCACATTGCTCGAGTTTCAAAATTTCCCCCATAGTGTGACCTCTGCTCCAAACCACATCCTCTTCCACCAGAGACACCAACACAGCGCCTCCATTAAAACGTCATGAAGATCACAGCCAAGATACAACCCGATTTAGAATTCACCTTTAACTTCGAACAGAAATCATCCATCACGTAAAAATACTCCCAGGATCTCTCTTTACTGATCTCTGTTTTTATCTTATCCTTGTGTAAACAGATACTTCGTAGAAAATTGTGCCCGTCTTCATGCTAAGAAACCAATAAGTACTACGAATTACATCATAACGACTTTAGATAAAACTCCTGTGAAGAGTTTGACACCAGACAGCTCTGTTCAAAGTGGGTTTCTTGGATACGTGGTTCCCAGTGAGGTCATTTAGTGTAGATTCTTTTTCTGACAAGTTCTAGTGTTACAATCCTGAGAAACTTTTATCATTGTATAAAGTGAATCTGGATTTTTTGAAATTTAAACCAAACCTATTCTGAAAAAATGGACTTTTCAGAGATTTTAACCATTTTGTAGCTGTTTCCTCTCCGTTTACTCCCCCGAAGTTGTACATGAATCATGTTTTCATTATCTTTAGTCTCTTATTTTCAAGACCGATTTTGTCTATCTCCCCCCGTTTTCAGCTCCACCGGTACATGACCATGGTGACGTACGCACTTCCTTCTTCAGTTTGATGTTCTTGGGTGACACTTGTAGGATTGGGCAGCGTCGTGTCCAAATGTTAAAAAAATGCTCTGCTCTAGTGTGATGTGCAGCGATACATAGAGGGGCCCACAGCCTGGTTTAGACCTGGTTCAGTCCTGGTTTAGTCCTGGTTCAGTCCTGGTTTAGTCCTGGTTTAGTCCTGGTTTGGTTCTATCCAAAGGAGGGGCCCACAGCATGCGGCTCTTTGTTGTCATAACGTTTGCAGCCACGTCAGCTCCCACTGGACACCGCATTTTCGAATTTGAAAAATATGCTGTAAATGACAGGAAGTAGAGAGTTCTATTGTAGACAGTCTCACACTGATGACATCACAGTAGCTCACTTGGTCGAGCGTTTGTCCATTAATGTGAAGGTTGGTGGCTCGAATCCCACTCTCGACATAAACATCATTGGCTGAGCGGTCAGATCCACTTACCCACAGGTTGGCGGTGCGATTCCAGCTCCCACTTATGAATGGTGCTGTTGTGTCCTTGGGCAAGACACTTAACCCACTTTGCCTCCAGTGTCTGCGTACACTGGTGTGTGAATGGGTGAGTGGTTCGTTGTTGTAAAGTGTTTTGAGCCTTGAAGGTGGAAACGCTCTGTATAGAAATGTGACTATTTATCACATTGGGAGAATTCTATCAAAAAAGGGATCACTTTATACATACAAAACACATTTTCTGATACTGTAATCATGAGTTCAACAAAATGAAGCTGTTCCTAAGTTTATTATGGGACTTTGTTTGCCAGATGGTGAAGTTTTTCCAGATTTTGCATTGAAGACTGCACAGTCTTGGGTGACTGTGTGCGAGCAGATTCAAAGACACAAAATGACTTCTCTTGGGGAGTGAACGGCTTAACCTGAAAACGGAACAAAAATAAAACATTAAATCTAAACTCTTGATCTTTTTCTGTACATTCTGTGAAAATTTGAGGTTATTTCAACAAGAATTGCCAAAATTATTGTCCTGCGAAATGATGCCAATTTTTTGGGACACCCTGTACATATCATTTTATTTGTCAAATAATAATCTCTGTGTATATTTGGGGAGTTTTTTGCCTACTCAGCTCTACATCATGGTTGCTAGGTAACAGTTATGAAATTCCCTAGTGTGATGTCGTGATTTCCAAGCAGGAAGTTAAATCTAAAACCTAAACAAATGTCAGAAAGGGAAAGAAAGAGTAAAATGTTTTGTAAAATTATGAATGTAATGACCTTAACTGTGCTTTTGTAAAACATGTAGTCCAGGTTCGTTGTGTAACTTTTCTGGTGGAGGGTCTGTTAAATGCTTTTCTCCGTAGAAATACTGTATTGTTGCTTTGTCTGGAATGTTTCACAGTATGACATTAAACTTTTCTGTTTTCATGGAGACCAAACCAGACCAAGTTACAGGTCAGATCTGTGGAGAGGCGACCCCGCTCAGTCAGAACACCTGATTTTCGAGGTATTTTTGAGCTCTAAAACCACCTGCATTGAATAAACGTAAAGTAGAGGTGTTTAATGTCACACGGTGGAACATTCCAGGCAACGCAACGACATATCCACAGAAACAAGCAGTGGAGGTGAAAATGATTCGGTCTCTCCTCTTGTTCGTCAAAAGTACAAACTCCGTGTACAGTTTCGCAGAAGTGGTCAGAGCCGTTCTGTATCAAACATGAGTCATGAGCACAGTGAGCCCTGGCTCCTCTTCCTCCTCTCACAGCTCACAGTTCTCTCCATTCACAAACAGGGCCCGTTTTAATTCCAGCCTGCTGCACGTGTGAGTGGGTGCACGGCTCACGTCAAAGCCACATTTTTCTAATACTGAAACCCTCTCAACTTTTTTTTCAGCTGCATTTCCTGTCTTTATGTGATTAAATCTAGAGAAGCTCTTAAGTGTCTTTCCATCCGGTGACACAATGACAGTGTTCAGTGCATGTATTTAACACTAAGTAAAAGGTATGTTCTGAAAATGGAAAGGTGCATTGTGTAACTTTTCGGTAGGGAGTCTGTCACCTGCTTGTTTCTATGGATGTGTCATTGCTCTGCTTTGAATGTTCCACAGTGTGACATGGAACAGCTCTTCTTTACATTTATTCAATTCCAGGTGGTTTCATAGCTCAAAAATACCTAGAAAAACAGGCGTTCTTATTGTGATTGGCGTCGCCTCTCCGCAAATCTGACCTGTAACTTTGTCTAGTTTGGCCTCCATGAAGATAGAAACGTTTAATGCCATACTATGAAACATTCCAGCAATAACATCTTCATGGAGAAAAGCATTGGACATTGACAGACCTTCCAACAGAAAATTTACACAATGCAGCTTTAAATATACACAAAATCCATGTTGCCTGCTTGTCGTCATGGAGATGTGATTGCTTTGCCTGGAATGTCCCATAGTATAGCGTCAAACAAATGTTAAACATGTAGGGTTTGTGTGTTAAAAGTGTGTGAATGAATCAAAACACAACTAGAGGGTTAAGCCAGATCTAAACCAGGTCCATAAAAGGTTGAAACCAGGCCTAATCTAGGTCTAAACCAGGTTTATAACAGGAATAAACCAGGTCTAAACCAGGACTAATCTAGGGCTAAACCAGGTCTATGACAGGCCTAAACCAGGTCTATAACAGGACTATTCCAGGTCTAAACCAAGTCTAAACCAGGTTTAAACCAGGTTTAAACCAGATCTTAATCTGGGCTAAACCAGATCTAAACCAAGTCTAAACCAGCTCTAATATAGGGCTAAACCAGATCTAAACAAGGTCTATAACAGGACTATTCTAGGTCTAAACTATGGCTAAAACAAGTCTCAACCAGGTCTTATCCAGGCCTGTGACAGGACTTTTCCAGGTGTAATATAGGGCAAAACCAAGTCTAAACCAAGTCTAAACCAGGTCTAAACCAGGTCTAAACCAGGTCTTAACCAGATCTATCACAGGACTATTCTAGGTCTAATCCAGACCTAAACCAGGTCAAAACTCCAGGACTGTTTGTGCTGAGGAAACTACATTAGAACACAGATCTGAAAACAGTGTAACACGAGCCCTTTAAGCCCTTAGTCACTGAGGTGTTTTTCCCCCTCCACAAACTGACAGGGCAGTGTGAGGGGCAGAAGGTCAGAGCGCTCCTGTCCCTATGTGACCTGAGCTCTGAGCTCATCCCTATTTACTCAGGAGAGTCCCACTTTTGAGCCCTGTGTCCCCTGTCCCAAAACCAGTGATTTGTCCCAGTTTTATACAAGAAATGTCCCTAAACTGAGATTAAACCAGGACTACATCATCTCTAAACCAGGACTAAACTAAGACTAAACCAGGACTATATCAGGTTTAAACCAGGACTAAAA
Organism: Odontamblyopus rebecca; assembly: GCA_030686955.1. NCBI lineage: Eukaryota > Metazoa > Chordata > Actinopteri > Gobiiformes > Gobiidae > Odontamblyopus > Odontamblyopus rebecca. The sequence goes on along the minus strand of CM060659.1, from coordinate 10,216,637 downwards.
CAGGACAATCACAATTTTTGACTAATCTGATCCCATTGCATTGCTCAAAAATACATTGCATTCTTACTGTGAGCGGGGTCCCCTCTCCATAGAGCTGGCCTGTAACTAAGCTTGTTTTTATGGAAGTAGAAAAGTCTGACACCATATTGTGGCACATAAGAAAAGCAATAACATCTCCATGGAGTTACACAGTGCATCTTTAAAACACAAGATTCTGCAAAATGCTTTCATAATTTAGCTGTTTATAATGTTTCAGAAACAGCCTTTGAGATGAGAAAAGAAATTTACTTCCAGAACCGGGGGGTTGGGGTGGTGACTGTTTATTCTAATACCAGTGTCCCTGAATTGTGTCCGCTGTCCTGACCTGCCCCATGGATGCTGCTCCCATGTCTCTAAAGGTCTAAAACCAGGTCCCAACCAGGTCTAAACCAGGTCTATAAATCTGAACACTGCTCCCATGTCTCTAAAGGTCTAAACCAAGTCCTAACCAGGTCTAAACCAGGTGTAAACCAGATCTAAACCAAGTCTAAACAAGGTCTAAACCAGATCTAAACCAGGTCTAAACTAGGTCTAAACCAGGTCCTAACCAGGTCTAAACTAGGTCTAAACCAGGACTTTAACAGTGAACACTACTCCCAAGTCTCTAAGTGTGAGAAAAAGAAACAGTGAAATGTCCTGGTAATGAAAAGGCAAACACCACACATCCTGGAGCTATAGTTTGCTGTGTCAAGACAAGTACAAATCGTGATGTCACTTCAAAGATGAGTATTTAAAAGATGAATCATGACACATGTTTGAATTACCTCGGCTAATTATTCACATTTGATCAGGAAAAAAAATTACAGTGTAAACTGGTCCACTTCAATGGTCCTTTTCACATCATGTACCACCAGAACTAAACCAGATCTGTTCCAGTTACAATCTAGGGCTAAACCAGGTCTAAACCAGGCCTATAACACATCTAAATCAGGACTAATCTAGGGCTAAACCAGGTCCGTAACAGGTCTAAACCAAGTCTAAAAAGGTCTAAATTAGATCAAAACCAGACCTAAACTAGGTCTATAACAGGACTATTTCCAGATATAATATAGGGCTAAACCAGATCTAAACAAGGGCTAAACCAGATCTAAACCAGGGCTAAACCAGATCTAAATCAGGTCTAAACTAAGCCTTAACCAGGCATTAACCAGGTTTACACCAAGTCTAAACCAGATCTAAACCAGGCCTATAACAAGACTATTCCAGGTCTAATATAGGGCTAAACCAGATCTAAACTAGGGCTAAACCAGATCTAAACCTGATTTAAACTAGGACTAAACCAGATCTGAACTAGGTCTAAACCAAGCCTTAACCAAGTCTACACCAAGTCTGAACCAGTTCCTAACAAGGTCTACAACAAGTCTAAACCAGATCTAAACCGGGCCTATAACAGGACTATTCCAGGTCTAATATAGGGCTAAGCCAGGTCTTAACCCATTCTAAATCAGATCTAAACCAGGCCTATACCAGGACTATTCCAGGTCCACGGTTTGAGAATCACTGGTTTACTTATTTGCCTCTTGTGACCCTATTTGTTTAGAACAGTTCCTCTTTCCGCATTGAAGAAGTTTGCATCACATTATGAGTTCCAGATTGAACGATGTAACCCCGTGATCAGAGCGCAGAGGATTTATGAGGAACTTAATGTCATGTTAGATAATGAGCTGTGATAATGAAGCTTAAATACATCTGCAGTCACGTTCACTGGAACATACTTGAGGTTGACTGAAGAAACACTCAAAACTATTACGTAAAACTATTTCCACGAATTTGCCCAAAACTGCACGCAACTCACACGACTACACCTACAGGGGGCGCTCATGAGAAAACAGCTATTACTCTGCCTAGAATGTTCCACAGTGTGACATTAAACAGCTCTACCTTATATTTTTTTCAATTACAGGTGGTTTTATAGCTCAAAAATACCTAGAAAAACAGACATTCTGATAATACTCCCTACAACTGCATAACAGCTTACCTTTATGTAACAGATAATACTCCCTACAACTGCACAACAACTCACCCTTATGTAACAGATAATACTCCCTACAACTGTACAACAGTTTACTGTTATGGAACAGATAATAATCCCTATAACTGTACAGCAACTCACTTTTATGTAACAGATAATACTCCCTACAACTTTACAACTACTCAACCAAATGGAACAGATAATACTCCCTACAACTGTACAACAACTCACAACTCACACATTACTTTTCATGATTTTTTTTGTTCTTACTTTTACATACACATTTATACAATTTTGCCCTATTTGACAGCGTTTTTTTGCTATTTTTGCTACTTATTTTGAATTTATTTATAGAATTTACTTATTATGATATATTTTTTATATATATTTTGATGTGTGAGCTTCTGTGTTCACATAATTTCTCTTGTGGATCAATAAAGTTTGTCAAAGTCCAAATCTAAACACTAAAAACCCTACAGCCCTACACTGTAATATTACACCAGATTACATAAGCACTTCTTCACATAAAAACAGTCTCTCAAGTTACCGTCTTTACAAAAATACCTCAAAAATACTTCAAAAACCTCACTGTACCCTGTGTATGTGTGCATTCCAAACTGAATGAAGTCACTGTTCACTTCTTGCATAATGCATCATGAAAAATACGTGCCTTCACTTCTCACTATTGTGCCTCCTCCCCCGCTTACACCACACACCACACGCCACACGCATTTACAGTAAAAGCTCCCACCGCCGCCGAGCTGGCCCCGCCCACAGCACCCAAACACGCTGCTGTGTGTGCTCATGCTGAAACACTAAAAGTGTGTGACCAATCACAATCTGCCGGAGATGTTACATAGTGAGACAACCAGTGACACAAGCTACATTTTTGTGTATTTAAAGGGACGGGAGAGTATGGTACCCTCCCTCTACTATAACAGAACTATTCCAGGTCTAAACCAGGTCTATAACAGGACTATATCAGGTCTAAACCAGGTCTATAACAGAACTATAACAGGACTATTCCAGGTCTAAACCAAGTCTAAACCAAGTTTATTCCAGGTCTAAACCAAGTCTAAACCAGGTCTATAACAGGACTATATCAGGTCTAAACCAGGTCTATAACAAGACTATTCCAGGTCTAAACCAAGTCTAAACCAAGTCTATAACAGGACTTTCCTAGGTCTAAACCAGGTCTAAACCGGGTCTAAATCAGGTCTATAACAGGACTCTTTCAGGTCTAAACCAGGTCTAAACCAGGTCTAACCTAGGTCTAAACTATGTCTAAACCAGGTCTATAACTGGACTATTCCAGGTTTAAATCAGGTCTAAGCCAGATCTAAACAAGGTCTGAACCAGGTCTAAAACCGGTCTAAACCAGGCCTATAACAGAACTATTCCAAGTCTAAACCAGATCTATGCCAGGTTTAAACCAGGTCTATAGCACTGAGCATTGCTTCCATGTCTCTAAAGATCTAAACCAGATCTAAATCATGTCTAAACCAGGTCTAAACCAGGTCTACAACACTGAACACTGCTTCCACTTCTCACTATTAGTGCCTCTCTCCTCTGCATACGCCACACGCCACTTTTCATGTCTTTCAAGGGGCGGGCGAGCTTGGCACCCTCCCTCCTCCTCCTCCACCCCTTCCTCCCTCCACCTCTTCCACCCCTCCCTCCGTCCACCCCTCCCTCTCTCCGGTCACATGCGTCGAAGGGAAAGCACTGGGACAGATCACATGCTGCAGAGTAAATGTGAGTGTGTGGCGTGTTTTATGGTTGTGCGTGATGTGTGTTTATGTTGTGTAGTGTCAGATCTCTCTCTCCATGTGACCACTGCAGTGTGTTGGAATGGGCTTATGTAAGCTCTCCGAGTCCTGCCTCTTTCTGTGATACTACTGAACTAATGCTGGAGGAGAAAGCTGTCCAAATGATGTGAAGTTTGGAGTAAAAATGAAAGCTGTTAAAGAAGATGAAGTGGACTCTTGTCAAAATGTTGTTACTTCCTCAAAAACAGACCTGGAGTTTTGTTTCATTCACACAGGAGTAACCCTTTAGTATTAGTCTGCACATCTTCAAAGCTCAAAATGCTCTGTTCCACCTTGTGATGTCATGTGCTAAAACAATGTCTTCTGAACAGCAGTGTGTCAACATCAGGCTTCTTCAAACATTAGATGTAAATATATTATGTTTGACCAGGTCTATAACACTAAACACTGCTCCCATGTCTCTTAAACCAGATCTAAACCAGGTCCTAACCAGGTCTAAATCAGGTCTATAACACTGGTTTGGTGTAAACAAGGTCTAAACCAGGTCTAAATCACTTCTAAACCAGATCTAAACCAGATCTAAACCAACTCTAAACTAGGTCTAAACCAAATCTAAACCAGACCTAAACCAAGTCTAAACCAGCTCTAAACCAGATCTAAACCAGCTCTAAACCAGATCTAAACCTAATCTAAACCAGGTCTAAACGAGTTCTAAACCAAATCTAAACCAGGTGTAAACTAGGTCTAAACCAGATCTAAACCAGGTCTAAACCAGGTCCTAACCAGGTCTAAATCAGGTTTAAATCAGGTCTATAACACTGGTTTGGTGTAAACAAGATCTAAACCAGGTCTAAATCACTTCTAAACCAGATATAAACCAGATCTAAACCAACTCTCAACCAGGTCTAAACCAAATCTAAACCAGGCCTAAACCAAGTCTAAACCAGCTCTAAACCAGATCTAAACCAAATCTAAACCAAGTCTAAACCAGGTGTAAATGAGTTCTAAACCAAATCTAAACCAGGTGTAAACCAGATCTAAACCAGGTCTAAACCAGGCCTAAACCAGGTCTAAACCAAATCGATACCAGGTCTAAAGCAGGTCTAAACCAAATCTAAACCAGATCTAAAGCAGAAAAAGAACCATCTGTGCCTGTGACTTCTCATTTCACCGTTGCACAGTGATGCTCCTGGAGTGTCTTCCTGGTTGGTCTGTAGAGTGAGGAGAGAGGACCAGCTGCCAGTGTGCCCACCCACGCTCCCTCTGCCAGCACCAGGCCGTGGGCGTCTGTGACATAAACACTTTCTCCAAGTCTCACACGAGTCCAACCATTCACTTACAGGGCCCACATTACACTGATCTGTGTTCTAATGTTGTTTCCTCATCACAAACACGCCTGCAGTTGTGTTTTGTTTCGCTCACACATGTTTAACACACAAACCCTGCATATTTACTTCTCTCAGACTGAAAACACAGCTCCTTTTACCTTAAGTTCAGTAGAGATGGGCAATTCCAGGGCTGAAATGCTCCAAATGATTCTAGTGAAGGTGTGTGGAGTTTAAAAACACAGTGGAGCACTTCCTGTATCACCGCATGACATCACGAGGTGGAACAAAGCATCTTCAGTTTGAGAACTCAGCCTAAATATGCAGGGTTTGTGTGTTAAACAAAGCATAATGTCCAACACAATCCAACAATACAATGAAGAAGCAGGAATTGGACCAGCAACCATGTTTTGAGTCACACAACAAGCTGTCAGCAGATAATACTCCCTACAGCTGTACAACTTACCCTTATGGAACAGATAATACTCCCTACAACTGTCCAACAACTCACTTTTATGGAGCAGATAATACTCCCTACAACTGTACAACTTTCCCTTATGGAACAGATAATACTCCCTACAACTGATACCATTTAAATAGCCCTTTGTGGTATTCTGCTCCATGTTTGTCACTATCTTTAGTAAAATCCTCCACACCCACACTGTTTCCAAATTCTCAAAAACTGCACACGCCACTTTGTGATGTCATGTGCTAATACAGGAAGTGCTCCACAGTTGTTGTTTTTTAAATTCCATACACCTTCACTAGAATAATTTGGATCATTTAATCCCTGGAATTGCTGATCTTTCCTGAACTAAAAGGTAAAAGGAGCTGTTAGTACTCTGACCCAGACACTGTCCTGCTTTGTTCTCCTTAAATTAAAGCTTTTATAGAGGTTTTTTACATTTTACTTCTTGCGTAACTCCAAAGAGGCCCATGTCACGACGTCTTCTGATGTGGTGGGACATTTTTCTCTGGAGGTTTTAAATAAAAAAGTGTCTGGCTCCGGTCCAGAGCGTTAAGAGGCTCCTCATTACTGACGGAGCTCAGATGGTTCCACTGCAAATGAATCGATAAGAGGCCATCATGTGAGATATAAATGACAAAAGCAGAGTGCAGCGAAGGTTAAAACGGTCTAAAATTAGAAATGTAATGGCCTCCACATGCAGGGGCAGGCTCAGGCACCAGATGTTTTGTACTGTGAGACATTTTGTCTTGTTTTTCTACATAGATGTTTCAGCTTTCCCTATAATGTCTATCTTGTCTTCATCCATCATACGTGTTTATTATCAAAAACTGATCTGTAACTTCGCCTCATGTATCACCTGCTTGTCTCTATGACGATACATAGCGTCAATGCCATACTGCGAAACATTCAAGACAAAGCATTAACGGCGTGGCGTCAAGCTGGTGGCCCAGAAAAGTTGCACATGCATCTTAAATGGTCCATGTTAGAACGTTGTTGCATGTTTGAGTAACTCTTTATTATTAGTCTGTCTACACCTCCAAAGCTCACTATGCTCTACTCCACCTTGTGCTGTCATGAAGTGCTGGTTTTCACAATAACAGCTATCTTTTACCTTTTAGTTGAGGAGAAATGGCCAATTCCAGGGGTGAAATCATCCAAATAATTCTAATGAAGGTGTGTGGAGTTTAAATGGTAAATAGACACATTTTTATACATCACTTTCCCACCTTCAAAGTTCAAAGCGCTTTACAAGAAGGAACCACTCACACATTCACACACACATTCATACGCACACACACCAGGTCTAAACCAGGTCTAAATGCGTTTGTACATTGGAGTTTTTGATGAAATCACAATTTCAATCCCATCCATCCATCCATCTTCTTCCGCTTATCCGGGGCCGGGTCGCGGGGCAGCAGTCTAAGCAGGGGCTCCCAAGCTTCCTTTTCCCCAGCCACTTCCTCCAGCTCCTCCGGACGGACCCCGAGGCGTTCCCAGGCCAGCCGAGAGACATAGTCCCTCCAGCGTGTCCTGGGTCTTCCCCGGGGCCTCCTACCGGTGGGACATGCCCGGAACACCTCCCGAGGGAGGCGTCCAGGAGGCATCCGGACCAGATGCCCGAACCACCTCAGCTGGCTCCTCTCGACGTGGAGGGGCAGCGACTCCGAGCTCCTCCCGTGTGACCGAGCTCCTCACCTTATCTCTAAGGGAGCGCCCGGCCACTCTGCGAAGGAAACTCATTTCGGCCGCTTGTATCCGCGATCTCGTTCTTTCGGTCATTACCCAAAGCTCATGACCATAGGTGAGGGTAGGAACGTAAATTGACCGGTAAATCGAGAGCTTCGCCTTTCGGCTCAGCTCCCTCTTCACCACAACGGTCCGATACAGCGACTGCATCACTGCCGACGCCGCACCGATCCGCCTGTCAATCTCACGCTCCATCCTCCCCTCACTCGTGAACAAGACTCCGAGATACTTGAACTCCTCCACTTGAGGCAGAGACTCCCCACCCACCCGGAGAGGGCAATCCACCTTTTTCCGGTCGAGAACCATGGCCTCGGATTTGGAACAGCTGATTCTCATCCCAGCCGCTTCACACTCGGCTGCAAACCGCCCCAGTGCACGCTGCAGGTCCTGGCTCGATGGAGCCAACAGGACAACATCATCCACGAAAAGCAGAGATGAGATCCTGTGGTGCCCGTACTGGACCCCCTCCGCCCCCTGGCTGCGCCTAGAAATTCTGTCCATAAATACAATGAACAGAACCGGTGACAAAGGGCAGCCCTGGCGGAGTCCAACATGCACCGGGAACAGGTCTGACTTACTGCCGGCAATGTGAACACAGCTCCTGCTCCGGTCATACAGGGACTGGACAGCTCTTAGCAAAGGGCCCCGGACCCCATACTCCCGGAGCACCCCCACAAGGGACACGGATGAATGCCTTCTCCGGGTCCACAAAGCACATGTGGACTGGTTGGGCAAATTTCAATCCCCCGAGGTAATTTTGTTACCTGGTGGAATTGACAATAAAGTTCACTTTGACTTGGACTAAACCAGGTCTAAATCAGGTGTAAACCAGGGATAAACATGGTCTAAACCCGATTTAAACCAGATCTAAACCAGGCCTAAACCAGGACTAAACCAGATCTAAACCAGGCCTAAACCAGGACTAAACCAGGTCTAAACCAGATCTAAACGATGTCGAAACCAGGTCTAAACCACACCTAATATAGAACTTTTCTATGTCTAATATCGGGCAAAACCAGGTCTAAACCAGTGAAATCCAAATAATTCTAGTGAAGGTGTGTGGAGTTTAAATGATAAATACAAATTTTTATAGAGTCGTCCCTCACTATAATGCAGTTCACCTTTTGCTTGTTGTTTTGCAGATTTTTTTAGGTGCAATTTTGCATGTTTTTTTTTTTAAGTGTATGAGTGTGCATTGTTTTTTTAAGTGTATGAGCGTGCATTGTGTTTTACGGCAGTTCTGTGTAATCGAAGGTGGCACCCTCTCCCCCTCGGCTCCTCAGTTTAGATCACAGAGCACTTCCCCTCACCTGCTCTTCAGTTTAGATCACGGGGTTTTACAGCCTTAAAACATATATAAATAATGTAAAAAATAAAGTGAAATACGCAGATTTTGCCTATTAGAACGTAACTCTCCCAATAAACGTGGGACCACTGTACAGCGCTTTTCCACCTACAAGGCTCAAAGCGCTTTACAAGGAACCACTCACACATCCACACATTCACTCACAGACCAGTGTCACCAGTATACACAGTGGGGACAAGGTGGGTTAAGTATCTTGCCCAAGAATACAACGACAGCATTCATCTGTGGGAGCTGGAATCACACCAGCCAACTTGTGGGTCAGTGGATCTGACCGCTCTACTAACGATGTTTATGTCGAGAGCAGGATTTGAACCATCTGAACCTTCAGATCAGTGGACAAACACTCTACCAACTGAGCCACTGTCACCCCAAGTTCCTGTATTAACTCCATGATGAGGAAACATGACCCGAAAACAACGAAAAATGCACCCTTTAAAATGAAAAGCAGTTTTAATATCCAATCCAACTAATTTCTATAGCACATTTTACCAACACACAGTCTCCAAAGTGCTGCACAGAGTAGTAGACAATATAAATGAACACATTCAATAAAATAAAGCATAAACTAAATGAATAAGCAAGTCAATAAAAACAAAGAATAAAAAAGTAGCAAATAAAAAATAGCTAATAAAATCAATAAAAGACAGTCAGAGGACCATACAATTCTCATACCGTATTAAAATCTGGTGAGTAAAAGTGTGTTTTTAAAATAATCGACTGAAGGGGCACTCTAAATGTGAGGGGGGAGAGTATTCCAAAGTTTGCCAACCACAGAAAAGTCACCCCGGCTTTTGAGTCTTGTTTTTGGGACGACAAAACTAACAATAACATTTTATAATCATCTCTAAAATGAACGGGGAGCCAGTGCAATGAGGATAAAATAGGTGGGATGTGTTCTCTAGGACGTGTGCAGAATTTTGGATTAACTGTCTAGCTAAAAGTAACTGAAGACTGAAGGTCGACTGAAGTGGGAAAATGTATGCGCAATAAGAAGGAAAATGACAGCAGCTTCTTGAGAACCCCTGACTCATGTGAAACTGACTCAGACGGGTCAGGGCGGAGAGTGTGTTAACCAAGAGTTTCACACCACTGACGTAAAACCATAAACCGGAGCTTCTGCCCTAACATATTCTGTTTAGCCACTAATTTGCAGTAACACCAGTACAGGGTGTCCCAAAAAATAAATTCGCAGGTCAATAATTTGGGCAATTCTTGTTGAAATAACCTCAAATTTTCACAGAATGTATAGAAACAGATCAAGATTTTGTATTTAGTGTTTTATTTTTGTTCTGTTTTCAGGTTGAGTTGTTCACTCCCAAAGAGAAGCCATTTTGAAGGTGGCTCATGCACTGCTAAAGGATTTGGTAGACCAACACCAACATTAGAAGAGAAGGTCGAGCAAGTTTGTGAAAAAGTCTTGCGAAGCCCCAAAAAGTTCATAAGGAGAACAATTTTGGAAACCCAGATTCCTCAAATGATGGTTTCTTCACGTTTCTGCAGCATGTCAGCACAGAATTCTTAATGTTTTCACTTGTAATCTGCTTTTAAAGCCTGAAGGAGCTGCAGACGGTTTCATATCCAGTCATTTCCTCAGGATACGCCAAACCGTCATTTGTCAAATTTGTCAAATATGTCAAAAATGTGTTTTAACTCCAACCAAAAAGGCCAAACCAGCAAATCAGGGGAGTCACGGGGGTCAGAAGTACTGAGTTTCCTCTGTGACTGGTCAAGGCTGTGAATGGTCAATAATAGTAGTAGTAGTAGTAGTTAATTTAGTCATTTTACAGCATTACAAAACAAAACAGACTACAACCCCATGGATCATGACTGAAAGGGTTTAGGCTGAAGTAACCCTATTGAACAATCACCGAATTCCAAGAAAGAAATGCAGCGTATGAACAGCAAGTTTGCATTTACAATTTCCCTTGCGACTTACTGTATATATAAGAATTATAACTTAAAACAAACAGAATGTAATGCATAATTCATTCTTTCCAGAGCTCTACATCTTTCAAGACTTCTACAGTGACTTTTTTAAACCCTCACTCAGGTTGTTACATACACTAACCCCTCGAACAGAAATGCAATCACGTTTTTTCTTTGTTCTTATCTTCGTTTTTTAAAGATGCCTGTTCTTTTGAGGTTATACTGACTGTCTCCGCTCGAATGACTCCTGTACACAAGGAGGGAGTATGTATTTATAGGCCTTGTGCGTCACTACGGCTGTACTCAGGTCAACCAAATCAAAAACCGGAGTACTTTTAGCTTAACAAAAAGAGGATTTGTTGGTGTGTAGTAATTTGTATGATTAATAATCCTGATAGCCTTCTTTTGGAGTAGAAAAATGGTATTAATAATTGATTTAAGTATTCCCCCACAGTATCACGGGGGTCACGGGGGGTATTGAGTTTCCTCTGTGACCGGTCAAGACAGTGAACGGTCAATGGTCAATGGTCAATAGTCAGTGTAAATTCAGTACAGACAGATAATAAACTCTGAGGCTCACCGTGAAACCTGTATGCAATCTCTGGGGTCTCAGAAAGATGAAAAATTAGGACAGTCGTCATAGCAATTAATAATAAAAAACAAAATATTATCTCTTTTACGTTTTACAGTATATAACAAGAAAAAAAGTCAGGAAAATGAATCTCTGTGCACAAAGGGGCCCAGAGAACTGTTACTGTCAACACTTCCATCCTGTTAAACCTTTGTGGGGTTTTAGCAGAGTCATGCTAAAATCAATAAGTACTTTGCAGTGACATCACCAAGGGGGGGTTGTGAATGTATGTGTATGGTGGAAAGGTCATCAGTTACCCTGGATCCACACATGAGCAAACGCTGACGAAGAAGTTTTAAGATGGTCTGAAAACACAAGTAAGAATACAAAATGGATTTAAAGGGAGCACTTTCATTTTCCTGTGATCACTGCGAGCCGAGCTGGTTTTCAGCAAAAAGATGATAGCGACTAATTGAAAAACTGTTTCTAATTCTAGTTTGTGGCTGTAATGCTATGTGAGAGGGATGTGTCCAGTAAACAGTGCCAACAAAATCAGCTCTTTCTGGTCAGATTGTGTTAAAATAAAGCTCAGATGAAAGTCTAACTTGAGTATAGGGACCAGATCTTCAAAATTTAAAACTGGGACATGCCGGGTATAAATAAAATAGCGAAAAAAGCGTCTAATATTGTGCATCCTTGGTGTGGGTCAATTTATAATCTGAGAGACAAAGTAGAGAAGCACTAGACAAATGCAATTTATGCTCCTCTGGTTTAGCTCTAGTTTTGTCCTGGTTTAGACCTGATATAGCCCTGGTTTAGTTCTGGTTTAGACCTGATATAGCCCTGGTTTAGTTCTGGTTTAGACCTGATATAGCCCTGGTTTAGTTCTGGTTTAGACCTGATATAGCCCTGGTTTAGTACTGGTTTAGAACTGATATAGTCTTATTTTGGCCCTAGTTTAGGCCTGGTTTATAACTGACATAGACCAGATATAATCCTGGTTTAGTCCTATTTTAGTCTGGGTTTAGACTTGAAATAGACCTGATATAGTCCTAGTTTAGTCATGGTTTAATCTTGAAATAGACCTGATATAGTCCTGGTTTAGTCATGGTTTAATCTTGAAATAGACCTGATATAGTCCTGGTTTAGTCATGGTTTAATCTTGAAATAGACCTGATATAGTCCTGGTTTAGCGCTACTTTCGTCCTGGTGTAGACCTGAAATAAACCTGATATAGTCTTGATTTAGACCTGAAATAGACCTGATATGGGCCTGGTTTAGTCCCAGTTTAGTCCCTTGTTTAAAACTGGGACAAATCACTGGTTTTGGATAAATCTGCTGGGACAGGGGACACGGGGCTCAAAACTGGGACTGTCCCAGGTAAATATGGACATTTGGTCATCCTGAACTTGAGTAACAGTGCTTTAGATAGAGCAGTGCCTATAGTTAGCATCAGACCCTCAGAGAATGTGGATGACATCAGCTGCAATGTCAAGTATCGAGAATCCAGACGGCAGAACCTTCACCTCCTCCTCATCCTCTGGAGCTCCACTGGAGTAAAGTTCCCTCACATGTTGCTGTAGCTGTCGTCTCTAAGCAGTAAAATCTTTCCTCAAACATCAGTGCAGCTCCCCCCTCCGCTGGGCTCTCCCGGTTGAATTCTTTATGAGTTTGCAGTGAGCGCGAGACGTCAGGAGCGGTCATTCTGGACGGGTTGTGTTTGGTTAGCACAGCGTTCTGTCAGGAGCCTCCATCACAGTTTAAATATTTATGTTTGATCGAATGTTAATGGTCCATTTTATCATCGTCAATTGTGATTTCCCAGAAGAAGTCCACATTATTGCAAAACATGGCTCAGATTTACACTTTGGTGCATTTAAGTTACACAAAACTGACTCCTGTGAGCTTTAAAACGTGTTAGAATGCTGTTCCCTCTTCAAAAACATACCTGGAGTTGTGTTTTGTTTCATTCACATGTTTGAGTAATCCTTTATCTGTGTTTCTTTTCTACATGAACTAGTACAAAGTTCAGCTCACAAATTTCAAATTGAAAAAGTTCATTCATAGTTCATAGTGGCTCAGTTAAAAGTTCCTTTGTAGTTTGCAAAGGCGAGCTATTATTACTCAGTAGCATTGCCAAAGCCCTTATAGAACCAAAGGCAGTAATTATTATATCAATTTTAACAATGAAACTACCACAAAATAATAAATAAGAGTTGGGTTCCAATTAACCATCGGGTCTCCTTTAAATGCTGGGTGCAGATGTACATTTAAATAAATAAACGCCGGTTCCAAATGATCTCTGATTCTAATGTACGAGCTGGAAGACAGAAGTCGTGCTGCCACAACAGGACACAGGACTGATGCTTGCGTCGTCTCTGCAGAAACAGCACTGAAAACCCCATGCCTCATTTGCATAAACTATAAGTCCTGAAAAAACAGCTGTTTGTTGTAACATGTCAAATGAACTTGCCTTCATCTGTATAGAAAGTCGCGTAAATTGTAGTTATATTGGTTAAAAGAATTTGAATTCCATATTTTCCCAGTTTTGCTGAGTAAGAATTTTGTTAGGAAGGAATGAATCGCCTGACCCAAATTTCTGCCTGGTCTCAAATAAATGCCTGGTTTGTTAAGTGACTGAAACAAGTAAACGCCCCGGCTCTTATTTGGTATTTTACGTTATGTGTTAGATTTCATGTTCATATCAGATTTGCGGCTGAGAGAAGCCAATGGAGTCGCTACTGTACGCAGTCAGTGGGATTTGGGTAGAGGATATGTCTTGACTGTCTTTTGATTTCGTACGTGCTTTCTTAGACCTTGAAAGTCTTGTTTTAAGTTTGCTGTTGATGTGACTGAAGTGCGGATTTTCTTTTTGAAAGCCAGCAGGTTTCGCACCAAGTTTCTCTTGTTTGGATGACACATACGGCAATGAGCTGGTGGCTAGTGTTATTGCCAGATTGAATGTTTTTCTGCTCTTTATGGTATGTTTAGCTGGGTTTCGCCTGGAACAATAAAGTAATCTAGCACATTATTGAACAAAGTTAAATAGTTAAATAGCGCAAACTTTTCACAGACAGCAGAATGACCGCGTTTACAGTTGATTCATCAAGCAGTAATACAGTGTGTCCAGTTCACGTTCCCCCAGATAATGAAGTGTTCAGGTACAAAACTACCCTTTATTATTAGTCTGTCTACATCTCTAAAGCTCCAAATGCTGTTCCACCTTGTGTCATGTTTTGATGTCATGAAGTGGTGGTTTTGAAGTGAACAGCTCCTTTTACTGTTTTGTTTCGTAAAGAGAAGAAACTCTAAGGCTGAATTAATCTAAATTATTCTAGTGACAGAATATAGAGTTTAAAAACACAGTGGAGCACTTCATTGTGTAACTTTTCTGGTTAAATGCTTTTCTCTGTGGATATGTTATTGCTTTGTGTGGAATGTTTCACAGTATGGCATTAAAACTTTCTATCTTCATGGAGACCAAACCAGACCAAGTCACATGTCAGATCTGTGGAGCGGCGAACCCGCTCACAGTCAGAATGGCTTTTTTTTTTTAGGTATTTTTGAGCTTTAAAACCACCTGTGATTGAATAAATGTAAAGTAGAGCTGTTTAATATCATACTGTGGAACATTCCAGGCAGAGCAATCACATTTCCATACATAGGTGATAGACCTTCAACTGAAAAGTTACACAATCAAATGTTAATTTCTCTGATCTGGCCAAGATTTGAAGACATATATCAGGTTATTCATTATGTCAGATTTATTATTTACTTACTTGTTCCAGTATGGTACCACTACCCAAGAAATCTCCAGCCACTTCACTGAACGGCTACAGACCCATAGCACTCACTCCCATCATGATGAAGCGCTTTGAAAGGTTAGTCAAGGCCCATATAACATCCAGTCTCCCCACTGCACTTGACCCATACCAGTTTGCATACCACCCCAAGCATTCCACCAATGATGCTATAGCAACAGCACTACACCTATGCCTGGCTCATCTGGAAAACAAAAATGGTTATGTTCGTACACTGTTCACTTACTTCAGCTCCGCCTTCAACACAGTCCTCCCCCAACACCAGATAAACAAACTTCATTCTGCAACTGGCTACTGGACTTTCTCACTGACAGACCACAGACAGTAAGAGATGGAAAAAACTCCTCAGAGCTCATCATCACAAACCCCGGGACAGGGATGTGTGTAGAGCCCCCTGCTGTTCACACTGATGATGGACGACAGTTGGGCCAGATTCACTTCAAACCACATCATCAAGTTTGCAGATAGCACAACATTGGCCTCATCAGTGACAATGATGACTCAGCCAACGGAGAGGAGGTCCACCGACTCATCAACTGGTGTGAAATGAACAATCTTCAACTCAGCAAAACAAAAGAAGGAGGGTGCAGATCACTAATGACCTCACATGGACTAACAACACCTCCTCCCTGGTCAAGAAAGCACAGCAACACTTACACTTCCTCTGCAGGATGAGGAGAGCTGACCTTCCCCCTTCTGCTATCACCACCTTCTATAGGGGTGCTACTGAGAGCATCCTCACCAGCAGCCTCTCAGTCAGGTACGGCAGCTGTTCGGCTGCGGAAAAGAAGGCCTTACAGAGGGTGCTGAGGGCCGCAGAGAAGATCATCAGATCACCCCAATCAATCATTCAGGACTTGTACACATCCCGCTGCTGCACGACCCATCGAGCACACAAACTGTTCTCCCTCCTCCCATCCGACGTTATCGCAGCAGCAGTGCAACACTAGTAGACTATGCAACAGCTTCTTCCCACAGACCATCAGGCTAATCAACGCACTCAAAATAATCACATGGATATGCTTTTAACTGCACAATGGAGTTTTTTGGTAAAATCGCAATTTTGATCCCCTTTGTAATTTTGTTACGTGGTGAAATTGACAATAAAGTTCACTTTGGCACTTTGAATTGGGTTGTATCATCTTAAAAAATTGTCACATATTTTTCTTCCATGACTCAACTAGAAAATCTTAAATTTAGGCAATAAATGTTTAAAACAATCCATTTACAATAGTTTTCCGCTGCAACACTTTTCTTTGGATTAGTATGAATGGACAGACTACTATCACATAAGACTGATTTCATGTACTTCTATCTAGAATTTAACATCATTGAATTTATTATCAAGCTACGAACACTCATCACAAACTGGTTTTAAGTATGTTTATCTAGAATTTAGCAGCATTTAAAGCATTTAAAGTATTTATCCAGAGAACTTATTCTCAGGCCATGAACACTAATCCTAAACTGGTTTCAAGTATGTTTATCTCAAACTCAGCGTCCATAAACTTATTTCCAGCCCATGAACACTTAAGAGACGGCTTCATTCTAGTCTAGAGGTAGTTTACGTTAAGAGAACTTGTCAAGTAAAATGATCTTGCTACGTTTAAGTCATTTTCTGATAGATTTAAGTGTTTGTATCTTAAATTTTGTCCAAGCTTTTTTGCATTGTACACTTTTTACGAGCTCAAGTAAACAAATAACCTTTAGTTTTGAGAAGACGATCTCAAAAACATAAAAACACATGAACGCAAACAAGTGGGAACCTCAACATCTCATCTCAAAATCCAGAGTTTCCATGCAGCACCTGAACGCAGCAAATGTCTCTCTGTCCTCACAATGTCACCTATAAACTATGGTAGAATGTAATGTGAGTAAAAGAGTAAAAACATGCAGTATCTGTACTTTACTTAAGTAGATTTGACAGCTGGTACTTTTCATATTTACTTCACATTTGAGAGCAGGTATCTGCACTCTGCACTTTCTACTCCCCTACATTTTTAAACAGGAAAAGTAAAAGGTTTTATTTTTTATTTTTTATTCTAGTTTGAGACCTGCTGGAAAGGGTTTATTTTTAACACATTTATAATTTGAACAAATGAAAATATACAAATAAGAACAACTAGAAAAAAATATTTAATCTGCGTGCAAAACATTTTTTGCTATTTTTTGCAATTTATTCAGTGCTTTTTTTCTCCACATAAGTCTCAGTATATATGCACAATTTTTTCCAAACATAAAATTAATATCAGTGTAAAAGTACATTAATAATAATAATAATAATAATAATAATAATAATAATAATAATAATAATAATGATATTAGATTATATGTTATATACATGAAATACTTTTAATTTTTATTCTTTAAGTATTTTTTAAAATTGATATTTTAATACTTTTACTTAAGCAGATTTTTTCTTTTTTTTCTGTAGCCTACTTTTACTTACTTCTTCCACCACTGTGTATAAACAGGAAGCTGATACATACCACAGGGTAAAGTATGTAGTAGTAAAGTATTTTGGAAGCACAGTTGTGTAAGTGAAATGATTTTTTTTTCAAAGTAGTTTTCCCCAGATGCCCTTCCTGTTGGTGTGGAGCACACTGGAGCTCGGCTTTGCGGTGAGAAGCACTTCTGTTTATGTGAGAGGCTTAAAGTAGGTCAAACACAAACCGATCTGCCACCACCAGCCCGGAGAGAAGGATCACTGAGCCACTCCTCCTCACACGTACTGAACGTCCACCCTCTCTCCCTCCTTCCCTCTCTCTTTCTCTCTCTTCCTCCCCCTCTCTTTCTCCCTCCTTCTCTTTCCGCTCTCTCTCCTTCACTCCCTCTCTTCTGTCTCTCTCTCCTGTCCTTCATCTCTCTTCCCTGCCTCCCTTCTGTTCTCTCTCCCTCTCTTGTTTGTGTGTTTCTCTCTATCTCTCCTTTTCTCTCTTTCCTCCCCCCTCTTTCTCTCCCCACTCCCTCTTTTTCCCTCTCTTCTGTCTCTCTCTCTTACTCTCTAGCTCCCCTTCTCTCTCCTTTCCTCCTGTTTTCTCTCTCCCTCCCTCCCCCCTCTTTTTCTTCCTCCCTCTCCCCCTTGTTTTCTCTCTCCTCATCTCTCTCCTTCCGTCTGTCTCTCTCTTTCTCTCTCTTTCCTCTCTCTCCCTCACTCCCTCTCGTGTATCTTTCTCCCTCCCTTTCTCTCTCTTTCCTCCCTCTCTCTCCCTTACTCCCTCTCTTGTGTCTCTCTCTCTCTTCCTTTCGCTCTCTTTCCTCCCTCCCTCTTTCTATCCCTCACTCCCTCTCCTGTGTGTCTCTCTCTCCCTCCCTTCATCTCTTTCCCTCCCTCTCTCACTCCCTTCCATTCTCTCTCCTTCCCTCACTGTTTCTCTCCCTCCCTCCTCACTTTCTCTGTCCCTCTCCCCTCTCTTTCTCTCCCCCACCTCTCTCCTTCCTGTACTCACCTCACTCTCTTTCTCTCGCCCTCCCTCTCTCCCTCCCCCTCACTCTCTCTCCCTCCTCCTCCTCCTCTCTCCCTCCCTCTTTCTCTCACCCCGTCTCTCTCTTTCTTTCCCATTTTCCCTCCCTCACACAGTCACCCTCCCTCCTCCCTCCCTCCTCTCCTCCTCCCTCGCTCTCAGTGGCCAGTACACAGTGTAATGGTCCAGTCTGTGTAACCACAAACATGAGTCATCCAAGGACACACGGTGTTCTCGTCCAAACACAGCTCCCTGTCCCTCCACTTTATCAACAAACAGCACAAAACGCACCCGCACCACAGGAGAACCATATACACACATTATTTCAGTGAACCCAAAATGTTAAATTATTTGAATCATTATGTTTTTTTATTAAACTTGTCTCCCTGGTCCTGTATTACACAAAATAAACTCTCTTAGCTTCAAACAATGTTCTAATGTTGTTCCCTCCTCAAAAACAGACCTGAAGTTCTGTTTCATTTACATGTTTGAGAAACGCTTTATTATTAGTCTGGCTACATCTACGAAGCTCAAAACGTTCTGTTCTGCTTTTGCGGTTTGTCATGACGTGGTAGTTTAAAGTTAGTATCTAACTTTTACTTTTAGTTCAGCAGAGATCGCAATTCTAGAGCTGAAATCATTCAAATGATTCGAGTGAAGGTCTGTGGAGTTTAAAAACTGGGTGGAAAACATGACATTCCAAAGTGGAACAGAGTGTTTTCTTTTTTGTTGGATGAGGTCAGGAGCACCATGTTGGACTCGATCGGCCACACTGTAAACCACAGGTAGCGGGTAATTAGCAAGTCTTGAGGACAAAAAAATGGATAAATGTGGAGTTAGAAATGTAAAACTTACAGATGGCAGCAGGAGGTTTGGAGCAACAGGTGGTGTCTGCCAAAAGAGATCCGACGGACTTCACCCGGTTTATATCAGTTCCGAGGGGGAACTTTGAAAAGTGGAAAGTGTGGAGGTGCTTGGTTTACAATTGTATATTTTTATATTCTGAGTAAAATAGTGAGGATTTGTATAATAGAATGTTCATGTTTTTTATTGATAAGTGTGTATTATCTGTAAATATTTACATGACATCACAAGGTGGAGCAGAGTGTTTCTTTTCTTAGAGAAGAACTCAGACTAAATCTGCAGGGTGTGTGTGTTAAACATGTGTGAATAAAATAAAACACAACTTCAGGATCTCTGTTAAACAACATTAAAACGTAGATCAGAAATCAGCGTAATATCGGCCTATAAAAGAAGACACACACACTGTACTTTGCTTTATTGTTATAATCTATGACATGTAAAGTTATTTTATGTTATTTTACATTTTGGACATTTTAAATCACAATATTGATTTAAAACAACAGAAAAAAGAAAAGAAAGAAATAGGTCAACTGACTTTCGGTTACCACAACACTGGTTCTGCCCCTTCACAGTACGTCACCATAAACGTCACAACAAAGTGCTCTGCTGATGGTCCACGCTCACGGCCACATCTATGCAGGTCACAGTTTTAGGGTGACCAGACGTCCCTATTTACCCGGGACAGTCCCAGTTTTGAGCCATGTGTCCCCTGTCCCAGCAGATTGGGGATTTGGGCTCGCCTTTCCACAGATCTGACCTGTAAATTGATCTAGTTTGGGTTCCATGAAGATAGCAATAACAGCAATAACATTTCAGTGGAGACCCTCTACCAGAAAAGCTTCACAATGCACCCATGTGTGTCAAGACACAAACATGTAGAACACCCCCAGCCTGAGGTCACTGCAAAGTATCAACATTAACTTGTATGTAACTTAAAGCTGGTTTAGGTGGACAATAGATTTCTGTGTGCACTTAACTGGACACGTCTTTTCTTACATAATAAATAATTGATGAAGTTATATTCAAGTTGATCTTTTGTATTGTTCTTTTTGTGTTGGTCCCTCTGTACCTGCTTTAAAAGGCCAGCAGAGCAGAGTGGCGCAGCCACGGGGAACATCTACACTGAAGTGAGGTCTTTGAGAGGTCAAATTGAAGCTCAGAGAAAACAATGAGACTCTGAGCATGTCCAAAGCTCTTGTGACAGTTTCGAGTCCAAGATCGTGCAAAATTAGAAAGAGATCTGCACTGCACTTTTTTAACGCTTCCAAATATTTATTTCAATGACACCAAAAATGAGTTCAAGCCCTTCTTCAAACATGGAAGGTTCAGTTTCCCACCTGTTGTACAGTTGTGCTCATAAGTTTACATACTCTGACAGCATTTGATGTGAATGATAACACAAAAACTTTTCTTTCATTCATGGTTAGTGCTTAGGTGAAGCCATTTATTATCAAACAACTGTGTTTACTCTTTTTAAATCATAATGACAAGAGAAACTACACAAATGACCCAATGACAGCTGGAGTCTTTTGTGATAGTTGGTGGTAAAGTTGCCCATTCTTCTTGGCAAAAGGGTCCAGTTCCTGTAAATTCTTGGGCTCTTGTCTGAACTGCAGCTTGAATCTGCCCAGAGGCTCAGTGAAACTGAGGTCAGAAGAGACGAACACTCCAGAACCTTCACTTTATTCTGCTGGAGCCAGTGACAGGTCCACCTGCCTTTGTGTTTTGGATCATTATCATGTTGGAATATCCAAGTACGTCCCGTGTGCAGCTTCTGGACCAAGAAATCATAAATTCTGCCAGGGTAGGTAAACTTATGAGCACAACTGTATATAAGCCCAGGTCTACTCACCTGACCCACCATGTGAGCATACTTTTAATTAATTACTTTTGATTAAGATTTTTCAGTACTAGGATCATTGAACGTTTGTGTTTTATGAGTGAAGAAAGATCGACTCGCAAAGCCGGTCAGTAACGGCTATAGAGACAGCTCACTCATCTCATGCTATACACACTGGCACATTTGTGATGGAATTAGAATATTTTCAATTAAAGGTCCTATATTACGCAAAATTGACTCTTGTGAGCTTTAAGACGTTTATAGTGTTGTTACCTCCTCAAAAACAGACCTGGAGTTATGTTTTGTTTCATTCATACATATTTGACGCACAAATCCTGCATATTTAGGCTGAGTTCTTCTCTCAAATTGAAAACACTCCACTTTGTGATGTCATGTGGTAATACAGGAAGAGCTCCTTTTTTAAATTAAAAACAATAGAATACAATAATAGCCTAAACATAAAAGAATCCTTCAAACATAAAACCAAAAAGCTCTCCATCCCTAACTCACCCCTTCCCCTAACCTCAGACTATATAAAAAGATGGACTAAGTGAGTGTGACATCACCCACAGTGTTCAGCTCCACTCAAATGAGGCTCCCGTTGCTACGGTTATAGGAGCAAATCTGGAGCCAGGCTCCATATTTGGAAATCCGACCGCGAGTATCATAGCAACCACAAGAGCCAATCATGTTTGAGGTTGTTAAAGGGCGGGCACACCTTTTTTACCAGAAAGCGGGAAGGGGGCTTACTCAGCAACGAAACACACTAGCTGTCAACCAAACCTGTTGCTAACGCTAGCAGGAGCGACCTCGGGGAATGTAGGCATCTGATTGGTCCATTATTTTTGTTCAGATCTTGATTTAGGGACAAAATAGGGAAATGAAAACACCAGGATCATGTAGAGCGGTTTATACGAACGTTTTAAGACCAAAATGATGATGCCACATCAACAGGTACAGATAGAGGAGCCACAAGATCCCAGTGTAAATCAGTGGGAGCCAGAGTCAGAAGGAGCCGGAAGAGCCGCATCTGAACTTTCTATTTGGAACGTGGCGATTAGAGCGTTAGCTTTATATATATGATCTATGCCTCCGACACACACAGATTTAATTAAATAAAAATAAAAGTAATGTTGTGCGCCATATCTGTTGCTGTTTTTGTTTTGTTTTGTTTTGTTTTTTGCTCCACCTTCTTTTAAAACTCCACACACCTTCACTAGACTCATTTAGATCATTTCAGCCCTGGAGTTTCCCATCTCTACTGAACTAAATACTACCTCTTCATGACATAACAAGGTGGAACAAAGCATTTGGAGCTTTTGGAGATGTAGACTTATAAAAAAGGATTTAAAGTGTGAATGAAACAAAACAGAAACTCCAGGTCTGTTTTTGAGAAGGAAACAACTTCTAACATGACTTGAAGCTCACAAGAGTCAGTTTTGTGTCATATATAAGACCATATATAAGAAAAAAACTCTTTGAAATATGATCCAGTACCGATATATGAGGAAAATGTTTGAATTATTTTTATTCTGATATATTTTAGGTGCTGAAATTTTAAGTATGCTTTTTTAGTTTAATATTTAAAAGGTGATTTTTTTTTAAATATTGAATTTTAAACACATTGAAAAAGTTAAAATACTTAAAATTTCAGCAACTAAAATATATCAGAATAAAAATAACTCAAACATGTTTTATCGAAGTTGAAAATTTCACAGTGAGAAATTCAAAAATGTAATGGAACAAATTATGGTCCAAATGATCCCATGAGAGCTTAGCCCGGTCTCAGTGGAGTGAAAACCTAAAACAGTAAGTAAGAGCTCACTGTAATTTGGGTCTGACGCATTCCCAAACCCACTGACCTGCAGGCACACACACACACACACACTCACACACACACTCACACACACACTCGCACACACACTCGCTCCTTCTCTCAGACTCTTCAGAAACCCCAGCTCCTCTGACCCGCCATCTGTGACATGAACTGACCGACCTCACGAAACAACCAAAGCAGAGCCATAAATCAGGTAAAAGTGTTTGTGTGTGAGAACAGGTTGGGGTCAGCTGACGCGTCCAAACACATTCCACATTCACACCCCCTCACCAATAATACATGTGTTCTGTTACATAAGGCGAGACGACACGGAGTGGAGGACATCATTAATCTTACATAATTGTAGGACTATTGTGGGAACGATAGTAACAGGCGGCACAGTTAGTAATGCTGGAATACACAACAAGTGGAGTGTTAAAATGGACTCTCGTCGGATCCATTTTAACATTTTCTCAGGGTTTATATGAGTACAGCCTGTTGTAGAGTTAATTTAACGTTTTTGGAAATATTAATTAAGTAACACTGGACCAAAGTTTCTGTTTAACCCCGAAATCTAGAGTTATATTAAGATTTTGAGAGTAAACGGATAACACTTTGTAGGGTTATCCTGATTTAGCTGAACAACACACAGAGGTGTTTTATTTCTACACTTTATTTTAGTTCATTTCTGTACAAAACAGGTTTAAACTGGTCTTCTCCCGCGAGAGCTTGAAGTAGTGGGTGGGAGATGCCAAATTAACAATAAGGGAAGTTGAATTAACACTAGTGGAGGTTGAGGGCAAGGCAAGTTTATTTGTACAGCACAATTTGTACACAAAGTAATTCAAAGTGCTTTACAGAATAAGAAATACATTAAAATCACAATAAAAACAAATCAAAACATAAATAATCATCATAACATTTTAAAATATAGATGGGACATTAAATTAGAGAAAATTAGCAGAGAAGAGTAGAGTGCAGAATGAAAAAATTAACTTCAACCATATCAACTTCAACCAAATTAACTTCAACCATATCAACTCTGGCAAATAACCCCAACTCGAACCCCCATTTAACTTAAGAGTTAAAACAACTCTGAAATTTTAGCCCTCCAGTTTTTGTTGTGCAGGATGTAATAGATTATAAAGCACCACCCTCCTCATATTTTTTTTATCATTATTTTATAGAAGATTTGTATTTTTTTTTAAATATATATATTTGTGTGCACAAGAAGCAAGTAAGATTTTAGACAGGAGATACACACGCAGGTGAAGGTCTTAATTATAACGTGTGCCTGGACGTGAAGAGAGTGGTCATACATGTGTCTCTTGTGATTCAGGTGGAAAATGACCATTTAAGTGAATATTCCTTTCTGATAATTCTGATTTTGTAATTTAGAAGAATCCTCTGTTGTATAGCCTAATTGTTAAGTGCGCCTGGACATGAATAGATGGTCATAGATGTGTCTCTTGTGTTTCAGTGCATACAGCGATAAATGGAAGTAAACATACCCTCTCTGAAGCCTCTTTATCCGACCACAAGTGCTACACTATGATTCAAACGCTGAGGGAGGGACTCAGCCCCTGCGGTTCAGCTCGGAGGTTCAGGCTGCTTATTTCCAAAATGAAATCACTATCTTTAAGTGTTGAGATGGGGTGGTTGGGTGGATTCTGTGGTTCAGTTGATACTTTGCAGCGGCTGACATCATGTTGGGGGTGTTCTCCATGCATCTCTATTGGCCGAATGTTTACCAGTTACCATGGAGACACACAGCACACATTAAAGGTCATAAGGAGGACTTTTATGTTTCAAAATGTCAATGAAATTTCAAAATAGAATTATAGAGATGCAGCAGCCTTGTAATAATAATGACCAAAAAAAAAGAATGAAAATCCATC
Source organism: Odontamblyopus rebecca (assembly GCA_030686955.1). NCBI lineage: Eukaryota > Metazoa > Chordata > Actinopteri > Gobiiformes > Gobiidae > Odontamblyopus > Odontamblyopus rebecca. The sequence goes on along the minus strand of CM060659.1, from coordinate 10,191,751 downwards.
AGCTGTGGATGTGGGGGGGGGGCACATCTTTATCTATTGGCTTTTAGGTTGTCAATCAAACTCCCAACGTTTCTGGTATAACTGACTCACCGGATCGCTGGGATTACGTGGTTTACGTTCGCCTCTCACGCATTCCACATACGCGAAACGCCGTTTACTCGACCAACGCGGAGGTTCTTAGCGGCTTTTTCCAACTGTAGCTTCCGCCGCAGTTAGCACAGAGTTTGTTGCAATGGCAGACAAGACTCCCCGACCAGTTACTATTTTACTAACGCATTAACCCAATCATGGTGGGATCTAAACTCATATGTCTTCCTCCTTTTTCTGTACTACAGTGTCTGCTATATTTTGATTTATTTCAGCATATTTGACCAGGGCTGCTGCCACACACACACAGACACACACACATACACACAACCACACACACTCACATTATTTTGCAGTTTACATTAAGTGCACATACAACTGAACATTATTATATTAACTAATCTATCTCTCAAGACCAGCATGATTAGTAATATAGAAAATAATGTATAAATTAAAGCCGCATAGCGGCATCGAACGGCAACCCTCACGGGCCGTGTGTCACATTCGGCCGACCCGGCGCTCTCCCGGGTGGCGCTGACGCTCCCGGGTGGAGCTGATGAGCCTCTTGTCTCTGTGTGTTTGTGGCTTTGGGCTGAACTTATCACTAAACACAAAGTCCACACACACTGAAAATGCTGATGTGTTAACATAGACAAACATGGACACTTTGGGACATCGCCATGGCAACACCGTGCAAAATACAAAATTTGGTGAGTTTTTGAGCATGTTCAGGGGGTCAAATTAGAGCTCAAAGAGCAGAAGAAAAAAGAATAATAAATTAAAGCCGCAAGCGGCATCAAACGGCCCTCACGGGCCGTGCGTCGCACTCGGCCGACCCGGCGCTCCCCCGGGTGGCGCTGATGCTCCCCGGGTGGCGCTGATGAGCCTCTTGTCTCTGTGTGTTTGTGGCTTTGGGCTGAACTTGTCACTAAACACATAAAGTCCACACACACTGGAGATGCTGATGTGCTAAGATTGAGGAATATGGACATTTTGGGACATCGCCATGGCAACACCGTGCAAAATACAACTTTGGCCCCTGGACTTTTTTGTTCAGGCTGACCTGAAGAATCACTATGCCAAATTTCACGTTCTTCAATAAACCTATTAAGCCGTTATATCACTTTGAAATGTAAGAAATTGTTGAAATTTTCCCATTATGATAACATGCAGGTTTTGACGCATCACCATAGCAACCCAGTGAAATATACCATATGGTTGTCATTGACTTTTTTGATCGGGATGACATCAAGAGTCATTGTGCCAAATTTGAGAATATTCTGTGAAAGTAAAATATTTGTCATGAATGGGAATTTATCTGATATTTCCCATTAGGATAACATTGGAGATTTTGGGCATCACCATGGCAACACGGTTAAAAATACCATATGGTTTACGTTGGCTTTTTTGATTGAGATGATCCAAAGTAATTTTGGGCCAAGTTTGGTACATTTTAGAAAAACTAAAATTTGGCCCTCCATGCAAAATTTTGTTGTGTCCTGCAGGGGGCGCTATCACACCATTTTTGCTTGTGTCACAATTGTGTCACAATTAGTCAGCTTTGGCGAAAGTTTTACAAGTGATTCAAATTTGAGCTGAATCGGAATTTGTATGGCCAAACTGGAGCAAATTTTGACGTTGGAAAATAGCCAAAAATCTGAACAAAATTTGTAGCTTCACCGCACGTAACCGTGACAGTTATTTAAAAAATTCAACTATTGTTTGATGCCCGACTTCTCTAGTTGATGTACGCCGATTTTCACCCCATTAGGTGAAGCGCCTTCAGAGGAGTTCGTTCAAATGCGACGTGAGCGAAAATGCTGACTCAGCATGTTTTTTATTTTAATCCAAGATGGCCGCCTTCTGGTTTGTCAGACGGCGTGGCCATAATAATATTTTTTTTTCTGTCTTCACATGAGGAATGTCTGTAGTGAATTTCGTGACTGTACGACAAAGTTTAAGTCGAGACGTCTCCCATAGGCGCAATGTATTTTGGCTTTTGCAGGTGGCGCTGTCGCGCCACTTTTTTATACCCATACATGTAACATATATTTTATCAAATTTTTCGCCACTTCTGAATTTTGGGCAAAATTTGGTGAGTTTTTGAGCGTGTTCAGGGGGTATAATTAGAGCTTGAAAAGCAGAAGAAGAATAAAAAAAAATAATATTTTTAGCAAAAACAATATATCCTTTAACATAGGAAACGCATATTATACATTGCCCATGTCGTCGGGATGGGCCATTGACTCCCATTGGTTTCCATTCATTTTAGCAGCTGCAAATATGGGACATGCCTTCGGCATGGGGGCTTGGATACAGCTTGATGTCAGGAGTGTGTTTGGGGGACAGGAGCGCTTCGCGCTACTTTTGTCAACATTGAGTGAATGGGCTTCATGAAGCGCTGAACTTCGTAAGACAGTTGACAACGATGATGCCTGGGCAAAGCCGAAGGCATATTGCAAAAGCAATAGGCCCTACGCCCTGTAGGGGCTCGGGCCTAATAATAAATAACTGATATATAAAACTTTTATAACAGTAGTATTTCATACATATTTAATATACATAGACAAATACCTTAAACAAAACAGTGCTGGCATTTTGTGAATGATCAAACGTGCAGATACCATAATATGGCACTACCATAAAAAATATTAAAATTTACGAGCAGATGTCACCCTTTCCATAGCCATATAGTACATACAACATTAACCCAATCTTCTAAACGGTGCGTTTATCTTTCCAGCATTCTGCTAACTGCAGCGTGTCTATGTCTATTTTAACAGCACAAATCAGCTGACCTGATGTAGGACCAGTTCTTTCAGCTCAGTAAAGCTCAGATTAAAGTCTAACAAAGCCTCAGATAGAGCAGTGCTTCCAGTTAGCATTACACCCCCAGGGAACGTTTATGACGCAGCTGTAAAGTTTCAGTACAATAGAAGATCTTGATTAACTTTCATGAATAATACCTTCTATAAGCAAAGACGTGTACAAATGATCCCAGGTAAGTGCTTATATAGACATCTATTGTGAACCTAAACCAGCTTCATGTTACACAGGGGTTAGTGCAGACAACAGAAGACCAGATACAAGAAGTCAGTTGGAAATTCTATCTGCATTGTTAAACCCACTCTCCTGTCTGTGATTGGCTCATTTCTGGAGGAAAACAAAACCCTAATGGAGTGATACAAACAGACTTTCTTAATACAATGGAAAAGCTGTGGGTAACACAAAAGCTGTTGTCTCCATCCACATTCTGTTGTGACTTCTCACCCCTTTTTCTCACTGTAAACTGAAGTGTTTTTAAAAGGCTATAAGGCCCAGGTCCACGTTAGTTTTGGATAGTTTTGCAGTTCTTATCATGACTGTTAGAAGTATCCCGAAAACTGAAGAAGGGTCTTACGCAGGAGAAGTTTATTTATATCAGAACAGGACTTTCGGGACTTTGTTATAGTGTTATCCAGTTCAGTCTGGTCTAAGTCCAGTCTGACTATGCTTCTGTTGTAGGGAGTATTATACCACTGATAATGCAGGCCAAGATAACAGAGACTGAGCTGGCAGAAGTAGAATTTATATCCCCAGAATATCAAGAGCCATGGCAAGACTTAGATGGTGTACAGTTGGTTAAAACATAAAACATAAACCATTATTTATTTATGAATGATTGATTTAAAGGCGGCACGGTGGCTGAGTGGCAACACTCACAGCAAGAAGGTTGCGGGTTTGATCCCCGGGCGGAGTTTGTGTGGAGTTTGCATGTTCCTCCCCGTGTCTGGATGGGTTTCCTCCGGGTACTCCGGTTTCCCCCATCAACCCAAAACATGCCCGCACCCCTATGAACTAATATCAAGGACCATGTTGTCCACCCTCCTGGGGGCTCACCACCTGCAGAGGGGTTCATGGGGGGGGTCAGGTGCTATGAGTATTGGGCAGCAAGCTGCCCCCGCGACCCAGCCGGATTAAGCGGGAGAAGATGGATGGATGGATGATTGATTTAAGACAATATGTGTAATCCAGAAATCCTATGCTACAGGTTGGAGACCCCTGATTAGCATATGGGCTATTGGCCTTGACACTTCAACAGAGACGAATATTTTGGTCGATCAGCAACCTAATAATATACATAAAGCTTTATACACTGCCTGGCCAAAAAAAAAAAGTCTCCACCTGGATTTAACTAAGCAAATAGGTACGAGGTTGCTGCAGTTGGTCAGGTCTAGGTTCAGTTCCAGTGTGTCCTCAAAAAATGAGCTCAGCTGAACCTGAATATACTGAATGACCAGGTTATTCCATCAATGAACTTTTTCTTCCCTGATGGCACGGACATATTCCAAGATGACAATGCCAGGATTCATTGGGCTCACATTGTGAAAGAGTGGTTCAGGGAGCATGAGACATAATTTTCACACATGGAGTCCAGACCTTAACCCCATTGAGAATCTTTGGGATGTGCTGGAGAAGGCTTTGCACAGTGTTCAGACTCGACCATCATCAATGCAAAATCTTGATGAAAAATTAATACAACACTGGATGGAAATAAATCTTGTGACATTGCAGAAGCTTACCCAAACAAAGCCACAGCGAATGCATTCATTTTTCACCAAGATCTCGTACCTATTTGCTTAGTTAAATCCAAGTAGTGACTTTTTTTGGCCAGGCAGTGTATGAACAGTGAACACTTTACTATAAGAGGACACTGTACACAGTGTGACTAAACTGCTCTAGTGTCCAGTTGGGTTGGGCAGCATCCAAACTTTAATACTGTTAACAGTATTACCATGACTAATTAAGAATTTTGTCGCTTGCACCTAAACCATTCGGAAACAGAAGAGCAGCATTATATTTGAAAATGAGGCACAAGTTCTGACCAAACCAAACTTTGCAGCACGTTCGATCTCATCAGCATCAGGGCAGTGCTACTTATATTTTATGCAAATTAGCCCTGCAGTTTTAAGTTTCGTTTCTGTAAAACATAAACGAATGCGCGCAAAGCAGCATTAAACACATTATTACTCAAAGTATATAATGAGCGTGGCACCCAAAATGTAGAGCGGAGGTGGAGAGGACCAATCACAGCCCTTATTGTCTGCATCACTTCCTCTGCTGTCTGCGTCATTTTCACATATAGTTACTGTCTCCTCTGTGAAAGTCTGACTTCACCCTCAAATGAAGAACTTTCTCCTCTTCAGCACAGCTCTTTACGTCAGTCATGTTGTTTTCTTCTTCCTCGCTGCGTGTGGATGGACATCTCCAAGCATAACAACGTTTGAGGAGGAGAGAAAGCGGTGGGGAGAAAGTTCGCCCTGTGGTTTTAGGTCTTTATGCAGATTTTTTTTAATGATGGTAATGGAACCTCCTGTGGGCTCACCACCTGCAGAGGGGTTCATAGGGGGGGGTCAGGTGCTATGAGTATTGGGCAGCATGCTGCCCCTGCGACCCAGCCGGATTAAGCGGGAGAAGATGGATGGATGGATGGATGGATGGATGGTAATGGAACCTATGCCGTTGCTACTTTTTGATACCGTAGGATACCGTATTACCGCCTAACCCTGGTGTCCAGTTTGTTGGAAAACAAGAGCTCAAGAGATGTTGTATTAAACATAAATTAGATCATTTGGAGAAAATGATCAGCCAAAGATATCAGCAGAGCTTATTGGCCACTTCTAACAAACTGGTATGAGCCATGAAAAACACATTCTGATCGTTCTGTGTACAGGAGCCTGTTGGACAAATGTGTTATAATCTGAAGAATACGTCTCTCTCCAGCTGATGTAAAAAAAAACATGAACACCAGACGAACAGCGAATAATCTGAATCATCTAATCATCTGAATAACAGCATTTCTCATTTGTTCTATTTGCGTCCGGCCCTTTTGTTGCCTGGCGCTGTGCCGCTGGAGGCCATCCTGCTGAAAGCCTGTCATTTAGCAGCGCTCGTGTACCCGCCGTGAGTCACTCCATCACTCCATCCTCCCACTCCTCCACTCTGAAGCCGTCATTCGCTTTAGCCCTGCTCCATCCTCCGTACATCACAGCGACCAGACCCCCACCCTGAGGAGCCGCTCTGTCCGGAGACCTGCTGGCTGTATCCCAGAATGCAGCAGAGACGGCACATGGTGGACTGTGACATCCAGAAGGTCCTTGCCTGTTTGTTTGTGTTGGTCCCAAGAGCGTGGTCCAGTGTGAGCCCCAGAGCATGATGGGAAATAAGCCCCAGAACATGATGGGAAAAGTAAACAGTGACAGACGTGTAACCGGAGTCAATATTTGAGAAGAGGGGCCGCCGTGATGTTACTGACGGGACATTTCGGCTCTTTTATGGGATCCGAATCTTTTGGATCAGTTCATGTTTAAGAGCTGTTTGGAAGTCTGGCTCTTTTTATATTTATTTATGTGACAGGAACCCAAAGTGAGTTCTCATATAACATTTTAAAAATAAACTAATCCCACAGAGAAATGACCAAGGGTATTGGTGAAAATGCTTCATGGTGGAGAGTGGTGGTCTCTTACTCATTTCAATTTAAAATAAATTTTAAAACTAACTGGAGTTGCCTGCTCTGCTTCTCTGCTGATTCTTGTTTTGGTTCAGCTTGAATGAATATAAAAATGCATAAAATTAGAAAGAAAAAGATCACTTCTTCAAAAAAAAAAAAATCTGATTCCAACTGTTCACTTTAAGGAACCATTCAAACGAGCTGACTCCAGTTTTATTTTCTTAAATCAATGATACAAGTAGGATTCTGCAACGTCACATAGTCATTTAGGTAGAAATTAATTAATGCTTTGTTGTTCTCGGTTGTTCTGATACCGATACTGAACATTTTTCAAGTATCGTATCGGTGAGTACTCTGCCAAATCACCGATCTGATACAACTCTGTTTTTTCCTGAATGAGGACCTGTCTTCATTGACGTCTGCAGCTGATGTTACCGCTAACAAAAGAGCAGGTTAAATAGACTTTTTCACAACGGCTGTAGGTTTGTGGAGCTTCCGGTTAATGCTTTTCTGTGGCAAAATGTCTGTGGAAATGTCTGGTGTGTTTTCCACCAGCTTCATAAATCTGCCCCATCACCAAATCTTAAACCAACAAGGTCCACAAAGGATAAACATTCTTCCATGAAGAGTTTACCCACAACTATCAAGGTAAGAAAGATGAAAACTTAAAGGGAAACAACGACGAGCATTAGTGAACTACTGAGCAAAATGTTATGGTCATGAATAAAACATAAGGAACTTGTTCACTGAGACTTATTCTACAATTAAAATTAAAAATCGATTTTATGATGTTGATATTAGCATAGATATAGATTTGAGCAGTTCTATGCTAGAGATGTAATCTGTGAACATCTGTAGCATTCATTAAATCATTTTTCAGTTTTTCTTCTAGAATCAGTCTGAGTGAACAAGATACTTGTGTTTTATTCATGACAACATTAGTTTTGCCATTAGTTTTAGATCACGATATTGATCTAAAACGACTTCATAAAAGAATCAAGTGGTCTGACTTCTGGGTAAGAAAACTGTGGTGTCCAGTGGGAGCTGATGTGGCCGTAAACGTCATGACAACAAAGCGCAGTATGTGGGCCTTTCCTATGGATCGCTGCACATCACAGTAGAGCAGAGCTTTTTTTAAACATTTGGACCAAAATGACAATGTGAAGCTGCCCAATCCTACAAGTGTCACCCATTAAGAACATCAAACTGGAATAGGAAGTGCGTACATCCATGGATCTATCATAAAAACTGGATAAGGCATTCCTCCTGTGCCCCAGCGTTAAACTGACTAGTGGCTGCTCCAGGTACTGCAGCTCCTGTAGAAGAACATTATATTTAACGGAATTCAAACTGCCCGTGTTCTGACAGGGCATCCAGCTTTCACAAAGGTCAGATTTTGTAGCATTCTTTTCTATTTTCACAACATAAACTTTTTTAAACTTTTAAATCCTCAAAAGTGCCCAAAAGTGATTTTTGTCAGACATAGCCTAGCCCCACTCTTGCTCTGATTGGGCCAAACGCTCCACGGTTCCGGTGGGGCTCAAAACGGGGATTAAAATAAGCGTCCTGAAAAATAACAGACTAAAGATTACACAAACATGCACAACTCACTTCAAATTCAAAAGAGCTATAATACCGTTAAAAGCTCTGAAAAGTCCATTTTGCAGAATACGTCTGCTTTAGATATAGATTCCATTTAGCACAATAGAGACCTGCACAGTGTCTTCCGACCCGAGTCCATATGGTGTCCTCAGGAGCCCTCAGGAGCCCTCAGTGTGTGCGTGTTTGTGGCAGGAGCAGCTGTTATCAGACCAGCCCTGAGTTATGTCTCCAAACACTGCAAACACACAGACGACATGAATCTTTAGGACAGTTTTATCTACAGTGAGATTAGGAGCGGAGTAAAGGCACTTGAGATGTTACTGCTTTACTTGGAAAGTGACACAGTATGGCATGAAACAGATTTAGACGAACAGACAATGTTTTTAAGTTTTTTCTAGGATTCTTGACCAATAGAAACACCTGTTATGTAATAAATACTATTAATACTTCAGTGACATCACAATGACAGTGCTATACTAATACGTGTATGTGTAATATTGATTAAAAAACAAATATATTTTACATTTTCTCATTTTATATGGAAAATATTTGATTTATCGTTGTAAGTGGAATAATACCAATTGTAATATCTTGCGATTCAAATGCAGTCTTCCTTCCAAATAAACACACAAATGACATGTTATCAATTTATAAAGAACTGAAATTATCAATTTGAATCATTTAACTACCCCTATGTCTTTGTGTACATAGTTTATCTGTTTTCTTGTATATATGTTTATAATAATTTGTATGTGTATATGCAATACATTTGCTGAAAAAATATACATGTGTGTGTATTGGCGGAATATTTAGGAGTTATTATGGGGACACAGTGCACACATAAGCAAACATCGCCAAATAACTTTTAAGATCGTCTGCAGACGCAAGAAAAAATACAAAATGGATTTAAAGAGCTCCTAAAAAGGACCATGATCACTCAGACTTTTGTGTATTTTGATGTCACTACAAAATAATAAATGGCGATGGTCAAAATTAAGTATCAGTGGTAAAAGTATATGATCTCAGAGTAAAGTATGAAGAGTAAAAGTATATGATCTCAGAGTAAAGTATGAAGAGTAAAAGTATATGATCTCAGAGTAAAGTATGAAGAGTAAAAGTATATGATCTCAGAGCCTTTGGAGTATCTGGAGCTACATGAAGCTTGAGGTTGAAGGCAGGAGGGAGGTTTGTTCTTGGGTATTTTCCACTCCCAAAATGCATCTGTGATCTTATAGTGCTCTGGAATGTTAATGGAGAGGGGCTGTGTGTGTGTGTGTGTGTGTGTGTGTGTGTGTGTGTGCGTGCGTGTGTGTGTGTGTGTGTGTGTGTGGTTACATCTGCTCCACAGTGGCTGCCTCAGAATGGGCTGAGACCTTATCTGAACTATAGCAATAACTATAGCAGAGACTGTATTGTAACACACACACAGACAGACACACACACACACACACAGAGACAGACAGAGACACAGACACACACCCAAACAGATACATACACACACAGACAAACAGACAGATACAACACACACACTCAAACACACAGACACACACACACAGGCGCACAGACAGATACACACACGCACAAAGACAGACACACAACAGACAGACACTCACACACACATGCACAAAGACAGACACACACACACACAGACAGCCAGAAACACACACTCACACAGACAGAACCACACCATAAATACACAGACTGTTTAAAGCCTCCAGTCAAATGAAGCTCATCGAGGCTGCATTTATAGGAGCCTATTTGAAGCCAAGTTCCACATTAGGAATTGATTTTACAAACAAAATAGTGAAATAAAAAGCCCTGGATCATGCAGAGCAAGTTAATCCAAACATTTTTAGACCAAAATGACGAGTGTGACAGCAGAAGTTACAGCGAAAGGGACAACGCTTTTTCAGTGTAAAGTCCATTAGAGACAGAGTTGATGGAGCCTGAAATGCACCTATGGTTACTTCCTGCTTATTAGCAATGTCCATTATACAGTCTATGCCTACAACTACCCATAGAGATATTTTTTCTTTGCTTAAATGTTCCACAGTATGGCATCTGCAGCCTATATTCATCTGTTTCTATGGAGACGAGCAGTGGATGTCATGAGGCAGAGCTACAGGTCAGATAAGTAAGAATGCATGCTTTTTCCCCATGCATTTTTTAGCAGTAAAATCACTTGGAATTGTATAAATGTTAGACAGATAAGCTTAAAGTCATACTGCGGAACATGGCAAAGCAATGACAGAAGAGGTACACAGTGAGCATTAAAGGGCCCCACAAACATACCTGGAGTTGTGTTTTGTTTCATTCACACGTGTTTAAAACACACAAAACTGAAAACACTCTGTTCCACCTTGTGATGTCATGTGGGAATACAGGAAGTGCTCCAATTGTGTTTTTAAACTCCACACACACAGGAAAAGTCAAATTTACTCAAATCATGATACAACTTTCTTAATTCAAGTGATCTTAACTTGGATAGATTTAGTTTTTTGCGATGCACCTTTGCTAGAATCATTTGGATAAGTTTCAGTCTTGGAATTGCCGATATTTGCTTCTGAAAAAAAGGTAAAAGAAGCTGTCCACTTGAAAACTACTACTACATGACATCACAAGGTGGAACAGAGCATTTAGAGCTTTGGAGATGTAGACAGACTAATAATAACAGTTTCTGTAACATTATAACATGACTAAAATCTCACAAAAGTCGGTTTTGCGTAATATCGGATCTTTTAACATTAATAGAAAACAGCACTGGTCAGTTTAAGTCCCACTAAACATTAACCGTTTTGATTAATGAACAGTTGAAACAGAGCAGCAGCAGTTTAAAGTTACAGTGCTCTAGAATCCTGTGGTGTTTAAGGACAAGGCGCACAATGTCCCTCCGCCGAGTGAAACTGGAGCCGCTCACAACAGGATGCAGCTCATGAAGGCTGAAGGGCCAATGAAAGAGAGGAAGAAAGGGGCTATAGAATGAGGGGGCATGTGAGGTGCACTGAGCAGGGGTGGCGCCAGGAAGAGGGTCAAGGAGACGATGCCGGGGGGGGGGGTTACCGCAAGTGTGCGAACAGTTTCAGTGGTGGATGAAATAAAATGTAATTCAAGAGTAAAAATAAAAATAAAAGCAGAATGAAAGGGAGGTAGTCCGGTCGATAGATGCAGATTTTCATGCGAATCGATCACTTTGCGATAAAAGCGTCAAATTTGGTATGATGACTCACAAAGGGGTTCTGATCAAATTTGGGACCGTAGGCGCTCAAGATTTGGGCCCTGGGGGCCATGGCGGCCATTTTCCAAAATGGCCGTCATGGAAATGGGAAAATGGATTAAAAGCACCCAGAAACATCATATATTTGGATCAATTTTGGTAGGAAGGTTCCCAAAAGGGATCTGATTAGATCTAGAACCATAGGCGTTAAATATGGTGGCCATTTTCCAAAATGGCCACCAAATATTTATTTTGTATGGTAAAATTATGGATGAAAATAGATGAAACAGCCAGAAACACAACATATTTGTATCAAATTTGGTAGGAAGGTTCACAAAGGGCATCCAATTATATTAGGAACCATAGTTTTTCAATCTGGTGGCCATTTTCCAAAATGGCCACCAAATATGGATTCCATAATGGGAAAATGTATGCCAGAAACACAGCATGCAATAACATATTACTATCAAATTTGGTAAGTATGTTCACAAACTGGGACTCATCAGATTTAACCTCTTGAGACCCTGTGGCCTCATACGAGGACATTACATTTTTGCCTCTTAGCACCATGATTTTCAATTATTTTAAACTTTCACCTGTAATCAACTAAAAACCTCTACAGCAGCTCCCGAAAGTAAAAAAAAACTGCATGGTAAAGTTTAGATGCAAAATTTACGAATAAAACCAATGTATTTATTTACAATAATGTCTCTTCATGTATCTTCATGTATCTTCATTTGGCATTAAAATTTGACACATTTTATTGACCACAGCAGACGAGAGCATCAGGAAATGTCATGTCCTCGTTTGAAGACATTGGGACTGTGTTATATTATTGATTGTACATGTTGTTAGGTAAACTTGGGAATATTTAGATGAGTTTACAGTTATAAATTGCTGGACGTTTCTGCTGCTATAGGGAAACTGCTGCCTGTCTCCACTTTTTGCACCTCTACTTTTTTTTTGTAACGATTGAAAACCATAAAAAATTAAAACTGTGGACCACATTTTCAGGCCTTTTTGTGTGTTTTTAACCTCACTCACTGAACCCCAACCCGCTCACGGTCGACCTACATCACATTTGGCAGGTTTAGGGCTTGAAATAAACAGCTAATTGCTGTTTTTTTTTTTTGTAATTTATTTATACATTTTAATGTTTTTACATTTTTTAACCAATGGTGTCATACAGAAGACTTACTTAGTAGGTCCTACTTATCCCAAATAGCAAGAAGAAATGAAAAATGCACACCAGACAAAAGCTCGGGTCTCAGGAGGTTAAAGGTGTATGCTACTATTTGGGGCTAGATATGGTTAAAATTGTTGCTCTGGGTTTATAAAGGTGGTAGAGGGTCTTATTTTTCATGTTAGGCGTTGTGTTGTTTTAAACTGTCTTGGGGGAGTATGTAGCTCAGCTAGCAAGAGCCAATGGATTACATGTAGCAAGACCCACTACAAATTATTTGGGAAACATAGATTGTCAGTAATTGTAAATCTTGCATGATCTCTGAAATGTTCTCTGTGCTCAACCAAGTCATGAGCTAGTTTTCATGCAGTAATTAATTCAGCGAATATTGTGCTAACGAGCTAACGTGCTATGATGCGTTTTGTCAACAGTCGCTGCAGCCAATTGGAATGCCGGACAGTGTTGAAAAGTCGCAGAAAGTCGCTAAGAGTCAATAGATCAGAAAAATCGCTCCGCAATTTCACTCCACCGGTGGACGATTTTTCCGCTTTAGCATTTTTCGCATTTTCGCTTTTCCGCATTTTCGCTTTCCGCTCGGGTCTGAACTGTCCTTTAGGATGAAAAAAGTACAGTAATTGTGAACTGGGAAACTAACTTCCATGGAAAATGGAATATAAGCAGTAACACCTTTACATTTCATTCAGTGACACATTTTGATGGTGTGAGCAATAGAGTCAGTGAGATTTTTTTCTTTCATGTAATTTTGCTTTTGATAATGTTAATAGTCATTCCAAATTTCATTTAGTTGTAGCTTTTAGGGGTGTGAGAGGTCAGTCTTGAGAATTTAGTTTTCATTTATTGTCTACTAATTCTACATAGTCTTTACCTACTGTTTTTCATCCAGTGAAGAGGGTGTGAAGTTAATTGGTGACATTTCTTACTATTCAAATTATGTTGACTTGTTAAAGTGCAAATCTGCACCCCAAGTCCTCTAGCTGACGCCAAAGCCTGTAGCCTGTACAATATTTCAGCACTCCCTGGGTAGCTTAATCGAACGAATTAGAAGGTATAGAGGTATATGTGCAAGACTTTGCTGTCATTTTGGAGAACGTTAAGAGAGGAACAGGAAATTGAATACTTTTTTTTATTTTTCGGTTATTTTTCGGTTAAAATTAGCAACCCAATCAGTAACATACTGCGACCCAATGCAATGGCAAAAACATTTAAAGTATACAATTCAGGATACACCGACCCCCCCACAAAAAACTGACAAAACAATGACATGTTGTGAGTTGAATCTTGTATGAATGTTCAAAACTCAACTGGTGAAGGGTTGAGCCACTTGTTCTTCGTTCTGTTTGTTGTTATGCAGTCCTACATCAATATCTAAAAGCCAAAAAAAAGTAAAAACAAACAAAAATACAAAAACAAAACAACCTAATCCTAATGAGCTGGCACCTTGCCGTGGTGGATCAGCTTGCGTGTCTCTTATCATGCCAACTGAACTTTCTGTTTCACCATTTGTGAATTTCTTTGGCTGAGACAAAGATCAGCTCTTAATCAGTTTTCATGGTGATCACATTTTCCATGATTTGGATCACATAAATAATTTAAAGACATATCAATAGCCATTTTTGTGAAGTATGTTTATATTGACATGTATTTCTGTTGTATTATTGCACTGTTTTTAATCTGTTTTCCAATTAGGAACTCCATTTATGGTGGCCATTTTGGAAAATGGCCGCCATATTGGATGTCGATAGTTCTAAATCTATTCAGTCCCCCTTTGTGACATCCTACCAACTTTGATACAAATATGTTGTGTTTCTGGCTGTTTTCAATTCATTTTATCATTATGGAATCCATATTTGGCGGCCATTTTCCAAAATGGCCGCCATATTGAATGCCTATGGTTCTAAATCTAATCAGTCTCCTTTTGGGAACCTTCCCACCAAATTTGGTACAAATATGTGATGTTTCTGGGTGCTTTTAATCCATTTCCCCATTTCCATGGCGGCCATTTTCCAAAATGGCCGCCATGGCCCCCAAGGGTCAGATCTTGAGCGCCTACGGTTCCAAATCTGATCAGACCCCATTTGAGAGTCTTCATACCAATTTTCATGCTTTTATCGCAAAGTGATCGATTTTCGCAGCTATCCGCCGGACTAAGGTATGATAGAGCTATAGAGGGGGCATGTGAGATGCTCTGGCCAGGGGCAGCGCCAGGAAGAGGGTCAAGGGGCAACGCTAAGGAGGAGTTACCACAGTATTACCACAAAGTTACAGTAAAACAATGAATTCCACATTTTTCCACATGTTTAAAAGTATGTTTAAAAATGTACTGAGACAAACTTTGTTAATCCACAAGGGAAATTATTTAATCACAGTAGCTCATACATCACAATACAATATAATAACAGAGTAAAAAATATAAATGGTAATAATAAATATCAAAAAAGATAGCAAAAGACAGGTGTCAAATAAGGCAATTATATAAATATATATGTACAAGTTAAAATGAAATAGAAAATAAGTAATAATAAAATATAAAATCTCACATTAAAGAGTAAAAATAAAACCTAAATGAAAGAGAGTAATGATAGAGCTATAGAATGAGAGGGGCATGTGAGGTCCTGTGGGCAGGGGCGGCGCCAGAAAAAGAGTCAAGTGGGCAACACCAGGGTGGAGGATTAAAGGGGGGCATAAAAAAACCTTGCTCACAAGTGTTCACAATGAGGTTACAGTAAAGCAATTCCATTAGTGATTATATTACAGGGGCTAAATACATCTTGTGCACTTTAAGTCGTGTCATAATGCTCTTACCTTCTCAAAAACATGCCTAGAGTTGTGTTTTGTTTCATTCACACATGTTTGACTAACCCTTTATTATTAGTCTGTCTGCATCTCCAGAGCTCAGAATGCTCTGTTCTACCTTGTGATGTTCTGAAGCGGTAGTTTTCAAGTCAACAGCTCCTTTTGCCTTTAGTTCAATAGAGATAGTCAATGCCAGGGGTGAAATTACGTGGGGGGAATGTGGGATTGTTCTTTTTTAATACCTGTAAAGCACTCTATAATTAAAGTTTGATTGATTGATCAAAATGATCCTAGTGGAGGTGTATGGAGTTTTGCTGGTGCAACCTGCTCATCTCCACAGGGTTAGATAGGTTTAATGCCAGTGGGAAATTATACGCAAAGCAATAACAGGTTCAGACCAGCAGGTGTTTTTTTTAACCCCTATATACAGTTACAATGTGAGGAACCATGGATAAGGTGTCTGAAAGGAGATGAGACCTGAATAATACATGTGCAACACAAAAGAGGGCAGGAACTGGCCTTATAGACTCTATGGTACTGACCTTTATACAGTCTGTGGTACCAGCCTTTATATAGTCTAAGGTACTGGACTTTATACACTCTGTGACACCAGCCTTATACAGTCTATGGTACCAGCCTTATACAGGCTATGGCACCGGCCTTATACAGTCTATGGCACCGGCCTTATACAGTCTATGATACTGGACGTTATATATATACTGGGACCTCTCATTCGTTGGAAGGGGATATGAGCGAACATTTTGTGTCCTGTGATCCAAAACAAGTAAAATAAATGATTTGAAGAAAACTTTGAAATATAATCTAAAAATAAAAAAGTTAGAGTTGCTGCTCCTATCATTTGCACCTGTACAAGGACTTTGGTGTTTGGCGTTTTCTGTTTGACCTTTACACAGTCCACGGCACTGGCCTTTGTACAGGCTATGGTACAGATCTGTGTGCCAGGGGCATCTGAGGAAACTCTCACACTTCAAACACGTTCCTGTTTGCCTTATATGGTCCCCACCCGGAGGCCCTTCCTGTCTGACGGGAGGAGGGGGAGGAGGGGGAGGAGTGGGGGGAAGGGGAGAGGTGGGAGAGGTGGGTGGGGGTGTGTGGTGAGGGCTGTTTTTTTTAACACTTTTTGCCTTTGAGCAGACACTTGCCCAAAGGCGGTGTGAGGAGGGGCTCAGATCTGTATCACTCACCACAGCAGCAGGACTCTGTCACCCAAGGGTGCTCCCGACACCTTTAGAAGAGGCCGATGGCAGCATACACACAGTCCTCACTGGATCTTCATGACAGATATGCAAATGTTAGTGTAGTTTCTGAACCTCTTCTGTCGAGTGGAGCGTGTGAAGAGTCCTTCAAAGCAGCTGTGAAACCAGAGACCTGCTGGTCATAATTAGCATATAGCAAAAACAACAAATCACAATATAAAAGAGAAAATGTAGAACAATAATTAAAGACATTTCACTGATGGTTTCAGGTTTGATGCCACCTAAATGCATTAGAGCCATTCCAGTGACGAAAAGACAGAGAAGGAACCCAAACAAAATATGCTGTTTAAAGGGTTTTCTGATCTAGGTCATAATGTTATTGACACATCACAAACATGAGTGGACTAAGTGAGTGTGACGTCACCCATAGCGTTTAGCGCCGCTCAAATGAGGCTTGCAATGCCACGGTTACAGGAGCAAATTTGGAGCCAGGCTCTGCATTATGAATAGCATTTTTTTGACAGACAAAATAGCAGGAAAAAAAATTCAGGATCATGTAGGTTCATACCAACATTTTAAGACTAAAATGACGAGGCTCAGTGCAGCAGTTACAGAGAGAGGGGCGATAAGATCTCAATGTAAGTCAATGGGAAAAAGGGAGAGAAGGAGCCGGAAAAGCCTCCTGGAGCACTTCCTATTTGGCACGCGGCGGCTAACAGGTTAGCTTTGTCCACTCATATATATGGTCTGTGATGACAAACAGAGCTGGAGTTGTGTTTTGTTTTGTAAAGGAAACCAGGTTTTCCCTTGCGTGTTCGTTAGTTTCTGCTAGACAAAAATACACTTGAAACAGAAATAAAGTCCAGATAATTTACTTATTCAAATATTAGAAAGCCAAACTTTTACAATGAGTCTGTGCTGACATTCCCATGCAGAGACTGAATACAGTGATTTTTATACTCAAACTATTGTGGGAGGCTACCGTGGTTTAGACTTAGCGCCTCTTCGCTGGTGCACAGGCCAGCCAGGCCTCTGGGCACATTACACAGTCCAATCAGACTCCATCCGGGTGTTATCTGTCCAGCAAGTCATGACATCATCCCTATCAGTAGTTCTTGTCCTATTTAGTTAGTTTGCTATTAGATAGATTGGAATATCATGCATTTGTCTTGACATACAGTATGTCTATGAGTCTCACAGCTGTGACCAGAGCCCTTATCTTCACATGACCTTGGTACAATAATGAAATATAGCAGTAGTTATGCAGAATAGCTAAGCCTAGTTATTTATCCTAACAGTTTCATTCACAAATGTTTAACACACAGACCCTGCAGATTTAGACTGAGTTCTTCTCTCGAACAGAAAACACTCCATGCAGCTTCACTAGATTCATTTGGATGATTTCAGCCCCAGGAATTGCTAATCTCTTCTGAACTAAAGGCAAACGGAGCTGTTCACTTGAAAAACTACCACTTGATATGACGTCACAAGGTGAAACGGAGCATTTTGCACTTTGGAGATGTAGCCAGACGAATAATAAAGGGTCACTCAAACATGTGTGAATGAGGTAACAGCATTATAACAGGGCTTAAATCTTTATATTACACAAGAGTCCATTTTGTATAATATAAGACTTTTAATAAAATAGAGCTTAAAGGCATTAAAATGATCAGTCTCCATGGAAACAGGACGGCGGCAACATAAGGCCAAGTTACTGTGAAGTTCCATTCAACAGTAGAATACGTGTTTGAGTTTTTAAGAGCAAAAAAACGCCTGTAATGAAAAGTTAACGTGGAGCTCCTTTAAAAGTGTATTGTGTAACCTTTCTTACATCACCTCACATTGTCATTTGTGACCTTGATTACAGAGAGTTGTTGAATTATGAGGAACTTTTACACCGTGTACAAACAGGTAAAGTATTTCCTGTCCTCGTGTTGAAATTTCTCAGGTTCTAACTGTTCTGGGCGACTCTACCCATATGAGTCACGTATCCTCCAGGCAAAACTCTGCTACTCTATGTGAAGAAGGGTTTAGAAACGCAGAGGAAAACCAGATTACTTGAAGCTTTTATCCTTTAATATGCAAATGAGGCTGTTCAAGTCTTAGTCAGCTATGATTGTAATATAGCTATAATAATATTCTAGTAATAGGCTGTATCAAAGGTTTAATGGGGTTGAGGAGAAGTAAAAATAAAACACGATCAGTTAAAGGTTCATTATTGCGCAAAACCGATTCCTGTGAGGGTTATTCCATGTTCTAATGTTGTTGCCTCTTCAAAAACAGACCTGGAGTTGTGTTTTGTTTCATTCACACATTTTTGAGTGACCCTTTATTATTAGTCTGACTACATTTCCAAAGCTCAAAATGCCCCGTTCCACCTTGTGACATCATGAAGTTGTAGTTTTCAAGTTGACAGTTCCTTTTTATCTTTTGTTCAGTAAAAATTGGCAGTTCCGGGGCTGAAATCATCAAAATGATTCATGTGAGGGTGTATGAAGTTTGAAAACACGGTGGAGCACTTCCTGTATTACCATATGACATCACAAGGTGGAACAGAGCGTTTTTAAACTCATGTGCGAATGAAACAAACAAAACACAACTCCAGGTCTGTTTGTGATGATGAAACAACATTAAAACATAGAAAACATTGTAATATTGTATGGACTGGCTCTTTAGTTGCAACTGATTTTTATATTAATTTAATAATATTTTAATTTAATTAATCACCTGATGCCAAATTCATGCGCCTGTGGGAATCAGGCTTAAATAGGCCAAGCGGCAACACCTCAGTCCTAACTTCTGCTGGCTGGTATCAGGTAGGATTTCAACGCTCTCCCTCATTTGAACTGTTTTAGCTTTTTAAAACTGGTTTTAATCGTATTTTTTAAAACTAAAGTAACTGGTGGCAGATGTTGTCGCCATGTAATTGCGATTTTAAGGCAGGACAGGTGTTTTTAGCCAGGGTTTAACATAGTTTTAATCCTTTTAACACTTCCTTTGTTATCACAATATTGGTCTGCTACTGTTTTTGGCTTGTTTGTTTCATTTAGTTTGTTTATGATTTGGTTTTGCACTGTTTTATTTTAAAGTTACGTTATAAGTTTTTTTTTTTTTTACATATTGCTCTCCTGCACCATGAATAAATATGCTATCCTTGGGTTTTTACCTTTAGTTTGGTTTAAGTTCCCGGGTTGTACTTGAGAGGAGTCATATCTTTTAGTTTGCACTTTGGGTTTTTTTAGTTATTTTGTTGTGATTGCATGGTAGCACTTTCTGTTTTGTTCTAGGTGGGGCTTCCCTCTCTTAAGTCGTCTTTGTTTGGTTGATTTTTTTTTTACATTTATTTCTGTTCCTCCAGGGGCTGCAAGGTTTTATTCTGGTTTCAGTAGTGTATTAATAAATATTGGCCATTTTTATAGTTTTTACCAGGGCCTGTTTTTTTGGAATAAATCATTTAAAATCTTTACTTGCTAGCCTTTTAGAACAAACTTGTTTACAAACTTATCTGTGGCCTTGGGCATTTTATGACACTGTATTTTAGTATTTTAAACATTATTTATTGAAAAGGTGCCTTAAGTCATACTATGATACTCGCAGTTGGAATTCCTAATGGCATCAGATTTGCTCCTATAGCCTAACTGCAAGCTTCCATGAGCTTCATTTGACTGCGGGTGACCTCATACTCCCTCAGTCCACTTCTTTGTGCAGTCTGTGGTGCGGAGTCTGTTGTGGTGTGTCCATAGACTGTATACATGTCTGTGGGTCTGTCTGAAGAAGTCACAGCACACGGAGCTTTGAGTCAGGAGTCTCCCACCTCCTACTCCACAATCTGCCCAAGTCTCCAGCCCTCTGCTCCTCAAACCGCAGACTGTATAAAGAAGTGGACTAAGTGTGTGTGAAGTCACCCACAGTGTCTGGCTCCAGTCAAATGAGGCTCACTGAGGCTAGCGGTTATATGAGCGGATTTGGAGCAGAGTTTCATATAAGGAATAGGAATTTATTTAGGGACAAACTAGAGAGATAAAAAAAAAAACACCATGTAGAAGGAGTTAAAAGTGTACTTTGTAACCTTTTGCTTGGGGGTGTGTCACCTGTTTGTTTCTATGGATATGTCACTGCTCCACCTGGCATGTTCCACAGTATGACATTAAACAGCTCTACCTTACATTTATTTAGTTACAGGTGGGTTTATAGCTCAAAAATACCTAGAAAAACAGGGATTCTGACTGTGAGCGGGGTCGCCTTTCCACAGATCTGACCTGTAACTTGGTCTGCTTTGGTCTCCATGAAGATAGAAAGGTTTAATACCATACTGTGAAACATTCCAGACAAAGCAATAACACCTCCATGGAGAAAAGCATCTGACAGAACCCTTCACCAAAAAAGTCATCTTTACTACGAACTAGGGGTGGGATATTAAAGCATTAATTAATGAATTAAATAGTAAAAATATTAACATATTTTATCGCAGTTTGCCAAACAAGGGTGCACTATGTCGTGGTACGCCAATTATACTGGTACACACAGTTCCTACTACTGGACAGTAAAAAAAAAAAACACCTGATGGAAGTACTGACAAAGGTGTTTTTATTGCAAACTGTCCAGAAAAGACTTTGCATATCACAGAAGCACCTCAACCCTACAATACCAGTTAAATGCAAAACATGTGACAGTAGAACAGAAACTGCTGGAGCTGTTGGCGGTTCAGTTCTGGTCCAAGTACAAAAGAATTACTGGTTTCAGGAAAAAAAGAGTAAATGAGTAAGGCAAATATTGTTATGTGATTAATTGAGATTCATTTATTACAAAGCCTGTAATTAATTTGATTTTTTTTAATGAAGTGCCACCCCTAATGCGAACATTTTAAGACCAAAATGACGAGGCTCACAGTAGCATTTACAAAGAGAGGCAACAGTTTTTCAGTGTAAAGTGAATTGTATATTGAGTCGATGGAGCAGGAAGCGCCCCCATGCTCACTTCCTTTTTGGAACACAGTGGCTTTCCAGTTACAGTCAGTGGTCTCACTGGGAAAACATATCCACACATCCGGTTTCTTGTCACAAAAAAGCCCTTAAAACCCTGAATAAAGGCAGAACAGAGATAGAGCTCCTCCTCACCTGCAGATGGCTCCACATGCTCCTCAGTCATGTCCAGACACGTATCTTTTCTGCAGTCAAACTTCCTGCTCTGGGAAAACACCTGGAAAAGGTATTTTTATGGCAAAAATTTACAATGATCCCACAACATGAAAAACATACATGAGTGGGGGCTGCCTTTCTACATGTTTGACCTGAACTGAGACTCTCCACCAGCAAAATCACACAGAAGTGATTTAACTATAGCACTAACTAGGGTTATCAAAAGTATCGAAACTAGATCCTGTGGCCATACCGGCTCGTCAAAGCCTGATCCCGTCAGGTCTCAGAAGCTAAGCAGGGCCGGGCCTGGTTAGTACTTGGATGGGAGACCACTGGGAATTCCAGGTGCCACAGGGATGCGCCAGTGGCAAAAACTGTCGTAGTGTCCTTCGGCAAGGCACAGCACCCACATTGCCTAGTATGAAAGTGGTGTGTGCGTGAGTGTTGGTGGTGGTCGGAGGGGCCGATGGCGCAGATTGGCAGCCTCGCTTCCGTCAGTCTGCCCCAGGGCAGCTGTGGCTACAATAGTAGTTTACCACCAGGTATGGAGCGAATGAATAATGCTCTGTAAAGTGTCTTTGAGTGTCCTGAAAAGCGCTATATAAAACTGATGCATTATTATTATTATTATTATTAGATCCTCATTTTTCACAGGTATTGATACGAAAAAAGTCCCATTGACAGGACAGAGCAGAACCTTTCCTGAATGTCTTTAGAATGATCTTGAGCTGTATCAGAACAATAATAAGATAGTATATACTAGTATATATAGTATATATATAGTATATAACCATTCACCACTATGGAACCTACCTGGACCACTGAGGATTACACAGATATAAGGACACATGGGAATAGAAAGTACTACCATTTAATGTGGAAAATCACATTCTATTGTCTAAAGAAAGGGTGTTTTTTTATTATCATTGTGGTATCAGTATTGAGTATATTCCTTAGAATTGAAATGTTAGAATTGTGACACTAGTATTAACATAAATATTCACAGCTGAGTACTTGTAATTTGCTTTTATCAGACAACAGCTACATGTTCTGCAAGTGCTGTTGAATCTCTAAGTATTTATTATTGTCTATAAATAATATGGAGTGAGATCATTGTGAACTCTTAAACCTCTTTTAAAAGTCCTCGTGACTCTTGTGAGTTTTAAGTCATGTTCATGTCATGTTGTTACCTCCACAAAAACAGACCTGGAGTTGTGTTTTTTTTCTTTCACACTATTTGAGTAATCTTTTTTTTATTAGTCTGTTTACATCTCCAAAGCTCGAAATGTTCTGTTCCACATTAACTGTTTTCAGGCCGGTCAGAGTGGTGTCGGTGCAGGTTCCACACCAGTTACACTGGGAATGAAAGTGAACCGGTGAATGTTCATACCATTTAAGTGAACCCAAGATGTGTCACTATCAGAGGGTTTGGATTTGCCACCAAATAAAAACAAGGCCATACGAAAGCAGACATCACAGTGAGGAAAATAACAGTCATGGATCGCATCATCTACACTAGTGAGCATTCATACTCATAGAAATCATTATTTATCTGCATCGAGTTCTGCTACACTATCTACTGTGGAGAGGGCGGTAGCGACGCCCAATCCAAAGATGTAACCTTACCAGGTGAACATGGGTAGAGTAAATATGTGGTATCCTCCGCTCACCACTGCACAATCTTCTTCTCACTTGATTTCACTACCATATTCCACACACACACGTTTTCTTTGTTTATTTTACCGTGTGTGACCTGGATGAACCTGCTGACATGTACTGTGTCATCACAGTTCACTTAGAAAAAACTAGTTTTACTGTTTTTATGCTGAAAACTAGAGCATAAAGGAACTGAAAAGTTGGTTCTAGACTGCTCTGATTTTTTAACACATCAGTCGGTTCGAGATTAAGTGCAGGAACCGGCACCAGCACACTTCTCTGTATCTGTTGGGCTGAAAACACTACATGGGATGTTAAAAAACAAATATTTATATAAAAATATGAATATAAAAATAGTTTGACCATTTCACAAAGAGCATCTGAGGTAAAAGTCCACATTAATGCTGCATTCTATTGGGCTTGGGACTCGGGGAAAGCCGACCTCCACCTTGAGAAAGTGCAATGGAACAGCCAATCAAATGGAAGTTCTGAAGCACAAACTCAGGCTTGTTCAGTGAGTCGGTTGGATTTACGTCACTGCACAAATGTTGACATACAGTAAACAGGGAGAATTGTCTTTTCGTCATTTTGATGTTAAGTTGTGCATGTGTAGAGAAAGTGTCTTCTAAAATTTTGTAGTCACATTTACACTTTCTTTCACATCATTTGACATTAGACTAGGACTGTCAACGTTAACCCATGCGATTAATCACAAAAATATCGCACTAATGTTTTTTAAATGCAGATTAATCACACAATTTATTTTGAACACACATGCTCCTCGATGGAAAGCTCGGATGGTGACCTGAAAGGCGGCGCAGGTTATTAGGTCAGTGATGAGGTCTATTCATACGTGGATGTGAAGATGACAGATGAGACTGTGACTGGTGCGGCAAATTTCTCTTCAAAAAACTGCCTGATGAGACTTTAGATAAACCTTAGGTAGTTTGCAGATATTGCAGCGATGAACTCTCTTTCCACAGAAGCACAAGTTTAAAATACCATCTTAAAACAAAACACATGTTTGATTCAGCAGCAGCAAGGACACTACTTGTGCACCAATAACAAGCCGAGCAACAATAAATTGCATTTTTGTCAAAATATTTTGGGCTTTTTTGGAGAACAATTACAGTTACAATTATTACAGTAGACACAAGTTTTTTGTGAACATGTAATAGTCAGACTGTTGAGTCGCTGACAGCTAATGTTAACTAACAGACTATTTATTAGGAGGAGCAGGTGACGTTACATTAAACTTTCTCTGGCATCTATATTTTCCTCAAAAGTTGCAATGGAATGCATTTACAACAGATGTCGGAAGAACTGACTTGGATTTATCAGCTACCGATATTCAGTAGAATGCAGGGTAAGTCCGTGAAGAGCAAGAGTCTTAAGTTGATGAATTCCAGGGCTGAAATCATTTGAATGATTCCAGTGAAGGTGTACGGAGTTTCAAAACTCAGTGGAGCACTTCCTGTATTACCACACGACATCACAAGATGAAACAAAGTGTTTTCAGTTTGAGAGAAGAACACAGCCTTCATCTGCAGGATTTGTGTGTTGAACATGTGTAAATGAAACAAGACACAACTGCAGGTCTGTTTGTGATGAGGAAACTGCGTTAGAACAGATCAGAGAATAGTGTCATGGGCCCTTTAACCTTGTGTATTTCCCTGCCTTTACTGACAGTGATATACATTTCATATTGTTTCACATGATCCGGCCTCTCCTCAGATGACTCTCTTCACGTCCTTGCACTCCATTGTTCTGTGTAGGTCAAATAAAATGCACACACAAAACAGTGTATAGTGTTTCCTGTGTGATCAGACACGGCCGCTGTTTATGTTGGAAGGTTCTTATCCATTGACAGTAATTCTCAGCCAATCACAGCTCACCAAAACCTGCCACTGATGACTGACAAAAGAAGAAAAACAGAGGTCAGATGAAAACACGGGTTAAATCATGGAGGAGGTGTCTGTCTCCCTCTACTGGCAAATATGGGAAGTGGAAAGTGCTATGATTACCAACTTGACACTTGACAACATACAGATAAATAATGATGAATGAGGCTGCTACTTTGTCCAAAAATATCAAAATAACAGTAGCTCAGTTGGTGGAGTGTTTGTGAAGGTTGGTGGTTCGAATCCCGCTCTCGATATAATCTTAGACTTTATTGATCCACAAGGGAAATTATTTGATCATCAGTAGACTGGTTAGATCCACCAATACACAGACTGCCGGTGCAACTCCAACTCTCATAGGTGAATGTTGTCGTTGTGTCCTTGGGCAAGACACCTCGTCCCCAGTATCTGTGTGCACTGGTGTGTGAATGGGTTCCTTAATGTAAAGCACTTTGAGCCTGGAAGCTGGAAAAGTGCTGTATAAAAATGTGTGCAAAAAAAGAAAGAGACCAGCACTGCAGTTCTTTGGAGCTCCCAAATTTTTATTTTAATGACACCACAATGTGACGTGTCGGGTCAACTGCAATACAGATCTCTTTCTTCTTTTGCACATTTTTTGGCTTTGGACCCAGCACACAGTCTCAACTTTTATTGGATGTGCATGTCTCCAATATTCTCACACATCCACCAGGGCTGTATAAAAATTTGACCATTTACCAAAACAATTGAGGTGATAATGAACTTTTTGAAATCGGATTACTCAAACATCAAACTCCAGAAATACTGAGAATTAGCATAATATGTAATAATGAACCATTCAATAATGAAGCTATAGATGTTTCAACACATTATGAACACTTTATTATGAACACTTTATTTAAAAAAAATAGTACAAAAGGTCACGAGTTCAGGTCAAACAGAGCAATGCAGTGTAATAAGAGAATCACAGTTTAGTGCAAAATAAATAATTCAGTTTGAATGATATGCATTTTTATTGGTCTTTGGTCTTTCATAACTGTTTTTCTGGAAGTCAATGAGGCCTTTTGGGAACACATGGAATTTTTCAATGGAATTCAACCAAACCCTCAAATCTCTCTTATTGTTTTTATATTATACTTATGATTATTGGATCAAATGTCATGTGGTCAGATGATTTCTGGAGTTGGAATCACAGTCCATTCTGTGGTATCTTTCAGGAGAACATGAGGACCTTCTGCAGAGTCCTCCGGATGTCCTCCCGGTCATCAGGTATAGAGTCTGGGATCATTCCAGCGCTCCTCTCAGCGCTCAGCCTGATTTTGGGTCTGCTCTGCCTCACTCTCTGAAGGCCGCTCTGGGAGATGTTTCTACAGAAGTCCACCCTGACCTCCTCCAGGCTGCTCCCATAGGTCAGCAGACCCTCCAGAGCAGCGTCTGTGATCCTCACACAGTTCTCCAGGTGAAGGTGTCTCAGTCTGGGGCAGCTCTGAAGAACAGAGAGCACGTCCTGGTCTGAGATGTGTGCACAGCCCGACAGGCTCAGCTCAAGGAGGTGAGGACACCTGCAGGCCAGAGGTGGAACTGTCAGAGCAATGCACCAGGGCTATGAGGGACACTAGAACTGCAATCACTGGAACTAGAACCAGGACTGTGGTTTATAACACTGGCACAAAAACACTAATAATAATAATCCTAATAGTAAACCATTTTTCTCAATTATTGTAAAAACTGAGCTGCACAATAGAACACATGTTGCATGTAATCATTGCCTGTCATTGTTTACTGAGCTCGGCAGCTCACATTAAAATGTCAAAGATCCTCACGAGTGCAAACAAAAGAAACAAAATAAATACTGGGCTCAAATAATGTTGCTCACCTGTCATTAAGTCATAAAACAGTCATTTTCTGGACAGGGCTTTTAGTGCTTTGACCCAGCTGCCCCAGCCTCACCTGTGCACCTGAAGGAGCAGAGGCCCCTGGGGCTCTGAGCGACAGCAGCTGCTCTATGGCTTAGGGGATGGTTCATAAAAGTGTTACTTTACCCAGAACACTTTGTGTTTAAAACAATGACGAAATGCATAATTCAGTACTGTTCAGTTAAAAGGAGCTTCACTTCCTCAACTTAAGTTAATTGTGAAAACTGCTCCATATTTTCTTCTAATTTATACAATAAAGGTTCAGGTGGCAGGGGTTTGTGGGGATGAAATAATAATAATAATAATATAAAATCTAGAATGGTGTTATTTTAATTGTACATGTGTAATACAATGACACAAATATTGGATATTACAAAGTATACAACAGATCATCATTTAATTTATTTATTTTTATTATTATTTTCAAAGGTGGGTTGGGGGGGTACACACACACACACACACACACACACTCACACAAAATGCATTATCCTGTTTTCTGCACAAATACATTGATGGACTTCTACACTTTATATACATACTATAGGAGAGGTTCAGGGGTAGAGGGTAGGGGTTATACTGTAGGAGAGGTTCAGGGGTAGAGGGTAGGGGTTATACTGTAGGAGAGGTTCAGGGGTAGAGGGTAGGGGTTATACTGTAGGAGAGGTCTGGGGGTAGAGGGTAGGGGTTATACTGTAGGAGAGGTTCAGGGGTAGAGGGTAGGGGTTATACTGTAGGAGAGGTCTGGGGGTAGAGGGTAGGGGTTATACTGTAGGAGAGGTTCAGGGGTAGAGGGTAGGGGTTATACTGTAGGAGAGGTTCAGGGGTAGAGGGTAGGGGTTATACTGTAGGAGAGGTTCAGGGGTAGAGGGTAGGGGTTATACTGTAGGAGAGGTCTGGGGGTAGAGGGTAGGGGTTATACTGTAGGAGAGGTTCAGGGGTAGAGGGTAGGGGTTATACTGTAGGAGAGGTCTGGGGGTAGAGGGTAGGGGTTATACTGTAGGAGAGGTTCAGGGGTAGAGGGTAGGGGTTATACTGTAGGAGAGGTTCAGGGGTAGAGGGTAGGGGTTATACTGTAGGAGAGGTTCAGGGGCAGAGGGTAGGGGTTATACTGTAGGAGAGGTTCAGGGGTAGAGGGTAGGGGTTATACTGTAGGAGAGGTTCAGGGGCAGAGGGTAGGGGTTATACTGTAGGAGAGGTTCAGGGGTAGAGTTTTCTTTGGAGTTCTGCTGCATTCTAGAGATCTCCTCATGCAGGCTGGCGATAGCTAGATCCTTCTCTGCCACGGTCGCTTACAACGCCTTGGTCTTGGTTGTTTCCTCTGCAACTTTGTGCAAATGCTGCATCACCTGGTCTCTCCTTTAACAGCTTTTGAGAGGGACAAACCTCTCCGGCCTTACACTTGTGTAGTTCCGTTTGTCGCTTAAGGACTTCCTTGTTCAAATTCTGAATAAGTTGCTCCTTATCAACCAACGCCTGCTTGGCTGTAGCAGCTGTGGCTTTAGCAGTTAGTGCTAGTTGGCCATGATAACAAATCTTGAAGCACGATATACAGAGATATTCTGCAATAAACTATAATACTCAAATATTTTGTCACTATAGCACAAAGGAGGATAATCCCAATAAACCATTTTTAAAGAGAGAGTATCATTTAAAAGCCTGAGTTGCAACAAATAAATAACAGAATGAACCCATAATAATTAGGCATAAAAATTATTTATTCTACCCTCTACAACTGAATGCATATCATAGTAGATAAAAATGGTTAAAATCTCCCCACTCTTGCAAAGAAAAAACCACTGATCACTGTTCCTCTAGTTTGTGACCAAATAATAATGTTAGCATGACATAAATGTAGACTAAAACAACAACAAAAACACTAATATAGCTGCAAGCGGCAATGATTGGCCCTCGCTGATCTCTGCATTCCTCCACTTTTTTAAAAGTGGGGGCTGTGGTTCACAAACTATTCTTTTTTGGGGCAGCATTATTTTGTCCATTATAAATTTTATATGTGTGTCAACTTTTAACAAGTTGGAGACACTAATGCACCTTTTTGAAGTTGAAGTTAAAAAAGGCAATAGTTACTTTCCCTGGTAACTAGTTACTTTTATAGTGGAGTTACTTTTTGGGAGAAGTAATTAGTAACTATAACTTTTTCAAAGTAACATGTCCAATACTGGTAATGAAGTGGTTGGAGATGTAGAGACAGACTAATAATAAAAGGTTAGTCATGTGACATGTGAATGAAACAAAACACAACTCCAGGTCTGTTTCTGAGGAGGGAACATTATAACATGATATAAAGAGTCAATTTTTAAACATATTCTTTTGTTTTGTCGTCTGTTAGCTCGATGTTCCTAAATAAGCTCCAGAATAGCTCACACCAAGGCACAGTTGGTTCCACAGCTTCATGTCGTGACCTGGAGTTCTTGTACTTTTCGTGGTACATTGTTAATTTGTTCCTTTATAATTCAGTGACACTCTGACCTCAGGAGAATCAGGATCAAATGTCTGTTTAATTAATGATTGATGCCATGTTCTCATCTTACAGTGCACTACAGTAGACTCTTGTGTGTCTGGGTTTATTAGAAGTGAACATAGAGGGTTTGAATGTCCCTGTTAAAGAGACTGAGAGTTTAGCAGGTCAGTTATTAAAGGGCCCATATTACCTTATTTTCTGGTCAATTTTAAAACGATTCCTCATCCCAAACAGACCTGGAGTTGAGTTTTGTTTCATTCACACATGTTTAACACACAAACCCTGCAGATTTACCTCGAGTTCTTCTCTCAAACAAAAAACACTCTGTTACACCTTGTGAAGTCATGAGGTAATCCAGGAAGTTCTCCGGTGCGTTTTTAAACTCAAAACAAATTCACAACATTCATTTGGAGAACTTCAGACAATTTCTTCTGAACTAAAGGTAAAAGGTAGCGTTTAACTTGGAAATTGCAGCTTTATGACACCATAAGGTGAAACAGAGCATTTTGAGCTTCAAAGATTCTGCCAATAGAGATCCATGTAGAACACCCCCAGCGCCATGTTCTAATGTTGTTACCTGGAGTTATGTTCACCTCCAACTCATGATGAGGAAACATTATAACATAGATCAGAAAATAGTGTAATGTGGGACCTTTAGGACTTCAAGAGGCATATTTCAAAGATGTTGCTTTGCAAAAGGAGCAAATGTCATGATCTAATATTGTGAAAACCCCCGACGACTGGAACAAAGTGTGTAACAAAGTGTGTTTTTGGCTCTTAAAGGTGCATTGTGTGATGTTTCTGGTGGAGGGTCTGTCAAATGTATTTCTGTATTTATGGAGATGTTATTGCTTTGTCTGCGGCATTAAAACTTTTTATCTTCATGGAGGCCAAACCAGATCAAGTTACATGTCAGATCTGTGGAGATGCGACGCACTCACAGTCAGAATGTCTGTTTTTCTAGGTATTTTTGAGTTAGAAAACCACCTGTAAATGAATGAAAGTAAAATAGAGCTGTTTAAAGTCATACTATAGAACATGCCAGGCAGAGCAGTGGCATATTCATAGAAACAAGAAGGTGACAGACTCTACCAGAAAAGTTACACAATGCACCTTTATGGACAGATATTGATACTCTACAGCTACACAGCAAAAACTGGAGGGTTAAAATTTCAAGGTATGAGTTGTTTTTTAACACACAAAAAACTTCCACTAGTGTTAATTTAGCAACTCCCACCCTCCACTTCAAACTCCTGTGAGAGAAGGCCAGTTTGAACTAGTTTTGTACATCTTTTACTTTTCACTGTTTTAAAGAAAATAAAGGCACTGAATGTGTTTTACAGTGTATCTTAATTTACCCTTTACAGTGTGTAGTTACTACTCCCCAAAAAGTTAAATGAACTAAAACAAAGTGTAAAAGTAAAACACCTCTGTGTGTTGTTTAGTTAAATCAGGATAACCCTACAAAGTGTTCTCCATTTACTCTCAAAATGTTCATATAACTCTTGATTTCGGGGTTAAACAGGAACTTTGGTCCAGCGTTTCCAAAAAATGTTAAATTAACTCTAGAACAGACTGAACTCACATACACTCTGAGAAAATGTTAAAACTGATTCTGTGAGAGTCAATTTTAACACTCCACTTTTTGCTGTGTAATGTCATCAATATTCTTTGGGGGTATGATGCTAACTGAAGGCACTGCTCTGTACTGTCAGATAGAAGTGAACTCACGTGTGGCAGACACGCTTGAGGAAGTCACTGACCAGTCCCTCGTGTCTGCTGCAGATGTTCTTCTGAAACGAGGTCTTGAGCCAGTCCTCGATGTTACAGATCTGCTGCACTCTGCTCGAGAACCAGCTGATCTTCAAAGATCTCAGTGATGGGCCCAGGATGAAGTTCTCCTCTTTGAGCTGACTGGGAGAGCTGAACTGAAGCCTGGTCCATAAACAAGGATCTAAAAAGATCTCCTTCAGACGTGTGCAGGTCTGAGAGAGGCGAAGGCGGCCATTTTTGTCCAGGAAGGAGAAGAGGTGGAGGAGACACTGGTGGTTGAGTTCAGTGAGGAGCATGGTGAGCAGTGAGAGACCAGCTCCGTGTCAAAGTTTAGAGCAGCTCCTGTGAACGTGAGCTGGTGTCGTGTGGTGGATACTTGATGCCTCCTCAGGTCTGCTCATATAAGGCTGCGCTCCAGGGCTATTTTAGGAACACAACTGTTGGTGGAGTCCAAGATGGAGGCGTGTGTCCTCTGCTTCTCCATCTGTCAGGGTCCGACAGGCGCAGGGTGACAGGCGCATTGACAGTCCAGAACCAGCACAGGGCTGTAACACCTGTGGTCCTTGAAACTACTAAAACTTATTGCAGTAATAATTTTTTTTTTTTTTTAAATATATGACAGAAAATGGACCCCTGTGAGCTTTAAGTGATGTTCTAATGTTGTTTCCTCCTCAAAAACAGAGCTGGAGTTGTGTTTTGTTTCACTCACACGTTTGAGTAATCCTTTATTACACCTTCACTAGAATCATTTGGATAATTTCAGTCCTGGAATTGCCAGACTCTACCGAACTCAAATTTCAAATGTATTTGTTTGGAGAAGAAGTTCCTTTAGATGTCTCAGCTTCTCATTTTTGTGGGGGTCCTCAAAATAACAACAACAGAAGATAGATGCAGTAGAGCAGAGCAGCATTAGGAAACATGAAATTGAGACCGCATCTGGAACATGTGAAAAGTTTTTGATTAGGAGTTATGATTATTAACCAAAGATATGTGGATGTGGGACCTGACACTGTCCAACTGTAATTTCCTCAGTTAAAGGGTTCAGATTTCATAATAATTCAGCACATTTCTGTAGTACCTCTGACCTCCATGGAACCAAATCATGAGTTATTCTGCATATTTTTGTACTTAAAGTGTTAAAATGCCATGTGGTGCGGTGTGACTAATAATAGCAGTAATTCTAAGGCTGGAATTTTGAATGAGATTCTTTAGGCATTTTTCTTCATTTCATGCAATTTCCAGGGTAGTAGTTTGTTCATTAAACACAAGCAGGCGACTGTCATATTGGAGCAAAAGAAAATATCAATATGCATTAAAAATCTAAAGAAATACCAACAGTTTGTTTCTATACACTTCATATTACTCAGAACTTAGAATAATATCCCAACCATGTTTTAGAAAATAAAACAATATTAATTAAGGTTATTCTCGGTCGCACCACATGACATTTTATACTAAAAATGCTTAATATTAAGCATAGATTTATGCACCTGACACTGTAAATATTTGAAAAGAAACTAATACTTTTATATTTTAGAATTTGCCTGTTGAAAATTCTTATGTCATTGACCCATGTGTATTTTACAAAGGTAAAAATAAAATTAAAACTATACAAGGGTGCTTGGATTGGTGAAATGTAAAATAAAATAACTGTATCATGTTAATTTGAAGCTTACATATTCTCACCTGTCTTTAATATTCTCAATAAAAACATTTTAAAATTCACAAATGTTTTATTCTTTCTCAGTGCTATGTTTTTTAGGAGACTTGATTTAAAGTTTGAGCAATCTAAACGATTTCTCACCAGTGTCTCAAGTAGGACTCCTGTTTTTGTCTCCCTTATTGCTCCTAGTGAAGTTTAGGAGAAACAGACAAGACAAATCTAGAACTATAATGAGACTACAACTCCGCTTTGTCTTCCAAGGTTAAAAAAGACATATTCGAGCAGAAAATTAAAAAATAAAACATAGAAAAACCAAAACAACAAAATCAACACAACCACCCACACACTGTTAACTGTAACCACAGAATAAGTAAAGTATGAACCAAAGCTAAACAGAGTTCAAGTATAGTCCATAAACTAGTCCACATGAAATAAGTCAAAAACAATGACATGGGTTATGTGAATATTGCACCACAGTGTTTTGAAATGAAAGGACAGAAGTTAACGCATGAAGAGGGAAGAATATTCCAGTTAAAGGGAGATTTATAGCTGAATGATGGTTTACGATTTCTTTTTTAACTTTTGGGACAACTTGGGACTTGGGACAACAAAGCCATAAATCAAGATCTTTAAATTTATAGCTGCACCGTAAACCACAACAACACTGGAAAAAAGAACATTTTACTTTATTTGAGTAGATTCAACTTGTCAAGTAAAACAATCTGCCAGTGGAATACGTTTTTTTCTTAATTGATTTAGTTTCATATTTTAAGTATATTTTAAGATGTATCTTCATATTTTAAGTACAAAAAGTCTTATTCCACTGGCAGATCATTTTACTTGTCAAGTGAAATTTACTCAAGTCATGTAAAACTTTCTTAATTCAAGTCATCTGAACTTGACTAGATTTTGTTTTTTGCAGTGAATTAAGCAGTAATTAAAACATTTTTTAAAGTATGGTCTTATTGTTTTTAATTTATGTAAATAAAAAAAAGTAAGTATCACTCTAAATCTTTAATTACATGTAATATTTAATTAAACAGAATAATTGTACATTCCTTAAAATATTTTATTTTTTATATGTTTTTATTAATTAAGATTTTAATTAACTTTTAATTGATGATATTAGGTTACAGTTATGTACAATGTGATATTTATTTAAAATATTTAGGTTCAAAACTATTAAAATAATAATTTAGAGTGCAGACATTCACATTACTGCATCTAAAAATTAAAAATCATAATTAACTACAGCATCTAACTTTTTTATTATTCAGGAATCAATTTTTTTGATTAATTTGAGCATTTGGGTTTACAGTGTAAAATTGGTGATGAATTGATAAATGTTAGATTTATACTAAACTACTAAAGGTACTAACTAAAGAACTAAAATTAAAAGGAGCTGTTCAAAAAAACATTTCATGACATCACGAGGTGGAACAGAGCAAACAGACTAATAATAAAGGATTACTCAAAACTGTGAATGAAACAAAACAAACTCCAGGTCTGTTTTTGAGGAGGGAACAGCATTCTTTAAGACCTTTAAGCCCAGTTATTTAAAAGCGACATTATTCTAACTTGAGTGTAAAACTGTTCCTACTCTCCCATCTCTGGACTTTATCTCATAATGTCGACGTTAAAGCTTTAAACCAGTCCACTTGCTCTGCTCTGACACTCTCTTATCTGCAGTCGTCAGATCACAGCTCTAAAAACCAACCACTGCTTCTCTTTTAGCCCTCAGACACTCCACAGCTCCAGGACGGGGGCGCTGATAAGAAAAATCTGCAGAAATAGACCATTATTCAGCAACAACAGAGCCCAAAACCCATCTGAAAACCAGTGTAATAACGCGCCCGTGTCATCTGGAGCCCTGGAGCGGTTACAAAATGACACGACCTACTTCAGAATCCTGCAGCTGCCCGGTCCACATGTGAACCAGAGTCACGAGCGCCGGTGGTTACTTTGGGTTTTTGCTATGGCTGCAATGATATCCAAGTCGCATGATACGATAGACTGACATTCTAAAACGCTTTGACCAGTCATTTGGTACAACATTTATTGTCATCAGGGATGTAACTATATCCAAATCTCTCTGTATAATATTTTCAGAATATACATCTAACGGTACGATATTTATTGCAATATTATAATGTGGAGGCTCACAAAAGTGTGAATATGCTACTTTTTCCTCTAAAATGCCTTCACAAGACTTAATCCAAAGAATGAAGATTTCAAAGTGTTTAGAACAGTTATTTCTTCAAGTGTGCACTGAAACAGAGTAAAGGATCATGGTCTATGTCACAGGTGTCAAACATGTGGCCCAGGGGCCGAATCTGGTCCTCCAAGACCTTTAATCTGGCCCTCAGATGACTTTCTATTAAAATATTTAATTTTTGCAGAATTTTCAGGTAATTTTCTGCACTGCTTAGTACAGCAGCACCTCCAGCGCTTCTGTACATGGCGCCTCCCACCAGAGGAGCACAAATGAAGATTTGCCTCTTTTCGCTCTTAAAGGACTATTGTTTTGACTGTTGACCGTGACACCCTCATCAGCAAAATGTCAGTAATGGGAAAAGTGGATGCTGAGTGCAGGATTTTCCAAGAAAATGGTCTAATTCTTATTTGTTCACGGAGGTGAATAAGAAACCTGTACGCTCGGTGTATTTGCAACAAGTGGTGGTGCTCAAGGAATATAATCTGAAACGCCACTACGAGGCACGGCATGGCGAAAAATACAATAACTTGAACAGAGAATTGAGAAGGCAGAAGATAAACAAATTATTGCTGTGAATTCTTGCTGTGAAAGCAAGATACCTGATCGCTAGCATAATATTATAATATTTTGTAAAATAAAATCAAATAAAAAATATTTCTGTAATAAATCTGCGTTTCTCTGCACAAATATTTGGACTTATTGCTATTTTGGGGGAATATATGCCATGAGTTTTCTGATCCTGCGCCTTTGGGCCAAAGTAGTATCAAAGTAGGTTGTGTACAGCACCCCAGACCAAAATGAGTTTGATACCCTGCTCTGTGTAGTTCCCTAGCTATTTCTGCATCATAACTATTCATTTAAACAAAGAGACTTAAGATTTGATATATTATGATGGTCCATGATATTATTGTGGACCTTTAATAATACAATATCACAATATTTCAGTTATCGCTACATCCCTAGCTTTAATAAGAGGAACACACTGAACTAAGAACCAACTGCAGAGGAAAGAAGAGCCAAAGGAAAACACAGAAAGCACTACAGCTCCAGTCATTTATCTCCATTAAACACTGGAAACTCAGCAGAAAAGAAGATCATTACATTACGCATGGTTCTGTGTCATGGTGCCCTGGAGCATGCTGGGTAATAGGTAGCACTCAGTTATTTTGCATAATTATGCATTTTTCCAGTTGGTTCTAATGTAGTTTCCTCCTCACAAACAGACCTGGAGCTGAGTTTTGTTTCATTCACACATGATTAACACCCAAACTCTGCATATTTAAGCTTTCTCGCATATTGAAAACACTCTGTTCCACCTTGTGATGTCATGTGGTGATACAGGAAGCGCTCCGCTATGTTTTTAAACTCCACACACCTTCACTAGAATGATTTGGATACTTTTAACCCTGGAATTGCCAGTCTCTCCTGAAGTAAAGGTAAAAGGAGCTGTTCACTTGAAAACTACCACTACATGACATCACAAGGTAGAACAGAGCATTTTGAGGTTTGGAGATGTAGACAGACTAATAATAAAGACTTACTCAAACATGTGTGAATGAAACAAAACACAACTCCAGGTGTGTTTTTGAGGAGGAAACAGCTTTAGAACATGGCTTAAAACTCAGTCAGTCAGTTTGGTGTAATATTGCTGAGTTTCAGATGACAACACATTTTTTATTAGATAGGAGGCAGCCAAAATTAATACTTTTAAAACCTAGATTTGTATTGTTATTTAGTGAGTTGTTTGGTCTAGTACTCACTAAATAACAATAAAAATCTAGGTCTAGTCAATAATAGAAATTCAAGTCAAACATTTCTGAATTTACCTTTTGTATATTTCATGGCAAAGTACATGTGATCAACAGGAAAAACTGACCCCCAGCCCCATCTGAGAGTACAACATTATGACATTCTAAAACCTGAAAACCACCAGCAGGAGCTTTAAAATTAGTTTTTGAACTACTAATACTGTGGTGTCATTATGAAGTACAGAGCTCTCATTGAGTATTCTGATAACACTCACATGCACTCACATGCAAACACACACACGCAGACAGACACACACATCCATACACACACACACAGACATGCACATGCACTCACATACACACACACAGAAATACACCCACACACACACACACGCACACACAGATACACACACACCTAACACACACACACCCTCACACACTCACGCACACACACTCACACATACACAAACAGGCAGACTCACAGACACACTCTCTCACACACAGACAGATACACACACAGATACACATCCCCACCACACACACACACATACACAGACATACACACACACTGTCACACACACACTCACACACGCAGACAGACGCACACACACTCTTACTCAGACACACACACAATGCAGTGTGAGCCTCTTACAGCAGCAGGAGGAGGTGGAGCAGAAAGAGGCTCTTGTGGCCTGTGCACAGAGGGGCCCTCACAGGTGGTGTCAGGCCCAGGAGGAGCAGCTGTCTCTGGGCATACAGGACAGTCTGTGTGGGCGTCTCTAGAGGGTTGAACAGCCCTGAACACAATCCCCTGTGTTCTCTGTGGCTACAGCACTACAGCTGTAATATACTTGTGTGCCGAAATAAAAGTTTATGGCAAGAGCTCACCATGTTGTTTCTCTGAGTTCCCGTAATAACACTGAACACACGGCTCCTTTGCTTTTTAAACATGGCATACCCGCAAGTGAAGCAGGTGCATTTAAGGACAATTTGAAATAAGAGCGCTAATTTGATTTGAGCTAGTAGCTGCCCTTGTGTCATTTGTCCTCTTAGAAACTGGGCGGACACAGGAAATGCACTGATAACATGAGTTGGAGAGGAGCCTGATCAGTGAGTCAACGTCTTGCTCGCTCTTAGCGTACAGCTTGATGTCATCCATGTAGAGGAGGTGACTGATGGTGGCCCCGTTTCTGAGTCGGTATCCATAGCCAGTGTGGTCCATCCATCCATCCCAGCTGGGTCGCGGGGGCAGATGGATGCCCAATCCTCATAGCACCTGACCCTCCCCTATGAACCCCTCTGCAGGTGGTGAGCCCACAGGAGGGTGGACAACATGGTCCTTGATGTTAGTTCATAGGGGTGCGTGTTTTGGGTTGATGGGGGAAACCGGAGTACCCGGAGGAAACCCATCCAGACATGGGGAGGAACATGCAAACTCCACACAGAAAGGCCCGGGCGACCCGGGGATCGAACCCGCAACCTTCTTGCTGTGTGTTGCCACTCAGCCACTGTGCCGCCGCCCCCCCCCCAGTGTGGTCGATATACTCATTTGAGCAGATGCACAAGACAGGACAGAAATGAACCTCTCTCCAGATCTTGAGCGAGTTCTGATTAGGGATGTAACAATATCAAAATCCCTCGATACAATATTTTTGACCATGCGTCAGGTCTGTGGAGAGGCAACAGTCAGAACAAATGTTTTTCTAGGTATTTTTGAGCTTTAAACTGTTTAAACTAGTTTATTTCTGAATGTATTTATTCATTGTAAGTAATAATATTATTACAAATGAAAAGACGATTTGTTATATCAATGTATTTAATTATAATCCATCCATCCATCTTCTCCCGCTTAATCCGGCTGGGTCGCGGGGGCAGCTTGCTGCCCAATACTCATATTTAATTATAATGTATTTGCTAAATCTATCACATTTTTTTTCATATATATTTTTTTCAATTTCCTGAAGTAATGCTCAGCCCTTGTACCCCCTCCTGTGGACACAAATGAGAACTACACATGTCCTCATAAACTGGACTTTAATCAAAAATATTCCACTCTATTTAAAATATTCACACACTCTTGTTGAATTTAAAACTGTAAATATATTAACATTCCAAAAATAGAAACAGAAATAATTAGAGTGTAAATATTGAATCTTTTTATGTTGATAAGAATAATTTCATGTAATAAAACAAACTTTTTTAGTAATAAAATAATAACAGTATTGTTTATATAGAAATTAATGTCTTTGTTATTATTTTTTAAGTAATTTGTCCTGAAGTTTTGTTTAGTGGAGTTTGACGCCATCGTGTGGACAAAAGACTAAACTGCACAAATCTCCCCAAAACTTATAATTCTGACCTGTGTCTGCTAGAGGAAGTGCCGGAGTATAATGAATTAAGTTTATATTGTAATAAAAAGTGCACACACACACACACACACATCTTCATAGACACAAGAGTCAAGTCTGAGACATAAAAATCTAAAAACTTTATTATTATTTTGAGTCACAAATTAGGAATGTAAAATGAAATAAAAATGAGATGTAATTCTAAGGCAGTGGTTAAAATACGTGTTGTTTTTTCCACCAGGGAGAGGTCCATGTTATAAAGGAGTTTATCAAAACATAATTTAATAATTATTTTTAAAAAAATTCTTTAGTAGAGATCCACTGATGAATGAGAGAAACGTCTGAGCCAAAATTAGTCCCCGGTCTTTAGGACATTTCTGCCACTTTCACTCCAAGTCCAGAGATATGAAAAGCACATTTTAAAACAGTTTGATAACTTTAAGGTCTATGGTTTGATCCCAGCTCCATTGCATAGACACTTCCTACTGAGTAATAGTAATACTGAACCTGAAGGTGGCACCAGCAAACGTCTGAACACAGAGGTCTGATTGGCCAAGACCCAGAGACGCAGAGGTCACGTAGAGGTCACTGTACTGAGGCGAGCCACACACCTGAAATACACACGAGTCAAACCATTAACCTCTGATGCAGCAGTAACGGTTGTATATTTACATAATTAGACTAAACTAGACTAGACATAACTAGAGTAATCAGATAACCCAATCATTAAAAGCGGTTTTGATGTTTACAACACAAGAGAAATCTGATCATGAGCAGCAGGAGCAGAAGCACTTCACAGGCTGTGAAGTGTCTTGCCCACAGTCTGCGGTGGTCAAAAGTGATTTATCGACCTCTGGGTTGATAGACAAGCGCTCTACCACTAAACCATAGCTGTGTAAAAATGTGTTCTGGTATTTCCAAAAAATGTGCCAAAAATACTTAAATATTTTCAACATCAATGTGTTCCTCATTCTTCACGCCAGTAAACTTTACAACCATTAAAAGTATGTTAAAATATGCTTTTCAATTTTCCTTAAAAATACTTGCAGCTGATGTGCTGCTGTGTGGTCCAGTAGATAAGGTTCAGTATTAAACCCCTGAGGTTGTAGGTTCAAATTCAATCTCAGAACTCTCTTAACTGTTATAAATACATTTAGAGCCGGACTCTGTTTGTGCATTTGACTGTCACACTTCAAATAATCCTTATGTTTCTCTATCTGTATAATCTACAGTATATCAGGGGTGTCCACGCTTTTTTCATCAAGGGCCACATATTAAAACACAGACCAGCGTGAGCGCCAATCGGGGGTCATAGACCGGTGGTCAAAACAGTGAGTAATTCAAATCTGTGCATTTATAACAGATTTCAATGACCCACCAGACCTTTGTTCATGCTTAGACCCTCAAAAGGACACACTACATTTGCTTGATCAAGGTAGAATTCAAAAACATGCAATAAAAAGTGCTACTTGCGGTAGTATGGGCCAATTCACCTGGAAGCCTGCGGGCCAAAACAACTAGTGTGAGGGCCACCTTTGGCCCCCGGGCCGTAGTTTGGACATGCCTGATCTATATAATCCTTATGTGGTCAGGTCACGTGCTGTGCTGTGGCTCTGAGCTTAGGACACAGACACACACAAACTCCCGTTGGACTAGAAGTTTTGGGATTGAATTCTGCCACTGGTATGTGCTGTCCTCTGTCTCACACTTAGCTGTCTTAAAACACAATTTCCAAACTAACTTCTTGTTGACATCATCATGTTCTAACCTCACAGTCTAGTCCTAGTTTCCAGGTTCTATTACAGAGCAGTATTGAACTAGTTTGAGCTCAAACACTAACATGGGTGAGAATGCAGTGATCTGAACACGTGTTGGACCTGAGGTTGTGGG
Organism: Odontamblyopus rebecca; assembly: GCA_030686955.1. Classification (NCBI taxonomy): domain Eukaryota; kingdom Metazoa; phylum Chordata; class Actinopteri; order Gobiiformes; family Gobiidae; genus Odontamblyopus; species Odontamblyopus rebecca. The sequence goes on along the minus strand of CM060659.1, from coordinate 10,150,438 downwards.
TTTAAGTCCTGCCTCTGATGATACAATGGGCTCTCACACAGACCTGTCAAATTCTCTCATGGGCAGATTAAACCTGATCAAAATACGTATATACTTATAGTCTGTTCCTAGATCTATTTCATCTAAGACAGTTGGTTGATTAGGCACAAACAGTGTGGTTCAGGGATTAAGACACTGACAGTTACAGACTCCTGCTGGTCCTGAGGATGTGGATTCAGATCCTGTCTCTGACTAAGGGCTGGTCAGTGTTCTTTATTTCACATTGTGGATGATGTAACAGATACAGAGACTATTATGAAAATAAGTGTCTGCACAAACTTCATGGATCCAAAGGGCGATTTATTTGTGGTAGTGTTCTGTCTAACATACATCACCAATGTATTTTCCTTACTGTATTAAACACATTATAATATCAAACAGGCTGGTGTGGCTATAGTTTATATGTTATAAAGTTGAGTTTATGTATGCAGAATATGAAACAGAGTGAAACAGTTTGATCTGCGCAGGGGATTGTGGGATGTCTCATAGCTCCTTACCGCTGTTTAAGAACCTCCCGAACTTCCTATACTAAAGGTGCTATGAAAGGAAACATAATGTCTTGGTTTAAACCTAAAAAGACTCGCTCTGATCTGAATGTCACTACCTAAACCCTGGCATCTGCAGCCACCAGAGCCTCTGTTGTTGCAGTATGCTGTCCATATACCAAGAATGATTATAGAACTTTTAAAAACTGTAAGAGCACCGGAAACATACACTTCCTTTTAACTTCAAAAGGAGTAAATCTGTAATAAATCAACACACCGCTCACACCCAGCCCCAACGACGCAATGTAGCACACCACTCACCCCTAGCCCCAACGACACAACATAACACACTGCTCACCCCCAGCCCCAACAACACAACGTAACACACTGGTCACACCCAGCCCCAACAACACAACGTAACACACTGCTCACACCCAGCCCCAACAAGTTAGTTTAGTTAGTTTTAGTCTTTATTTGAAGGGACAATGTACAGATACATTAAGTTAAAAAAACAGAGATGTTCTGCACCAGATTATAGCTAGATAGCTAGTTTACGTCTGCAGTCCCTAATTTACAGGAGTAAATAATACATCATTTAAGCTAAACAATAAGAGCAGTATTTCATAGCACCAGTCTGACACAAACACTCTCACAAACACGGCATCTCATTCATACATTAGCATTGGATTCAAATTTTTAACACATTCGCACTCGCATGCTGTCCATTATACAACATTTCAGTCCTATTTCATTCAGCAGTAAAAGGTTAAGAATCTTACACATACTAAAATTACAGTTTTACATCAACAATTATATATTTACAATAATATTTACATAGAATGTAATGAAACATCTGGAGCTGCTTTGTTCAGTGTTCACATGCCTGATTGTTCCACAGCCACTTTTTCACTTCTACTGTAAATGTTGAATAGTTTGTTAGATTTTTTAAATTCAGCTGGAAGATTATTCCACTCTTTTATTGCGTTATAAGAAAATGCTGATTGTGCAAATGAGGTTTTTCGTTTTGGTATAAAACACTGGCCCCTGCTGGAGGTCAATGTGGCTCTGGAAGTCACTGTTGATGTGAGTTGTACAAAGTGCTTAAGAGGTGCCGGTGCAGTGTTATTAAGAATTCTGTAGACCATTTTGACTGACGCTAATCTTTGTATATTCCCAAAGTTTGGTAGTTTATATTTGTGTAAGACACAGCAGTGGTGATATTGACGTGGCTTCTTGTCCAGCGTTTTTATGGCTTGTATAATGATTCTAGTGGCCTCAGGACAGTTTTGCCAGCCTGAGACCAACATGTTATACAGTAATAAAAACGTGACATAATCATTGCATTAAAAAACGTCTGAGATGCCGCTGTTGTTAATGAGTTTCTGATAGTCTTAAAGGTTTTTATATTGTATTTGAGACTGTGGCACATTTGCTTAATATGTTTTTTAAAGGTGGGAGTGGAATCTAAAGTGATGCCCAAGTAGCGATACTTTGTAACGTTCTGTATCACTTCTCCGTTTACAGTGACATTTGGAAAAGATGACATTTTGCTCTTATTAAAAAAATACATTGCCGCTGTTTTCTTTACATTCAGTGTGAGAGATGAATCGTGTAGCCATTTTGCACCTTTCTCCATGGCCACTATGAGTTTTGTAGCTACTTGTTCTGTATCTTTCCCCCGTGTATAAACGACCGTATCATCTGCAAACATTTGGATATTTACATCCTCGCACACAGATGGCAGGTCGTCTATATATAGGGAGAACAGAAGTGGACCGATATTGGAGCCTTGTGGCAGTCCAATCTGGGAAGAAGCAATACCAGATATCGAGTTATTGATTCTGATGCATTGTGATCGGTCTGACAAATATGACTTGAGCCAGGCCAGGATGTTCACAGACAAATTATATTTAGTTAATTTTGACAGAACTATCGGATGGCTAACCGTGTCAAATGCCTTGCTAAGATCTAAAAAGATTGCTCCCACAACCCCTCCATTGTCGAGATTTGATTTTATTGTCTCAATAAGTAGGCAGCAGGCAGTTTCTGTTGAGTGGTTTGTTCAAAAACCAAACTGCATAGGATGAAGTAGGTCTTCAGCTTCCAGATGTTGAGTAATTTGCTCAACCACCACTTTTTCAAGGGTCTTTGAGATCACAGGGATAATACTGATTGGCCTGTAGTTATTGACATCTTGCTTATCTCCTGCTTTATGTATAGGGGTGACGATGGCTGTTTTCAAAGCTCTAGGAAAAGTGTTTTCAGCTATTGATTTATTTATTAGTCTTGTTATTGGGGCAGATAACATTTCTTTGTATGTTTTTAAAAATACTGTATTTAATCCTTTGACCGTGAACCTGATAATGAGGAGATAATTTTGTTTACTTTTGATTCGTTTGTTTGTTCCAGAATCAACTCATTCTGATTGTTTGCCTGTTTGGTTGCCACAGCTTCATTATACATTTGTTTAGGAAATTTCTTACTTAGTAATTGCACAGACTGGATGAAATGATCATTAAGATAGTTTCCAATTTCAAGACTGTCAGATACTGAATTTCCATTTACATTTATGGTTATAGTTTCCTTTCTTGTTTGTCCACTTCCTGTAATTTTATTAATGCTTTTCCAAAGTTGTCTAATGTTCCCTTTTGCGGCTTTTATTATTTCTAGATAAAAATCAGCTTTAGCCTTTCTAAGTTGTGTTGTAACCTTATTTCTTAAGCTTTTAAAAATGTTTCTATCAGTGTTTAAACCTGTTTTGATGGCTCTTTTAAGGGCTGAGTCACTTTTTTTCATCATGGACCAGATTGTCCCATTTATCCATGGCACCTTCATTTTTGCGTTTTGCTTGCGTTGCTGCGAAATAGAATGTTTAGTAACAATTTGTTTGATTGTCATCATCATTTCATCACAGGCCTGATCGGTGTTTTCCCAGTTAACTATATTGTTCCATGGAATATTTTTTAGCTCATTTTCTAAAGATTGTTGATTTTTTTGGGGTATATATGGCAAAGAGTTTTGGCTTTGTGCAGTTAATTTGTCCGTGTATCTAAGTTTTGACAATTTCCGTACAATCAGCGTCATATTATGGTCTGATAAGCCTGTTAGTAGGTTATAGGTTCTAGTGATACGTTCTGGTTTAGTTGTAAAAATTAAGTCAAGTAGGGTTTTGGAGGAGCTTGTTATCCTGGTGGGGCTAGTCATCATTTGTGTCATATGATAGCTATTTGTGATGTCCTTAAGTTTCTTAAGTGTCTTATTCAGCCAGTCCAAATTAAAATCACCCA